>JANUWF010002331.1:0-1200000 GCA_026120185.1 Voacanga thouarsii
GAGCATAGCAAATATGTCCTCCATCTACTCTATCCATTGCTCAACTTTCTGATCTTGCTTAGCTTCTGCCAAGAAGAATGGCAGTTGAAATTTCAGAAATCGCTCCAATGCTTCATCCTCTCCCTTGGGGTTCCTCCGCTCAGTCAAAGTCTGTAGAATCTCAGCCATCTTGCTGAATGCTTGCCCCATTGTCACTTCAGCAGGTGCTTCTGATACTATTTCCAAATCTGGCTTACTTTCAATTCCCGGGTTGGGTGACAGCATTCGGGTTGTTTCAACCTTTGGTGCTACAGGCTCTGCCTCCAGAACTCTCCTACCTAATGTAGCTACATGGCGTTTGGGTGCCATTCTAAACCATACCCAAATGATGAGTTTATGCATTCAATGATTAAATCATTTTAGTTGAGCATGCATTCACAGTCAGATTTAAATAAAAGAAAATCAGATGCAAGTTTTATCTAAAGAATTGATCATAGATTTCGCTCAAATCTTAGAGTACTCGGTACTCTTATTTGCACAAATTTGAAATGAAAACAGTAAATAGAAAGGAAATCCTTAACATGGAAGTCCATGAAAATAGAAAATAAATAATCTTGATCCTAACAGCTCTTTAGCTCCTCTAGTCCTTATTAGAATCTTCTAAGTCGGCCTTATATAACCATCCCCTGGAATTCTTAGAGAAGTCTATCCTAGCCCCACTTGCAAACCCCTCCATTGGATTTTTCCTGAGTCGCCTAAAACTCTCCCCAGTCTCAATCTGGCTAGGTGGAGGTATAAAAGAAGCTCTGGGTGGAAATTCAAAATCTATCTCTCCTGGGTCATCACTATTAGCTGACAAATCAACTATGGGACTAGGAGGGTATGGAACATATTCCATATCAATCTCCTCATCTTCACTGTCAGAACTCAAGTCTATCACAGGTATTGGGGGTGGCTCATTGATCGGGACCTCATCGTCACTGCTATCCTCCAAGGGAATAATTAGCCGCGGTGCAGACTAAGGCACTGGTAGGTCTTCTGGGTAGATAGGGATAGGAGGATGCCATTGCTACCCTTTCCTCATGGTTCTAAGCATTCTATCCATCCTACAGCATAAACAAGACAGATTAAATAAAAGATTTGAACTTAATAAAACATAATATATACTATCAATATTTGCCTAAACCTAGGCTCTGATACCACTTGTAACACCCTGCTACCTAGGCCCAACAGGGCCGGAGATGTCGCCCCGTCCAAAGGATAAGGGGTCTTTATAACTAGCTCACACAACAAAAATAATACAATACTTTGAAATTAAAAACATATTACAACCCAAAAATTTAAGAACAAATCCAAGATAAATTGTTCACTCTCATCTCTCAAAAAAACATATAAATTAAATAACATAGAGTCTTCAAGAAGGCAATATTCTAGCTACTCTTCTCCATAGCAAGATTGCCCTGAAAATATGGCATAAAAGGTGATGAGATAAAAATCTCAGTAAGTCCGTGTGTGCTTTGAGTGTTCAGGAAAACAGTTCATGTATGCGAGTTGTAAAATTTCATAAGAGAAAATGCTGGCAAGCAATAAACAAGGTTAAAATAAAGAGTGGTGTTTTTCTCTTATCAAACTATACAAGTGCACAATAAACTCAACCACTCAAATGGGCGGCCATGGGTTACCAGACGTTGGGCCCTATGTCTATATAACGGTTAGAATGCCACACTTTGTGCAGACTGACAAAAGGTAGGTATACGGCCTACCGGGTACGATACTCCTCCTTCTCTACACCCAAACAAATCGGTTGTCCATTCCGGCAACACATAGTCCATATGACTGAAACTTGCTAGCTCAGACTGGCATGACTAAGTAGTACTGTCGCTTCTTCAGGTTGAGTTCATCTTCTAGAGGTAGCCTCCTACCAGAAGACTCGCTCTTGCTCTTCAAAACTAGTACTACTAACCTACCCTTATTGAGTACTTAACATTGTTTATCCCACTTGGGAGAAATTTGATAAAACATTGCTTTACTTAGAAATAGCAATCAAGGGTTTCTAAAGTTTGTGCCAAAGTTGGTTTTAGAAAGAGTTTAGCGTTTGAGTAAAACTACTTGTGGGATTTCAAATAATTTGTTTGAACGAAACAAGAAAGAAAACAATCCTCAATTGCCTTTACAAAATGAGTGTTCACACACTTCGCATTTGGCTTGCCATAGTAACTTTTTATCATCAAATAAGTTTTACGCAGGAGCTTACCTGATCCCTTGCTTGAGCTAATTCAAAGATCTTCCAAAGCTGACCTGACCCTGCCTGGGGTAAACACTAGCCATGTAACACCCTACTACCTAGGCCCGCTAGGATCGGGGATGTCGCCCCGTCCAAAGGACAAGGGGTCTTTATAACTAGGCCACACAATTAAAATAGCGAAATAAAAATAATACTTTAACTTAAAATTTATTACAACCCAAGAATGAATCCAACAATTCCAAAATCAAATCCATAATAAAATTATCCACTTTCAACTCCCCAAAGCATTACATACATTAAATATCAGAAAAATCTTCCAAGGCAGGCAATATCTAGCTACTTGTCCCTACAGCAGGATCGATCTGAAATCATGGTAAAAAGGGTGATGAGACAAAAATCTTTGTAAGTCCGCGTGTGCTTTGAGTGTCCAGTGAAAACAGTTCGTGAATACAAAGTATAAATCTTTATAAGAGAAATACTGGCAAGCAACAAACATTAGTCAAAATCAAGAGTGGTGTTTTGGCTTTTCCAACCATACATAATCAATAAAAATCAATCACTCAAAAAAAATGATCATGGGTTACCACACGTTGGGCCCCATAATCGGTCAGAATGCCGACACTTTGTGCAAATTAACAAAAGGTAGGTGATTGGCCTACCGAGCAAGATACTCGTCCTTCTCTATACCCAAACAACAACTGGTTGTCCATTCCGGCAACACAGTCACTTGACTGAAAAAAAAAACTGTTAGCTCGGACTGGCACGACCTACTGGACTGACATCCTTTCCAGGGAGGACTTACCCCTCAGAGGTGGCCACCTACTGAGAGACTCACCCTAACCCTTCAAAGACTAGTCCTAGCAGTCCACCCTTATTGAGTACTCAACGTAACTTACCCCCACTTGGGGAAAAAGGAACAAAACATAGTTCCACTTGAAAATGGCAATTAAGGGTTTCCAAAGCCTTTGTCAAAATCCATTTTAGAAAGAGTTTGAGTTTGAGTAAATTTGCTTATTGATTTCAAATAATTTGTTTAACTGATATAAGTAAGGAGTCAATCCTCAATTGCCTTTACCGAAATGAGTGTCCATGCACTCTACATTTGGCTTACCATAACAAACATTTTGCATCAAATAGCTTTTATGCAGGAGCTTACCTGATCCTTAGCTTGAGATAAAATAAAGGTCATCAACAGCTGACCCAACCCCATATGGGGTAAATACAAGCCATAATTAATCTCAAGCTAAAATCCACTTTCACAAATAAAGCTAGCTCAACTCACTACTACCATGATCCTAGTGTCCCAAGCTTTACGGCCAAATAATAAATAAAAAGGGTTTATAAGCTAAGTCTAATTTGATATTTAAAATAATTATTGTTTTAGGAATTAGTTACTAATAAGGTGAAGGTTTAAATCTTGCTAAGAATAATTTAGAGTTTATTTGATGAAGAGTCCTAGGTGGTATTAGGTAAAATAACGATTTATTAATAATTAATTGTTTGATAATAATTAATAACTAAAATTAGTTGAAAATAAATTTTAATGGGTCTTGATTGAAAGATACTAAATAAATTTTAATAGGTTTTGATTAAATGATAATAATTGAAAGATAATAAATTTTAATGATATTTATGAATATAAGACTTACAAAATTAATATTTTACTTATTATGATTATTTATATAAAAGGCACTATTTGATATTATTATTATTATTATTATTATTATTGTTATTATTATTATTATTATTATATAATATCTATATATTTTATTTTTTGAAATAAAAGCTATCATTTATTTGACTAAAATATCCTTATTATATATAATAATCCAAGTCTACCTTACTAGCAAAAATTATAATATTAAATATTTTATTGATGAAATAAAATTAGCTTAGGGACAACTAGATCATGATCATATTTCTATTGCTAACCACAATCATGAACATATACTCCACTTCAATTCATCAACTCATCCAAATCATGAATAAAAACATAGATCTAAATTTACCTAGGCATGATCCAACCTCTACTAGCATAAACATAATCATGGCTTTAACAACCATACATGAATATAAATCCTATTCACCATAGGTGACATAATCTCTAACATACTTGATCACAAAATACTACTTATGACATGGAGATATGCATTAAACCAAAAAAACACCATACAATCAACCAAGATAACCAACTCATGCATAAATCCTATCTCCATCATATACACACACACATTTATTTATACTTCAATCTCAACTCATCACAACCATACATGCTCAAATCTTATTCATAATCCATCTCATACCAATATCATCCTAGACACATGAATCTAGAATTAAAAAAGAGGGTTGAAAAGGCTTACTTGATTGATGAGTACCTTGAAGGAGTTTCGAATGCATCTCGACTCCTAGGTGACTAAATCCGTCCAAGGGAGATGTAGAAAGCATGGCCATTGGTAAAGAATTCATTCGGCGAAGAGGAAAAGGGTATTTGGCCAAGAGAGAGAGAGAGAGAAAGAGAGAGAGAAAAGAGAAGAAGAGAGTCCATTAGCATGTTTGTTCATATATATATATTCATTAGAGATCAAAGATTAGTGAAGATGAAGTTGCTTGAACAAACTTACCTTGAAGGTGTTCTTGAGCCTTCACAAAAATACTGATTTTTTATCCAAAAGAGGGAGTTAGAATTTGGAGTTTGATGTTAAAAGTGGTATGGGTGGATTCACGGCAGTGAGTAGATGAATTTTGGAATTTTTTAAAGAAGATTGAAGTGGTTTAGAGAGGTATTAGGCGAGAGAAGTGAGTAGGTGTTCTTAGTGTTCTATGTGTGCTTGAAGGTTGAAGAGAATAGAGGGATTTTGGTTTGAAGCTGCCGAAATTCTGTGTGTGTGCAGTGGCCGAATTGGTTTGGTAGTTTAGGTAGATGATTTTTCTGGTTTGAAAGGAAAAAGAAAGGCAGGTTGTTGAAATCCTAAAAGAATATTTTTGGGAATCAAATTTGGAAACAAAATATAGCAAGAATATCTTTGATCAATGGAGAGCTTTTTGGAGCTGTAATGGCCGACTGATTGCTCAGTGATTTGGCTGGATGAAAGCTGGTTGAAGAAGGCTAATGGTGGCCGAAAAGAGGGAGTGCAATGGTGAAGGAAAGGTCTTGTTGTTTAAGGGTTATTTTATGAAAGTTTTCTAAATTAGGATTGCTAGAATTTTGGTATCCAATCAAGGCATGATGGGAGTAATTTATTGGAGATATTTTTCAGGTAGCCATGACTGGTTTTCGTGCAAAAGCTTGGGGAAGCCAATGGGGTTCAGTTCATGGCTGTTCAAGAGAGGTTTGTGTAGAAAAAGAATGAAGTTTCGGCCAGGGCTGGAATAGGAAACAAAGCTAGACAGAAAATCCTGTACAGATTTCGCAAGTGCCGGAATTTTTCTGGGCAGCTTTTGCTGCTATTTTCCAATCAGATTGCAGAGAGTTTGAAGGGGCATTTAGATATCTTTCAAGGCTGGTTTCCAGCCTTCTTCATGGAGGAAAAACGTGGCTAAGGAGTTGGGAGAAAACAGCTTGGTTTAAGCTCATACATGCTGAGATTTTGCCTAGTAAATTTTTTGGTTTTGCACAGTATTTGTGCAGTCCGAAATTGGCTAGTAAATTTCAGATTTCAAGCTTGTAAAATAGGGCCACTTCCTGGCAGCATTTGGGAGGGAATAATGGCTGAGAATTTCGACACCTTGCATGCACAAGATGCTGGAAAATTTTCAGATCATTACATGAAGGAAATGTGCATAGATAGAGTGAAGATTTGAAGGTTCACTAGGGGAATTAATTCTCTTGGAACCTTCCCCATCTCTTCCACATTTTCAGACCATAAGATGTCTTTCCCTTAGACATTTTGAACCTTCAAAGCCACGGCACTTTACTGAATTTTCTGGAATGAAATTGGCTAGAACAATTTGACCAACCTAATAAATTGAGAAGTAGGAAAAATTAAGGATCAAGAAGGGATGAATTCCCTTAGGAATTTTTGTAGGGTACAAGAATAGGATTAGGGTACTCCTATCATGTCTCTCCTAGGGCATCACTTTTACCCTTCTCTAGAGCACTCAAGGACGAAAATCTAACCTTCCCTAACAAAAATAAAATTTAATCATGCTAAAGCTCCAATGATGGAATTGGAACCCAATACTTCAAGAATTAATTCCAAAGCTCTAACCACTAAACAACAACAACTCTTGTTCTTATTTTCTCTCTAATATATTTTTCCTATTTAATCCTCAAGTTATCTTCCTATTTTCACCTCAAGCAAAAATTACCATTTTGCCCTTCTTACTCAATGAACATAATTAAGCCCTCGAGACCATAACACACAAATCTAAAGCATAGAAAATCATGTAAAAATATATTTCAACATGCACTAAAATATGATATGCATCCCAACCCCCTTACTCTAAGTTTGGTTTCGACTGGGGTTTCACGAGCCATAATTAAACTCAAGCCAAATTTGATTCCATAAATAATCCTAGTTCAACGTACTACAATCATAACCCTATTGTCTCAAACTTTAAGGCTAGATGATAAAAAGGATTTTATAAAATAAATCTAGCTTGATAATAAAATAACTAGGGATTGTGAAATAATTATTAATAAGTTATAGGTTCAAATATAATCTTTGTTATTAATAAATAAACTAAGGTTTATTTGATGAAGGTCCTAAGTCCTAGATGATATTAAAATAATAAATTATTACTATTCTTTTAATTAATAATTAATAGTTAGAAAATAATTGCTAAATAAAATTAATAATAAGTAAATTTTAATATATTTTGATTAAAAGATAATAAATAAATTTTAATAGTGTTTATGAATATATGACTTATAAGATTAATATTTTACCTATTATGATTATTTATATAAAAGGCTTTATTTAATATTATTGTTGTGTATAATATTTATATATTTTATTTTTAATAAAAGATATCATTTAATTAGCTAAAATATCACTATTCCATTTAACAATCCAATTCCAAAGCTTCCTAGGGTTTTCAAAATTATTGGAAGAAAATATAGTTCTAATTTTTATTAATGTAATAAAATTAGCTAACTTAAATAGTTTAGGATCAACAAGATCATGATCAGATTTCTCCTATTGTTAATAATAATCATGAACATAAACTCTAACATCAATCAACAAACCATTCAATTCATGAATAAAGGCTTAAATCTATATCTACCATCACATGATCCAAACTTCACTAAACATAATCATATTCATGGCTTCAACAAGAATACAAGAACATAAAACCTTATTCACCAAATGTGACATAATATCTATCATACTTAATCATTCACACTAACTCATGACATGAAGAGCATGCAAAAACTACAAAATATCATAAAACTCAATGATGACAAAACATCCTTATGCTCCAATCACAACTCCTTCATACAAACACATACTCAATCTCCTATCATATTCCATCCTTTTCTAACTACATCCAAGAGACATGATTTTAGAATTAAGGAGAGGGCTAAAGAGACATACTCGAATGATGACTATCTTGATGAAGTCTCAAGAAAGTCCACACGCTTGGAAGACTTGATCCGACCAAGAAGGAAGAAGAGAAAATGGCCATGGTTGAAACAACGATTTTGGCCGAGAGAGAGAGAGAGAGAGAGTATTAGTATATTATATTAAAGATTGAAAGAGGAAGATTATCAAAATCGTTCTTGGTTACCTTGGGAGAGTTCTTGGATCTTCAAGAAAAATTCTGGTTTTAATCCATGGGCAGAATTTTATTTTCAATGTTTGACATTATAAAGTATAGAAATGGATTCTAAAGGGTGAGTAGACGTGATCTAGAGTTTTTGGGAGAGATTGGAGGTGTTTAGGGTGGTCTAGAATATAAATCCTATTTACCAAAGGTGACATAATCTCTAACATGTTTGATCACAAACATTTCTTACAACATGGAGACATGCATTAAACCATAAAACATCATAATATCATCGAAGATAAATCATCACATGCATTAACCCTAACTCCATCATATACACACATTTATTCATGCTTCAATCTTAACTCATCACAACAACACATGCTTAAACCACAATCATAGCCTATCTCCTTCCAATATCATCCTAGAGACATGAATCTAGAGTCTAAACAGAGGGTTGAAGGGACTTACTTGATTGATGAGTACCTTAAAGGAGTTTCGAATGGATCTCAACTCCTAGATGACTAGATTCGTCCAAGGGAGATGAAGAAAGCATGGCTATTGTTAAAGAGATTATTTTGCCAAGAGGGAGAGGGTATTCGGCCAAGAGAGAGAAAGAGAGGGAGAGAAAAGAGAAGAAGAAAGTCCATTAGCATGATCATACACTTATATATTCATTAGAGATTGAAGATTAGTGGAGAAGAAGTTGATTGAACAAACTTACCTTGAAGGTGTTCTTGAGCCTTCACAAAAATACTGATATTTGATACAAAAAAGAGAGTTGAATTTTGGAGTTTGACGTTAAAAATGGTATGGATGGAATCACGACAGTGAGTAGATGAATTCTATAATTTTTTTGAAGAAGTTTGAAGTGGTTTGGAGAGGTATTAGTCGAGAGAAGTGAATAGGTGTTCTATAGGTGCTTGAAGGTTGAAGAGAATGGAGGGATTTTGGATTGGAGGGTGTCGAAATTTTGTGTGTGGGCAGTGGTCGAATTGTTTGTGTAGTTTAGGTAGATGATTTTTCTGGTTTGAAAGTAAAAGGAAAGGCTGGTTGTTGAAATCCTAAAAGAATATTTTTGGGAATCAAATTTGGAAACAAAATATAGCAAGAATATCTTTGAACAATGGAGAGTTTTTTGGAGCTGCTATGGCCGACTGATGTTCAGTGTTTCAGCTGGATGAAAGCTGGTTGAAGAAGGTTAATGGTGGCTAAAAAAAAGGACTGTAATGGTGTAGGAAAGGTCTGGTTGTTTAAGGGACATTTTATAGAAGGTTACTAAATTAGGATTGCTGGAATTTCGGTCTCCAATTAAGGCATGATTGCAGTAATTTGTTGGGGATATTTTAGGGCAGCCATGACTGATTTTTGTGCAGAAGGTTGGGGAAGACAATGGAGTTCTATTCATGGCTGTTCAAGGGAGGTTTGTGCAGAAAAATGATGAAGTTTTGGTTAGGGCTGCAATAGGAAATAAAGCTGAAAAATTCCTGCACATAATTTCGTCATTGCTGGAATTTTTTTGTTCCTAGCCAGATTGCAGAGAGTTTGAAGGGGCATTAAGAGATCTTCCAGGGCTGGTTTCCAACCTTCTTCATGGAGGAAAATCGTGGCTAAGGAGTTGGGAGAAAACTGAAAGGAAACAACTTGGTGTAAGACCACCTAAGCTGCGATTTTCCCCAGAAATTTTTCTTGTTTTGCAGAGCATTTGTGTAGTCCGAAAATAGCCAGAAAATTTCAGATTTCAAGCTGATCAAAAGGGCCATTTTCTAGCAGCATTTGGGAGGGAATAATGGCTAAGAATTTTGACACTTTGCATGCACAAGAAGCTGAAAAAATTTCAGATCATTACTTGAAGGAAAATGAACCTAGCTAGAGTGAAGTTTTGAAGGTTCACTGGGGAAATTAATTCTCTTGGAACCTTCCCCATCTCTTCCACATTTTTGGTCCATAAGATGTCTTTTACTAAGACATTTTGAACCTTCAAGGCCACAGCACTTTACTAAAATTTTTGGAATGAAATTGGCTAGAACAAATTTGTCCAATCTAACGAGTTGAGAATTAGGAAAAATTAAAGATCAAGAAGAAATGAATTCCCTTAGGAATTTTTGTAGGGTACAAGAATAGGATTAGGATACTCCTATTATGTCTCCCCTAGGACAACACCTTTACTCTACTCTAAAGCACTTAAGGCCGAATATACCACCTTCCCAAGCAAAAATAAAATTTAATCATGCTAAAGCTCCAATGATGGAATTTGAACCCAAGACCTCAAAAATTAATTCTAAAGCTCTAACCACTATACCACAACAACTCTTGTTCTTATTTTCTCTCTAAAATATTTTTCCTATTTAATCCTCAAGCTATCTCCCTATTTTCTCCTTAGGCAAAAATTATCATTTTGCCCTTCTTACTCAATAAACATGATCAAGCCCTCGAGACTACAACACACAAATCCAAAGCACATAAAATTATATAAAAATATATTTAAACATGCAATAAAATATGATATACATCCCAACCCCCTTACTCTAAGGTTGGTTTCAACTGGGGTTTCACATCCTCCTCTCCTTAGAAGAATTTCGTCCCGAAACTCAAGCATACCTCTATTTCAGATCAGGATACTTCCGCTTAACCCACTCTTCTGATTCCCATGTGGCATCCTGCGTGCCATGGTGCTTCCACTGAACCTTAACCATTGGTATCTGCTTGTTCCAAAGACTCTTGATACTGCGGTCCAATATTTTCACGGGCTTCTCAACATAGCTCAGATTGGGTTGCAACACTAACGGCTCGTTATTTAGCACTTGGCCGGGATCAGCACTGTACTTCTTCAATTGTGACACATGAAACACATCATGAATTCCCGTCAACCTATTTTGTAGGTCCAATTGGTAAGCTACCGGTCCAATCCTTTCCTTAATCGGGAACGGCCCCAAATACCTCGGATTCAGTTTTCCGCCCTTCGGATGTTTCAAGATTCCCCTGTTTGGCATCAACCTAAGAAATGCACTGTCCCCGACTTGAAACTCCAATTCTCTCCGCCGGTTGTCCACATAGCTCTTCTGTTGGCTCTGAGCTGCCTTCAACCTTTCCCTGATCAGTTTCACCTTATCCAACATCTCTTGGATACAGACTTCTCCGGTTCTACTCATGTGACCATCTTCTGACCAACTCCAATATAGTGGTACTTGACACTTGTGTCCATACAAAGCCTCATACGGTGCAATCCCAATTGAAGCTTGATAGCTGTTGTTATATGACAGTTCTGCGTACGGTACGCACTCTAAACACTTGTCCCCAAAATCCAGAACACAGGCTCTCAGCATATCTTTCACTATCTGTATAACCCTTTCTGATTGCCCATCGGTTTGCGGATGCACCGTCGTACTGAATTTCAGACTCGATCACATTGCTTCCTGAAACTTTCCCCAAAAAGGGGACGTAAACCTCGGGTCTCGGTCGGACACAATACTCGAAGGCACTCTATGTAGTCGGACTATTTCTCAAACATAAGTATGAGCCAGCTTCTCCATAAAGTCTCTCACATTTATCGGTATGAAATCAGCCAACTTGGTCAGTCGATCCACTACTACCCATATGGCGTCCTTTTGTGTCTTTAACATGGGGAGTCCGGTAACAAAATCCATAGTCACCTCCTCCCACTTCCACTCCGGTACTGGCAATGGCTGCAATAGTTTCGCTGACTTCTTGTGCTCCGCTTTGACTTTCTGGCTGGTGAGACAAGTCGAGACATACATGACCGCATCCCGCTTCAGTCCAGGCCACCAATAGGCTCTCTTCAAGTCCTGATACATCTTGAATTCTCCCGGATGAATGGCGTATTTGCTCTTGTGTGCCTCTTCCAAAATTCTATTCTTTAATTGCTGTTCTCTGAGTACACACAACCGATCCTTGAAATGCAAAATTCTCTTATCGCCTTGACGGAATTCACTACCTGGCCGCTCGAGCTCCTTGTCCTTGAAAAGCTGAAACTCGGCATTGCTTTGCTGAGCTTCCATGATTTCCCACTTCGAATCCGGTACCAACTTCAAATTGTTGACGACAATTCTTTCGCCTTGCACTTCCACCCTTTTGTCCAACATATCCTGAACCACTTAAATTTCATGCACTCTAAGTCTGGCCATTCCAACTTTTCTACTCAGGGCGTCTGCCACGATGTTGGCCTTCCCGGGATGGTAGTTGATCAGACAACAGTATTCTTCCAGGAATTCCATCCACCTCCGCTGCCTTAAATTCAGATCTTTCTGGGTGAAGATATACTTCAGACTCTTATGGTCAGAGAACACCTCATATTCGGCTTCGTATAGGTAGTGTCGCCATTTCTTCAAGGTGAACACGATAACTGCCAGCTCCAAATCATGAGTGGGATAGTTGACTTTATGAGGTCTCAGTTTCTGAGAAGTATAAGCAATCACCTTCCTGTCTTACATCAATACCGCTCCCAATCCTTCTTTTGAGGCATCGGTATATAGCGCGTAAGGTTTCCCTTCCTCTGACGGACTCAATACTGGCGCCGTCATCAGTCTTTGCTTCAGTTCTTGAAAGCTTTTCTTGTTGTATTGTATGCCCTCTTAGACTAGGTTTCTGATGTAAAATCGAATATTTTAATAAAAGAATTTATTTTCAGAAATTGTTTGTGAATTTTCTTTTTGTTTGTGCACAATTTTCGTTTGGAAAAGACCCATTGTGTTTAAATAAGTGATCCATGTGAATGGTGGTCTTTCACAGTAAGGTATGGATCGCGGGTTATTTAACACATAAACATTTGTTCTTAACCTATTGATGAGACTGGCAACCTCATCATGCTTAGGTTATTATGTTATTAATTCCAAATGGGGAATGACTTACCTTTAGCCAGTGAGTAGTCCACTCACTTCATAACATAAGCGTATTTCGAATACGTAGGACAGGACATGTAGTAGTGGTTTCTAAAAGTACTATATGATAGAAACCTAGATTATTACTGCTATAGCGTGGACTAGTACACTACGACTTGAGTATGAGTTGGTGGTCTGGCGAAGCTGGAAGCATATACTTTGATTTGCTATAGTTGAGGTTCTATCGTAGGGCCAATATACTTGCATATTGGGTATGTGTGACTAGTTAGTTAAGACAGACTTGTACAAGATAGTTTCTTCACTATATCGCCCCTTGTGGTTGTCCGAATGGTCTAAAATGTCCAGGGCCCTGGGAAACATGACTTGGATGTTTGCTTTAGGGTAGCTCCCTTGGAAAGCGGAAAAACTCCAGGAAGTCGTGGATCATTGGACTAGAAGCCTAAGGATGGTAGATGTCATTTAGAGGGGTGTTAGTACACTTCTTTCTCTCTAAATGTACGGCGATGTGTAGAGGGATATTTTAGTCATTTCACTTGTAGGTCGGAGACTTTGCTAATGCAGCATTGTCCTTGGAGTCAATATTTCCTTATGGTGATATTAGGAAATATTTAAAATGCAAAATACGACTATTTATATAGTAGGGGTATTTTGGTCATTTTAGCAGCCAAGGCGATGTGTCTTTTTGGTCTTCGGAATAGCCCGTAAGTCCTAACTAATTTTGGGTTGAGGAATTGGTCTCAGTTCAAGAGGATTCTATTTTATTTTATTTGATTTTATTCAGGAAGTCTAATTTATTATTAGACTGGAATAAAATAAATAAATAAATAAAATAAGAGTTGAGAGAAATTAATTATCTAGTTTATTTGGTTAATTAATCATTCAGGGCCTAGGTCCAGTATGAATAATTAAGAAATTAACCTGGGTTTAAACCAGGGGAAATAATTAATTTTTAATTATTTATTGGGTTATTTATGTAGGCCCAAGAAATAAATAATTAAAGATTAATTATTATGGTTTATTTGGACTCATTAATTATTTATTGGGTTATTAATATAATCCCAGGAAATAAATAATTAATGTTTGTTATTTTGGGCTTTTTGGGTCCAAGAGAAATAATAAATATTATTTTGGCCCAATAGCATAGACCTTAGGGTTTTTTCCAGATACGGTTAAGAAGAGTTTAGGATTAGGCCAAACTGATTCTCATGATAACATCCGGGTATTTGAAATATGATATCCCGGGGATATGTTAATCAGATTATAAGAGACCTAGTTTTGGCTAACCAATAAACAAGTATCTGGGAAAAAGAAAACCCTAATCTCCTAAGGCTAAGAAACTCACGCAGCTTCCTCTCTCTCTCAGACGTCTCCTTTTATTCTCTTGAGTTCTTCTTGTTTCTTTGCTAATCAATAGCAAGAGAACCAAGGAGATTTGAGACTGTCCCTCTTCACCATTGTGTTCACCGACTAGAGGTTGGGCAGAGGAATATTCCGAGAGCTGAAAGGCTTGGCATTTATGCAAACAAGGCGAAGTAGGAGGCTAGCGGGTGTTCAACCGGAAGCTTCTTCGAGTGGGCAAAGCAAAGCGATTCCAGTCGTTTAATCCACTCCTACTCAAGGCTTAAGGAGCGCAAAGGTATGATCTTCACGCTTTCGTGTGGCCTCTAAGGCTTGCGGTTTTTTTTTTCTCTGTTTTTTTTTTCCCGGGGATGCATGGCTCCCCTGTTTTTCGTCCCTCATTTCTCGTATTTCTCGTTCCACACAAATGGAACATCCTTCCTCAGCAATCAGGTCATGGGCGATGCGAGCGTCGAGAATCCCTTGATGAATCTTCGGTAGTAACTAGCCAATCCCAAGAAACTTCGGATCTCAGTGATATTCTCTGGCTGCTTCCAGTCTGATACCGCTTCAACCTTTGTCGGATCTACCTTGATTCCCTCCTTAGTCACCATATAGCCAAGGAATGCCACACTGTGTAACCAGAATTCACACTTGCTAAACTTGGCGTTCAGCTTGTGCTCCCAAAGCTTCTCCAATACGAGCTTCAAATGCTCTGCATGCTCCTCCGGACTCTTGGAGTAAATCAAAATGTCGTCGATGAAGACCACCACGAACTTGTCCAGATAGGGTCGGAACACTCGGTGCATCAGGTCCATAAATACTGCTGGAGCATTGGTTACCCCGAACGGCATTACCACGAACTCGTAATGTCCATAGCTGGTGTTTAAAGTAGTCTTGGGGATATTCTCCTCTTTTATCCGCACTTAGTAGTACCCTTGCCTCATATCCAACTTGGAGTAGCAACTGGATACTTGCAATTGATTGAATAGCTCGTCAATCAGTGGTAGGGGATACTAGTTCTTCATCGTCACGTTGTTCAAACCCCGATAGTCGATGCATAGCCTCAAAGTTCCGTCCTTCTTCTTCACAAATAGCACAGGCGCTCCCCAGGGCGACATGCTAGGTCTGATGTAGTCTTGACTCACTAACTCCTCCAACTGTTCCTTCAACATTTTTAGCTCTGCCGGTGCCATCTGGTACGGGGTCCGCGATACCTATTCCGCTCCCGGAACTAAGTCGACGGTGAATTCGACTTCCCGGCTGGGAGGTAAAGAATCAAGTTTGACTGGGAACACATCGGGAAAATCCTTCACTACTTCGGTGTCCTCCAGGGTACACTGGTTCTTCGACTTGTTTATCACGTAAGCCAGGTACCCTTGACATCCTTGCTTTAGCAATTTCTGGGCCTTAGCCCCCGCTATCAAATACTTTAGCTCCTTTACCTTCTTGCCATCGAACTCCAATACATCACAACCCGATCTAACGAACTGGATCGACTTATTCTTACAATCTACCCTAGCCTTACACTTAGCTAACCAATCCATCCCCAATATCAAATCATAGTCTTCAATATCCAATACTATCAGGTCTCCCTCCAGACTTCCTCTCCCCATATCAATTTTACAATTTTTCACATACCGATCCGCTTGCACCATTTTACCTAAAGGAGTGCTTACCACTAAAGTATATGGTAGCTCTACTCCATCCCAACCCAAATGACATGCACAAATCTTGTTTAAGTAGGAATGAGTAGAGCCAGGATCAATTAATGCATTAACGGGATATCCTTGGATAATAAATGTACCTTCCACAACCGTTGCATCGGTCCAAAACTTCCTATCTGTTGAGATCGAATACCTTGGCCTTCACTTGCGGCTTCCGCCTCCACTCCCACAGGCTCCCAAGGTGTTGGCTCTATTGGGCCCTAGATTTTGCGCTGGATTTCCTTGCCCAGCTCGATGTAACTTGGGGTAGGCATTCCTCAGGTGGTTCGGTCGCCACAGTGATAACATTTCCTCTCACCACCCTTGGACCAATAGTTCTTCTCTGTGTGGCCCCTTTTTCCACACTGTCGGCATGTTGGGAGGTTTTGGGCAAAACCCACTGGTGCTGTCTGGGCTTGCTTTTCCCGATTCTGCCATTGTTGATTGGCGAGGCACTTGTTAGATTGCTGCCCTTGGAAGTGCCCTTGCGGCTGCCTTGGTGGCTGGAAAGGCCTTGCCGCCATCCTGCCACGGTCCTTATTTTTCATTCGAGTAGCCGCATCCACTGCCCCCGAATAGGTTGTTGGCAAAAAAAAGTGCCAATGCCCTCCCCAATTCTGGCCTCAGTCCCTTGACGAACTACCTCATCCTATTTTGCTCGGTATCCATTAATCTCTGGCAGTGTTTTCACAGCAGAGTGAATCGTGCCGTGTACTGAGCCACTGACATACTCCTCTACTTCAAATTCTGAAATTCATCCTCCCACTTCTCCACGATCCACTGAGGGATGTACTCAGCTCGAAAGACCTCAACAAAATTGGACCACGTCCATTCCTGCTTGCTCATTTCCCAGTTGTCTTGAACTCGCTGCCACCATGCCCAAGATTGTCCTCTCAATCGGAAGGCCACAAACTTAACCATCTACTCCTCAGTGTACTGGAGCGTTGAGAATATATCCTCCATCTGCTCAACCCACTGCTCTGCCTTCTGATCTTGTTCCGCTTCGCCCAGGAAAACGGGAGGTTGAAACTTCAGAAACCGCTCTAAGGCCTCATTTTCACCCCTAGGGTTCCTTCGCTTGGTCAAAGTCTGTAGTATCTCTGCCATCTTACTGAATGCCTGGCCCATTATCACATCAATCGGAATTTCAGACCTCACTCCCATATCTAGACCACTCCCATCACCCCAGTTGGGTGATTGCATCTGAGCTGTCTTGACTTCCGGTGCCAAATGATCAGCTTCCAGAACCCTTCTGCCTGTTGAAGCTGCACAGCGCTTGAGTATCATTCTAAACCACACCCCAAATGATAAGTGTATGCATTCAAGAATCAAATTATTTTAGGTGCGCATGCATTCACAGACAGATATAAGTAGAAAGAATTCAAATGCAAATTTTGTTCAAAGAATTACCAATAAATTCTCCTTCAAAAATTGATTTGCATAAATCCAAAATTTTGACAAAATCTAAAATTAAAAATTCTTGACATAAAAGATCTCGAAAAATAACAAATAAATAAACACCCAATTCAAAACATCTCCTAGTTCTCTAGTCCTCATCAGAACCCTCATCATCAGCCTCATACAACTAACCCCCAAAATCCTTGGAAAAATCTACCCCAACCCCACTGGCAAACCCCTCCATTGGCTCCTTCCCAAAGCGCCTAGAACTCTCCCCGGGCTCAACTCGGCTGAAAGAAGGGATGAAAGAAGGCCTAGGTGGAGACTCATAATCTATCTCCCCCGGGTCATCACTATCTGCTGCTAAGTCCACTACGGGACTAGGAGGGTGAGGTACATGCTCCACTGCTATCATCTCATCGTCACTCTCAGAACTTATGTCTATCACTAGAATTAGGGGTGGCTCATGGATCTGGATCTCATCATCACTGCTATCCTCCATAGGGATAACTGGTTGAGGGGTAGGCTAGGGAACTGGAAGGTCTTTCAGGTATATAGGGATAGGCGGGTGCTGTTGCTGCCCTTTCTTCGCGGTCCTAAGCATCCTAACCATCCTACAGCATTAACAAGATATGTTAGATAAAAATTTAAACTTAGATAAATAGCATATATACTATCAATATTTGCCTATAACCTAGTCTCTGATACCACTTGTAACACCCCACTACCTAGGCCCGCCAGGGCCGGGGATGTCACCCCGTCCAAAGGATAAGGGGTCTTTATAACTAGGACACACAATCAAAATAGCAGAATAAAAGCAATACTTTAACTTAAAATTTTATTACAATCCGAGAATAAATCCAAGAATTCCAAAATCAAATCCATAATAAAAATTATTCACTCTCAACTCCCCAAAGCATTACACAAATTAAACATTAGAAAAATCTTCCAAGGCAGGCAATATCTAGCTACTCATCCCTACAGCAGGATCGACCTGAAATCATGGTAAAAAGGGTGATGAGATAAAAATCTCAGTAAGTCCGTGTGTGCTTTGAGTGTCTAATGGAAACAATTCGTGAATGCAAAGTACAAAACCTTTATAAGAGAAATACTGGAAAGCAATAAACATTAGTTAAAATCAAGAGTGGGGTTTTTGTTTTTCCAATCATACAGAATCAATAAAATCAACCACTCAAAAGAAATGATCATGAGTTACCACATGTTGGGCCCCATAACCGATCAGAATGCCGACACTTTGTGCAGACTGACAAAAGGTAGGTGATCGGTCTACCGGGCAAGATACTCCTCATTCTCTATACCTAAACAACAACCGGGTGTCCATTCTGGCAAAACACAGTAACTGCTAGCTCGGACTGTCACGACCTACTGGACTGACATCCTATCCGGGAAGGACTTACCCCTCAGAGGTGGCCACCTACTAAGAGACTTACCCTAACCCTTCAAAGACTAGTCCGAGCAGTCCACCCTTATTGAGTACTTAATGTAACGTATCCCACCTGGGAAAAATGAACACAACATAGTTCCACTTGAAAATAGCAATTAAGGATTTCCAAAGTCTTTGTCAAAATCAATTTTTGAAAGAGTTTTGAGTGTGAGCAAATCTGCTTATTGATTTTCAAATAATTGTTTGACTGAAATAAGAAAGAAGTCAATCCTCAATTGCCTTTGTGGAAATGAGTGTTCATGCACTCTGCATTTGGCTTGCCGTTATAAACATTTCGCATCAAACAGGTTTTATGCACGAGCTTACCTGATCCTTAGCTCGAGATAAAATAAAGATCTTCAACCGTTGACCCAACCCCGCCTGGGGTAAATATAAACCACAATCAAACTAAAGCCAAAATCTACTTTCACAAATAAGACTAGCTCAACTCACTACTACCATGATCCTAATGTCCCAAGCTTTAAGGCTAAATAATAAATAAAAAGGTTTATAAGCTAAGTCTAATTTGATATTTAAAATAATTAATGTTTCGGGAAATAGGTACTAATATGTTGAAAGTTTAAATTCTTGCTAAGAATAATTTATTATTTATTTGGTGAAGAGCCCTAGGTGGTATTAGGTAAAATAATTATTTATTAATAACTAATTGTTAGAAAATATTTGATAACTAAAATTAGTTGAGAATAAATTTCAATGGTCTTGATTGAAAGAAAATAAATCAATTTTAATAGGTTTTGATTAAAAGATAACAAATATATTTTAATATGTTTTGTGAGTATATGACTTAAAAAAATTAATGTTCTACTTATTATGATTTTTCATATAAAAGGTTTTTATGTGATATTATTATTTTATATAATATCTATATATTTTATAAAAGCTATCATTCATTTGACCAAAATATCCTTACTTCATATATGATATTCCAAATCTACCCTTCCTAGGGTTTTTCAAAATTTATTGGCAAAATTTAATATTAACCATTTTATTGTTGAAATAAAATTAGCTTAGGGACAACTAGATCATGATCATAATTCCACTTGCTAACCATAATCATGAACAAACACTCCACTTCAATTCATGAAATCATCCAAATCATGAATAAAACATAGATCTAAATTTACCAAGGCATGATCTAACCTCTTCTAGCATAAACATAATCATGGTTCTATCAAACATACATGAATATAAATCCTATTCACCAAATGTGACATAATCTTTAACATGCTTGATCACAAACATCCCTCACAACATGGAGACATGCATTAAACCCTAAAACATCATAATATCATCCAAGATAAATCATCACATGCATCAACCCCAACTCCATCATATACACACATTCATTCATGCTTCAATCTCAACTCATCACAACAACATATGCTTAAACCACAATCATAGCCCATATCCTTCCAATATCATCCTAGAGATATGAATATAGAGTCTAAAAAGAGGGTTGAAGGGACTTACATGATTGATGAGTACCTTAAAGGAGTTTCGAATGGATCTCAACTCCTAGATGACTAGATTCGTCCAAGGGAGATGTAGAAAGCATGGCCATTGTTGAAGAGATCATTCAGCCAAGAGGGGGAGGGTATTCGGCCAAGAGAGAGAGAGAGAAAAGAAAAGAAGAAAGTCCATTAGGATGATCATGCACTTATATATTCATTAGAGAATGAAGATTAGTGAAGATGAAGTCGCTTGAACAAACTTACCTTGAAGGTGTTCTTGAGCCTTCACAAAAATACTGATTTTTTAATCTAAAATAGTGAGTTGGATTTTGGATTTTGATGTTAAAAATGGTATGGATGGACTCACGGTAGTGAGTAGATGAAATCTGGAATTTTTTGAAGAAGATTGAAGTGGTTTGGAGAGGTATTAGGTGAGAGAAGTGAGTAGGTGTTCTTAGTGTTCTATGTGTGCTTGAAGGTCGAAGAGAATGGAGGGATTTTGGTTTGAAGCTGCCGAAATTCTGTGTGTGTGCAATGGCCGAATTGTTTGTGTAGTTTAGCTAGATGATTTTTCTGGTTTGAAAGGAAAAGGAAAGGCTGGTTGTTGAAATCCTAAAAGAATATTTTTGGGAATTAAATTTGGAAACAAAATATAGCAAGAATAACTTTGATCAATGGAGAGCTTTTTGGAGCTGCTATAGCCTACTGATGTTCAGTGTTTTGGCTGGATGAAAGCTGGTTGAAGAAGGTTAATGGTGGCCGAAAAGAAGGAGTGTAATGGTGAAGGAAATGTCTGGTTGTTTAAGGGACATTTTATGGAAGGTTACTAAATTAGGATTGCTGGAATTTTGGTCTCCAATTAAGGCATGATTGTAGTAATTTGTTGGAGATATTTTAGGGCAGCCATGACTGATTTTTATGCAAACGGTTGGGGAAGATAATGTAGTTCTGTTCATGGCTATTCAAGGGAGGTTTGTGTAGAAAAAGGATGAAGTTTCGGCAAGGGCTGGAATAGGAAACAAAGCTGGAAAATTCCTGCACAGAATTTCGTCATTGCTGGAATTTTTCTGGGCAGCTTTTGCTGCCATTTCCCAGCCAGATTGCAGAGAGTTTGAAGGGGTATTCAGAAGTCCTTCAAGGCTGGTTTCCAGCCTTCTTCATGCAGGAAAAATGTGGCTAAGGAGTTGGGAGAAAACTGAAAGGAAACAACTTAGTTTAATACCACCTAAGCTGCGATTTTGCCCAGAAATTTTTCTGGTTTTGCACAGCATTTGTGCAGTTCGAAAATGGCTAGAAAATTTTAAATTTCAAGCTGATCAAAAGGGCTATTTTTTGGCAGCATTTGGGAGGGAATAATGGCTGAGAATTTTGACACTTTTCATGCACAAGAAGTTTGAAAATTTTCAGATCATTACTTGAAAGAAAATGAACCTAGCTAGAGTGAAGTTTTGAAGGTTCACTAGGGAAATTAATTCTCTTGGAACCTTCCCTATCTCTTCCACATTTTCGGTCCATAAGATGTCTTTTACTAAGACATTTTGAACCTTCAAGGCCACAGCACTTTACTAAAATTTCTGGAATGAAATTGGCCAGAACAAATTTGTCCAATCTAACTTGTTGAGAATTAGGAAAAATTAAAAATCAAGAAGAAATGAATTCCTTTAGGAATTTTTGTAGGGTACAAGAACAGGATTAGGATACTCCTATCATGTCTCCCCTAAGACAACACCTCTACTCTACTCTAAAGCACTTAAGTCCAAAAATACCACTTTCCCAAGCAAAAATAAAATTTAATCATGCTAAAGCTCCAATGATGGAATTTGAACCTAAAACCTCAAGAATTAATTCCAAAGCACTAACCACTATACCACAACAACTCTTGTTCTTATTTTCTCTCTAAAATATTTTTCCTATTTAATCCTCAAGCTATCTCCCTATTTTCTCCTCAAGCAAAAATTACCATTTTGCCCTTCTTACTTAATAAACATGATCAAGCCCTTGAGACTACAACACACAAATCCGAAGCACATAAAATCATATAAAAATATATTTAAACATGTAATAAAATATGATATGCATCACAACGCCCTTACTCTAAGGTTGGTTTCGACTGGGGTTTCACAAATGACTTATGGAAATGTCCTAATAAACTCCATCCACCTTGCATGCCTCTTGTTCAAATTTTGTTGGCTCTTGAGGTGTTTAAGGGTCTCATGATCGGTATGAATGACAAACTCTCTTGGCAAAAGGTAGTGTTGCCAATATTCTAAGGTCCTCACCAAGGTCAAAAGCTCTTTGTCATAGGTAGAATAATTGAGGGCTGTCTCAGATAATTTCTCACTAAACTATGCAATGGGTTTTCTATCTTGGGTCAAGACCACACCTATTCCCACCCCCACTTGCATCACACTCTATCTCAAAGGCCTTCTCAAAATTAGGAAGAATAAGAATTGGAGCTTGTCTCAATTTATCTTTGAGGGCTTAAAGAGCTTGTTGTTTGGCTTCCTCCCACCAAAACCCCACCTTTTTCTTTACCACTTCGATTAGAGGGGCTGCTATAGTGCTAAAATTTTGGATGAACCTCCTATAGAAGCTAGCTAGCCTATGGAAACTACAGACTTGGGTAATGTTGGTAGGGGTTGGCCAATCTTGGATGGCTTTCACTTTTCCCTCATTAATCTCAATCCTTTTGGCATTCATAACATACCCAAGAAATGTAATCCTCTCCAAACAAAAAGAGCATTTCTTAATATTAGCATATAATCTCTCCCTTTGGAGAGCAACAAGCATACTTTGAACATGATTCAAATGATCCACATATGATTTTCTATAGATTAATATATCATCAAAGTACATAACAATAAATTTCTCAATGAATTCCCTCAAAACATAGTGCATTAATCGCATGAAAGTACTAGGAGCATTAGACAATCCAAAGGGCATGACAAACTCATACAACCCTTGTTTAGTTTTAAAAGCCATTTTTCATTCATCACCTTCTCTTATTCTAATTTGGTGATAACCGAATTTCAAATCAATTTTTGAGAATATGCATGCACCAAATAACTCATCAAGCAAGTTATCTAGCCTAGGAATGGCATAGCGGTATTTTACCGTGATGTTGTTGATAGCGTGACAATCCACACACATACGCCATGTCCCATCTTTTTTGGGCACCAAGAGAACCGGAACAGCACATGGGCTTAGGCTATCTCTCACATGTCCCTTCTCAAGCAATGCTTCTACTTGCTTTTGCAACTCCTTGGATTCTTCCGGATTGCTTCTATATGCCGGTCGGTTGGGGATGACGGCTCTGGGCACAAAGTTGATTTGATGCTCAATCCTTCTTATGGGTGGTAGTCCTCCAGCACCTTATTTGGAAAAACGTCTTCAAATTCTTGAAGAATAGTTGCAATTTCATTAGCTAAAGACAATGTAGAATCATTAGTAGAAACATAAGAACCTTTGCATAAAAGAAGAATAACCGGTTCCTTAGCTTCTATAGTCTCTATGACTGCACTCTATTTTGCAATGAAGTTCACTCTTCTTTTACCTCCCCTCTCTTATCCTTGCTCACTCCTATCCTTAATTGTCAAAGGCATTTGTTTGTTCATCCTCTCTCTCAATTCTTTTTCTTGCATCTCATTTTCTTTCCTCTCAAGTTCTTATTTTTGCTTAACACCTTACGCTCCCTTCTTCTTTTCTTTCTCCTTCATGATTCTTTGATCTTTGTTCATCTCACTAGGGGCCATGGGGGTGAGGGTAAACTTAGTTCTCTCATTGAGTAGGAAATAAGTGTTCTTCCTCCCATCGTATTTTACATGCCTATCATATTGCCAAGGCCTCCCTAGTAGTAAGTGACCCACTTGCATGGGTACCACATCATATAGTACATCATCCTTGTACTTCCCCATTTCAAAAGTCACCAACACTTGCTTGTTTACTCTCATTTCCCCACTATCATTCAACCATTATAATTTGTAGGGCTTGTGGTGTTTAATCCAACTCATGTCCAATTCTTTAACCAAGTTTGCACTAATCACATTAGTGCAACTCCTACTAACCACAATGACACTACAAGGGGTCTCGTTGATTAGACACCTAGTGTAGAAAATGTTCTCTCTTTGTTGGTGATCTTGATCCTCAGTGGCTTGTGAATTTAATGACCTTCTTGTGACTCCCACCAATGAGTATTCTTAACCAACAACTTCCCCTTCATCACTTTTCTCATCTCCATTTTCCTCTTAATCTCCTTGGTATCTTTCACCCTGATGTGTTTGGACTTGGGTGTAAAAATCATACAAAAACTAAGCACATTCCCAATCAAGTTTAAATTAAAACGTTCAAGCCAAATCACACATATGAGCAAGCGTACTCATCATTAACCGAGCATAGGGTTCAAACGAGTGTCAATCCTCAAGGAACAAGTAGACATTAATCCATTTTCTTTTATTGTTTAACCAACTCAACAAAGTGAAAAACAAATCAAAAGAAATAAAATAAAAGAAAACTAAAAATATTAACATGTCAAGGATGGAGAAGTATGTAACTTAAACCATTATTTTGACAATCAAGATCTTAAAGTACTCAACCATTATCATAACTAATCATTCTCTCGGCATCATGAAGGATAATATATATTTACTTCATTGTCCAATC
Organism: Voacanga thouarsii; assembly: GCA_026120185.1. Lineage (NCBI taxonomy): Eukaryota > Viridiplantae > Streptophyta > Magnoliopsida > Gentianales > Apocynaceae > Voacanga > Voacanga thouarsii. The sequence continues at coordinate 24,810 of JANUWF010002331.1, forward strand.
CATGAATCCCTATCTTCTAGGTAACTTAGTATCACATATCCTGTCTCAACCAGTCCTACCTAAAAGATGCATTAACCATAGTCCTTGATTTAATTCCCATTCCTGGTAAATTATGCATGAAATTAACTAATAAATCCATATCCTGGCAGACATCAATTAACCTTGAGTTACTTTGTCCCTACTCTTAACCCCTTTGTCCAAGCAAGTTAAAAGCTAACAAATATGAAACTAATGAATTGAAACTACCATCAACCCCTTTGTCCAAGCAAGTTAATGGAAAGACCCAACCAATCAATCTCGTAATAAGCACAAGTAATCAATACCAAGAATAACAATCAATTAATCAAAAGATCAAAGAACTCTAAAAATCATGAATATCTAAAACAATGTCAAATTACAATAAAATAATTAATACATTATTGTCAAGAAAAAGAAAATAAAGTAAAAGAAAGTACTCATAGATAAGCCTCCTTCTTCTTCATTTGAAGACCTTCTTGTACAACCCTAATTGAATTGAAGAATTCCTCATTTGATTGAGTGATTTTCTATGATGATCAATGGATTCTCTCACTTTCCTTTATGTTTTTCATCTATTTATAGGTTTAAAAAGTGCTTAAACTCGTATGTACAAAGTTCTTGGCCGAGTAGAAGTTGAAAGATACTAAAACTCTTCAGATTACCAAAAACCGCGTAGCTAAATCACAGCACAGCCTTATCTTTAGGGCACAACTGGCGCTGCCTTAGCTCTCGGAGCTAACACCGGATGTGTTCTGCTTCCCACTTGTTCGCCGATTTTTCTTTGAATTTTGCACAATGTATCTAGAATGCAGCCGGTGCCGGTTCTAGCTTCACAGCCGGTGCCACCTTAGTTATGTTCTACTCTGTTTGAACAATTTTTTCATGGCTTCGAAGTTCATTTCAACAGTGCACGGCCGGCACTGGTTCTAGGGCCCTAGCTAGTGCCGCCTCTCCTCTGTTTTGCGACGTTTTTGTTTCGTTTTACCCTAAAAATCTGAAATAAAGACAAAATACCTTTCCAATGGTAAAATCTCAAATATAAAAGAATATGACTAGTTATTGAACAAAATGTATTACAAATGAACCTCAAATAACTAGGAAAAGTATGACTAATTTAGCCCCTATCGCACCCTCTTCTTCTTCATCGGTAGAGACCTCACCATAGGGATTAGTATACATTGCTCTCTTGCTTGGACACTCATGGGAAGTATGTTCATATCCAAGGCACTTAAAACATTTAATATCCCTATTCCTTTGCGGCCTCTCCATGGCTTTTCCCTTGTCTTTGTTCCATCCTTCCCTGGATTTCCAATCCTTCCTAAGCTTCCAATCCTCTCTAGGTTTCCAAGCCTCCCTTTGTTTGTTGAAGTCCATTTAGAATGGCTTAGGGGCTTCATGCTTCTTAGTTGGCACCTTACTAGTAATGTTGGGGTTTGGAAGTGGTGGTCTAGTAAATGCCCTCCTCTTTAATTGCCTCTCAATCTTCATAGCGGCATGTACCATATCCTCCAATCGATTATAGGGATGCAATTCTACCAAATTGGCAATTTCCCTACTTAATCCTCACAAGAACATTGCTCTTGTTGCTCTAGGATCCTCATTGATTTGAGCTCTCATCAACATTACTTCCATCCCTTTATGGTAATCTTCCACACTCTTGTTCCCTTGCTTTAGTGATTAGAGCCTTTAGTAAAGATCATTGTAGTAATGGTGTGGTATAAATCTTGCCCTCATCATATTTTTCAACAAATTCCAATTAGCCACAATTTCCACTCCCATTTATCTACTTCGTGCACTAACTTGCTCCCACCATACCAAAGCATACTTAAAAAATCCCAAAATAGCCAACCTCACTTTTGACCTCTCACTATAGGTATGACTTTCTAGAAATATCTCCATCTTTCTTTCCCACTTGAAATAAGCTTCAGGGTCACTCTTGCCATAGAATGTGGCCACTTTCAATTTGATGTGGTTTAACTCCCTCTCCTCATCATTTCTTTCTCTCCTTCCTCCTCTATTACCCCATCCTCTATGGTGTTCCCCAAAGGCCTCAACTTGTTCCCCCTCATACCATTCATCAACTCCCTCAAACTCTCTTTCTAACCCCCTTAAGTTGTTCCCACCATTCATTTCTTGGTCCCTACCTCGTCCTCCTCTCAAACCATGTTTTCCCCCTCTCATAGGAGCTTGTTGGAATACCCCAATAGAGTGCTCATCCCACTCTTCCCCTTGTTGGGCATTTAATAGAAGTGTATGGGCATCACCATCCCTCATCCTTGGGCTAAGTTCTTCAAATCGTTCTTGGCCTCTCCTTTATGCGATGGTAGAAGATTGTCCAAGATGATTTATCAACTCCCTTGTCATGTTTTGGACTCACTTTGCATAGTCCTCATCATAGCTTGCAAGTCTTCACGCAAACCCCTAGCATCAATTTGTTGTTCTTGAGGTCTACTAGGGCCACTTGGGTTAGGCCTAGAGATCTCTTGATCATGGGCCATAGTGATAGAATATTTAGTTACCTATACCTGCAAAATAAAAGAGATTAGAAAGAAAAAAAAATTCCTCACTTCGCTTCCTTGCGTGTTGGTTCTCAAGGATTCATCACTCCACGCTCGTGTTTGCTCTCTTAGGCTCTTTTAATAATAAGCTCACCCTCTTGCATTTTTCTCAATACTCAAGCCTTCTTGTTCAATCCCAATTCTCCCCAATGGCTAATGTTTTAGTCCAATTTAGTGAATCACACAAATCAAAAGAAATTTTCAATTAGGGGGGTATTAGGGGAATTTCAAAAAACACTTGTTGGGCACCTCAAGCAAAGAAGTTTTTAATCAAGAATTTTAAAAAATGTGGACTCAATCAATGCAAGAACAAATACTATATGCACAAGAAATACTTCTAAGCAAGAAATGAACAAGAATTATCAAGAACAAAGAAACAAGAACAACTAGAACTAGGATTATGAAGAACATGATGATCACAAGTGTCCACTAGAAAAATTGAGTTCAATGCACATGAAATTCAACAATAGAGTGATATAATAAGTCCCAATATCCTAAGGAATGAAAATTAAGAATCAAAGTTCCCAACTATAGCTAAAAACATTCTCATAGAACATTTATTAAACACCCTGGCTACAATCCCGTCACTTAAGGACAACAAACATTTTCACTCATATTCAAGCTAAATTTCACCACAAACACAAGAAAAATTTGTTCCCAAGGATTATATTAACATCAAGGAGTAATTTCCCAAGAGAAAAATCAAGAAGTAGCAAAAATTTCATGACCTTTTCGGAGTATATTTTTTAGTTACGAGATTTTCTTTGTTTTCTTTTTCTTCAACTTTGTAGGGCTCCTTTTCTTACTTTCAAGCTTTGATTGGAATCAAGCTTTTCCTTTCTTTAATACCAAACTCTTTGATACGAATCTTATGTGGCTTTTTCTTAGTGTTGTGGGTGGATTAGTTGGTTATATGTTTAGCTCAACCCAAGGGACCAAAAACAGAGATTCTTATGACAAAAATGAGAAATTGAAAATAAAAACCTACCCTCTATCAAACCCTTGAAGAACTAAGCTTCAAAGACTCTCAAGGAAAGTAGAAAGTTCTACTTTAATCTCACCCCAATATCCTTGAAGCAACAGAGGCAAATAAGAACAAATAGAATAGAGAAAATAGGCACCCAAATATTGGAATTCAATCAAACCTTAGAAGAACAAAGTAACTTAGACCCATTCAAAGAAAACAAAATTGGATTATCCAAAAGATTTATAGACTCATTCATCAGGAGGACTAACCCTTAAGCATGGTCTTGAACAAGATGAACAAGGAGGCTAGGGCTTTTCAAAATTCTCTCTCAAATTTGAATTAAAGTGTGTGAATTGTGTTGTCAAATTACTAAAGGTGCTATCTATACTATCCTAACCCTAGCTAAGTAATCCCTGAGGTTCTATTACAGTTTAGGTTCATAATAAGTCTTTACAAGCATTTAAAATTGAAGAAAATCGGAGAAAACATTAAAAACGCGGAGCAGTCGTTGGCTGCCCAGGGGAAGCTGGCGCCGGCTAGGTCCTTTGAAGCCGGCGCCAGTTGTGCACTACCTTCGGGCCGGTTCAAGTTGCTAATAAGGTGTCGTTGGGCAGATTGGAACCGGCGCTGGCTTGGCTGCTTGGGGCCGGCACCGACTGTCCGCTGGATGGCCTCCCTTGGTCAAGTTTTATCTGCCTTTTCTGCCGACTTGAGTTCTTGTTGGGGTCCTTCATGGATGGTCATCAACATGAACTCTTAGCTAGCTTCCTCAACCTTTCAATCCTCTTTCATCCTCAAGCATGGTTTGATGATCAATTAAAAATCATCTTGAAGCTTCTTGGACCTGGCTCTTGTCATCGGTCCTTGTCCTCCATAATGAAGTGGAGTCTCATCATTAGGCCATGTGCAATATTTTGGATCTAAATATAGAATCAATGATTCTAGGTAAGGAGAAAATCTGAATAGAGTGTAGGCATTGGCTTTGATTTATCTGGTTAAGTAATCAAGTAATCCCTGCATAACTGTTTTATTAAATGTTACATGTTTGCAAGTATTTTGTGCAATGATATTTGAAATGTTGGTTGAATATGATGAGTTATATGACGGTATTTTAATCCTTGATTTGAGAATGTGGATATTTTATTCTCTAAATGAGTTTTTCAAGTCTCAACTTTTAAACTAAAAATGATTTCTTTTCTTTATTACTAAACGTTTCAAAAGAAAACTGATTGTGAAAAGCTACGTTTTGCAAACGCAAGATAATCAACGTTTGTGAAAACAAGGAAAATGATTCTTCCTCTAATTGGGGAGCTTTGAGTACTCAGCTGGGGTAGGCTAGTGGTACTAGTCTTGGAGAGTTGGAGTGAATCTTCTGACAGGTGTCCACCTCTAGAAGATAAACTCTACTTAAAGAGGCAACAATATTACTTAGTCAGGCCGGTCTAAGCTAGCATTTTGGTCCAAGTGGACTTTATTTATCCGGATTGGACAACCGGTATATTGGGTGTAGAGAAGCAGAAGTATCTTACCCTTGTGGGCGGATCACCCACTGCCCAGTGTTGCATGGTTACACTAGAAGCTATTATGATGGTGGTCATGATATTGATATTGATGTTGAATCTTTGTTATTTCCTTGTTAATGAACTTATGATTATGATGAGATAATGATTTATTGAGAACTGCTTTGAATATGATAATCAAAGCATTGAATAACTATTTATTGATGAAAATGACTTGCAAACATATTTCGTACTTTTGATAAACTCTTATGCATGAAATGTTTATATATGACATTCGCACACATGGGACTTATTGAGATGCTAATCTCCCATTATTTTACATCATGTTTTCAGGGAGTGCTTTTTCTAAGTAGGTTGGATGAATAAGAGCTAGATGTTTATCTTTATTCTATTTTATCTTTGTATTTATTTTGGGAGATGATTGTTATTTTTATATTTTCAGGCTTGTATAAGCTCTGGCTTAGGTTGTAATAATATTATTGCATTATTTCTTTTGGTTATTTTTCTTTTGTACCTCGTTATAAAGACCCCTGGTTCTTTGGATAGGACAACATCCCGCCCTATTTGGGTGCATAGGTAGTGGGGTGTTACACTTGTGAAGAGTTATAGACTAGGAATTGTGATTAAGATATTATTTGTAAATTTTTTTATCTCTTAACCTTATGTTCAATTTGTTTTATCTTGAAGCACTTATAAATTATTTTAAAAAGAGGGTATTTCTAAATTTGAATTTTGTAAATTCTTGGTTGAGTAGATTTGGACGTACCTCTGAATCTAAAACACCTTTCCAATGATCTGTAGGATTTTTCAAAATATATGTTTTTGGTATAGGACGCGTCTTTGGGACGCACATTCTTTCAATCTTTGGGCCTAATATTTTGGAAAACCTGACGGCAAAAACTAGCTCTTACAAGCCGTTGCTATCTTATTTTTTGCCCCTACAAAAGCCCCTTAAATACGATTTTTTGTAAGGGATTTATGCCAACACTTTTAGAAACACTCTAAAAAATAGGTTTGTTTGTTCGACTCCGGATCCTAAAAAACAGTAGGATAAAAGACATATGTAAATGATAAATCATCCAATGAGTCTCGTGTGTACTAGTGCTTTCTAAAATAGATAAAGTAAAACATTGTTGCATTTTTGTCACAAAACCATTGAAATCAATTCTAAAACTCTCTAAAGAAGAGTTTGTTTTGAACTCAATCATTTTTGAAAAATTATGCTTCAATTTCAAATTGTTGCCCTAATTTTTAAAATTACAGCCACTTATCCAACAGAAGGATGGCCTGCATGCAAAGCTCACAAAGCTTCGCTTTCGGCGCCACATTTCATTGTACTGAGACCGCAACCTACAACACTCGACCGTCGATTGCCGAAAAGTAAGTACACCACAACGTACTACCGAGAATAAATAACAAGTATACTGTAGCAAACTAAAAATTTTACTTGCCATCGTAAGCCAGGGGTCCCAATCCTGACGTCTATCACCATCTAGGCAGTAAGGAGTTAAATGCTACCGAGTGTCCCCGCCCGGCATTCAGCAAACGACTTTTACCACAACATGCCCGCAGGCATAAGGCAATTGCCAAGTACTAAACGTCTAGCCATGATGACTTATCTCAATGTCCTGTCACCCTGTTTGGAGTAAGATAAATCCCAGAACCAATTAGGTTACTTAGAGTCTATCTCTAACATAAGCTAGTATAAAGATCAAAGACTTTGCTGAGTACTCAACGTTACTAATACCAACTCTAACTGACTGATCAGGCTAGATGGTCATTTATTCTGGCAAGATTTTCAAAACAAATATTTTTGGGGCAAAATATTATTTTTCAAAAATTGATCTCACTAACTCGCAAGTCAGATAATAAATTCCATAGGCTCTATAGGGCAATAAATTCATTCCATAGGCACATCAGGCTAATAAAGCAATTTTCATGATCAAAATGTCATTTTCCAAAAGTTAACCTCATATCAAGAGATCATTTTTCAAAATCATGTCGAAATTGGGAAAAGAGTCCTTTTCATACATTAAAATAAGTATTTGGGTCATTTTGCTTGTACCCGATCTCAAAAGTCATTTCCAAGGGTATTCAGGTCATTTACCTATACTCGATTCTAAAAGACTTTTCGATGGTATTCAGCTCATTTTACCTTTACCCAGTTTGAAAAAGTATTGACAAAAGCTCCAATAAGAATATTTTGATCATTTACCGAATACCCGATTCCAAAAGGTTTCCATAAAACATTCCAGCAGAGACATTTGGGTCATTTTCTAAATACCCTATTTCCAAAGGAACTTATTTCAAGAAATCCAGAATTCTAATCCTAAAAGAGGATTATATTCAAAGTTTCCAAACATGTTTCCATAAAATGCTCCAATAAGAGCATTCTAATCAATTTGTGAATACCCAATTCCAAAAATTACCATTTTTCGAAAATTCCAAGTATTTATTCCAAAAAAAGGGAACTAAATTCACAAAATTTGTACTTTACTCATCCGTTAAGGCTTCCTAGCCAATTATGATGTTCGTTCGAGCCCAAAATGGCATAAAAAAATCTTATTCAAATAAACCTTAAATATATTAAGGGATTTCTAAAATGGTATAAAACATAACATTTCCTGGAAAAAGAGAGCATACTAGCTTTCAAGAAGTTTTAGAAATCAAATGGACTCACCTCGTGTCTTAAATAAACTTTTATTGCTCATGCGTCGTTTGACAACCGTTCTAACAGTTTCCAACGTACCATTGGCCGTTTACTGATAAACCTACACTAAACATTATAACTTCTCTAAAGAATCTTGTTAGTTAATGGGAATGAAATAAGGAGACTTAGTCAGTTGATCCACTATTACCCATATAGTATCTCGTTGTCCTACTGCCATGGGTAATCCTGTAATGAAATCCATTGTAATTTCATCCCATTTTCACGATGGAGTAGGTAATGGCTGTAATAACCTCCAGGCCGTTGCTAATTGGCTTTCACCTGTTGACAAATTAAATATCGAGCTACAAAGTCTGAAATACCGTTCTTTATACCAATCTACCAATAACCCGTTTCAAGTCCTGATACATCTTTACAGCTCCTGGATGGATAGTATACTTACTCCGATATGCTTTCGTTAAGATATCTTATCTCATTGGAGATTGTTTAGGAATACAATACTGATCTCGGTAACTAATGATCACATCATTGTTCTTTTGGAACTCACTTCCTCCTTTACTCGCCTCCTTTTGCACGAACTTTTGCAACTCTTCATCTTTATTTTGCTCTTCCTTCAACTATTGTAGGAAAACGGGTTGAATAGAGATATTACTCATTCTTATTCCTCTATTTACTACAAATGCTTCCAATTTTGGAATTTGTAGCATCCGAAAAGCTAATAGATTCACCTTCCTACTGAGGGCATTTGCTTTCATATTTGCTTTTCAAGGATGATATTTAATTGGACATCGAAATTCTTCCAAAAATTCCATCCACCTACGTTACCTCATATTTAAATCCTTTTTGGGTGAAAACATATTTCAAACTCTTATGGTCGGTGAAGACTTCAAACTTAGCTCCATACAAATAATGTCTCCATTTCTTAAAAGTAAACACAATAGCTGCTAACTCCAAGTCATGTGTAGGGTAATTCTCCTCGTGGGGTTTCAATTTCCTAGAGATATAAGCTATCACCTTTCTCTCCTGCATTAACACTTCTCCCAATCCTTCTTTTGACACGTCCGTGTACACTTCATAAGGTTTGTTCATCATTGGAAATGCCAAAACAGAAGCATAACTTAACCTTTTCTTCAGTTCCTGAAAATTTTTCTCACATTTTTCGTTCCAAATATAAGGAACTTTCTTTTGGGTGAGTCGCGTCAAAGGTGAAGCTATCTTAGAAAATCCCTAAACAATCCTCCAGTAATATCCTACTAATCCTAAAAAACTTCGTATTTTGGTTGGAGTCTCGGGACATTTCCAATTGGTTACCTCTTCAACTTTTGCAAGATCTACTGTATAGATATCACGTGCCCTAAGAATGATACTTCTTGTAGCTAAAACTCGCATTTACTAAATTTTGCATATAATTTGGCCTCCCTTAAATTCTCTAGTACTTTCTGAAGGTGTTGTTCATGTTCTTGAGGATCATTAGAATACACCAAGATATCATCTATGAATATAACAACAAAACTGTCTAAGGCTGAAACGTCCAGTGCATCAGGTCCATGAAAACAACAAGTGCATTGGTAACACCAAAGGGCATCACTACAAACTCCAAATGTCCGCATCATGTGTTAAATGCAGTTTTTGGTGTATTCTCCTCTCGAATCCAAACTTAGTAATATCCTTGCCTCAAGTCTAACTTCAAAAAATATCCTGCTCCTTGTAACTAGTCAAACAATTCATCAACCATGGATAATGGATATTTATTCTTCACTGTCACTGCATTCAACCCTCGATAATCTATACACATCCATAGTAACCCATCTTTCTTCTTAACAAATAATACAGGTGCTTCCTAAGGTGAAGTTCTAGGCCGAATGAAGTATTGCTCCATTAATTCCTATAATTATTTCTTGAGCTCCTATAGTTCTGTAGGTACCAATCTATAAGGAGTTCTTGAGACTGGTTCTGCCGATGGCACTAAATCAATAGAAAACTCTACTTCTCTCTCCTGTGGTAGCTTCTTCAATTCTGCCATAAACACATCCAAATATTTGTTCACCATAGAGACATGTTTAGGTGTCTTAACCTCTCCTGGCCTATTAATCACATAAGCTAAGTATCTAGTACACCCTTTCCTAATCATCTTCTGGGTCTTAAGTTCTGATATAAAAGCATTACTTTTCCATCCATCCTCGCCTACAAATTGTAATGTAGGTTTACTAGGCCAAAGGAATTGTACAACCTTATGTCTGCAGTCAATTTGAGCATGATGCTGAGATAGCCAATCCATGGCCAAGCTACCATCGTAATCCTTTATGGGCAAATATATTAAATCTCCTCCCAAAATTTCATTCTCTACCAAGATCTTACATCCCTTACATATTTTTTTCATTATTCATTTGCTTTCCCATTGGGATACTAACAATCATTTCATAGGAAGTTTCTTCCATTTTAATCCCTATAGAATCAATAAATAAATTGGCAATAAAGGGATGTGTAGAGTCGAGATCTACCAGTACTTTAGCATTATGGTAAAAAATAAGGAGCGTACCTTCCACTACGGTAGCATGATTATCTTTATTTTTCAATGAAAACACTAAAGCATTCATTTGTGGCTTGGCAGGTCCGGTTCTAGAGGTAGAAGCTTATCATAGGTTCTCTCTTCCTAGTCCTGACCTTTGCTCTTGATTGTTTCCCCCAGGTCGACTTCATCCACGTCCTATCCTTCGAGGGTAAGGGCAATTGGAACTCTTATACCCTACTTCTCCATAATTAAAGCACCTAAAAGAGGGTTGTCCTCCAATCGAACCTCCCCTACTCTGTATTTTTCCTTTCTTCTGCCATCGGGTCCTTCTAGATCCTTTCTGACTTATACCTTGAAATCCACTTCGATTTTTTAAACCCTAATTGTAACATAGCTCAAAAACAACCACAAAAGTAGACATAGTGCGCATAGCAAGAAACATAACATATACTAATTCTTGTCAAAACATGAAGTCAGTACAAAATTTGTGTATCGAGCACACTGTCATATCTAACATACACTGCCGAACTGTACATGTCCTACTATATATAACTACATCTCATCCTTCTATTCCCCATCATCACTATTTGAAATAGGAGGTCCTGAGTCAGCAGAAACTGTGTAGGACTCGGGTGCATCAAGTCCTTATCTCCATCTACATCAGGATGTAACCAAGCCTGTAGCTTCAGGTCTAACACTAACTCCTCCTCGAACTCCTTAACCACAGGCACCTCCATCTCGGGTACCTCCCGATTCTCTCCTACCCCAACAACCTCCAATCCTCACATCTCCTTATCTAACACACCCAAAACGTCTCCACCAAATACCTCCTCATCATCCTCAGACAACACTGCATTGTTGGGGATACTATCTTCCTCGTCATCACCCTGATAATATGGCTCAATATCACCATTAGGCTTGTCAAAATCGCCACCTACCTCTCCCACCTGACTAAGTAGTGATGATGTCCTCTCGGGAGTAGGTGTCCTCTCCAGACTAAGGTCTCACGCAAATAGAGTAACGAGAGGCACAGCCTAGTCAAACATATTCCTGGCAAGATGGGGTGCATGACGGCAGCCAAGGCCAGGTAATGTTAAAGTGAAACATCCTAGCACACCTGCTCGGTAGACCGTCTTAATCTTCCCAAGTTTCTTTACACCTGAACTCTCACCTGTCTCTCTCTTCCCATCATCGATGTGATCATCCATTGGGTGCTTGCCCTTATCATTCCTACATAAGAAAAAGGTTCTATCAATTCCTATGACGATACCACAGTTCTATAATAACTATTCTTTCATACCAATTGTAACACCCCTACTAAAAGTACCAATAGAAGCATACCAATGCCGGGTGTCGCCATGTCCAGTTACCCAGACAAGGAGTCTTTATAATGAATAACCAACAAAATAAAACCAAGGCCCAGACTAGTATAACTTACTTATATATAAATATATATATATATATATATATATATAAACGGGAGTTTCGTACAAACATTCTCCAGACTACAACAGTAATAAGATATACAAAGAGAAGAGAAAGAAAAAGGACCTAAACTGCTGTTACTATGCTATCGCCTTTCTATCCGTAGGTCTGTTTGACTTTGGATCCTACAAAATAGTAAGATAAAAGATACGTGTGAGTGCTAAATCACTTAGTGAGTCTTGTGTATGCTAGTGATTTATAAAATAGATAAAGTAAAGTATTGCAATGTTTTATCTCAAAACTACTGAAATCAATTCTAAAACTCTCTAAAGAAGAGTTTGTTTTGAACTTAATCATTTCTAAAAAATTATGCTTCAATTTCAAATCATTGCCCCAATTTTCAAAATTATCGGAACTTCTTCAACAGAAGGTCGGCTTACATGCAAAGCTCACAAAGCTTCGCCTTCGGCGCCACGTCTTATTGTGCTTAGACCACAGCTTACAGCACTCGACCACGCGTCGCTGGAAAGGTATGTACACCGTAGCATACTACCGAGAATAAATAACAAGTACATTGCAGTATACTAAGTGTACCATAACACACTACATTTTTTACATGCAACAGTAAGCCAGGGGTCCTAATCCTGACGTTAATCACCACCAAGGTGGTAAGCAGTCAAACGCTACAAGTGTCCCTGCTCGGCATTCAACGAACGACTCTCAAGACAACATACCCACAGGCATAAGGCAATTACCAGGTGATAAATGACTAGCCAGGATGCCTCGTCTCAATGCCCTGTTGCCCTGTTTGGAGTAAGATAAACCCCAAAACTGATTGGGTTACTTGTAGTCATTTATGTCTAACATGAGCTAGTACAAAGATTAAAGTCCTTGCTGAGTACTCAACGTTACCAATACCAACCCCTACCGACTGACCAGGCCAGAAAGTCATTTATTCCCATAGGATTTTCAAAAAAAGGCATTTTTGGGGCAAAAGATTATTTTTCAAAAATTGATCCCAATGACTTGCAAGTTAGATAATAAATTCCATAGGCTCCACGAGGCCAATTAATTTATTCCATAGGCACATCAGGCCAATAAAGTAATTTTTGGGATCAAAATGTCGTTTTTCAAAAGTCAACCTCATATTGAGAGATCACTTTCCAAAACCGTGTCGAAATTGGGAAAGAGTTTTTTCACACATTAAAGTATGTATTCAGGTCATTTTACTTGTACCAGATCTCAAAAGTCATTTCCAAGGGTATTCAGGTCATTTTATCCATACCTGATTCTAAAAGACTTTCCGAAGGTATTCGGGTCATTTTACCCTTACCCAATTTGAAAATATGTTCACAAGAGTTCCAATAAGGATATTTCGGTCATTTACCGAATATTCGATTCTAAAAGTTTCCATAAAACATTCTAATAAGGATATTTGGGTCAATATCCAAATACCCGATTTCCAAAGGAACTTATTTCAAGAAATCCAAAATTTTAATCCTAAAAGATGATTAAAACGTTCCAATAAGGGCATTCTAATCAATTTGCGAAAACTCGATTCCAAAAATTACCATCTTCCAAAAATCCCTAGTATTTATTCCAAACAAAAGGACTAAATTCACAAAATTTGTGCATTATTCATCCGTTAAGGTTTCCAACCCAATTATGATGTTAATTTGAGCTCAAAATGGCATAAAAATAAGTCCTGCTCAAATAAACCTTAAATATATTTAGGGATTTTCAAAATGGTATAAAATGTAACATTTCATGAAAAAAGAGAGCATACTAGCTTTCAAGAAGTTTTAGAAATCAAAAGAATTCACCTCGTGTCTTAAATAAGCTTTTACCGTTCACGCGTCGTTTGACTACCGTTCTCACCTTTTTTAACGTACCGTAGGCCGTTTACTGATGAACCTACACCAAACATCGTTTTTATGTTAAATTGTGTTTGGTCAAAAAGCAGCCGACATGCCCGATGGGTAGCCAACATCCAACCGACATTTAGCTGATGTCCAGCCGATGTTTAGCTGATGGGACTGACAGTTAAACAAAACGTTTGACTTTTGTTCACGTCGTTTTTTCGTCGTTCGTTCAATTCTTTTGTTTTCCTTTTTTCATATCCTTCCTCCCTTCATGAACAAGGAATTAACTTCATGTTTCTCATTCATTTCATCCTAAAATCACATAATTATTCTTTCTTATCATTCACTTTCCACCCAAAATCATGAAATTCCGCTACTTTGACACTCGATTTTGTTTTACACATAACTTTCAATCCACAACTCTGATTTGGCTCTATGATATACCAAAACAACCATAAGACTCTTTAGTTATATGCAAGCTTCTTTCTGAGTCCTGGCTCCCATGACACAATACAGGGCAAAAACGGCCCAAGTATTTTTTGCTCCAATTTAACTATCATGTTATCCTTTGATTTCCTATAACCTTTAACACTTTGAGAGCATTACTTCATTCAATATTTCCTTCAAATCATCTTTGATTCTATAATTTTCAGATTTCAATACCTCACAAGAGTCATGCTTATTCAACACAAATTCACTTCTTTCAATCAAAAGCTAGCATAATTCATTTTCCTAACCAATTAATATCCATATTCATTCCACTTTAATCTTTATTTCATCAACCAAGATTAATACTTCAAACTACTATGAAAACCCATTCCTTCATCACACAAAACATTATCCATATACATCTTGGCAGCTGGCATATACATGACCACACACAAAGTTCATATACAAGTTTACAACCCTAGCTTTTGATCCAAAATCAAGGTATAAAAATCATGTTTTCATGTTAAAATTAATATCAAAATGATCACCATTCACCCAACAACAACTTAATTCTAGTAGCGTAGGGTTTTACCTTGTATTTAGAGCTCTTTGGTGTGATTTACTCCCAGAACTTCTCAAGAACTTGCACATAACACCAATAACACACACTAGAATCTTTTCTCTCTTTTTACTAATTTCTTTGATTCTTTTCCTCTTGTTTTTCTTTCCTTGTGGTTGCCAAAATTAAGGCTGTGAAATAGCCTTCCCACCTCCATTTCTCATCGTATTTTGGCCAAGGGAAGTTTAATTCAATTAATTTTATGGTGGCTAATGTATAGGTGTGTTCCAATTGAAAAATTACACACCATTTCACTTATTTTTTTTCCTCAAAATTTTTTCTTCCTTTCTCTCTTGTAGCTGCTGATTTTTTGGCTGTTTTTTAGCCACTCAACAATTTATTCATGGTCAAAATATTGGCCAATTAAATTACATAAGACCTTACGTAAATGGCCCCACAAATAATGTGTTCCAATCACAAAAATACACATCATTTTGTATTTATTTTGTAATTCTTTAATTCCATGAATCTTGCATGAATTCTTCATGCTACCTCTCATGATTTGAAATATTGTTATGGGCTACCAATCACAAAATGCCACATGTACTATTTTTTCGATCGCATTTTCAATTTTTCTTAGAAATGGCCAAAATCGGGTCTGGAATGAAAAAAATATTTTATTTCACCATTCAACTCCAAAAATTCTACTGAATCCATTGGTAAATACTTAAATTCTTTAATTCTATCTTAGTTTATTCAAATTTGTGGTCAAAGTCACGAGCGCAGTCAAAATGACGAAAATTCCCCCGGTGACCCGAATAACTTATTTCACGTTAAAACGTGTGTTTCATCTCACTAATCAGTTTTCATTCCCAATGTACCCTCAAATTCTTATTTTATTAATAGTAGTGGACTTCTGAAGATTTAGGGTATGGGTAGAACAAATTCAATATTTACATCCAGGTCTCGACAAAATGTTATTATACCAAGATGTTTGTTTTATTATGCCGATCGTCTTTTATTCTGGTCATTGGTACAAATTCTCATCCTATTACAAGTAGTATCCAATTGAAGGTTAAAATTACAGGGTATTACATAGGGCGAGCCTTGATTGTTGAGTTTAAAGAGGTTGGATGTAAAACCAAGTTTAGTGGTCCTCTTGTGTAAGATTGGTGTCACCTACCACCATTCATTTGAGAAAATTATTTTAGTGATTGTGTTGAAATCCTTAAGTGGGTACTTAAGATAGTGGATGTAGATTAGTTGAGAATCGAGTGATACGAATTCTTGTGTGGCTTTTCTTGGTGTTGTGGTGTTTTTGGTGGCTATGTGTTCAGTTCAAATAAAGGGAGCCAAAACAGGGACTTTTCTGTGACACTAGGAGAAAAATAACCTAACTACCTACACTCTTTCAAACCCCTGAAGAACAAAGCCTCAAAGACCCTCAAGATGAGTAGAAGTTCTACTATAATCTCACCCTAATATCTCTGAAGCATCAACGGCAAACAAGAACAAATAGAATAGAGAAAATAGGCACCTAAATATTAAATTTCAAACAAACCTTAGAAGAACAAAGCAACTAAGACCCATTCAAAGAAAACAACATTAGATTATCTAAAAGATTTATAGACTCTTACAAAAGGAGGATTAACCCTTAAGCATGGTCTTGAACAAGATAAACAAGGAGGCTAGGGCCTCTCAAGATTCTCTCTCAAATTTGAATTAAAGTGAAGTGAATTGTCTTTTCAAATCACTAAAGATGCTATTTATACTATCCTAACCCTAGTTAAGTAATCACTAATATTCTATTACAGTTTAGGGTCATAATAAGTCTTTACAAATACTTAAAATTAAACAAAACCAAAGAAAACATAAAAAATGCGGAGCAGTCGTCGGCTGCCCAGGGTGGAACCGGCGCCAATTTGGGCACTACAACCGGCGTCGGTTGTGGACTGCCTGCGGGCGGTCGAAACTGGATAAAGCCCTTGTTGAGCAGAATGAAGCCGACGCCGGTTTGGCTGCTTGGAGCTAACGCCGACCGTCCTCTAGAGGCCTCTTTTTTTGTCTAATTTCATCCGTCTTCGTCGCCAGCCCTAGTCCTTGCATGGTCATGCCTCCCCCTCCTTGATCTTGACCTTCATGATGAAACGAAGTCTCATCATATCCCCCTTCTTGAAAAGGATTTGTTTCCGAATCATTGCCATTTTCTACATGGAATGCTTTCACCATTACTGCCTTCTTAGCTCCGTTAAGGTCCATTCTTTCTCTTATAGGCAAGGGAATCAATTCAAAAGGAGTTAGGGGAATAAAACCATACACAACTTCAAAAAGAGAATGAGAAGTGGTAGAGTGAAAAGTCCTTTTGCAATCAAACTCAAAATATGGCCAGCTTTCCTCCCAATTGGTCAAATTCTTCTTGATTATGGTCCGTCAGAATTGGGTTAGTTTTTGGTTGACCACCTCCTTTGGAAAAACAACTTCAAATTCTTGAGGGACAGCTACAATTTCATTAGGCCAAGACAATGAAAAAACATTAGTAGAAACATAAGAACAATTACATAAAATAAGAATAACCGGTTCCTTAGCTTCTTTAGCCTCTATGACCTCACTTTCTTTGTCAATGAAATTCACTCTTCTTTTACCTCCCCTCTCTTGACCTTGCTCACCCATACCAAACTCTTTTTCTTGCCTCTTTTTTTCTCTCCTCTCAATTTCTTTTTTGGGATTAACATTCTATGCTCCCTTCTTCTTTTCTTGCACCTTCATGATTCTTTGATCTCTGTTCACCTCACTAGAGGCCATGGGAGTGAGGGTAAACTTAGTTTCCTTCTTGAGTAGGGAATAAGTATTCTTCCTCCCATCAGTCTTAACATGTCTATCATATTGACAAGGCCTTCCTAGGAGCAAGTGACCCGCTTGCATAGGTACCACATCATATAGCACATCATCCTTATACACTTCCCCATCTCAAAAGACACCACAACGTATTTGTTCACTCTATCTCCTCCACTAGATTTGATGTCATTTTGTGAAGTTAAACTAGATTCTTCATTCTTACTAGTTTCACTCATTTTCATTTGCCTTTGCACCACCTCTAGCCAATTCCTCTTTTTCTCCGCTTGTGGATGCGAGCTTTCTTCCACTTCATGAGTACTTGAAGCACTGTGCGAACCTTCATCGATAGCATGTATTTGTTCATTCTTTATCTCAATTTTTGAATTTGTTCCATACTCTTTTGCTCAACTTCTTCTTGCACATTCTTCTCCAACACTTCTAATGGGTTTGACTCATCCTCTAGAAAGAATAAAATATTATAATATTCCTTAGTCACCCTATTTGTTGAACTCAATGGATCTATGTCTTCTTTTTCATCATTACTGAGCTCCTCGTCAAGCTCATCAACATTTTTCTTAACTACTTCATGCACTACTTTATCATTTTGATTGAGCATTTCTTGGCCTTGAGCTTCCCTTTTTAGCTTCTCCTTCTTCTCAAAGCCATGTAATTCATCTTGTTCACCCCTTATAATTTTTTCTTCACTTCTTATCCTTCATGGGTCCTCAACATCTACAACATTTTTCTTGGCCACTTTGGCATCAAGTCTAGCTTTTTGCTTCTCAATTTGTCTCTCCCCTTTGCAATTGTGCACCCCATAAAATCTTTTATATGCCAATTTATTTGGACAATCAACCTTTGTGTGCCTTGTACTACAACAAATCTCACAAGTTAATCCTCTATTACTCCTTTGTTGTACTATGCTTATAGAGGCTTGGGATTCTCCCTTTTTGCCTTGCGACTCTTCCTTCCCCTTTAGTTGTTGTAGCAAACTTGGACACCTTTTGCACTCATGCTCCCTCAAGTTCTTTTGCACCCCATAATTTGTTATTTTTTGTGCAACAGTAGAAGATTGTCCAAGATAATTTATCAACTCCCTTGTCATGTTTTGAAATTCTCTTTGCATTGTCCTCATCACAGCTTGCATATGATCACGCAGTCCCCTAGCATCAATTTGTTCTTCTTGAGGTATACTAGGTCCACTTGGGTTAGGCCTAGAGATCTCTTGTTCATGGGCCATGGTGATGGGATATTTACTTACTTATACCTACAACATAAAGAGATTAGAAAGAAAAATAGATTCTCACTACTCTTCCTTGCGTGTTGGCTCTCAAGGTTGATCACTCTACGCTCGCGTTTGCTCTCTTAGGCTCTTTTAATAATAGGCTCACCTTCTTGCCTTTTTTCTCTACACTCAAGCCTTCTTATTCAATCTCAATTCTCTCCAATAGCTGAAGTTTTATTCCAGCTAAGTGAATTACATAAATCAAAAGAATTTTCCAATTATAGGGTCTTAGGAGAATTTCAACAAACGCTTGTTGGGCACCTCAAACAAACAAGCTTTAAGTCAAGAATTTTAAGAAAAAGTGAACTCAATCAACTCAAGAACAAGCACTAAATGCACAAGAAACAATTCTAAGTAAGAAACAGACAAGAATTAACAAGAATAAAGAAACAAGAACAACTAAAGTAAGGATGACGAAGAACAAAATGATCACAAATATGCAGTAGTAAAATTAAGTTCAATGAATGTGGAATATCAACAATGGAGTGATATACTAAATCCCAAAAAGCTAAGAAATGAAAATCAAGAATCAAAGTTCCCAAGTATAGCAAAAAGCACTCTCATGGAACATTTATCAAACACCTTGACTGCAATCTCGTCACTTAAGAACAACTAAAATTTTCAACCATATTCAAGCCAAATTTCACCACAATCACAAGATAAATTTGTTCCCAAGGATTATAACAACATCAATGAGCAAATTCCCAACAGAAAAATCAAGAAATAATAAAAATTTCAAGACTTTTTTTGGAGCAAGTTTTGAGTGACGGGATTTTCTGTTTTTCTTTTCTCTTCACTTTGTAGGGCTCCTTTTTCTTGTTTTCAAGCTTTGATGGGTATCAAACTTTTTCTTTCTATGATACCAAACTCTTTGATACAAATTCTTGTGTGGCTTTTCATGGTGTTGTGGTGATTTTAGTGGCTATGTGTTCAGTTCAAACAAATGGAGCCAAAACAAGAACTTTTCTGTGACACTAGGAAAAAAATAACCTAACTACCTGCACTTTTTCAAACCCCTGAAGAACAAAGCCTCAAAGACCCTCAAGATGAGTAGAAGTTCTACTATAATCTCACCCTAATATCCTTGAAGTAACAAAGGTAAACAAGAACAAATAGAATAGAGAAAATAGGCACCTAAATATTGCATTTCAAACAAACCTTAAAAGAACAAAGCAACTAAGATCCATTCAACGAAAACAACATTGGATTATCCAAAAGATTTATAGACTCTTACAAAAAGAGGACTAACCCTTAAGCTTGGTCTTAAATAAGATGAACAAGGAGGCTAGGGCCTCTCAAGATTCTTTCTTAAATTTGAATTAAAGTGAAGTGAATTATCTTTTCAAATCACTAAAGGTGCTATTTATACTATCCTAACCCTAGCTAAGTAATCCCTGATATTCTATTATAGTTTATGGTCATAATAAGTCTTTACAAACACTTAAAATTAAAGAAAATCGAAGAAAACATAAAAAACGTGAAGCAGTCGTCGGCTGCCCAGGGTGGAACCGGTGCCAATTTGGGCACTACAACCGGCACCAGTTGTGGACTGCCTTTGTGCAATCGAAACCGGATAAAGCCCTTGTTGAGCAGAATGAAGCCGGTGCCGGTTTGGCTACTTGGAGCCAGCGTCGGCCGTCTCTGGAGGCCTCCTTTTGGGTCTAGTTTCGTCCATCTTCATCGCCGGCCCTGGTCCTTACATGGTCACGCCTCCCCCTCTTTGATCTTAACCTTCATGATGAAGCGGAATCTCATCATCGAGCCACTATCGTCGAGTCTATTCTTTTGTATCTCATCTGAACTTTGGCATTGCATTTTCGCTGGTCATCAGATAAATAAAAAAAAAAAAAACCCTTTTCTTTTCTTTGCAATTATTGATCTATTTTAAGAATTTTATGTTCTATAGTAAATGTATCATTGATATCTTAATTGCCCATCTTGAATACAGACCATCATTTTATCATTTAGTGCTAATTCAAAAGATCTCTAACTGCATTATTAAAGCTGCGAAGCAAATCTGCCGTTTTGAACACATATATTGTTCGGCCTTTTTTTTTTTCAAAAGACATCAAAAGATTTTTAATTAAATTTGTTTGCTAGAAACCTTATTCACCCCCTCTAAGGTTTATAAATTTGTATTAGAGCATTAGTCTACGTTATCTATAGTTTAACAACCTTGTAGAAAAGATGCAGATGGCGAACACATCTTCATTGCATTACATCGAAGGGTCTTCAACAAATAGACTACCTCTGTTCAATGGAAGCAACTACACATTCTGAAAAAATAGAATGAAGATATATGTTTGCTTAATAAATTTTAAGCTGTGGAATCTGATTGAAAAGGGACCATTCATCCCAACCAAAGTAGTAGAAGGTGAAGTAGTGCCTAAACAAAATGAAGAATACATCAGTGATGACAATACTAAAATGATCTTAAATTATCATGCAATGAATATTCTATACTATGCTCTCGATGCAAATGAATACAACTGAGTGAGTGGTTGTGATTATGCTCATGACATGTGAAAATTACTTGAAGTCACCCACAAGAGAACTAATCAAGTAAAGGAATTAAAGCTAGGACTTTTAGTCCAGATTATGAGCTATTCACTATGAAGCTAAGTGAGAATATAACTTATATGTTCACAAGATTTGCAAACATCATGAATAGACTAAAGGCATATGGGAAAATCTATTCCCTCGATGAGCAAAATAGAAAGTTACTTGATGCTCTGCCAAAAAGTTGGCAGCCAAAAACTTTAGCTTTGAAGGAATCAAAAAATTTAAGTAGCTTACCTACTAAAAAGTTAATTGGACCTCTCTTGACCCATGAAATGAAACTTAAAAGGTTTCAAGAGGATGATGATGATGACAGAGGCAAACGAGGAACAACTTTAAAAGTAGTTGATGAAGAAGCCAACAGTGATCAAATGGATAGTGACGATGGTATTGATTTGGATATAGAAGAATTGGCCATGGTTGCAAAAAAAAAAAAAAAATAGAAAAATGTTCAGAAAAAGCCACTTCAAAAAGGGTAAGAAGTTTATCAAAAAGAAGGGACAAATTTCTTCCTTCAAGCCTCAATGTTATAAGTGTAAAAGCACAGAGCACTTCATTCCCGACTGTCCAATCGCTAAAGAAAAAGAAGCTAAGCAATTCAAAAAGAAGAAGAAGAACACAAAGATAAGGATAAGAAAAGGGCTTATTGGGACTTGGGACCAAGTTGAATCCAAGCCTGAAGAACGATGTGAATCTGATAGTGAAAAAGCAAACATTTTCTTTATGGCCATGGAAGATAAGGTAAATCATACTTCCTCTAATTCTATATCTAAATTGCATGATTTTGATTGTGAGAAGCCTGATGATCCAAATGAGCTGCTTTTTGACATGTTTCATGAACTCAAAAAGATTTTGAGAAGAAATAAGGAAATGAAAATGAAAAGTGATTCCTTGGTAGATGAGAATGCAAAGCTATTAAATGAGAACAAAGTTTTACTTGATTATGTTAAGTGCTCAAATGTTGAAAATGATGTTATCCTAACTTCTTTACATTATATGTCATTTGAAAATAAATGTTTGTGTGACAAAGTAATTTCTGTTGAAATTATGCTCAGCAATTTTGATGATATGAAAAATAGAGTTGATGACCTCACCACATGCATTGAGAAATTCACAAATGGCAAAAATAATCTAGAAAAATTACTTGGTGCACAACACGTAGCTAGAAACCAAAATGGTCTCAACTATAGGCATGAAAATAGAGCTAGAAATAACAGATCCTACTTTGTAAAAGCTTCTTCTTCATACATGACTTACAGTTGTTGCACATATTGTGGAAAATCTGGACATAAAGAATCTAGGTGTCATGCTAGGAAGAAAGTAGAATCTGGTATAAAAATAGTTTAGAAAATTAGAGGAACCATTACTAACCCCCATGGACCTAAGAAAATGTGGATACCAAAAGTCATTCTTCCATCTCATGAATAAGTACATCAGCTGCAAAAGTTGAGCTCCACAAAGTAATTCTTAGATAGTGGACACCCAAGACACATGACGGGAAATGTAGCACTAATGGATGACATTTAAACTGCAAATGACAGATTTGTCACATTTGGAAATAAGAAAAAGGTAAAAATACTCAGTATAGGTAATGTTGGTAAAGGATCCAACATCATTATCAAGTAAGTATTATTGATCGATGAATTGAAGTACAACTTATTTAGCATTACTCATTTATGTGACAATGGTTCTAATGTTAATTTTGAAAAAGATTCATGCACTATCATTGATGATTCTAGTGATGAAATCATTTAGTTGCCAACCACATTGGTAATGCCTATGCATTATATCTCGATGATCCTTTTGCTCATAATGTAAAGTGCCTCTCCATAAATGATAATAATGGCTACCTTTGGCATAGAAGGTTAGGCCATATTTCTATTGATTTGCTAAATAGATTGTCCTTAAAAGAGAGCTTGTTAGAGGACTGCCCAAAATGTTATTTGACGAAAACCAATTGTGTGACGCTTGCCAATTTGGAAAACAAACTAAGACATTTTTCAAATCCAAGAAAATGATTTTGACATCAAAATCTCCTGAGCTAATACATATGGATTTGTTTGGACCAATGTGGACTACTAGCCTTGGTAGTAAGAGGTATGCTTATGTATTAATAGATGTTTTAAGATTTACTTGGACTTTATCTCTTGCACAAAAAAATGAAACATTTTCTGAATTTTCAAAGTTACTCAAGTGTGTTCAAAATTTCCTTGGATGCAATTTGGTTTTAATAAAAAATGATAATAGTAGAAAATTTTGCAATTTTGAGTTTACAAAATTCTGTGATGAGAATGGCATCTCTCATAAATTTTCAGCGGCAAAAAGCCCTCAACAAAATGGTATAGTTGAGAAGAAAAACAGGACCTTGCAAGAAATGGCAAGATTAATGCTTTGTGAAAACACTCTTTCAAAATATTTCTGGGTTGAAGCTGTGAACAAAACATGCTACATTGTGAATTGTGTTATGCTAAGGCCCTTCCTCAGAAAAACACCTCTTGAACTTTTGTTTGATAAAGTTCCATCCATCTCATACTTCAAAGTTTTTAGATACAAATGTTTTATTCTCAACACTAGAGACAATCTTGGCTGCTAATCTGATAGCAAATCAAATTAGGCTATCATTCTTGAATATTCTTTCAACAAAAAGGCATATAGAGTATACAATAAAAAAAAACTCTATGTGTAGAAGAATCCATACATGTTAATTTTGATGTATCTAACATATATTCCTCTAGAAAAGATGACAATGATGTAGGAAGCTCAAAGAAAAATGGTATTAAACATCATGAAGCTCTATCACTTGACAACCATGCCAAAGAAGAAGAACTAGAAGAACAACAAGCTGAAGATAGCGAGTAAAGATCTGAAGATCACACTGATCAAATCCTACCAAAAGAATAACAGTACAAAATCAGACATCCAAAAGAGCAAATTATCAGAGATCCAAATTGTGGTGTCAAAACCAGACTGTATTTTATTGATAACATTGTCTTACTTTCAAACATTGAACTTAATTCCATTGATATGGCTTTGCATGATGATTGTTGGATTCTGGCCATGCAAGAAGAGTTGAATCAATTTGAAAGAAACCAAGTTTGGAAACTTGTTCCTAGACCATTTAACCATCCCGTGATTGGTACCAAATGGGTATTTAGGAATAAACTCGATGAGTATGGTATTGTTATTAGAAACAAAGCCAGACTTATTGCAAAAGGCTTCAATAAAAAAAAAAAGACATTAATTATGATGAGACTTTTGCACCTGTTGCTAGACTAGAATCTATTAAAATGTTGCTTGCTATTTCATCTATCAAAGATTTCATGCTTTATCAAATGGATGTTAAGAGCACCTATTTTAAATGGGTTTTCAAGAGGATTGATTGATACTACATCGTTCATCAAAACTGAAAATTCTGATGACCTTTTTGATTGTTCAAATATATGTTGATTACATCATTTTTGGAGCCACTAATGAATCATTATGCAAGAAGATTGCAAATATCATGCAAGAAGAATTTGGGATTAGTATGATGGGAGAACTCAACTTCTTTCTTAGGTTATAAATCAAGCAAACTAAGAATGAGATCTTCCTAAATCAAGCAAGTATGCTAAAGAATTGCTCAAAATGTTTGGAATGAATGAATCTAAAGAAATCAGTACACCTATGAGCATATCATTAAAGCTTGACAAAGATGACAAGGGTAAGAAAGTGGATGAATCAAAGTATAGAGGTATGATTGGAAGCCTTCTATATCTCACCGCTAGCTGATCGGACATCATGTTTTTGGTTTATCTTTGTGTAAGATTCTATCTTGTCCCAAAGAATCACATCTATGTGCTGTAAAATGTATCTTTAGATATTTGGATGAAACACACCTTACTTGTTTTCAGTCTTAATTTTAAGTGTGTTCCTTTTTTGTGTGATAATATCAGTGCAATAAGTCTAACTAAGAATATATTTTTAAGGATGATGTTTGTTTCGAATATATTTTTACTTATGATCAACTTGCAGATATATTTGCCAAACTACTGGCAAAAGAAAGGTGTAATCATCTAAGGAGAGAATTGAGAATTACCAAATTGTGTAACTAACGTATCTGCAAGTGATATGAGCTTGAGAGAGAAAGTCGTACATGATCTTAAAGTAGCTTCTGTTTAACTTTAGCAAAGTTCAAGGATTGTAAACAAACAAGAAAGGACAAAAGAGATCAAGAAAGGTAACCAAGAAAACACATTTTCCCTAAAACAAAGAACCCTAAAAGAACTAGCTTTTAAAACCCTAAATTTAGTAGATAAAGGTCTACCATAATAACTATAACACCCCACTATATAGGCCTAACAGGGCTGGGGATGTCGCCCCATCCATAAGATAAGAGGTCTTTATAACTATGTCACACAAAAGAAAATAAAAGCAATACTTTAAAATTGAACTTATTACAACCTAAAAATTACATGAACAAATCCAAAAATAAATTGATTACTACCATTTCTAAAAACAACACATAAGAAAAATAACATAAAGTCTTCAAAGCATAGGCAACAAATCTAGCTATTCACCTCCACAGTAGGATCGACCTGAAATATGGCATAAAAGGTGATGAGATAAAAATATCAGTAAGCCCGTATGTGCTTTGAGTGCTTCAAGCAAAATAGTTCATGTATGCAAGTTGGAAAATTTTCATAAAAGAAAGTGCTGGCAAGCATTAAATAAATGTTGAAAATAAAGAGTGGTGTTTTGCCTTCCAAACCATACATGTCCACAATAAATACAACCACTCAAATGGATAGCCATGGGTTACCACACGTTGGGCCCCATGATCATATAATGGTCAGAATGCTACAATTTGTGCAGACTGACAAAAGGTAGGTGTACGGCCTACCGGGTGAGATACTCCTCATTCTCTACACCCAAACTTACCGGTTGTCCACTCCGAAAATACACAGTTCACATGACTGAAACTTGCTAGCTTGGACCGGCACGACCTACAGGACTAGCATCCTATCTGGGAATGACTCACCCCTCAGATGTGGCCACCTACTAAGAGACTTACCCTAACCCTTTAAAAACTAGTCCTAGTAGTCTACCCTTATTGAGTACTCAATGTTGATTGTCCAACTTAGGAGAAAACTGATAAAGCATTGATTTACTTGGAAAGTTGGGTTTTAGAAAGTTTAGTATTTGTGAAAAAAACTACTTGTTTAAATTTTCAAATGATTTGCTTGACTGAAATAAAAAGGTAAACAGTCCTTAATTGCCTTTACAAAATGAGTGTCCATACACATTGCATTTGGCTTGTCATAGTAATCTTTTGTCTTCAAATAAGTTCATGCAGGAGCTTACCTGATCCTTTGCTTGCTCAAATTCAAAAATCTTCCAAGGCTGACCTACCCCACCTGGGGTAAACACAAGACATAAGGTTATACTCAAGCTATATTCGCTTATATAAATAATCCTAATTCAACTTATTATAATCATGACCCTAATGTCCTAAGCTTTAAGGCTAGATGATAAAGGATTTTATAAAATAAGTCTAGCTTGATAAGTTAAAATAATTAGGGGTTGTAAAATAATTACTAATAAGTTATAGGATCAAATAATAAATCTTGAGTACTATTGCTAATAAATAAACTAGGGTTTAATTGTTATATATTAGTAAATGGCCATTTAAAAAAAATAGTTTTATTATAAATAATTAATAAATTACAATTAATTTTTAATAGATAATAAATAATTAGTAATAAAATAAAATTAATAATAAATGAATTATATTAAATTTTTGTTTAATAAATAACAAACAAATTTTTATATGAATAATATTTATGAATATAGACCTACAAGGTCATTAATATTTTATTTATTATTATTATTTATATAAGAAGATCTTATTTACTATTATACATATACATATTCTATTTTTAATGAAAAATATTATTTATTCGACTAGTAAAATATTAATATTTTATTTAATACCCTATTTCCAAAACTTCTTAGGAATTTCGAAATCTTTAGAAGAAATATATAGTTATAATTTTAATTATGGTAATAAATTTTGCTAATTAAAATAGCCTAGGATCAACAAGATCATGATCATAATTTTCCTATTGCTAACAAGATTCATGAACATATTCTTCAACATCAAGCAACAAACTATTCTATTCATGAACATAGGCTTAAATCCATACCTACTATCACATGGCCAAATCTCCACTAAGCATAATCATACTCACAGCTTCAACGAAAATAAGAACATAAAAATCCTATTCACTAAAGGTGTCATAACATCTAGCATGCTTGAACATTCATAATTTCTTAAGACATGATGAACATACATCGATTCTCAAGGAATTCCATATAGCTTAATCATGATCATCCATTCTCATGCTCCAATCTCAACCCCTTCATACATATGCATATACTCAATCCCATATTCATATACTATTCTCCCTACCAACATCTAAGAGACATGAATTCAGAATTAAAATGAAAGGTTAAGGAGAAATACTTGGTTGATGATTTTAAGAAGGTCCACGCGATTGTGAGTCTTGAATTGTCCATGAGAGAAGGAAAAACAGCAATGGTTGTAACCATCATTTCCACTGTGAGAGCAAGCGAGAGAGAGAGAGAGAGAGAGAGAGAGAGAGAGCATTAGCATGATATGTTAAAGGTTGAAGGGAAGAAGATGAACAAAAGAGTTGTTCTTGGTTACCTTGATGATGTTCTTGAGACTTCAAGGGGAAAAACTGGTGTTGATTCAAATGCTCATTTTTGTTTTCGAGATTTGATGTTATAAATTCTAGAAATGAACTCTATGGAGTATGTAGGAGTATTCTGGAGTTTTTGAGAGGGATTGGAGGTGTTTAGAGTGGTCTTTGGCTTGAAGAAAGGAAGTGTTCTTGGTGTTCTTGGTGAAAATGGAGAGAATTTGAGGAAAAATGCTGGACGAATTTCTGGATAGTGCTAGCCGAATGATTGAGGGAGTTTAGGGATTTTGGTTTTTAGTTTAGAGAGTAAGAGAAAATCTGGTTGTTTGAAATTCAAATGGAGAAATTTGAAGAGTGTTTTGAGGTAGAAGATATGTTATTGGTGTTTGATTGATGGAGGTTTCTTGGAGCTACAATGGAGCCGGCTGGACTACTGTGTTTTGCTTAAATGAATGAAGATTGATGGAGCTTTAAGGCTGGCTGAAATTTTGAGCACAATGGCAGAGGAATTGCTGGTTATGAAGCTTAATCCAATGGTGTTTTCATGCAGCAAATGCTAGAAATTTTGAAATTCAAATGGAAGTTTGAATGGAGTGATTGTAGGAGAAATTTGAGGTGTGGTTATGGAGTCCAATTGTGCAAGGTAAGTGGAAGGGGGTAATGGTGTTTAGTTCATGGCTAAACAAGGGTTAATTTACAGAGGTTTGAGGGTGGTTTTCAGCCAAGGCCTGAAAGTAACAAGGCTGGAAATTTTCTGGTTATGATTCGAATGTTTTGCTGCAATTTTCTGTGCAGTTTTCTGCAATGTTCCAGCCTGACTTGTAGGGGTTGTTGAGAGGGGTTTGAGGGTCCTTTAAGTCTGACTTCCAGCCTTCTTTATGGAGAAAAATCATAGGAATTTTGATGGCTTGAAGGCATTCGATTTCATGCTCCTATGCAGTGAAAACTGCCCAAATTTTTTTCTGGTTTGTGCAATTTGGTTTTTGTATAGGAATTTCAGTCTTCAAGATGAATAAATTGGCCATTTTTCTAGCAGCAATTAAATAAGAAAGATGGCTGAGATTTTTGAAGATTAGGCTACTCAAGAATCTAGAAAATTTTTAGATTTCTTTTATGAAGAATATGTATACTATGGAGTGGAGTTTGAAGGCTCAACCATGGAGATTAATTTCTCTTGGGAACCTTCCCTAACTCCTTTCCTATTTTCAGTCAAATCTTCAACCTCCAAGATTCATTTTCAAAATTCAAAGGCCAAGAATCCTTGCTGAATCTTCTAGAATTAAAAACATGAATTTGGATAAATTTTAAACAAATTTAATTGGTGAAGAGGTTAGGACAAGCTAGAGGTAATAAAAGGACAAGAATTCCTCTAGAATTCTTTTTAGGACATGATGATAGGATTTGGACATTCTCTTCATGTCTCCCCTAGGACAACAATCCTATTTTTATGGAATGCAAGAAAACAAAAAATTAAACTTAATTAAGATAATCATGATAAAAACTTAAATGATGGGATTTGAACTTATGACCTTAGAGATTAATTCCAAAGCTCTAACCACTTAACCACAACAACTCTTATTCTTATTTTCTTACCCAAATATTCTTCTTATTAAATCCTCAAGCTATCTTCCTATTTTGACCTCAAGCAAAATTACCATTTTACCATTCCTACTCAATAAGCATAACTAAGCCTTTTAACCAATAAATCATAATTCTAAAGCATATAAAATCATTCAAATATATATATATTTATGAAAAATAACATGATATGCATCCCGACCCCCCTTACTCTAGGGTTGGCTTTTGGTAGGGTTTCATAATAACACCTTAGAACCCTTGCTTAGCAAGAAATCAAAAACTAAAAGAATAGGGAATTGTGGACATTCAAACAAGAAACAATTAGATCTCTAGATGACATCCAAGAAGAACCCTTGTTAATTTTAAGTTGAATTATCCTTAGAGTTAAAGACACTTACTCAATGGTGGACTAAGCCCTTAGGTTGGATTTGGATTGAGGATGAACAAGGAATCTCTTCCAAGCTTTGAGCCTTTAAGATGAATTCTTCATTCTTGTTAAAAAAAAATGTGATATATGTTATGTTTTCTTACAATACAAAAGTAGTATATAAGGGTGTCCTCTCCCTAAACTAAATAATTCTTAAATATTATAAAATGACCCCAAAATAGTTGAAAAACCTTTAGGATTTCGATTCTCAAATCACAGCTAGTGATAGTTCGGGCCCCTTGGGCTGGCGCCGGTTCTACTTAGTGGAACAATGCTCTATAACAGAAAAATGGGACTTTCACCAGTCCCCAGCTGGTACCGATTTGGGCTCCTCGGGTCGGTACTGAGTCCACTCTGCTGCCGTCATTGTTATGCATGAACAGCTTCCGATTGACGTTCATCGTATACCAGCAACATGGTCTATTCTCGTTCCTTTTCTAGTATTACCCATATGTTATCCCACTTAAAATGTGATTATAAATATACTTGAAGGTTGTGTTAGAATTGTTTAGCACGGGCTCTCGTTAACAAACTGGGCAAGCTCGGTTTTGATTCGATCTCGTCCTCTCTCCCTTCTAAAGCTTAATCCCTGTGGATGGGTTGATTCCTAGTAGCCAGAGATAGGCTGTTTATTCTTGCAAAATTCCTGAAGGCTTTTTTATTTTGGGTGGAGATTTTAGATGCAATACTTGGACGATGTGAATCCAAAATCCCCTCACCTAAACCTTTTCTATAATTAAAATATTCTATGTTAAATTAGATGAGCCTTTTGAACTGTATTTTAAATCAAAAGTCACAAGTATCTTTTGATCATGTGCGACATACCTTTTGGATAGGGAAACCGGATAGACAATCTGTGTCCAAATATTCAAATTATTTAAATTCTAAATATTCGTGCCTTCTTTTTCCCAGCCACAACTCTCTCTCTCTCTCTCCTTATCAGAACATCCATTCTTATCTCAAAAAATCGGATTTTTAAATGTACTTGATTGTACTTACCTATTTCAATACCTCATAAGGTGCAAAAGATTTCAAATATATTTAAATCTTCTTTTATTTTTTCAAAATAAAAAACTATCATCTTTCTTAACGCCTTTCTTCTTCCTCTGGACTTCGTTCTCTCGACAAAAACTTGACAAATCAAACCCTTCTATCCTGACCGCCATAACTAAAACTCCGAAACCCAGCAAAGGGGTCGTGCCAATAATGAAGAAGATTAAGAAAAGTAAGATAATAAAAAAGAAATCAATTGCTATCGGACCCATATTTGTGAAGAAGAAGGAAAAAAGAGTTGCCATTGATGAACCAACTTCTTAAACTGGCTCGGCAAAACAACCACTGGAAGAAGAAAGCTCAGACACTCAGGTACCTCGATTCTTTGACTCTAAGTGTGAGTTAAAATTTAATGATTGGTTGTCAAGAAATAGGAGCATTGTTGTAGGCTATCAGGTTAACTTTGATGCATTCTTAAATTATGTGAATATTCTAAATATGTTTGAATCAATCAATTAGGGAGAACTGTTGTCTTTTAATGAAAAACTATACATTATGTTGGTCTGGGAATTTTATTCAAACTTGAGAAAAAGGAGACGTGAAGAAACAGGGGATCAGTTCATGGTTTAGTGGTATACCTCGTGGGTAGGCTATATGACATGGAATTTGATCATCGAATGCTAAACAGAATTTTTGGAGTTAAAGACGGTGGAATTCAATTTTTTGAAAGGAATAAATTTTTAGAGGAGTCTAATTTGTTTGATCTGGGGATATTTGAGGCTAAGTTTACTAGAGGGAATAGTTTTAAAAACTCAAATGATCGCAACACAAAATGGCTTAATAGAATTGGGAGAATACTGCACCACAAGGTTTCAACCATAGTGGCACCTAGCTTTCGGCACAAAACCTCAGTAAGAATCATGTAGATGGTATTGATGTTGGCTCTATCAGAGGGCAGGCATTTTAGTCTTAAATTTTTAGCTGTGAAGTTGATTCTCCAATAAAGGAATACCTAGAACAAAGCCCTACCATATGGAAATCTTCTGACCAAGGTCTTCAAATACTTCAATATAGATCTAAGTACAAGTGCCCCTGCACACTCCAAGATGAATATCTACAGTATGGATTAATTTGAGAAAATGAGTTTTGTCCTAATAGATAGTCAATGGATTCTTCTTAGAGATGTTTCATAAGAAGAAAGGGAAAAGCTGATTAAGATCAAAGTTGAATGAAAGAAAGCTGTACCTGCTGCCTCGATTGGAACAAAATGCAAAGCTGAAATTGCAGAAGAATTCTCAAGTAAAAATAAGTAGAAAATTGAAGAGAGTGGACTAACACAAAGCATTTTGAATGATTTAAATATCTTATTTGAAAATTTGATGATTTCAGTACCGAAGTCAAGACTGAATTGCAAAATTTAGGCAATCAATTAAGCGATGTGGAAAGGAAAAAGGTAGAAAAGTGTACTGGAGGTGTCTCAAAAGAGCAAGATACTCCACCACAGCAAGAGACTGAGCCTGTCACTCCCTCTCCTAAAAAGGATTTTGGACAACCCACTGCTATTGAGAAAACTATCACCAATGAAATTCCAGCTCCACCCACTGCAGTGTCCACAGGTAAAGCAATTATGTCCCATCCTATTGAGGAAATAAATACTCACCCTCTACTGACCTAGCTGTCCTTACGAAAGACAAGCCAGTTCCACCTGGTAGCTCATTAGGTCACAAACAGAAACATGTTGTCGTAAAAAAAAAGTCTAGCAGAATTGATAGACAACATACAAAGAAGGGTACCAGTGTGAAAATGGAGACCATCCACATTTCATGATTGGCACATGACGATCGTTGCCTGCTGACTTCTTATGCAAAATTCATTTTGATGACACAATTACCTTTAATCTGTTTTATGCCTTCTGCACTATCTTTTTATGAATATATTTTTTTTATATTCCCGCTAATCCTATTTCTAATATGTTTATTACCTCTGTTTTGACATTCTCCTGTTAGTACTTTTAATCTACTACTGCTTCTTTCTAATTATTTCTCTACTACTTATTTATTTATTTTTTTTTTACTGATGACATAGGGGGAGAAATTTGTTTGTTGTTGTGGATTGTGAGTTGAAGACAAATGTATATTGTTGTGGATTTTGAATTGAGGACTATAACTTGATATGGTTATGGAGACTGTGTTGAGATTCATGGACTGAGAAAATTGTGAGGTAGCTTTGGAGAAGACTAAAAATTCCTTGAGAAGGTTGTAGCTGTGATAACTATTATGTCTTGAGTAAAGAAGCATAGCTGTTGTTTGAATTGTATGATGAGAAAATTATATAGATGTCTGTGGTGATTGGTTTATGTTAATAGATCATGATAGGATTATTTTGAATTTCCTTCTTTTTGCTGAATCTGGAAATCTGAATTGGTGTCTGAAGTTTTTTTTTTTTTTTTTTGAAATATCTTGATATTAACCTTGCATAGATACAGGGGGAGTTTTGGATCCCTATCCTTGTAAATGTTTTTAAGTCCAAAAGCCATGTCCAAAAGTTCTTTTTACAGAGGACTCACTTGTTTCTGTTTTGTTTTTGCCCTATTTGGATGCACTTCTTGGAAATCTAAAATCTCACATCCCAGTTTGATTTCTAAAAGCACTTTGTTATTAGCATAACTCTATCTATTGTTCATATATGCACATACATGGGGGGAGGGTATTGCTTTTACGAGTTATCTTCTACATCTTTTAATGTACATAATTATAAATTTTTTTGTGACTATTATTTGGCTATTTCCTCGTGAAATAGTCCTTATTATGGAAGGAAGGAGTATAAGGAGGTTGGTAGGGCTATAGGCTCATTGAGCCTTATTTATGAGACTATGTTTGAATTTTCTTATCTGAGACTCATAAGCACTCTTTGAGTCCTACAATGAGAGAATGCATTTTAGTTAAATATATTCTTACTTCTCTCGATTGAACATGTTCATACAGTCTATATCTTTTTTTTTTTTTTTTTGTCACAATCCTATTAAGTTTGTCATCACTCAAAAAGGGAGGGATTATTAGACCTAAGAGCATTCTCTTGTGTTTTGATTTATGACAAGCATTGATGTGGACTAACATGTGTAATATATATATAATAGGATTTTTAGATATGACATGTATGACTTCAGTTCTTCCAAGGCGCGCAAATAGGACTACTAAGTAGCTCTTAAGCTATGGAGTCCAAGAATGGCTAATAAAGTGCAAATCTAACTTGAGAGATTGCATATTATGAAGGCCTTGTAAAGAATTAGAGACTACGAATTGTGATTAAGGAATTATTTGCGAATTCCTATGTCTTTTTACCTTATGTTCATGTGTTATACCTTGAATCACTCATAAATTATTTCAAAAGGAGGGTATTTCTAAATATGGATTTTATAAATTCTTGGTTGAGTAGTTTTGGACAGACTCCTGAATCTAAAACACCTTTCCAATAATCTGTAGTATTTTTCAAAATATATCTTTTAGCCACAGTGCCATTTTGGATTCATCTTTTGGATGCATATTCTTCCGATCTTTGAGTCCAAACTGTTGAAAAACCTGACAGTAAAACCTAGTCATTACTATATTACTTTTTGCACCTGTAAAAGCCTTTTAAGTACGATTTTTAGTAAGGGATTTGTGCTAACACTTTCAAAAATATTCTAAGACTTTCAAAAAACAAGAATCCCTCATCTACATCATACTTCAAAGTGAGATTCATTGTTCATAAGGTAAAAGTGTTCTAGCTACATATTTGCTCAATCTGTGAGCTATTCTGTATCCTATCTTTAATGAGCTTTGTATTGTTGGATTGTATGCCCTCATAGACTAGGTTTCTTATGTAAAATAGAATATTTTAATAAAAGATTTTATTTTTAGAAATTGTTTGTAAATTTATTTTTTGTTTGTACACGATTTTCGTTTGGAACAGACCCATTGTGTTGAAATAAGTGATCCATGTGAATAGTGGTCTTTCACAGTAAGGTATGGATCATGGGTTATTTAACACATAAACATTTGTTCTTAGCCTATTGATGAGACTGGGAACCTCATCATGTTTAGGTTATTATGTTATGAATTCCAAATGGGGAATGGCTTACCTTTAGCAAGTGAGTAGTCCACTCACTTCATAACATAAGCGTATTTCGAATACGTAGAACAGGACCTGTAGTAGTGGTTTCTCAAATTACTGTATGGTAGAAACCTAGACTACTACCGCTACAGCGTGGACTAGTACTCTACGACTTGAGTATGGGTTGGTGGTCTGGCGAAGCTGGAAGCATATACTTTGATTTGCTATAGTTGAGGTTCTATCGTAGGGCCAATATACTTGCATGTTGGGTATGTGTGACTAGTTAGTTAAGACAAACTTATACAAGATAGTTTATGCACTATATCGCCCCTTGTGGTTGTCCGAATGGTCTAAATTATCCAGGGCCCTGGGAAACATGACTTGGATGTTTGCTTTAGGGTAGCTCCCTTGGAAAGCGGAAACACTTCAGGAAGTCGTGGATCATTGGACTAGAAGCCTAAGGATGGTAGATGTCATTTAGAGGGGTGTTAGTACACTTCTTCCTCTCTAAATGTACGGCGATGTGTAGAGGGGTATTTTAGTCATTTCACCTGTAGGTCGGAGACTTTGCGAATGCAGCATTGTCCTTGGGGTCAATATTTCCTTATGGTGATATTAGGAAATATTTAAAATGCAAAATACAGCCATTTATATAGCAGGGGTATTTTGGTCATTTTAGCAGCCAAGGCGATATGTCTTTTTGGTCCTCGGAATAGCCCGTAAGTCCTAACTAATTATGGGTTGAGGATTTTGTTTCAGTTGAAGAGGATTTTATTTTATTTTGTTTTATTTTATTTTATTTAGGAAGTCTAATTTATTATTGGATTGGAATAAAATAAATAAATAAATAAAATAAGAGTTGAGAGAAATTAATTATTTAGTTTATTTAGTTAATTAATTATTCAGGGCCTAGGTCCAGTATGAATAATTAAGAAATTAACCTGGGCTTAAACTAGGGGAAATAATTAATGTTTAACTATTTATTGGGTTATTTATATAGGCCCAATAAATAAATAATTAAAGATTAATTATTATGGTTCATTTGGGCTCATTAGTTATTTATTGGGTTACTTATGTAAGACCAGGAAATAAATAATTAATATTTATTATTTTGGGCCTTTTGGGTCCAAGAAAAATAATAAATATTTATCTGGCTCAATAGCTTGGACCTTAGGGTTTTTTTTCCAGATACGGTTAAGAGGAGTTTAAGGTTAGGCCAAACTGTTTCTCAGGATAACATCCGGGTGTTTTGAAATCCCGGGGATATGTTTATCAGAGATTGAGAGACTAGTTTAGGCTAAAAAAGATAAACAACTCTTTGAAAAGGAAAAACCCTAATTCTTTCCCTAGCCACTCTGAGACTCACGCCTCTCTGTGTGCTTCACGTGAGTCTTTCTCTCTCAACGTCTCTCTCCTCCTCTGTGATTTCTCCTTGGACTTTGCTAACCAATAGCAAGAGAACCAAGGAGATTTGAGACCATTCTTCTTCTCTGTTGTGTTCACCGACTAGAGGTTAGGCAGTGGAATATCCCGAGAGCTGGAAAGCTGGGCGTTCATGCAAACAAGGCAGAGTAGAAGGCTAGCGGGTGTTCAACCGGAAGCTTCCTCAAGTGGACAAAGCGAGGCGATTCCAGTCGTTCAATCCGCTCTTACTCAACCTAGAAGGGTTAAGGAGCGCGAAGGTATGATCTTCACGCTTCCGCATGGCCTTTATGGCTCACGTTTAATTTTTTCTCTGTGTTTTTTTTTTTCGTCCATGGCTCCCCGTTTCTGCGTTCCCTCAATATGGTATCAGAGCCACTGGTTTTGATCAATATAGGGAGCATGGAAGTTAATAAAATGGAGAAGATGATTATACCTACGATCCTTTGCTATTTTGGTATGGGATAGATGGTTTTGTAAGCTTCACAGTGGAAGCATAGAACCCTCTGTAATATTTTTTGGCTTTGTGGTTTAATCGTGTAAACCCAATTT
This sequence comes from Voacanga thouarsii, assembly GCA_026120185.1. Classification (NCBI taxonomy): domain Eukaryota; kingdom Viridiplantae; phylum Streptophyta; class Magnoliopsida; order Gentianales; family Apocynaceae; genus Voacanga; species Voacanga thouarsii. The sequence goes on from JANUWF010002331.1 coordinate 61,772, forward strand.
TAATGGGTATAGGCGGTTGTGCTTTTGGTTTGGATGTTTTTTGTAAGTAAAAATGTCCAAAGAAGCCAAAGAAGGCTGAAAAAAATGAAGCAGAAGAGTTTCTGCAATTTCGCGCGCGGACGGGTGAAAAACGAAGAAGATGATACTGTTCCTAAGCCACCGGTCGAACCGAGCCGAGCCGATGTTTCTGTGAGGAGAGCTGCAGTCTGTGAGCCGCGAAGCCAAGCCAAATTGAGGGGAATTGAAGCCGTTTTCAATTGCAAGAATTGAAATTGAAATTCAATTCCGCGTACGGGTCAGCAAACCGGATCGGGCGTGCCATTCGGATAAAGGTGCGGATCCTTCGTGGGTCGGCAGCAGAGGGCAACTGGTTGCGGGTCGCGGGCGCGGATCAGCTCTGTGGGTCGCACGGTAAGCGATCTGGTGCGGCGCGGTGCACCGTGGCCTCGGTGGACTGCAGGTCATCCGGGGCGCGGATCCGGTGCGGCGGCTGCAGTGGACCGCCAGTGTTTTTTTTGCAATTTTTCCCCCTTTTTCATTTTGGGTCCCATACCAGGCGAAGTTAATATTTTTGCAATATTTATATTCTTAGAATATATTTGCATGAAAAATATTAGTAAGGGATTTTAGGATTAAACAAGATCATTAATTAATTAATTAATTAATGTGTTTAATTCTATTATTTGGGCACTTAGGTTTAAAAAATAGAAAAGCATGAAAAAGTTTACTATTTTTGAGCATGCTATTTTTTTATGTACCCATGTGTGCTTTTCTCAAAGACCAAAGTCTTTGGGAACATTTTTTACAAGAAAAATATTTTTTCTTCAAAAACTAAATGGTTATTTTAATTGGTACAAAAATTAATCCTTGAATATTTTTCTCAAAGGATATAATCCTTGACATAGAAAATATATTGGATTTAGATATTTTTGTAAATTAAAATGGACAGCCATTTTGTTTTATTTTGCACTAGAAAAATTATTTTGTCAAATAAACTTGAGACCAAAGTCTCTAGAAAGTTTTAATTGGAAAATTTTTGAAATCATTAAGTTTTAACTTAAATAAAATTAGTCCATGGAGGAAATCTCTCAAAGGATATAAGCCTTGACATAAAGATTTTATTGGACTTAGATATTTTATTTTTGAGTTAAGGAAAAACTTAATGGAAATTTCAAAAGGATATTTTCCAGAAAACCTTTATTTTAAAAGACTAAGTGGGAGAGGGGTTCCAACGGCCCCACGGCTTCCATCACGGTCCTCATTAGAGATCGTGGAACTCCTCGCGTCACCCTGGGAGTGAACCCGTATAGGATGGGGATACCATAAGGATCTAGATCTAATGGAAGGATGTAATTAATAACCCAGGGCACGTACTATGATCAGCCAGCCCACGTTGGAGGTTATAGTGCGAGGTATGTCCATAGGAAATGAGAGGAAACGGCCATACCACGATGGAGTTATTCTCTAGACCATTACCTAGAAGGGAAATTAATTTGTGGTGGTTAATACACTTAGCTTAGGAAACTGTTAATCTTCCCAAGAAGCTATGTCAGTTTTCCTAAGAGCCAAATTATTTTCAGTGCACAAATTTTATTTTGTTTTCACAAACTAATTTCTTTCTTTTATTTTCGATTTTCAGAAATGGTGGGAGGTTCTTTTAGTCCATTGGCCGTTATTCTCAGGGAGAATAAGTTAACGGGTCCAAACTATGTGGATTGGAAAAGGAACCTGGACATAATACTCACAGCCGAGGAGTATAAGTATGTCCTTTACGAAACCCGCCCTGTTATCGGGGAAGGTTCCACCGCTGAAGAGCGAGAGGCTGAAAAGGCATGGAAGAAAGCTGACGAAATGGCACGTTGCTATATGTTAGCTTCCATGTCTAATGTGCTCCAGTCAAAACATGAGCACATGGCTTACGCATATGACATAAGTCAATCATTGGCAACTATGTTCGCGAGACAAGAGCCGGCTCGCAAGGCGAGGAGGCTCTTCGAACTATTGTGAACACTAAGATGGGTGAGGGAGTATCGGTCCGAGAGCATATGCTCAAGATGATTGCTGCTTTCGAGGAGGCAGAAATCTTAGGGGTTGTCATTGACCCCGAGAGCCAAGTGGACATGGTTCTCGAATCTCTATCGGGCTCTTTCACTCAGTTCAAGTTACACTATAACATGAACAAGTTGAACATGAGTTTAACTGAACTGATGAAGGAGCTCCAGATGGCGGAAAAGGTCATGAAGCCGTAGTCTAAGGCCATGATTGCTAAGGCCTCTTCTTCAAGAACTGGGCCTAAGCCCAGAAAGTTCAAGAGGAAGAAGGGGAATGCAGCAGCCCAGCCCAAAAACCAGCCCAAGGACAAACCAAAGGGCAAGTGCTTCAAGTGTGGAAAGAAAGGACACTGGAAAAAAGAGTGTCCAGATCTTCAGGCCAAGAAAAACCCCGCAGGTAATGTTTACTATCTAGAGTCCATATCAATGGTAGGATCAACTTCCACTTGGATTGTTGATTCAGGAGCCACTGATCATATCTATAACTCCTTACAGGGGTTTAGGAAGATAAGAAGACTCAAGAAGGGCGAATATGGGCTTAGAGTGGGAAATGGAGCACAAGTCTAGGCCCTTGCAGTGGGAGAGCTGGATCTTATCTTTGATTGTAATAAGATAGTGGTTTTAAAAGACATTTTATATGTACCTGGTTTTCGTCAGAATTTGATTTTAGTTGCAAAACTTATTAATCAAGGATATTCTGTATCTTTCCATTCTGGTATTTCTATCAGTAGAGATGGAGAAATTTTATGTGCTGGGCACATGTATGGAAATTTGTTCTTTTTAAACCCTATTAACAAACAATCAAATAACGCTCTGTCCGAACCTTTAAATAAGAAGAGAAAGACCAATATCAATGATTCATACCTTTGGCATCTGAGGTTAGGTAATATTAACTCAACCAGGATTCAGAGGCTAATCCATGATGGGCCTTTAGGCTCATTGAAATTGGAAAGTTGGCCTCAGTATGAATCCTGCCTGATGGGAAAAATGACTAAGAGGTCATTTACACCAAAAGCGGATAGAGCCAAGGAGGTGTTGAGTCTTGTTCACACTGATATGTGCAGTCCATTGTCTACACCAGCTAGGGGAGGTTTTGAGTACTTCATCACGTTCACGGATGATTGTACGAGGTATGGTTACATTTACCTGATGAGACGCGAGTCTGACTCTTTTGATAACTTCAAAGAGTTTAAGGCTGAAGTGGAGCATCGTACAGGTAAATTAATCAAAACCTTACGATCGGATCGTGGTGGAGAGTACCTCCTAGGCGAATTCAAGGACTACATGGCACATCATAGGATAGTATCCCAGCTCTCTGCGCCAGGAACCCCCCAGCAGAACAGAGTAGCTGAGAGAAGGAACAGGACGTTGATGGAAATCGTCCGAAGCATGATGTCTCATGCTACTCTTCCAGTGTCCTTTTGGGGATATGCCCTGGAAACAGCGGCATATATTCTGAACTTGGTGCCTTCCAAGTCAGTACCTAGGACTCCCTATGAGATGTGGACTGGGCGTAAGCCAAGTCTGAATCATCTCAGGATTTGGGGATGTCCAGCTTATGTACTGATCAAGGGAGACAAGTTGGAACCAAGATCAGAATTATGCTATTTTGTTGGGTATCCAAAAGGTACAAAAGGAGGCTACTTTTATCATCCTAAGGAGCAGAAGGTACTAGTTAGTACCAATGCTAGATACTTGGAAGATGATCAAAGTACTTCCACTAAAGGTTCAATGAGATTGGAACTTCAGGAGAAGTTATCTACGGAATCAACTTCTTCTGACCCGATTCTGGAACAAGAAGAGGCACAGCCTCAAGAGCCTGTGCAGATAGAGCCTCGTTGTAGTGGGAGAGTGTCTAGGGTTCCAGATAGATGGACTGGAGAAGCTTTTGTGCTGGTCTCCGACCATCAGGTACAAGACCCCGCTAGATACGAGGAGGCTATTGCTGATGCCGATGCAAATCTATGGCATGAAGCAAAGAAAACTGAGATTGAGTCTATATACCTCAATCAGGTTTGGGATCTTGTAGCTTCACCTGAAGGGATAAAACCCATTGGGTGCAAGTGGGTATACAAGAGAAAGAGAGGAGCGGATGGGAAGGTGGAAACCTTCAAAGCTAGTCTTGTAGCGAAAGGGTATACTCAGAAAGAGGGTATCGACTATGAGGAAACCTTTTCCCTGGTAGCTATGCTTAAATCCATCCGCATCCTCCTTGCCATCGCCTGTCACTATGACTACGAGATATGGCAAATGGATGTCAAGACGGCATTCTTGAATGGCCATCTTAGCAAAGACATCTATATGTCCCAACCTGAAGGCTTCATTGCTGAAGGCCAGGAACACATGGTTTGCAAGCTTAAGAAGTCCATTTATGGACTTAAGCAGGCATCGAGAGCATGGAACATTCGTTTTGATGAGACCATAAAGTCTTATGGTTTTATTCAAAACGAAGATGAACCATACGTGTACAGGAAACTTGAAGGCATTAATGTGGTTTTTCTTGTCCTGTATGTGGATGACATTCTACTCATTGGAAATGATGTAGGGACATTGTCATCTACAAAGGTTTGGCTGTCTAGTCAATTCAGTATGAAGGACTTGGGAGAAGCCAGCTACATTATCGGGATTAGGCTTCTTAGAAATAGGAAGCAGAGAATGTTAGGATTATCCCAAGCGACATACATTGACAAGATGCTGGCCAAGTACAGCATGAACTGATGTAAGGGAGCTCTAATCCCTTGCAGACATGGGTTGTCATTTTCTTCGAAGGACTGTCCTAAGTCTCAAGAAGAAAAGGACAGAATGAGTAGGATTCCCTACGCTTCGACTGTGGGAAGTCTCATGTACGCTATGCTGTGTACTAGGTCAGATATCTGCTTTGCCGTGGGCTTAGTTAGCATATATTAGTTAGAAAATAGCAGACCCATTCACCAAGCCTTTGGCTGAGAGAGTCTTCAAGAGACACTTAGACGCCATAGGGGTGGGCACCTATGGACTTACCTAGTCTTAGAGTGCAAGTGGGAGATTGTTGGATTGTATGCCCTCTTAGACAAGGTTTCTTATGTAAAATCGAATATTTTAATAAAATAATTTATTTTTAGAAATTGTTTGTAAATTTATTTTTTGTTTGTGCACGATTTTCATTTGGAACAGACCCATTGTGTTTAAATAAGTGATCCATGTGAATGGTGGTCTTTCACAGTAAGGTATGGATCATGGGTTATTTAACACACAAACATTTGTTCTTAGCCTATTGATGAGACTGGGAACCTCATCATGTTTAGGTTATTATGTTATGAATTCCAAATGGGGAATGGCTTACCTTTAGCCAGTGAGTAGTCTACTCACTTCATAACATAAGCGTATTTCAAATACGTAGAACAGGACCTGTAGTAGTGGTTTCTCAAAGTACTGTATGGTAGAAATCTGGACTACTACCGCTACAGCGTGGACTAGTACTCTACGACTTGAGTATGGGTTGGTGGTCTGGCGAAGCTGGAAGTATATACTTTGATTTGCTATAGTTGAGGTTCTATCGTAGGGCTAATATACTTGCATGTTGGGTATGTGTGACTAGTTAGTTAAGACGGACTTATACAAGATAGTTTCTGCACTATATCGCCCCTTGTGGTTGTCCGAATGGTCTAAATTATCCAGGGCCCTGGGAAACATGACTTGGATGTTTGCTTTAGGGTAGCTCCCTTGGAAAGCGGAAACACTCCAGGAAGTCGTGGATCATTGGACTAGAAGCCTAAGGATGGTAGATGTCATTTAGAGGGGTGTTAGTACACTTCTTCCTCTCTAAATGTACGGCGATGTGTAGAGGGGTATTTTAGTCATTTCACCTGTAGGTCGGAGACTTTGCGAATGCAGCATTGTCCTTGGGGTCAATATTTCCTTATGGTGATATTAGGAAATATTTAAAATGCAAAATACAGCCATTTATATAGCAGGGGTATTTTGGTCATTTTAGCAGCCAAGGCGATGTGTCTTTTTGGTCCTCGGAATAGCCCGTAAGTCCTAACTAATTATGGGTTGAGGATTTGGTTTCAGTTGAAGAGGATTTTATTTTATTTTGTTTTATTTTATTTTATTTAGGAAGTCTAATTTATTATTGGACTGGAATAAAATAAATAAATAAATAAAATAGGAGTTGAGAGAAATTAATTATCTAATTTATTTGGTTAATTAATTATTCAGGGCCTAGGTCCAATATGAATAATTAAGAAATTAACCTGGGCTTAAACTAGGGGAAATAATTAATGTTTAATTATTTATTGGGTTATTTATATAGGCCCAATAAATAAATAATTAAAGATTAATTATTATAGTTTATTTGGGCTCATTAATTATTTATTGGGTTACTTATGTAAGCCCAGGAAATAAATAATTAATATTTATTATTTTAGGCCTTTTGGGTCCAAGAAAAATAATAAATATTTATCTGGCCCAATAGCTTGGACCTTAGGGTTTTTTTTCCAGATACGGTTAAGAGGAGTTTAAGGTTAGACCAAACTGTTTCTCAGGATAACATCCGGGTGTTTTGAAATCCCGAGGATATGTTTATCAGAGATTGAGAGACCTAATTTAGGCTAAAAAAGATAAACAACTCTTTGAAAAGGAAAAACCTTAATTCTTTCCCTAGCCACTTTGAGATTCACGCCTCTCTGTGTGCTTCACGTGAGTTTCTCTCTCTCAACGTCTCTCTCCTCCTCTGTGATTTCTCCTTGGACTTTGCTAACCAATAGCAAGAGAACCAAGGAGATTTGAGACCATTCTTCTTCTCTGTTGTGTTCACCGACTAGAGGTTAAGCAATGGAATATCCCGAGAGCTGGAAAGCTGGGCGTTCATGCAAATAAGGCAGAGTAGAAGGCTAGTGGGTATTCAACCGGAAGCTTCCTCAAGTGGACAAAACGAGGCGATTCCAGTCGTTCAATCCGCTCTTACTCAACCTAGAAGGGTTAAGGAGCGCAAATGTATGATCTTCACGCTTCCGCATGTCCTTTATGGATCGCGTTTAATTTTTCTCTCTGTGTTTTTTTTTTTTTCGTCCATGGCTCCCTTGTTTTTGCGTTCCTTCATGTATCAAGGTTAAGGAAGTAAAATCTAATTTGGGTGAGCCTTGATTGTTAAGTTTTAAAAGGTTGGGTGTAAAACCAAGTGTGGTGATTCTCTTGTGTAAGATTAGTGTCGCCTACCACCATTCATTTGGGAAAAATATTTTAGTAATTGTGTTGAAATCTTTAAGTGGGTACTTAAGGTAGTGGATATAGATCAGTTGAGGATCGAACTACTATAAGTCTTTGAGTCTATTCTTTTGCATCTCATCTGAACTTTATCATTGCATTTTTACTTGTCATTATATAAAAAAAAAAAAGAACTCTATTTTTTCTGTGCAATTATTGATCTATTTTAAGACTTTATGTACTTCAGTAAATCTGTCATTGATATCTCAACTACCCATCTTTAATATAGACCATCTTCTCATCATTTAGTGCTAATTCAAAAGATCTCTAACTATATTCTGAAAGCTACAAAGTAAATTTACCTTTTTAAACACATATACTGTTCGGCCTTTTTTTTCAAAAGACATCAAAAGATTTTTAATTGCATTTGTTTGCCATAAACCGTAGTTACCCCCCTCTAAGATTTATCAGACTCCATTATTTATATGGCAACATAACGGTGTATATGAGAGAATGAATCGAACCCTTCTAGACATGGTACGGACCATGATGGCTTTTGTAGATTTGCCAAAATCATTTTAGGGGCACCCACTAGAAACTGTTGTTTACATTTTAAATAGAGTTTCGTTAAAAATAGTTGACACTACCCTATTTGAGCTATTTTTTAGTAAGAGACCAAATGTATCTCACTTGAGAATATATTTGTTAAAAGGCCACAGTCAGACAAACTTGAGAGTAAGTTTGATAAGTGTTTGTTTGTTGGATATCCGAAAGAGTCATTCGAATATTACTTCTACCTATCTTCTGAAAATAAAGTGGTTATTTCAAAGCATACTTTTTCTTAGAGAAGGAACACACACTTAAAGGAGACAGTGGGAGTAAAATTGCATTTATCAAAGTTCAAGAAGAACAAATAAACAAGGATCAATCGTCTGATCCCACATCTATTGAAATAATAGATGAACCTTCATCTACATAAGAACCTCGTAGGTCTACTAGGATACATATAGCACATCAGAGATATGGATTTCTCATAAGTAACTACAATGACATATTGCTCATAGATGAAGATGAGCCTACTACTTACAAGGATGTTCTGAATAGTTCAGAATCTAACAAATGGCTTGAAGTCATAAAGTCAGAGATAGAACACATGTATGACAGCTAAGTATGGACTTTGGTTGATTTACCCGAAGAAATCAAACCTATTAGGTGCAAATGAGTTTTCAAAAAGAAAACTGACATCGATGGTAATATAGTTACCTATAAAGTATGACTTGTTCTTGAAGGTTATCGTTAATAGCATGGAATTGACTATGACAAAACTTTTTCACCAATTGCAATATTGAAATCCATAAGAATACTCCTAGCACTTGTCGTCTGTTATGACTATGAGTTTTGGCAAATAGATGTGAAAACAGTTTTCCTAAATGGAAACCTAATTGAAAAAGTGTATACAACACAACCTCAGGGTTTCACATCTAATGATAGCACAAAAGTGTGCAAGCTACAAAGGTTCATTTATGGACTTAAGCAAACTTCTAGGAGTTGGAACATCTATTTTGTTAAAACAATTAAAGAATTTAGTTTCATTCAAAACATAGATAAACTTTATGAATACAAGAAGGTTAGTGGAAGTGCAGTCATTTTCCTATTACTTTATGTAGTAACATATTGCTAATAGGAAACAATTTACTTGTCCTTCAATCAATAAAAGTTTAGTTATCCAAGAAATTCTCTATGAAAGACCCTAGAGAAGCAACCTATATTCCTGGAATAAGAATCTATAGAGATAGATCAAAAAGGTTACTCGATCTTTCACAGTCTACATACATAGACAAAGTGTTGAAGATATTCAACATGGATCAATCTAAAAAGGGATTCTTACCCATGTCTCATGGGGTAAGCCTTTCGAAGTTGATGTCTCCAAAGATATAAGTTAAAATGGATCACATGAGTAGGATTCCATATGCTTCTGTTGTTGGATCCATCATGTATGTTATGATATGTACTAAGCTCGATGTATCCTACACTCTCAGTTTGACAAGCAGATACCAATCTGACCCCAGTGTGGGTCATTGGGTGGCTATAAAGAATATTCTTAAGTACTTGTGAATGACTAATGATGTATTCTTGGTATATGGAGAAGGTGATTTAAAAATAAAAGGGTATATAGATACCATTTTTTAGTTTGATAAGGATGGTTTTAAATCACAGTCTGGCTATGTATTTACGTTGTGTGAAGGATCAATAAGCTAGAAAAGTTACAAACAAGATACTATTACCTACTCAACGACTAAAGCTAACTACATATCCACTTTTGAAGCAGCTAATGAAGCAGTTTGGATTAAGAAGTTCATGATGGAACTAGGAATGATCCCTAACATTGTTGATCCAATATCTTTGTATTGTGATTACAAAGGAGTCATTGCACAAGTAAAGGAACCGCGGTCTCACAAGCGATTGATAGGGCCTAAATTAGTCATATATTTCCTAGTTATTTGAAGCTATTTTGTGATACATTTTGTTCAATAACTGGTTATATGCCATCATATTTGAAATTTTACCCTTGAAAAGATATTTTGTGCATTATTTCAGATTTTAGGGGTAAAATAAGATAAAAACGTCGCAAAATAGACCAGAGGTGGCGCCAGCCAAGATAGGGGAACCGGTGCCGGCGACATGTTGTTGGCACGCACTTTGAGGTGACAAAAATCAATAAAACAGAGCGGAACAAAACCAAACCAGCACCGACTAAGAGGCTAGAGGTGGCGCCGGCTGCACTCTGGAAGGATTGGAGTGAAAATCAAGAAAAATCAGCGAATGACTGGAGAGACATACCACAACCGGTGCCAGCCCTAGGCAAGACAGGCGGCGCTGGCTGTGCCCTAATGCTGAGGCAGTGCCGCAATTTTCGCATGCGATTTTTGGTAATTTACAGAGTTTTAGTATTTTCCTACTTATAGTTGGTCAGAAACCCTAGAGGAACGAAATTAGGCACTTCTAAAGCCTATAAATAAAGAGAAAACACAAGGAAAAAGGGAGGATTCACAGATCAAAACAGAAAATCACGCAAATTAAGGAGGAATTCTTCAAATCAAGGAGGATTGTACAAGAAGGTCTACGAAGGAAGAAGAAGGAGACTTGTCTATGAGTGCTTTCTTTTAACTTTACTTTCTTTTTCCAGCTTTCTTAGCTAAGGTAAAAATCAGTTTCTCTCTTATTCCTTCACAATTTTCAGCCAACAAGAGTTCCATATCTGAACTCACTTTCTTCTTCATCAACCTTGGCCATTAGAACACCATTGGAGCATCTCAAAACACTCCTAAATTCACTCCATTCAAAATGATTTAAACTTGAAATTTAAAATCAGATTTTTGCTCCCTAAAATCCTCACCTACCTAAGCTAGTTAACCAGAATTTTATTTCCTCTTGCATAGTTAATTTCGCCCAGCTTAAGGTCTTGTTTCACTCTTCATTTCATTTGATAACTCAACCAAGATTGGTGAATCTCCATTGAAGGAATAGAGACCTTCAAAGAAGAAACCACCATGAACAAATCTTCCACCTCAAACTACTCCACATTTCTCTCCTTTTGAATTTTGAACTAGCTCTAGCTTTGTTTTCCCTAGCATAACCGAAACTCTCCCCTCTCTAGCAAGCCATTCGGCCACCCTAAAATAAGAACACTCTCACTTTTCTCTCAAACTCTCTCTTGGGTTCTCAAGAACACCAAGAATACACACTACACATCTTCAAGCCTAAACCACTCCTAAACAACTCCAATCACTTCCAAACTCTCTAGATCCTTAATACTCAACCTTTGTTCTTCACTGATACACTTTATAACACCAAAACACACAAAGTTGAACTTTCAAACGGATCAAACCATCCTTTTTTGTTAAAGGTTCGAAGAACACCAAAAAGGTAAATTAAAATAATGTTCTTCTTCTTCTTCTTTTATTCAACTTCTGTTTTCCTCTTCTATTCTCATTCATTCCTCTCTCACTCTCTCCCTCTCTCCTGACCTAAACATTGATGATCAACCACAGACTCTTTTCGGATCACTAAAGGCCATCAAGCACTCAAGGATCTTCATTAGGCAAGGAGAATCCTTCATCAAACGAGCATCAATCAAGTGTTTCCTTCTCAATCTTCTCTTTAATTCTTGAAATCAAGACTCTTAGATATTGATGGGTTGATTGAATAAAGTAGGGGTTGAGAGGTTATGTATGTGGGTGAAGGGTATGGATTTAAGACATGAGATTTGAGTGAAAGTTGTGCCTTATGGATTTTGTTTTAGAATCACTATATGTTCATTGTGATTAAGAGCTTTATGGATGTTGTGATGCGTGTTAGACATTATGGAACCATTGTTTATTAGGCCTTCATGATATTATTTTTCAATAAAGCTATAGATAATATTGTGCCTAGTAGAATATCATCCATGTTGTAGTATATGTTAACTCAAGTATATGTTCGTGGATAGATTAACATGTCATTTGTTGTATCCTTGTATGTATGAATATGTTCAAGGATCTTCTCTAGCAATAAAAAAATTATTGTAAGAACTGTTTTTATTATTTTTAAAATTATTCTTACTGTCATTATTATTATTAATTTAATTAATAATATTATTTAATTTAATCTACAAAATTCAAAAAACATTATGTAGGTTCAAAATACAAGGTTATTTAGAATATTATTATTTTATTAGTTAAATAAATAAAATATTTTTATTAAATTTAAATAATAAAATATTGGAATTAATTAATATCAAATGACTTTTTAAATCATATTATTTTTATTACTAGTTAGCCTTACTAAAACTTTTATCTACATTCATAAATATTATTTATTTATTATTAATTTGTTATTTCTTAGTTATTAATTAAAATTAAGTATAATTTATTTATTATTAATTTTATTTGTTAATTTGTTAATTTTTATTTATTAATTAAAGTTAAGTATAATTTATTATTTATATTTGTACTCTTTAAATATTATTTAGGATTTATTATTACTTATTATTTATTACAAATTTTATTTATTATCAGTATTACTCATTATTTGTTATTTGGTAATAAATAGTAATAAATATGATTTATGATTTATTTATTTATAACACCTATTTATTTCAATTCATCAAGCTAATTTAATTTTATAAAATACTTTATTAACTAGTATTAAAGCCAAAGGCATTGCTGTCATGGTTAGAGATTATTGTGGCTAGTTGACCTATGAATTATTTATTTAAGGCAAGTATTGTCTGGATGTTTGTCCTATACCCTGTATTTACCTCAGGCGGGGTTAGGTTGCCTTGAACTATCTTGGAAGGCTATTGTATCATAGAAAAACAAAAGATTAGATAAGTCCTTACATAAAGATGTTTGTGAACAAATGCTTTCCTTCAAGTCGAATGCACTGATTGTTGTGGAAGATGTATCTTGAGATGCAATTATGGACAATATATTCCTTATTCTAAAATAAAATAATTTTTGTTAAGCAAACAATTTCTGAGCAAAATAATAAATTCTCCGTAAACAATATTTTATCTTAAGTTGTTTGAAAACCATAATTTCTACTTCAAAGAAAACTCTTCATTGATTTTACATTTTCCAAGTGGAAAAAACATAACGTTGCATATTCAATAAGGGTAGACTACTAAGACTAGTCTTTGAAGGGTAGGGTAAGTCTCTCAGTAGGAGGCCACCTCTGAGGAGTGAACCCTGCCAAGACAAGATGATAGTTCTTGTTGGTCAGGCTGGTCCGAGCTAGTAGTACAGTTCGGGTGGACTGTTTATTTTCGAAGTGGACACTCGGTATGTTTGGGTGTAGAGATGGAAGAGTATCTCACCCGGTAGGCCGTACACCGACCTTGTATCAGCTTGTGTGAAACCCCAGTCAAAACCAACCTTAGAGTAAGGGGGGTTGGAATGCATATCATATTTTATTGCATGTTTAAATATATTTTTATATGATTTTATGTGCATTGAATTTGTGTTTTATAGTCTAGAGGGCTTGATTATGATTATTGAATGAGAAGGGCAAAATGGTAATTTTTACCTAAGGTTGAAAAAGGGAGATAGTTTGAGGATTGAATAGGAAAATATTTTTGGAGAGAAAATAAGAACAAGAGTTGTTGTGGTGTAGTGGCTAGAGCCTTAGAATTGATTCTTGAGGTCTTGGGTTCAAATTCCATTATTAGAGCTATAGCATGATTAAATTTTATTTTTGCTTGGGAAGTATCATTGTCGGCCTTAGTGGTGTTTGGAGTAGGGTAGAGATGTTGTCCTATGAGAGACATGATAGGAGTCTTCAAATCCTACTCTTTTGCTCTACACAAAATTTCTAAGGGGAATTCATTTGCTCTTGATCCTTAGTTTTTCCTAATTCTCAATTCATTAGTTTGTTCATTGTGTTCAAGCTAATTTTATTCTAGAAAATTCCAGAAATGTGTTGTGGCTTTGAAGGTTCAAAATGTCTTAGTAAAAGACATCATATGGACCGATACAATGGATGAGGGGGAAAGATTTCAAGTGAATTAAATTCCTTAGTGAACTTTCTAAAAATTCACTCTAGCTAGGTTCATTTCCCTTTGTACATAGAACTGAAATTTTTCCAGCTTTGTGTGCCTTCAAGGTGTCGAAATTCTTGACCATTATTCCCTCCCAAATGCTGCCAAAAAATGGCCCTTTTGATCAGTTTAGAATCTGGATTTTTATGGCTATTTTCGGACTGCACAAAGATGGTGCAAAACCAGGAAAAAATCATGTACAAATCGCAGCTTTGGAGGTCCAAAACTAAGCTGTTTTCTTCCAGTTTTTGTACAGCACCCTAGCCATGGTTTTCCTTCATGAAGTAGGCTGGAAACCAGCCTTGAAATCCCCAGAAATTCCCCTTCAAAGCCTCTGCAAATCGCCTGGAAAAGGGCAGCCCAAAAAATTCCAGCCTTGAGAAAATCTGTGCAGTGGTTTTTTTTCTAGCTTTGTTTCCTAATTCTCTCCTAGCCGAAACTCCATCATTTTTCTGCAAAAAACCACCCTTAAACCTCCATTAATAGAACTCTATTGTCCTCCCAAATTTCTACACGAAAATTCAGCCATGGATGCCTAAAATATTTCCAAAAAAATTCTGCAATCATACCTTGATTTGGATACCAAAATTCCAGCCACCATGATTTAACAACTTTCCATAAAATATAACTCAAACAACCAAACCTTCTCTTCACCATTATACTCCATAATTTTAGCCACCCTAAGCCTCCTTCAACCAGCTTTCCTTTAGCTAAAACACTGCCCAGAAATTTGTCCATGGCAGATTTCCAAAAGCTCTCCAATAATCAAAGATATTCCTGTGATATCTAGTTTCCAAATTTGCTTCCCAAAAATATTCTTCAAGGATTTTAACAACTAACCTTTCCTTTTCCCTTCCAAATCAGAGAATCAACCTCCTAAACCCTACAGAAATTCGTCCAGCCCTATCTCTTACAAAAATTCGGCAGCTGCACATTACCATCTCTCGATTTTCTTCAACCTCCAAGAACACACATACTACACCAAGAACACCTACCTCTTCCCTACACCTAATACCCCTCCAAACCATCTCAAACCCTCTCTAAAACTTCCAGATTTGACATACTCACTGTCGTAAGTGTTAGTGTTGTGCCCTAGAGGCAATCAGTTGTACCATGTATATTGCATATTAAATTAATAAAAGGCATTCTTTATCTTTCAATTTGATTGTTATATCTAAATATGAGTACAAACCATTAGATAAAGTCTCTAGTACAACACAGTGTTAAGGAAATCATGATAGAGATCATGATGTGAGATTCCTACTACACTATGCAGTGTTTGTACTTAAATAATCCCCAGTCATAGTATTAATAAGATGGGACATTATTAATACGCCAAGACTGGCACATGTTATATCTCTTGATTGGATCAAGTGGTCGTTCTCATATCTGTGGGTATTGGAATACTCAGGATTAACGTATGGATGCTTGTTTTGAAACAAGTTCATTGGATGACCTAGCTACGAGATAATCACTTGGATAACTATTTAGTGCCAGTGATAGAATCTCATTATAGCAAGTGTGCAAGTATCCTTAGACTTGAGATCTCCAAGGTACTTTGTTTATCGAGCGTTGTACTTTGATTCTAATCTTTGGAGTCTTATCTAGGACTGCCTATGAGATGGATATTGGGTACAACATAAAGTAAACGAAAGTAGTTGAGAGGGTCAATAAAGGATTCACCACTCCTAATATTAGGAGAGTATATCTCAAGGCCACTTGTAGAAATCATTACTCATGAAATCCTTGGCTAAGGCGACTATGTGATGGAAATGGTTCCAATTGATACACATATTGAGTAATGGATTTCTTGAACAAGTACTAAAATATTCGGGCCAGAATTAATAATATTCTGGAAGGAGTTGACACTAATTCCATGCTCTAGACCGAATGAGATATTGTATGTTGAAAGGAGTTTATTGCACTGATAATTTGCTATTGAAAGGTTCATGTCAAGCCACTTGACTTTCTGGACTTTTGGGTGGTCAAGAGTCATTGCTAGATGTCGCTCTTGATATGCTAAATATGAATTTATTAATTAGAGAATTAATAAATTTAATCCTTTATTTTATTAAGGATTATTAATTCTAATATTGTTAGAATTAATTCATATTATGCTACCAATAAGACCAGGAAACCTAATGGGTCATACACAATAAAGGTTTGAATGCTCAAATATATTGTTTGATAATATTGTGGGGTTACTTAAGAGAAGGGAATATATTTATAGGTGAATTATAAGTTTGTTATAATTCATGGGACCTAATTATAATTAAGTAAACTTCAAGGACCAATTTGTTGACAATTGGACGTTGAAGGACTAAGTTGCAATTTATGGTAATTATAAATCTATAAATATAACGAAACGATTTCCTTAGGGTTTGAGACAGACTATTCACGCAATAACAGAGAAACCGTTTCTCTGCCTCTCTCTTGATCAAACCCTTGCCGTCTCTCTTCTTGATCAAAACCCTAGCCTCCCGAATTCTACTAGCATAGAATTGTGAGATTGTGAGCATTCAACCTTGTGTGGATTATCATTAGAGGGAGTTCTTTGTTGGACTTCAGTTGAGCTGCAGTGAACGATTTTGGATAATCTGGATCGCACTTGCGTTCTTGTTTATGAAATTTTTGAATTCCGGCTTCACGAGGTAATAGACGCAATCTTCTCATTTTTCCCGTTTCTATTGCAAACTCGTGATCCATGGCTTGGATTTCTTGTTGTTTTCCGCTGCGCTTAATCTGATTATGCATGATAGAAATCCTATAGCGAGTCCATCAACACCATTCTTAACATCAAACTCCACAAATCATCTTGCTACTTCGGATCAAAACCAGAAATTTCTGTTAAGGTCAAGAACACCTTCAAGGTAAATTTATTCTAACAACTTCATCTTCTCCAATCTTGATCTCTAGTAAGAGCCAATGTGAATAAACATGCTAATGGTCTCTCTCTCTCTCTCTCTCTCTCTCTCTCTCTCTCTCTCTCTCTCTCTCTCTCTCTCTCTCTCCCCTCATGGCTGAAAATTCCCCTCTCTTGGTCGGATGACTTTCTCCTACGAACATGCTTTCGCCATCTCCTATGGACAAAGTTAGACATCTAGGAGTTGAGATCTACTCTAAACTCCTTCAAGGCATTCATCAACCAAATAAGTACCTTCAATCTTCCTTTTTAAACTCTAGATTCATGTCTCTAGGATGATGATGATAATAGGTGGATGGCGATAGGATTTAAGTATATATAGATATATTGTTGAGATTGAAGCATGAATGTATGTATGAATATGAAGGAGATGGGATTTATGCATGGATGGATTATCTTGGTCGATTGTATGATGATTTGAGATTTAATACATGTCTCCATGTCATAGGTAGTATTTGTGATGAAGTATGCTAGAGATTATGTCACCTTTGGTGAATAGGATTTATATTCATGTTGGATTATTGAGGCCATGATCATATTTATGCTAGTAGGGGTTAGATCATGTGTTGATAAATTGAGATCTATGCTTGTATGCATGATTTGGATGATTTAATGAATTGAGGGGTTGTATATGTTCATGATTGTGGTTAGCTATGGGAATATGATCATGATCTAGTTGTCCCTAAGCTAAATTTTATTTCATTAATAAAATATTTAATAATATGATTTTTCTAGTAAAATTTTGAAAACCATGGGAAAATGTGGATTTGGTCTTTTATATAAAATAGTGATATTTTAGTCAAATAAATAATAGTTTTTGCTAAATATATATATATATATATTATTTAAAATAATAAAATCAATTAAAGCCTTTTATGGAAATAATTATAATTAATGAAATATTTATTACTAAAAATTTAAATATTATCTTTTAATCAAAACCCATTATGGATTTGCTTATTATTTTTCAAGCAAGACTCATTAAATTTATTTTCAACAAATTTTAGCTATCAATTATTTTCTAACAACTAAATTATTAATAAATCATTATTTTACCTAATACCACTTTGGACCCTTTTTCAAATAAACCATAATTTATTTTTAGCAAGATTTAAACCTTCAACTTTTTGTACCTATTTCCCAAACTTTAGTTATTTTAATATCAAACTAGATTTATTTTATAAACCCTTTTTATTTATTATTGAGCCTTAAAGCTTGGGACACTAGGGATATGATTGTAGTAAGTTGAGTTAGTTTTATTTGAGAAAGTGAGTCTTTGGCTTGAGTTTGATTATGGTTTGTATTTACCCTATGCGGGGTTAGGTCAGCTATTGGAGACCTTTGTTGTGGGCAAGGATCAGGTAAGCTCCTGCATAAAACCTGTTTGATCAAAAAATGATTCTTTTTATGGCAAGCCAAATGTAGAGTGCATGGTCACTCATTTCTGTAAAGGCAATTGAGGAATATTTCCATTCTCATTTCAGACAAATAAATTATTTGCAAATTAAGGGGCGGTTTTACTCAAAACCTAAAATTCTTTCTAAAACCAGTTTTGCCCCAAACTTTGGAAAACCTTAATTGCCATTTTCAAGTGGAACTATGTTTTGTTCATTTTTTTTCCCCCAAGTGGGATACGTTACGTTGAGTACTCAATAAGGGTAGGCTAGTAGTACTAGTTTTGAAGAGCAAGAGTGAGTCTTCTGGCAGGAGGCCTCCTCCAGAAGACAAACTCAACTTAGAGAAACGTCAGTACTACTTAGTCATGCCGGTCCGAGCTAGCAGTTTATTTTTCAGTCAAGTGACTGTGTTTTGCCGGAATGGACACCCGATTGTTGTTTGGGTATAGAGAATGAGGAGTATCTTGCCCGGTAGGCCGATCACCTACCTTTTGTCAGTCTGCACAAAGTGTGGCATACTGACCACCGGTTATGGGGTCCAACGTGTGGTAATCCATAATCCTTTCTTTCGAGTGGTTGGTCTTATAAATTATGTATGGCTGGAAAAGCCAAAAACAACACTCTTGCTTTTGACTAATGTTTATTACTTGCCAATATTTCTCTTATAAAGATTTTATACTCTGCATCCACGAACCGTTTTCACTGAACACCTAAAGTACACACGGACTTACTAAGATTTCTGTCGCATCACCTTTTCACCATGATTTCAGGCTGATCCTGCTGTGGGGATGAGTAGCTTGTATTATCTGCCTTGGAAAAGAATGTTGTCTTTTATTTTTATGTATTGCTTTGAGGAGTTGAGAGTGGATGATTTTATTTATGGATTTGTTTTTCTTTTGGGAATTCATGGTTTTATTCGTGGATTTATTCTAGGGTTGTAATAAATTTTAAGTTAAATTATTATTTTCATTTCGCTATTTTCATTGTGTGACCTAAAAATAAAGACCCCTTATCCTTTGGACGGGGCGACATCCCCGGCCCTGGCGGGCCTAGGTCGCGGGGTGTTACAGCTTGCACAAAGTGTGGCATCTTGATTAATCTCTTGTCATGATGCATAAAGTGTGGCATCCTGACCGTTCTCTTGACATGATGCATAAAGTGTGGTGCCATGTCCATTCATGATGCATGACTTCATAGTCTACTTTATTAGAGTTGTAATTTCTTTTCAAGTTTAGCATTTTTACTTTACAACTACTGATAACACACAACTCTATGTTCAAAAATAAATTTCTGGACTTGCAGATCTTTTGTTATGACATGTTCAAAACTTGTATACATGAACTGTTTTCCTAAAATACCATGAGCACACACAGGACTTACTGGGAAATATATCTCACACCTTTTATATCATATCTTCAGGTTCATCCTGCTTGGGAGGTCGATTTGTTTATACTGCCATGAGCTTAGAAGATTTTATCCTGATGTATTTATTTGTTAGAGATTTTAGTTGCCATTTATTTGTTTCAAGACTTGAAAAAGTATTATTTTGGGATTTTAATAAGTTTGTTATTAAGTTATTTTCTTCTATATTTTCTATTATCTAGTTATAAAGACCCCTTGTCCTAAGGACGGGGGACATCCCCGCCCCTTTTGGGGTACATAGATAGCGGGGTGTTACACTTTATCTTTCAGTTTGATTTATTTATATTTTCGTATGAATATAACTGTTAGATAAAGTCTTAAGTGTAATACTGTATTAAGAAAATCATGATAAGATCATGATGTGAGGTTCCTACTATACTGGATAGCATTTGTACTTAAATTATCCCTAATTATAGTATTAATTAGATACAACATCATTAATGTGATAAGATTAGCATGTGTTATACTTCTTAATTTTATCTAGCGGTGGTTCTCACATCCGTGAGTATTGTGATACTCAAAGTTAACATGTGGATGCTTGTTACTAGAACAAGTATATTAGATGACCTAGCTATGGGTGATCATATAATAACTATTTAGTACCAGTGATAGAATCTCATTATGGCAAATGTGCAAGTATTCTTAGACTTGAGATCTCCAAGGTACTTTGTATGCTAAGCATTTTATTTTGATTCCAATCTCTAGAGTCCCAATAAGATCGTCTGTGGGATGGATATTGGGTACACTGTGAAGTAAGCGACAGTAGTTGAGAGGATCAATAAAGGATTCACCACTCCTAACAGTAGGAGCAAATATTTCAAGGCCACTTGTAGGAATTACTACTCGATAAATCCTTGGCCAAGGAGACTGTACATTGACAATAGTTCCAATTGATACACATGATAAGTAATGGATTTTAGGAACAAGTACTAAAATATTAAAGCCAAAATTAATTAATATTTTGGAGGGAGTTGGCACTAATTCCATACTCTAAACTGAATGAGATATTGTATGGTGAAAGGAGTTTATTATATTGATGTCTACTATTGAAATGTTCATATCAAGCCACATGACTTTTTGGACTTTTAGGTTGTCATGATATATTGCTAGATACCGCTCATGATCTGCCAAATTTGGATTTATTAATTATGAAATTAATAAATCAATCCGAATTAGAATTAATAAGTTAATTCTAATTATTAAGGGATATTAATTCTAAAGCTATTGGGATTATTTCATATTTTGTTGATAATAAACCAATAAACTTAATAGGTCACACATAATAGAAAATTGAGAACTCGATATGTTATTTGATAACATTATAGGGTTAATTGTAAGAAGAAGAAGTTTTATGTGGTCAAATTATAAATAGTTATAATTTACAGGTCAAATTATAATTATGAGAACTTATAGGTTCTAATCATAATTATTAAATCCTAATTTTTTTAGGAAAATGAAATACGCACAGATATGTATATTAGATATATATGCCATATTGGGGTGTTGTTTTTTTTCGTGAGTTTGAGAAACTATAATTGCATAGAGACTTATTGTTTATGGAAAAATCCTTTTCTTCTTCCTCAATATACCTAGCTGCTGAAAACATTCAGCTAGCACAAAAGTAACAGAGTCTTGAGTTTTTCCTCTGAAACAGATATTGTTGAAGGTAAGCTTACTCTTGACTTGCAGTGGTTGTGATTGAACAACAAAGAAAACATACTCGTTTGATCAATTATTGGATCGCACCATCTATAAGGAGAAATTTTAAACACCAGAGAGATCACCAAAGTCCTTAAAGGTATATTCTTTACCTTTTTCTTTGATCTATTTTCATATATATGCTAATCCTGTGATGGTTTCTCATTTTTTCTTCCGCTGTTTTACATCTCTAATTGTACGAGAAACTAACATATACTTGCCCAATTTTGTGTGTATATTTGAGTGAATTGGTATTTTATTTTTAAAACTTGATTAAGTTTGGGCTATTTTTTTACATATTGATGCGTACATTTTGGGTGTATAAAAATCATCAAATTTAAATCCATCACTTAGTCAAGTTTTAATTAAAATATTAATCCCAAAATACACATATGAGCAAGTATACTCATCGCAAGCATAGTATAAGGAATTAACGAGTATTGATTCTCAAAGAAACAAGTACACACTAATCACTTTTCATTAATTGTTTAACTGACCCAATAAAGTGATAAAATAATAAAAAAAATAAAGAAATATACACAACTCAAGGATGTAAAAATATGCAATTTAGACAATTATCCTAGAACACATGATAATGAATCCTCTAGCAATTATCTCAAGTAATAGTCATCTTAGCTTCATGAAGGAATATAGAGTAAAATTCAATCGTTTTCCAAGTTATGAACCTACTTATATAGACTCCACTTTTTTCCCAATCCATGGAATCATTATCTTTTGTTTAAATTAGTAGATTTCTCAATCAAACCAACATAATAAAAAATGCATTAAACTCAATTTCTCATAAACATGAAATTAGATAATGACCATTTGCTCGAGGTGAAATCAACTAATCTTTGTTCACTTTAGTCCTTTAATCTTAACTTCGTTTCCCAAGTCCATTAAGATTTGATAAATACGAAATCAATGCAATGAACTCCTAACATTGTTTCCTAAGTATATTAAAAAATAACCCACATTAATAACCAATGATAACAAGTAATCAATTATCAAAGATGATAAAAAAAAATGATCAAATAACTAAATTTACACAAAATTATGAATCCCAAAAGAATATTAAATTATAATGAAAACATTGAATACATCATTGTTTAAGAATAAGAAAACAAAGGTAAAATAAAACACTCATAGACAAGTCTCCTTCTTCTCATTTGAAGACTCTCTTGAACAATCCTCCTTGAATGGTGAATCTCTCATTCTTTGAGTGGTTGAATTTTTTGCTCTTAGATTCACTACTTTTCTCTTGTGTTTTCCTTTAGTTTTATAGGCTTCATTGATACCAAATTCATTGCTTGAGGAGTCTTGGTCGAGTAGGATTCGAAAAATACCAAAATCTTTGAAAAATTACTAAATTCATGCACAGAATTTTCGCCTCTCCAGAGCAAACCTAGCACCGAGTCTAGTTGACCTACATAGTGCCAGGTGTGTTCTGTTTTTTCTCCTGAAAGTGCTCTGTTTTCACTGTTTGGCCGGAATGGACCTAGCGCTTGGTGCCTTAGCTGGACCTAGTGCCAGGATCATTCTAGAAATTGTCCACTTTTTGCTCGAATTCAATTTAAATCTGCACAAATTTGTTAAAAACACTTTCTACAAGAAAAATGCCAAATAAGAAAGAATATGTCTAGTTATTACAACAAAAGTACCTCAAATTGACCTCAAATAACTAGAAAAATAATGATGAATTTATCTCCTATCATATACCCCCACAATTGAACTTTTGCTTATCCTCAAGCAAAAACACTTAAGCCAAGAAAATCATCAAGAAAACATAAGCCTTTTCTCTTCCTTAAATTTTGAAACATACCAAGGATTATAACTTCCTTTCAAACTTTAGATAAAAACTCTTGCCATTCATCAAACCCTTTGAAAACAATTTAAACTTTGAAACATTTGATACTATATCACAAAACTCTTGAAGTTAATTTAATCAAATTTATACCTTAGTCTAAGAAAATTATTTCACCCTTCAAGTAAAAGCGTAGATTACATGAATCACACAAGTCAAGCCATCTACCAACTCAAGGATTATAAATCTAAAAATTGCACAACTCAAGTCATGATGTAAGGAAAGCACTCTAATTTTTTCTCAAATTTTTTAATGACTTAGGGAATTGATAACATCAAGTGCATGGATTTCTCTTCATACACTGTATTGGCCCCCCTTTTAGTCATCACTCATCATTTTTTTCAACATTTTTTTTCTCTTTTACTTTTGGGAATTCATAGTCTCAAAGAAGTAGATTTCACTTCACCATCCATATTGGGCCCCGTAATCAAGAAAAAAATGATACTTTCTCATCTTCAAAGAGGAAACAACAACAATCAACTTATTTTCTCAATTTTTTTTAACTCACAAAAAATTTTCACAATCTTTTCTCTCAAAGATCTTTTATCTCCTCACATTCCTTATCACAACTCCAAGCTATGCAAAGTTTAAACTCATAATACAAGAGTCAACCAACAAATGTTTCCTAATATGCCATGTTCTCT
Source organism: Voacanga thouarsii (assembly GCA_026120185.1). Lineage (NCBI taxonomy): Eukaryota > Viridiplantae > Streptophyta > Magnoliopsida > Gentianales > Apocynaceae > Voacanga > Voacanga thouarsii. The sequence continues at coordinate 85,535 of JANUWF010002331.1, forward strand.
ATATTTAAATTAGATGTGTCAAATAACTTCCAACCACTAATGTATAAACAAGATAAATTCAAATTCTCAAGTTTTAAAAAATATCCTATCCAGTAAACCAATTTCATAAAAATCTACCAAATGAATTACAAAATTCAAATCCAAGTAAGAAAAAGAATTACAACCTTAACAAGCAATGAAAACCACACAAAATTTTGAAAAATTTCACACAAATGATATGGAAAATATCTTCAATTCCTAAACTCTCCCCCATGCTTAAATTGGACATTGTCCTCAATGACCAAAGATACAACAATGAAAGCAAAGCCAAGAAGACCAAAATAAAAGAAGAGGAAGAAGGAAGAGAAGAAAATGATTTCATTACACATTAGGTCCAACATGTGTGAATCCACCAGAAGAAGTAGTCATTAGAAAAGTCACAAGGGTACCTAATTCAAAAGAAACAAAAACAAAAAAACATAAATGTAGAAAAGTAAATTAAAAGAAAAGATAACTAAAAGCTAGAAAAGGTCATTAAAATTCAAAAGAAAAGAAATAACCGGAAAAAGGATAGAAAATAAAACAAAATACAAGTGCAAAGAGTAGATCAAGAGTCTTTGGACTTATCATCATCGTCACTATCATCCGCTACTTGACTCATGGAAGCACCAATGGATTACTAGATCAAGGTCGTCAAATTTTGTTCTTGGACATCCTGACGGTGATGGAGGTCAGCAATGGAGTCTCATAGCTGGAGGAGGATAGTCATTTGGCTCTCCAGCTGAGCTTCTACAAGTGCCTCAAAATCAGTACGAGAATGAGAATCAGTAGCACGGGTGCGAGGTAGAGCAGGCTGCTCCTCTTTCTCCTCCACATCAAAAGGAAGCTCTACCATCCTTGGGTGTTAGACCTTTAAAGGCTTCTTCCATCCCCTCTCCCTCTCATCATACAAGTAGACACACTGAACCAAAGTATGCTCAACCACTAGGTCTTAGTCAATAGTGGGCTCACTAATCTCTCTATCTAAGCTCACTCCAAAGTCGTGTAGGATATGCATAATAACCAAGGAGAATTTGAGGGCCTTAGCAACTATGCCATAGTAAACAACCTCTCACATGGATTGAATAATAATAGGGGTAAGGGGAATAGACTCATTCCTCATCATCTTATAAAAAATGTAGAGATCAAGGAGCCTAAACTCATTGAAACCACTAGTCTTAGGGTAAATATTGAAAGCAAAAATGTAGACTATGGCATGCAATTGAGCCTCAAGGTCATTGTTGGAGTAATAACATTTTTGACATATTTTCCCCTCCCTTTGTTGGGTATCTCACACGCATATCATATATGGCGCAGTGGAAGAATAAGAACGAGATGCCATCCCAGGATCAGCATATGTGTGGAAAACAAAACATAAAGAGAACAAAGGTAACAACTTTTTACCTTTCTTCAATTGTGTGGAAAACAAAATTTTCCTTCTTCAAGTCGAGGCGCGATCCAGCAATCCTCTTGTTCAAATCACCACGAGAGTTAAACGTCTAACCATTATAATCATAATGTGTGATTATCTCTAATAGAAATCCACACGGAGGATACACTCAAGTACCAAGATTTTTTGTACTAGCAGAAACAAGATGGCGGCTAGGGTTCTTCTTATTTTAGGAAAAACGAGAGAGAGAGAGAGAGAGAGAGAGAGAGAGAGAGAGAGAGAGAGAGAGAGAGAGAGAGAGGAAGAAGTTGTTTTTGGAGAGTTGTATTTCGTGAATCCTTACTAGCTAGGGCTTCGTATGTATCTAATATATCACACAAAAAATCACTGAAAATCTAAGAATTCTAGAACAATTAGAATTCCCTAATTGTAATTGGAAACATCAAGTTCTCACAATTACAATTTGGACCATAAATTATAACTAATTGTAATCTATCCACAACAACTTTTCTTTCTCGCAATTAACCCCACTATATTATCAAATAACATCTTGAGTATATAATCACCTATTGCGTGTGACCTATTAGGTTTCCCAGTCAATTAGTAGTGAACATGAATTAATCCAAACATCATTGAGATTAATAATCCATAATTAATTAGAATTAATCCTATTAATTTTAATTAGGATTGGTTTATTAATTCATCAATTAATAAACCCATATTCCTAGATCATGAGCAGTATCTAGCAACCTATCATGACCACCCAAGAGTCTAGAAAGTCAAGTGGCTTGACATGAACCCTTCAATAACAAACTACAGTGCAATTAACTCTTTTCACCATACAATATCTTATTCGGTTTGGAGTACAGAATTGTGCCAACTCCCTCTAGAATATATATTAAAATACAATAGTACTTGTACCAAGAACCCACTACTCTAGATGTGTATCAATTGGAACTGCTTCCAATACACAATCGCCTTGGCCAAGGACTTCTCGAGTAGTAATTCCTACAAGTGGCCGTGAGATATTCGCTCCTACTATTAGGAGTGGTGAATCATTTATTGACCCTCTCAACTACTTTCATTTACCTCACAATGTATCCAATATCCATCCCATAAGCGGCCCTCAATCGAGCTCCAGATATTGGAATCAAAGTACAATGGTTAGCAGACAAAGTACCTTAGAAATCTCAAGTCTAAGGATACTTACAAGTTTGATATATTGAGATTATATCACTGGCACTAAATAGTTATTCATGTGATTATCTCAAAGCTAGGTCATCCAATGAACTTGTTCCATTAACAAGCATCTATGTGTTAACTTTGAGTATCTCAATACTCACAGATATGAGAACCACTGCCTGATCAAATCAGGATGTCTAACACATGCTACTCTTAAGACATTAATGATGTCCTGTCTCATTAATACTACGACTAGGGACTATCTAAGTACTAACACTATACAATGTAGTAGGAATCTTATATCATGATTTCCTTAACACAGTGTTGTATTAAAGACTTTATATAATAGTTATTTTATACAAAAGTAAACAAAAGAAACTGTAAGATAAATAATATATTTTATTAAAATAAAATGTGTCATATACAACTTACAAGTGATTGCCTCTAGGGCACAACAATAACACCCTTCACATATGCAACCGTGTCCTGACAACACTCACATCCTAGGTAGGCTCATCAATAATCTTTTGGTTATTATGGTCTACAGCTATCCACAGCCCCTCATCAGGTACTCCTAAAATCCTGGCTAATCTAGCCCTATTAAACTCAATTGGTACCCCTTTAACCATAGTAGAAATAACCTGGAGGTTGTTTTTCTTTCTGTCTCTCAGATTAGCATAAAACTCTCTTACTCTTATAGGACAATAAGCACCCTCGAGTTGAATGATAGGCTCCTACTGCAGTTGCCTAAACATAGTAGAAAGATTTAAGGAGTTATCTAATGAGGGGCTATACATTTATTCTACTATGATTTTATTGTGTTGGTGATTTTGATATCAGAAGTGACAAGTAGGGTCACAGAATTGGGTTGGTTAGGTAGGTAGAGGCTCAAAAGTAGATGTAGACAAGAATGAATCTCTACCTCTTTTAGACCTAGGTACCAACCCCCTATATGTCCTAGGCATGATATGATAATGAACAAATGTAGGATAAAAGAAAATAGGACACCCTCAAAATCACTCTCTACACCACAAGCAAACACAACCCTCAACTGTCTCACTATTACAACAGCATTAAACACAACCACCACCTCAACACAAAACACCACAAGATAGCTAACAAAACACAGCACAACCTCCTCCAACAAATTTGCATGAAACATAGCCATTGTCCAATTCCAAACACAAAATCAATATTCATGATCACATCACAATACTCCATAGTTAGTAATTAACAATGTAAAGCTCATTAACACAATATTCAATTAGCCATGCCATCCATATTATCATGTAAAGTGCATAATTTCCAAGCTAAATTAAACATGAACACTTATCATATATCTTGGTAAGCTCAAAATTACACACAACAAAGGTATGCTCAATAGCTTCCAAAAACAAAAATTGTATTAATCAAATATTAGTATCCTATGCTAACTAAGTCTCACAGCAAGCAACAATTGCATTCAATCCATCCAACCAACAAAAAATACACAAGAATTTTTGGACAAAAATCCACAGAAAATACCCAAAATTCGATATAAAAAATTTAACCGTAGAAAGTGTAGAAAAATCATACCATAATGATCTCCAAAGTATGGGCAATGATTCTATGCAAAAATATTGAAGAAATTGTGCACTAAATGGAAGGCTTGAAAAGTAGGTCTTAGAAGAAAATATTGGATTTTTCCTAGTCTTAATCCAAAATTTTATGAATAAAGTGAGAATTTTATGTTTGGAAGGTGTTTTGGAGGTTTAGAAAGTGACCTGACAGTGTTTTGGAGTTGAATCCGGCAATTGGTTGAGAGAGAAAAAAATGAGGGAGATGAGAAGTATTTAATAAAATGGCCAAGAATGGTCGTGACATAGCTTTTAGCTGATCAGGCCTGGAGTCGGGGCCATAGACTAGGCCTGGCAACGGGCCCCTTCTGTTTTCAGCTCAATTTTTGGGCCACGTTGGCCTAGCGCCTAGGCTCGGTGCTAGGTTGGCTCTAGTTGACAAAAAATTAATATTTTTTTAAACTAATTAAGGAAAGAAAAAAATAATTTAAACATGAAATCATAAAGAGAATTCATTCTAAAAATTAAAAAGATAGAAAAATGAATGAAAACACACAAAAATTAAAGAAATGTCCAAAAAACCCCAAAGCAGTCTAAGTCATCATTTTCCACGGTCTTGGTCACGTGAATTAGTCTTAGTATGTCTTGGAAGGGATCCCACTTGAGGATCTCCAAGGATTTTGGCTAGTTGTCCAATTTGATTCTCATGGTTACATATGGACGCCTTTGAATTTCTCATTGTTGCATCCACTCCTTGAAACTGTGTCTTTATACCACCTACCAATTGGTTAACCAACTCTTCCAATGATGGCTTAGGTAGTAGGGCATTGTAAGGCAAAGGAGGTTGAGTCCTTTAATTCCCGAAATTAGAAGAAGCCTGCTAAGGTTAGTTTTGGTTGTTCCATGAAAACTTAGGATGATTCATCCAACCAGAGTTGTAGGTGGTGTTATAGGGGTTATTACCTTGTTGTCTATTGCCCACGAACATGGCTTGCTCTAATGACTCTTGTGATCATCCCATGTTCTGGCACTCATGGTTTGGATGTCCTTCACCAGAAAAATCACAATTAACATTTATTATCGGTCCTTGGGAAGGAGACATCACTATTTGCTCTATTTTTTGCATCAGTGCCTCCATTTTAGCCTTTAAAGCCGCCATTGCATCCATCTTATGCACACTATGAACATGAGCTCTTGACCGTGAACTACCCCAAGCTTAATTTTTTGTCGCAATATTTTCAATTAAATCAAATACCACTTTTGGTGTTTTAGAATTAATAGAGCCTCCTATAGATGCATCAACCAATTACCTAGTAGTAAACCTTAAACCACTATGAAAGATTTGCATTTGCATGCCTAGCTCGAACCCATGATGAGGATACTTTCTAAGCATCTCCTTAAAATTCTCCCAACACTTATAAAGATTTGCAGATTCTAACTGTTGGAAGGCAAAAATATTTGTCCTAAGCTTGGATGTTCTAGCTAAGGGAAAATATTTTGCCAAAAATTTTTCAACTAAAACATTCCAAGTGGTAATAGATCCAGTTGGCAAGGATTTTAACCAAGATTTAGCTCTATCTCTCAAAGAAAAGGGAAAAAGCCTTAGTTTGATGGCATCTTCATAAACACCATTCATTTTAAAAGTGTCACAAATTTCTAAAAAACTTGCAAAGTGGACATTAGGATCTTCCTCAAGTAGCCTATCAAATTATACCATGTTTTGGATCATTTGGATTATGTTAGGCTTTATTTCAAAGTTGTTAGTCTCTATCCTAGGTCTCCTGATACTTGATCTTGTACCCAAGATTGTGGGTTTCACAAAATCATCCATAGTCCTCCTATCATTACCACCATTATCACCAATGTTGGGTTGATTAACCTTCATATCTTTTCTTACCCTTTCACTCACAACCTTATGGAGCTTTGTGAAGGTTCTCTCAATCTTAGGATCAAGATCTACTATGTCGGCTTTAGATCATTAGGTCAAACACTAAGGGCAAGATCAACAGAAAACATCAGATAGTGAGATTATACAATTTATAAGTTAGACAGTTAGTACGTATTCACAAATTTAAGTTAGAAAAAATTACAACATACAGGGACATTAAATTACAAGTATAAAAAAGAGAAAAATATGGCACATATTCATACAAGGAACATAACTACATATTCATATATTTACATATAGAAATATAACCATATAAACATGATTAAATCAATAAAATCTAAGCTTCATGATATTGTTCTTCGATAACGGCGCTAAAAACTTAATGCGTAAATTTTGGGTGTATAAAAATCATCAAATTTAAATCCATCCCTTAGTTAAGTTTTAATTAAAATATTAATCCCAAAATACACATACAAGCAAGTATACTCATCACAAGTATAGTATAGGGAATTTACGAGTTTTGATCCTCAAAGAAACAAGTATACACTAATCAATTTTCATTCATTGTTTAACCAACCCAATAAAGTGATAAAATAACAAAAAGAAAAATAAGGAAATATATACAACTCAAGGATATAAAAATATACAATTTAGACAATTATCCTAGAACACATGATAATGAATCATCTAGAAATTATCTCAAGTAATAATCATCTTGGCACCATGAAGGAATATAAAGTAAAATTTAATCGTTTTTCAAGTTATGAATCTACTTATATAGACTCCACTTTTTTCCTAATCCATGAAATCACTATCTTTTGTTAAAATTAGCAGATTTTTCAATCAAGCCAACATAATCAAAACATGCATTAAACTCAATTCCTCATAAACATGAAATTAGCTAATGACTATTTGCTCGAGATGAAATCAACTAATCTTTGATCATTTTAGTCATTTAATCTCAATTTCGTTTCCCAAGTCTATTAAGCAATTAAAAGAACCCACATCAATAACCAATGATAACAAGTAATTAAATATCAAAGATGATAGAAAATTGATAAAATAACTAAATTTACACAAAACTATGAATCTCAAAATAATGTTAAATTATAATGAAAACATTTAATACATCATTCTTTAAAAATAAGAAAACAAAGGTAAAAGAAAGTACTCATAGACAATCCTCCTTCTTTTCCTTTGAAGACTCTCTTGAACAACCCTCCTTGAATGGTTAATCTCTCGTTCTTTGAGTGATTGGAAGTTTTGCCCTTGGATTCACTACATTTCTCTTGTGTTTTCCCTAAGGCTTTTTTGATGCCAAATTCGTTGCTTAATAGTCTTGGCCGAGTAGGATTCGAAAAATACTAAAATCTTTGGAAATTTACTAAATTCATGCACATGATTTTTGCCTCTCCAGAAAGGACTTGACACCGGGTCCAGTCAACCTACCTGGTGCCAGGTGTGTTTTGTTTTTTCTCCTGAAAGTGCTCTATTTTCACTATTTGGCCAAAGTGGACCTGGTGCTTGTGCCTTAGTTGGACCTGGCACCGGTGCATTCTTGAAATTGTTTACTTTTTGCTCGAATTCAATTTAAATATGCACAAATTTGTTAAAACACTTTCTACAAGCCTAGAAATAGAAAGGAATATTTCCACTTAAATATGCACAAATAGAAAGGAATATGCCTAGTTATTACAATGAAAGTATCTCAAGTTGACCTCAAATAATTAGAAAATAATAATGAATTTAGCCCCTATCACACATCCATAGTGGATGAACAGTGCACAACACACACCTAACACAAAATTCCCTACTTATACTTCAACATAAAATCAACATCAATCCTCAAGAAATAAAATATCATAATATTTGATAAAATATAAACAAAGTTAATTTAAATTCTAAAGATTTAGCTTATATCACACTTAATATACAATTTTACACCAAACCGAAATAAGTCTTGAACCAAATTCTCATATCAAAAGAAAAATAATAGTAATACTATAATAGCTCAAAATTTGACACCAAAATTTAAAAAAAAAAATCAGCCTAAAAATAAAGAAAACACTATGATAATTGATAAAATTTGGATAGAGAATACCACAAAGCCACTCCCCTACACTTAAGTTGGACAATATCCTAATTGGCCAAAAATTAACACAATATTGGTATATCCAAGGGAACCAAGAATAATAAAAGAAGGAGAAAATCAAAGCAATACTTCCCAAGTGAAATATGCATGCTAAGATGTGGGAACTTGAAGGAGAGAAAGAAAAGCTTGTTTAAGAAAAATTTACTCAAACTTACAAAATAGAAAACACAAAGAAGCTTAAAGAAAATAATAATAAAATAAAAGAAAGCCAAATAAAGCTAAAGATAAATAAAAATCCTAAGAAAGCAAACATGAACAAAGACTCACTCCCCCCCCCCCATACTTAAGTTGGAAAGTATTCTCTTTATTGAGGAAATGAAACAGATAGCTAACCATTAGAAAAACAATCTAGATAAGATAAAATATGACAATGAAAAAAAATCCTAAATGAAACAAAAAATAAAACAAATCCCAAAACACTTGCAAGCACTCTTTCCACTAATTGTACTTCCTTATCAATGCTTAATAAAAAAAATTAAAATTGATACATATTGTAGAAAATAGGGATGGTGAATCATTTCAAAACAAGAGAGGTTTTTTAATAGGATAAGATACATCAAAATTATTAAGCTCAACAGAATTTAACTCATGTACCCCATTCTCTTGGCTCTCTTTAAATACACAAATTACTTTTTCCACAAGTGAATGCAAATCATATCTAAGTAGTGTATAAACACTGAAATCATTTATTAACTTTTCTAAAGAATCATGACCGTGAAAAATCCCCTGCAAACCAATTATTGCTACTCTAAAGAATGGATCAAGAAATCCTTGCTTGCAATGTATTGGCTACAAATACTAAGTTATCTCCCTTTAATTGGGGTGAAGGGTATAATTGAGGAACACACTCCAAGCACTACTTATCATATATTCTTGAAAAATGCGGCTTTTTGTAGCATGTTGAACTCCACACATTATCATTGGTAGTGTTTTTCTCTATAAATTTAAAGGTATCTACAAAATCGCTATAGGAAATGAAGTTAGAATTAGTAGAATGGAAAATAAAGTCTTCAACAAATAATACATTGTGTGTTCTTGACTCCGATTACTTCTACAATCCTATTTTCTTTCATCAAAGTGGATATTTCTTCCTTATTTCCTTTCTTATCATTTTGGGGACTTCTTTTTTTATAAACTCTTATAAGGTTTCTCAATAAGCTTATTCTTTTCATTCCCTTGTGGGAAAGTTTATTCTTCCTCAAATGTGGGGGCATCACAGAATCATTACCCAAAGGGTACAATTCGTCTCCAATTACCATCAAGGGTGACCCAAAAATTTCTCCTTCTTGCACTTTATCTAGCCTCTACTTCTTTTTGGGCCTATGAATTACCTGATTGGATAGTGCCATTTAAGTCTTTTTAGGTGGCACCACCTACTTTCTATTCTTCTTGCTCTGGTTTTCTATAATATCTAATGTGTTTAATGAAGTTCCCTCTTGAACCTCCATGACTAACTTTGCTAGTTGTGCTCTTTGGTGGCTAATCCATTGGGAGGATTCTTTTAGCCACTTAGTACATGAATTAATATGATTTTGACAAGGATTAGCCACTACAAGTAAGGGCTTGTGTAACACCCCGTTACCTAGGTACCCCAAAAGGGGCAGGGATTTCACCTCTTTCAAAAGACAAAAGGTCTTTATAACGAGGTAAATAAATAACCCATCTATAGTAATACCTCAAATAAAACTTACCCGTATCATAGTTCAAGTAAAACTTATATAGAGTCTAAAAAAAAAAAAATGATAGAACATTGTCTCTAAGAAAAAAAGAACCAACACGTAAAGTACATGATCTTGAACTCTAGCCCCGACCTTGTCAATAGTGCTCACAACCTGAAAGCATGAACAAATAATGTGAGAAATAAATTTCAAAGTAAGTCCTATGTGTGTGAGAGTGTTCATTTGAAATAATTTCGTGATATACATTTCGAAATATCAAAAGCATAATTGCAATCATAATCAGTAGTTTTAAATACAAGAGTGACGTTTTCAATTTTCATTCACGATAAATAACTTTATTTCAAGGAAATCAACCACTTAACAATAAAGCGGACTTCAAAACCTTGCATTATAGACCTGAGTCATGAAACACTGCATCATAGTACAGTAGGTGATTGAACCACGGGTAGGGATACTCCTCCATCTCCTAAACCCATTTAATTTACTGGTTGTCCATTTCCAAAAAATACTATCCCACTTAAAACTAGTTGGTAGCTCAGAATGGCCTGATTCCCTATCACTGTTACCTAATAAAAATGAGTTCACCTCCCGGAGGTAGCTGCCTACTGAAAAGATAGCTCACTTTATCTTAGGCTAGTGCTAGTAGGCTACCTGTATTGAGTACTCAACATTTTTGCATCAAGGAAACTAATTAACATCAAGTAGTAATAAAAAAGAAAATATCCAGCATCCCTTGGAAAACCTTGATTAAATCATTTAGTGCAAAATTCAAGTGAATTGTTTTGAAATCTCTTTATTTTAAGAGATCAGTGCGTGAGTTGAAATAGAGTAAGAACACTAGCCATACTAAACATTTTACAAAACTTGTGTTTCCAATGGCAAAACGTAATACTTGACAATATTTCCATTGCTATATTTTACAAACAGTTTCAATACAAGAACTTACCTTGGTACAACAAATTAATTTATTAAACCCAATAAGTAGATACTTGCCCTTGATGTCCTTCCATGTCTTAAAAGTTATAAAATAAAAAAGTCACATCCTACTCCTAGTATTTTAGAAAATCATATTCCTTATATAATTAATTCCCTATTCACACACCAACAAGACTTCAAATAAATCATCATGCAAACCTTTACTATTCCTAACTATCAATACTGATAATTATTGCACCTAAAGAAGGCTACAAATTAATAATAGGGTGTTTCCTTAGAAATTCTTAAGCTGATCACAATTTCTAACAAGTTATCCCTTATTTCCCAAGTATATAATACATATAAAACACCTCAAATTGACTTCAATTTTTACAGAGACATACATACTCTCATATAGAATAGAATATAAGTGGTTTGTACAAAATCTAGGCTTTATTTGCACTCAAAAAATTATGTTTCGCTACAAGAGTATTTTGCCCAGCACAGACTAGCATGAAATAAAAATTTGTAAGTCTTAATTTCCACATTAAAAAATTCTGAACTTTTACAAGTAGTACTTACACATATAAATCTATGGTTCCTCTATTGTGACCTTCCTCAAATTCGGACTTTATCATACCAGAATTATAGCATCAAACTGACTATATAGTAGAAACAAGGTACTCCGTCTCTTCATTTTTTTTCAAAATTGCTAGGTTTTGTCCTAGGGTTTTCTTGCTTGATTTCTAACATAAAATATAGTCTAAACATATCTAGATTACAATGTCAAAAGGCCCTATCAAAATAAATCACTTTTCTATTTTATTTTGCCTTAAATCCTACAACTAATATATTATCACAAAGTTTCCAGCTTTCATGGATAAAGGGTAAAAGTTCTTTCTTTTATAAAAATATTTTGAAAGGTGGCTTCTTTTTTATTGTCTAAGTATGTTTAGCTGATAATCATAAATTTTCAAACAAGGAATACATGTTAGAATTTTTAAAACCCTAAAAGCCTAATTTTTCTTCTATATTGATGGCAACAAGAAAATCAAGCACTACTAGAAAAATACAATATACCAACTAACTGTTTCCAACTGACCATGTCGATCGGTAATTACCAACCGATTACTGACCGATTAGCAACCGAAATGAAAATTGAGAAAATTTAAAACTTTTCCAACCACTTACCAACAAACATAGTCGATTGGTAAATAGTTAGTTGGTAATTTAGCGGAAAAATATATACCAACCGAATACCAACTGATAACACTCGGTCGATACATTATCAGTTGGTAATCGGTTGGTAATTTAATGGAAAAAATTTTACCAACTGGTTACCAACCGAAATATATCGATTGAAAATATATTCAGTTGGTAATTTGGGGGGAAAATATTTACCAACTGATTACCAACCGATAACAATCGGTTGGTAATATATTCAATTGGTGATCGGTTGATATTTTAATTTAAAAATTTTACCAACCGATTACTAACTGAAATATATCGGTTGGTAATAGATTCAGTTGGTAATCGGTTGGTATTTTAATTTAAAATTTTTACCAACCGATTACTAACCAAAATGTATCGGTTAGTAATATATTCAGTTAGTAATCAGTTGGAATGTTAATTTTAAAAGTTTACCAACCGATTATTAACTGAAATATATCAGTTGGTAATCTGTTAGTATTTTTGTTGGTAATTTAATTTAAAATTTTTATCGATCGATTACTAACCAAAATGTATCAGTTGGTACTATATTCAGTTGGTAATCAGTTGATATGTTAATTTAAAAAATTTACGGATCGATTACTAACCGAAATGTATCGGTTGTTAATTTAAAAAATTTACGGATCAATTACTAACTGAAATGTATCGGTTGGTAATATATTCAGTTGATAGTTTAATTTTAATTTTTTTAAAAAAAATTGAAATATGACACATGGCACCACATCACTGCAAACGTGGCGCCACGCTGGAAAATCCAGCCTTCTTGCGGACACCAGGAATCAAACCTGCGTCTCCATTGTGGAGGCGCAGTGTTCCAACCACTGTATTATGTCATTGTTTGTTCAAATCAGCAGCATGTATTATATTTATTTACTTCTTGTAAAATATTACAATTATATGAAATACACTTTTAAAACTTGTAAATTTTGATTTAAATAAATAAATAAAGTAAAATTTTTTATCACTTCTATTTATCATAGTATATAATTATTTTGTACATATATTCCTAAATGGTATAAATTTTATTTTTGAATTAATAATAAAAGTAAGCAATTTTTTCATGCCTTTAGTTATACAACAAATTTCTTAGTTATAATTTTTTTAATATAATAAATACTTTTGAATTTAGAAGACTCAATTCATAATTTTTCAATTATGTAAATATTCATAACTAAATAGACATTAAATAATTTATCAATTAGGTGTTTTAAATTTAACAATCAAAAAATTATATTATATTTGTACATATAATTTTATTAATAGATATAATTGTTATTCTTTTTATCATAATGTAAAAGTTATTACTTTTATTTGTATGACAATATAAATACGTAGGCGTCATGTATATGTGTAGGATGTGTTTCCATCATATTTATATTTTTCTATATACATGTACATATATAAATAGTAATTACTGTAAAATCATACAAAATTAAATAAGAATTATCTTTATTAATGCATATAAATTGTCAATATAGTCATAAATTTGATTCTTTTATTTTATATTCAAAGTGATACTTTTAAATTTATATCATATACAACAAATATTATAAAAATAAAAAGATTTTAGTACAAAAAGTAGAAATACTTAGTAAAGTTACTATTTTTATCCTATACTTTTCATTACTATATCACATTTTGTCTTTCTACATACATGCACATATATAAATTATAATTATTATAGATAAAATTTATAAATTTTCAAGTTATATGTGAATGTATATTGAGACTTAAGGTCATATGTTAGTTAATTTAGTCATTACTTGAATTCCTATATTTTTTAACTTAGTTGATTTGGATAATTATATTTGAGTCCCTAAAGTTTCTAAAAAAGAAACCCTTACGACCATAAATTTTTATAAGCACAACCTATTTTAAATATCTTCTGAAAAATAACAAGCCAAGTGTAATAAATAAACAAACTTTTAAAATTATTATTTCAATCTTTATATTATTTTAACTTAGTTCATTTAGATAATTATATCTAAGTCCCTAAAGTTTTCAAAAAAAAGCCCTTAGGACCACAAGTTTTCACTCAATCATTCTCTCATACCCCCAATACCAACAACATTCCTCTCTTCTCGCTCTCTCCTTGCTTAAACCCTTCCCTTCGTTAACAACAATTAATTCAATAATAATTAACTAAATTGTGAATATTTAGAGTAATTACTTGTTTTATTACAAATTTTAAATTTATCTATTTAAATTTTAGATCTAAATCTAAATATAGTTTAAATGTTCTTTTTTTCCAAAATTTTTTTGAAGGACATGATCTAGGATTTGGACTATTTTGTTTTGCAAATCACTAGGTAAACATGAATAGAAGTAATTAATTACCCTTATCTTGCAAATATCACCAATATTATATATATATATATATATATATATATATATTTATAGACACACACACACACACACACACACACAAGAGTATGTTACACAAAGTAGTGATAAAAAGAAATGGCTAAATTTTTGTTGTGTATTCCGTGGCAAATCTACGGAATCACAAATTGCCACTAATTTTGTAGCAATTTCATGGCACATATGATATATATTTTTTATTTTTTTGACAACAAAAGCCATTGGAAATATCAGTGTAATTAACTAAAAATTTCATTAATTATGTGTGTGTGAGTGAGTGGGGGTGTGTGTGTGTGTGTATATATATATATATATTATATAAATAAATAAATAAATAAATAAATATATGAATATATATTTATATATGTATATGAATATGTGTGTGTGTGTGTATATATATGTAAATAAATATGTGTGTGTGTATATATATATATATATATATGTATATGTGTGCGTGTGTGAGTGTGTGTAAATGTACTTCAATATGTATGGTGTGTGTGTGTCTCTCTCTATATATATGTGTGTGTGTGTTCATGTATATTTATGATTATGATTGTATATATAAATGAGTGTGTATATATGTATATGTGTGTATATGTTTGTTCCTATATGTATATATATATATATATATTTGTTCATATATATATAAATTTCATTGCTTCCACTATTTTAAATTTAACTTTTTATTTGCATAATTTCTTTTACTCTCCCTCTTCTTCTCCAACCTGCAGCCACCTACAGCCTTCCTCCCACCTGCAGCCACCCACTCGCCGGCCCCCACCAGCCTCCCTGCGAGCCCCCCGCCCGTCTCCGCTCCCTCGTCCCGATCTCCTCACCCGGCACCCCCACCCCGCGACCCCTTCTCCCTGTCCCCCTCCTGCCTCAACCCTCCCCCTCCTGCCGATCCCCGCCATCCCCTCGCGCCTCACCCCCTCCCCCGGCGACCCCTTCTTCCTGTCCCCCACCCTGTGACCCCTTCTCCCTGTCCCCCACCCCGCGACCCCCTCCTGCCTCACCCCCTCCCACCGCACCCCCTCCCCCATTCTCGTCGATCCCCGCCCACCACCCCATCTCCCTTCCCCCCTCCCCTGCTCCCCCTCCCCCGCGACCCTTTCTCCCTGTCCCCCACCCCGCGACCCCCTCTCGTCGCACGTGCTTTGGCAGCAGCTACTTCTATGGAGTCATTAGAATGGTAAGCTTTCACAGAAAATATTTTTGTCTCAATTCTGTAATTATGAGTGTTGATTGATCCATTTAGCCTACTGTTTTGGTTCCTATCACAATGTACTATTATCTAATTTTATTTATTTATTATTTTGCAATTATGCAGGAACATGACCAATGTTGTTGCACAATGTTATAAGGCGATATTAGCTGTGACCAGTGGTCTGTCTGCTCCTTTTAATAATTTAGCAATAATATACAAACAATAGGTAAACCTTCATTGGAGTGATAAGTTTTATTTATTATTGCTGTAGCTGTTTATGGTTTAACTTGGAGTATGGGAAGATTAGGAATGGATTGAAATGTAAATGCAAGTTTAGTCTCATTATTCCCTATCCATGTTTGGGCAACAAAAAAGATTTGGCTAAGCTAACTGACCAAACACAGCTATGTACCTAGCTTGTTCTATGTACTGTGTGGTTTATTTCTGTAATGGATGTTGGAAATGGGGGTATTATTGATGAATGGTTGATTTTGTTTATCATGCTTTGCTTATATCGTTGGCATATTGCATTCCACTTATTTGTTTTGTACTTTTCTGTATAGTTATTTCTTCTTCTTGTTTAGTTTATTGGTGCAAATTTTTTATGTTAACAATTCATTATCCATACCTCACTAAGCTTTTAAAGAACGAGATCTGTGTAAAATAAATAGTCAGAAATTAAAATTGTTTCCACTTAAGCTGGAGCTCACTTATCTTTCAACTATAAACTTCTAATTCCTTCCCTAATTGCTCGTCCCTTTTCTTTCTTTCTTTCTTTTTTTCCCCTTTCTTTAAAGGGCTCGAGAAGTTGGTGGAAGGTGATAATGAGCATGAGAATGTATGCAATCAGTACATAGGAAAGGTCTCTGCAATGGGGTTTTCTTTCTTAAACTTCTTATAGCTAATGTCTAGTGATGCACATTTGACCTAAGGATTCATGGCTCATCTTAGATAGAAATTAACAAAAAACAAAAAAAAAACAAAAAAAAAAGAAAAAAGCTTTACTTTATGAAGACAATACGTATTAAATTTTGCATCTTATGGTAAAGTACCAAATATGGTGATATATCTAACCCACTGATCCCACTTAAATTCACAAGAAAATCTTCTGAAAAGCCTATATAAATTTGTGCTTTGTCTTAATGATTATGCCTCAAAACAATGTCTAACCTGACTGCTGTTTCATGAACCAAAGTAAATGGATTATAACACAGCATCTACTAAAAACACCATTTGATAGGGTTTTCAGAAGATTTGCACCATTTGATAGAAACAGAATGAGCCTTAACTTGTAAAATATTAGTAGAAGAAAGAGACTAAGCATGTAGAATTTGTGTGGTGAAGGCAAGTTTGAGCAGTTATGAACTCAGTCTTGGCTCATTAGACATCCTTTAATGATGAGAAATTGTAGATAAGAATTTTAGGCTGTGCATAAGGAAACCAGTTCTCAAGGGTGATAATGAATAGAAAAGAGTTGCAAAAAATGCTGAAGACCGACTTTTATCTCTATTGTGATTTTAAGAATTCTCATCTTTCTTGATATTTGTGGACATTTTTGGCAAATTAGCCTTAATTTTCTTTTGAATAAACATAGTTCAGTGAGCATAGCATAGTGTATTAGTTGTCCATTTGAGATGATTTCTTATGCACAACACTAATTGATGTTAGTGAAGCTTTAAAATGGAGGATTAATTAAATGAAGCACATCATCCGATAAAACTAAAACTGAAAGTAAAGCATAGAAAAGGCAAGCAAATAGATGAAAGAGAGGATGAGCCTCTTATGATCCATTTTTCTTAATTTGAAGTATAGGTTTTCAAAAGATGTGCTTGATTTTGATTCAATAAATCTGCATCAATTGACCCTTTACTTCTTTGGAGTTTTTGGTGGGTCAGAGTTGGGAAAATTACCTCGAAATATTTAAAGATGGCCTCTGTAATTTATACCAAAATAAGATTTTGTTTATTTATTTAACTTTTACTGCATGGAACTTGCTATTGCAGCAATATCGATGATATCTGTGTGGAGTCTGTAAAACACATACTCAACTTTCTTTAAGCACTATTTTATGCTATTTTTGCCTCTTTTCATAGTTCCATTTCAAATTTTAATCTTCTTAAGATTGGAGCATCAAATATTTATTTTCAGTCCTTGTCAGATCAGCATTGGAGTTTTGTTCCAAACTTACATAGGACTGATAACTCTGGTTGATAATTGTTGTTTAACATATGATGTTAGAATTACAAGTAATTTGGGTTCTTTGGGTGGCTTCAAGGGGATAAATTAATGGCTCTTGAAGTTTACCTGGTAGAATATTTGAGAACAGAGGTCTTCTACTTCATTGAAGCAGAATTTCAAATTCCAACATTGTTAAAACAGCCAATGCATTTCTTACTGCCTGTATTATAATCTTCTTTCATGTATATGCATGTGTAAAGTATAAGCCAGCTTAATCTCTCTCCCCCCTTCTCTCTCTTTCTCTCCGACAAACATGCATACGCTCACATTCATGCATATTCATGTACACATCCACATAGATAGTTATTTATATGTTGCATTGTATGCTTGTCTGCCAATTGAATGTTTCCTATCAAGGGTATATTTCTTACACCCTGTATAGTTTTAGATCTAAGAAACTGTCTTAAACTTGTGGTGAATTATAAGACACAAGAAGCCACATACACCTATTTCTTTGGTTTCTACTAACCTTGATAATGTTTTTATGTGCTTGGTTATGGTTGAGAATTTGCTTTTAGCTGCATCATTAACTAGTTTCTTGCCTAATATTTTATTGGAATTAGTAAGTCCAGATTTATGTTGCTTTCTATTCTGAAATCACTCCTATATGTTTGCAGTCAGAGAGCTTCTAGAACTGCCCTTTTTGATGATGTTGAAGGAGGTGGTCTTGGGGCCTCTAACTCTTGATATATCGGTGATATTGATGAGCAGGACAATGACCGAGCCATTGACACCTTACATGAAAGAGTGAACTTCTTGAAAAGAGTAAAGTTCATTGACCAAGATTTACTGTGCAGTGTCTTGTTTGCCAGTTACTTTTTGGTAGAGTTATCATAGCCTATGCTTCATCTTAAAGTAGGAGTGTGTTTCTATTGTGACAATGACTCTTTGCTACTGGAATCAATTTTAGCAATCTGATGTGCACAATTGGAAGATAAATTTTTGTCATTTATTATCCTTGGTAAATGTTGTATCTTGTGCTTGAGATGTGCAATTCTGCATTATTTTTTAAAAAGTTCTAAGCTTCTTTTTATGATTAGAATAGGAAGTCATCTGCTAGTCCTTTTCTTACATCTACTTTATGGCTTTCCCTCTAATTATTCTTCAGTATAGTATACAGATGTAAATTCAAGTTGTATTATGCTTACTTTTTCGTACATTAAATTGCATAAGAATGCAAAAACCAACTGGTGCTGATGTAATCAAGAAGAACAAATTGCAATAATGGCCTCATACTGTTATCTGATTCTTGCATTTGATCTTTAGTGCTTGGGAGTTTTGATTATATTTCATGTTTAAAAATTGTTTCAATCTGATGCTTATATTTACTAGTCTAAGTTTTGATAGCTTACTAGTGATGTACATGAGGAAATGTAGAATCATAATAGTATATTGGATAGAATGGTTAGTAAACTGCAGCAGTGATTCCTTGCTTTACAAAATAACTATTAGTTTAGTAATGCCATTTTTTGCTTTTATTCATCATCAGGGAAATGACATGGATTCATCAAGAGGGATCTTGTCAGGAACCTTAGATCGGTTTAAGATGGTAATTACATCAATCTGCTTGTTGACAGTTTATGTCATTACGTGTTTTTTCAATTAAAAATTGCGAGTTTGATGAATGATTTACTGTTTTAGATGTTTGAGAAGCAATGAAATTGGAAAATGTGCAAACTTAGTGGATAGAACTAGTAAATTTGTTCGAAGTATTTCAGAGAGAATTCACACTTAGTGGTTAATGGATGTTGAATTTCATTGATGTATTAGTTTCTAAAAGATTTTCTCTTTTTTCTGATCTGTGGTGGATTATGAAAAACTCTTTAAGTCTAATAGAAATTGCAGTTTGCTAACAAAATTAAACGGGTTGCACATGTGTATTTGGTTCCTTTAATCTGCATCTCACATTTGTCATGATAACATTTGTCTCATACAGCCAAGAATTTCTTGTTCCTAAATCAGTTTGTATAAGGATTTCCCCCTCTTCTGCATATCATTCAGGATTGTTGATACTCGATTAGAAGAAAAGATTACTGCTACTCACCTATATGTTAACATTAAAATGTGTGAAATTACGACTTCGACTAACATCCCTCATTCTACAGATATGAAATGGAATAGAAATGAGTTAAGGAATTTAATAATTCCGTTACTATATGGTTAGCTATATTATTTTAGTCGGATACCCACTGTATCTTTTTTTTCTCTTTTTTAAACTTATATGAATGGATCCCCGTGAGTAATGGGTTATCATTCCTCGTGAGTGATGGGTGATCATTTCCCATGGGTAATGGGTGATTACCCCAATTGAATAATTATTGTGACAGTTAATGTTTTTTTTTTATTTTAATGTTGTTGATTTTGTGGTGGCTTTGTGCCTAGAAACGTCCAGTATATAGGGGAAACTTTGTCATTTTTTTTTTTTGGTCATCTTGATACTCCAAATAAGTTGACACATAGATTCAAGAAGTGTTGAAGACAAAAGGCTGACACATAGATTCAAGAAGTGTTGGTGCAAAAGGTTATTGACACATAGATTCGAGAAGTGTTGAAGACAAATGAGCGGTTGACAGCAGAGGTTTCTTTGCTAACACATAAGGTTAAGGACCTAAGTGGATCAAATCAACCAGAAAATTAATATTCTTTCACTGTGTTTTTTAATTGTATTAATATTCCTTCACTGTTGTTAAACCATGGACCTGCAGTTCATCTCATTTTCATATTATGATAATCGTTTATGTTTAATTAAAGATGATGTTTGGTTAGGATTTGTGGTATTTTGTGAGGGAGTTGTATTTGCTTTGAATTTGTGGAAGGATGATGTTTATGTTTGTGGAAGGATAATGTTTGTGTTGGATTTGATGATGTTTATGTTGGGTTTGTGGATGTGTTTTGGCTTTATTATTTTATGAATTTGTAAAATGAAGGTGTTTGGTTATATGTTCAGATGAACCAGAACTCTGCCAAATTAAAGAAAAATTACCAATTGAAAAATTAGTTGGTAATTGAATAGAATTTAGTTGGTATTTCAATTGGTAATTGAAAATAATTCGGTTGGTAATATATTAAATAATAGTTAGTAATTTTTAAACCAACTATCTACCAACAAACAACTTAGTTGGTAATTTACCAACGAAAAATTACCAACAGATTTTAAATTACTAAAATAGTTAAAAAAATTACCGACTAAATATTTGGTTGGTAAAGAAAGAAAACTACCAACGGAAAAAAAAGAATTAGCAATTGAATAACTCGGTTAGTAATTTACCAACAACAAAAATTATCAATAGATTTTAAATAACTAAAATAGTTGGAAAATTACCAACCGAAAGTCAGTTGGTAAATAAATAAAACTACCAACTAAAAAAAAAATTACCAACTGAAAGTCAGTTGGTAATTATCTACACATATATCGGTTTGTAGAAACATGTCTCAGTTGGTAAATTAGTAAATTACAATCTTATATTCAATACAAATTTATCAACTAAAAATTATAAATTTACAAACTACATTTTTGGTTGATAATTACCAACTGCAACAATCGGTTGGTAATATAAATGTTTGTTCGTAATTACCAACTGAAATAATCAACTCAAATGCCAAACTTAATACCAAATTTCCAACCGAAGATTTTACATTACCAACCGAATTTTGGTTGGTAGTTACAAACCGAAATAGTCAACTTAAATGCCAAACTTAATGCCAAATTTCCAACTGATGATTTTACAGTACCAACCGAAATGCGATTAGTAATTACCAACCGACTCAAAAAAATTTCGATTGGAAAATTTACAAACTAAGGTTTTTGCATGCAACACCATTTGGTTGGTAAATCATGATTACCAACCGAATTTAGCTAATTAGCAACCGATTTTGTCAATTGGTAAATCACTTTTTTCTAGTAGTGAAGGAAAAGGAATGATTCTGGCCATTACCTCTTGTTACGCCTAATTCGAGCAATCTTAGAGGGACGAGTTGGCGTCTCCAAACTTTCGTTACCACCAAGAACATCAAGGAATCGATCCAAGAATGGTGCTCCTAAGTTGTTGTTTTGTGCAGAAATTCTCCGTAAGCCACAAAATAATTAAACTTTAGCAAGAAGGGTGGGGATTTTGTGTACTAGGGGGAAGAGAGTGTGGGTCAGTTGCTAGGAATTTTTAGGGCTAAAAAATCTAATTTAGACTGGTTGTTATAGGTAGATTATATTAGCTTTAGGAAATAGGAGAAAAAGAAGATGAATAAAGGAAAATCTTATTTTTCTCTAGGTTTTAACCAATAAAAAACTTCTTTTAATTAATTAGTCATAATCCTAGAAGATTTGGAGAGCTAAGTATGGCACAATGGAGAGGAAATATGAAAATAATATTCTCTAATTTTTTTTCCTAATCATTAAAGAATTAGAAATAATAAATCCTCTTCAAGTTTATTTCGTAATATATACAAGAATTAGGTTTTCTCCATTTTTCCTTCCCTTAGGTGATGGCTACTAGGCTTCTAGAAGCCTAGTGATTCCCTCAAAATATTTTCCTAGCTAGAATAAATATTTAATATAAAGAAATTCAAATTCTCTCCAAATAAAATAAAATAAGAGGAAAGTCTTGCTAGACTAATATTTAAATATTTCTTAAAATTAATACATAAGTAAATAAATAAAATAAACATATAATAAGTATTTAATAAATATATAGCAAATATACATATTATATATATATGTATATATATATATATGTATGTATGTATATACATAAGTAATTATTTAACACCTAGTAAATAGTTACCTAAATTATTTTAATGAATCGCTACCCAATAATTGAGCACATAACTTAGAGTAAGCTAAATTTTCTTTGTGTGTGTGTGTGTGTGTATTTGTTCCCCAATTAACAGTTTTATGCTAGTATAATCTATCCATTCTTATTTCATAAAGTGATTCTTAAACATCCCAAAGCACTACAATTTTTCCGCAATCACGCTCAAACAAATTCATTCATGCCATGCCAAATATATCTATCTGCAAAAATGCTCATGCTATATGGTCCATATATTTTCCCAATTTCTAGGGGCATTTAGGGTGGGGTGCCACATTCTCCCCATCACCAAAGAATTTCTCCCCCAAAATTCCTTCTATGCCATACCTCAAAGTATTTCTGGATATTTTTACCTTGCCTATTCCTTAGTCTCCCAAGTAGCATCTTGTCTACCATGATGATCCCACAAAACCATCACCATGGGAATCTACTTAATTCAAAGTGTCTTAATACTTCTTTCTAAAATCCTTATCGGCTTCTCGACATAACTCAGATTGTGTTATAGAATCAATGATTCCTCATTAAGTACAAGCTCCGGATCGAGGTGATATTTCTTCAGTTGCGATACATGGAGCACATTATGTATTCCAGTTAAGCCCTCCGATAAATCCAAGAGGTATACCACCGGTCCAGTCCTCTCAATAATTGAAAATGATTCCAAATACCTCAAACTTAATTTTCCTTCTTTCATATGCTTCAGAATCCCTCTACTAGGAGTTAACTTCAAGAATATGCGATCACCCACTTAAAACTCCAATTCTCTCCTTTTGTTGTTGGTATAGCTCTTTTGTTGGCTTTGTGTTACCTTTAACTTTCCGTTATTGCCTTCACCTTATCTGTCATCTCATGTATACATACCTTTCCAGCCTTATTAATCTTCCTGTCTTCTACCTATCCCTAGTATAGTGGCACATGGCATTTCCTTCCATGTAACACCTCATATAATGCCATCCCAATTGACACTTGATAGCTATTGTTGTAGGCTATCTCTGCATAGGACATACAGTCAATCCATTTGTCACTAAAGTCTATAACGCATACTCTTAACATATCCTTTAGAATCAGAATGACCCTTTTTGATTGTCTATCTATTTGAGGATAAGCCGTTATGCTAAGCCGTTATGCTATGCTTTAGCTTTGACCCATGGACTTTTGGAATTTTTTCCAAAACCGTAAAGTAAACCTCGGATCTCGAACTGACACAATACTTGAAGGTACTCCATGCAATCTTACTATTTCTCCCATATAAGTCTGTGTTAGCTTGTCCAGAAAGTCCCTCATATTTACTAGTATGAAGTGTGATGTCTTAGTCAATCTGTCCACCACAACCCATATTGCATCCTTTTGTCATAGGAAGTCTAGTGACAAAATCCATTGTCACTTATTCCCACTTCCATTTGGGTATCGATAGTGGTTGTAATATTTTAGCTGATTTCTTTTGCCTGGCTTTAACTTGCTGACAAGTTAGGCAACTTGAAATATACCTCATCAAATCTTTTTTTATTCCTGGCCACCAAAAAGCTCTCTTCAAATCTTGATACATTTTTACTTTCCTAGGATGAATTGTATATTTAGTATTATGAGTTTCCTCCTAGATCTTCTTTCTCAACCCTACATCCTCTTTTGATCATGAAAGTATAACACTTCCACTTCATCCACTCGAAAATCTTTTCCTTATCTACTCAACTCTTGTTCTTTAAATTTTTGAAACTCCTCATTATTCTACCGAGCCTTGATTATCTCCTATTTCAGATCTGGTGTCAATCTTAAATTACTTATATAGATTTTGCCTTCTTTCACTTCTGTCTCTTGGACCAACATCTCCTCTACAACTTTTACCTCATGTTCCCTCAATCTAGCTATCTTCACTTTTTGACTTAGAGCATCAGCTACCACATTGGCCTTTCTGGGTGGAAGTTGAATGGACACTTGTACTCTTCCAAAAACTCCACCTATCTCCGCTGCCTAAGGTTCAGGTCCTTCTATGTAAAGACATACTTTAAGCTCTTATGGTCAGTGAAGATTTCATATTTTTCCCCATATAAGTAGTGTCTCCATTTCTTTACGGCAAATATTATAGCAGCTAACTCCAGGTCGTGTATTGGGTAGTTAACCTCATGCAGTTTCAGCTTCTGAGATACATATCCTAGGACCTTTCATTCTTGCATTAACAGTACTCCTAACCCTTCCTTGGATGCATTGATATAGAGAGCATGGGGTTTATTTTCGTCAGGTAAGCTTAGCACAAGTGTTGTTATCAATTTTCTCTTAAATTCTTAGAAACTCTTTTCACACTTCTCATTCCATATAAAATGACACATCCTTCCTTAACAACTGAGTCATCAAAGAGGCCAACGTAGAAAACCCCTCAATAAAATGGCGATAGTAACCTGCTAACCCCAAGAGACTCCTAATCTCAGTCACCACCTTGGGTTACTTCCAATTTGAGGCTGCCTCCACTTTGGCTGGGTCCACTTTGATGCCATCTTTTGACACCACATGTCCGAGGAATGATACCAAGTCTAGCCAAAACTCACACTTGCTAAATTTGGCATACAACTTATGCTCCCTTAACTTCTCTAATACCAGTCTTAAATATTCTTTTTATTCCTCTGGGCTTTTTGAATAAATCAATATGTCGACTATGAATATCAAAACAAACTTGTCTAGGTATGGTTGAAATATCCGATGCATTAAATCTATGAATATAGCTGGTGTATTCATTACGTAGAATAGCTTCACTATAAATTCATAGTATCTGTATCTTGTGTTAAAGGCTATTTTCAGGATGTTCTCCTCCTTAATTTGCACTTGGTAGTACTCTTGCCAGAGATCCCTCTTAGAGTAACAACATGAACCTTGTAGCTCATCAAACAACACATTAATCACTGGCAACATATACTTGTTTTTTATTATCAAATTGTTTAGTCCCTGGTTCTTGATGTGCAACCTTAACTTCACATCCTTCTTCTGTACAGATAATATATGGACTCCCTAAAAAGACATACTTAGTCTAACGTACCTTTAGTCTAATTCCTTTAACTGCTCTTTAAACTCCTTTAGCTCTACTAGTGCCATCCAATAAAGAGTTCGTGAAACTGGTTTAACTCTTGGTATCAAGTCAATGGTAAACTTAACTTCCCGTGCTGGAGCAAGAGAAGTGAGTTCTGCAAGAAATACTTCAAGGAACTCATTCACTACTTCTGTGTTCTCCAAGGTGCAATGGTCTTTTGGCTCATTGATTAAGTAAGGTAATTAACCTGTACACCATTTCCTAAGCAATTTTAGAGCCTTCATTCCCGCTTTCAAGAACTTCAACTCTTTCACTCATTTTCTATTAAATTCCAACACATCAGAGCCTGGTCTGATAAACTGCACCGTCTTGTTCTTGCAATTTACTCAAGTCCCATGCTTTGCCAACTAGTCCATCCCTTATATTAAGTCATAATCTTCTAGGAGTAACACAATAAGATATGCTTTTAAGTTTTCTTTCCCCACCTTTACATTACAGTCATGCACACATTTCTCTGCTTCCACAGATTTTCCTAGAGGAATGCTCACCAATAACGTGTATGGAATTTCTAACCCATCCCACCCCGAATGAGATGCACTACTCTGATTTATATATGAATGCATTGAATCAGGATCTATTAAAATGGAAACAGAATAAACTTAGAAAACGAGCGTACTTTCTACCACAACAGTTTTGTCTCCAACCTTCTCTCGGTTCATAACAAATACTTTTACCTTCGCCTGGGGCTTTTGTCGCCCAGTTTTTGGTGCTATAGTTGTTGCTCTCTTATTCCTACCAACAAGTGGGGCTACTGGTTGCCTAATCCTTAATGGCTTCAAGCAAGTATTCATCAGGTGGAAGGTATTCCCATGTTATAGTACATTCTCGAATTCCTATTAGACTAACAATTCTTTTCCACATAGTCCAGTTTTCTGTAGAAACAGCAAGTCGATATGTTTAGAGCTGGCCTTGTTGGAAAAGTCTGGGCTTGTTTTTCCTAGTTTCCAAACTGTTATCCTGCTGGCGTCTTGTTGATTGGCTGACAAGGGCCTTACCTCATTAGCTATTGAGGTCTAAAGGCTATAGGATTCTTGTCTTCATTTTCTGTATAAGTGGTTGCATTAATGGCTATGGTGTAAATTATTGGAGGAAAGGCACCAGTGCCCGTCTCCGTTCCTGTCTCAATCTTCTGACAAATTGTCTGTCTTGTCTCAAACTCCGTTCTTGTTCTACTTAGTTTCTGCTTGATCTATTTTGTGATTTTAGATGGTTTGTACTCATTTTGGGTGTTTATGTGGTTTTGGTTATGTTGTTGAAAAATGAATGGAACAAGGGCTTATAGTGATGAATTTCGAGTTAAAGATGATCTCCTAATGATTTGGAAAGAGTTGGAAGCAAAGTGGGCAATTTAGAAGGTGCAGAACATGTATGGCTGGATGCATGGGCATGCATAACAGAAGAACTTTATTTGCTCCCAGAAGTTTGTAAACAACGAGAGGAAATCAACTTTGCCATCTGCACGGCTAGAGGCATGACCATGCAGGTGGTTGTGCACTATGTATAGCTATTCAACAATGCCATGCCAGTTACGAGAAATTTGGAAGATTTTTGTGCATAATCATGATGCACAACCGTGTATACATGTTGTGCAAGCATCCAAAAGAGCTTTAGGGGTTTCTAAATTAATTCAAAGACAGTTTAAACTTCTCAAATCCAACTAAGGATGGTTTAGAAGGCTTCCATAAAAGCTAGGGACATCAAAATATGCATGTAATTCTTGAAGATACATCTTCATGAAACATAATTCTTTGAGGGAAAAGCATCCAAGAAGGCCAAGAAACGAAGGAAGGCAAGAAGGAAAGAAGACTTGAGATTGTGGGCTTCCCAAGTTTAAATCTTTCACTTTTTCTCTTGTTCTTTCTTGTTTCCAAGTTTTTTTGTTCTTAATTTCTTTGTAATCCTAATCAATTCAAGTTTTATATATGTTTTGAGGCTATGTTTGTTATTAGATTTTAATATTTGGAGATTCATGTATGTTAAAGATTTTATCCTTGATATAATTGAGATTACCTCTTCTGTATTTGTGCAATTCTAGTTTTCATTCTTATCAATTTTATTGAGTTAATTGTGTTTGGATAACAAATTTTTGATTCATATAATTAAGTAAGACAAGTTAATTTGATCTTTTGATTGATTTGTCTAAGTAGCAAATATCCTTAGTTGAGTTTCAAGGCTAACTAGCTAGGCTAAGTTATAGAGAATTGCATGGTGATCAATTTGCATATTTTCAAGGCTAATTAGGTGTGTAAGTTGGTATTAGTGATGTTTTTTGTGATTATCAATTTTGTTCTTTGTTTCTGACAATTGATTAATTGAAGTATTAATGTCTTTAAGAAAAGGTTAATCAATTTGGAGTAAATTGAAGAATGAAGTTAGGGATTTTAACTTATAGGCTAACTAAGGGTTATTTCACTTTTGCAAGAATACGAGATTTAATTCGCTAAGAAAGGTCTCTAAAACCAATTGCTCAAAGAAAACCTATCAATGATGAATGTCATGATTTGATCATAATACATAGGTCTAAGTAGAGTAATTCTTAATTGGTTTAGAAGTTTCCTAATTTTGAGTTTGTTTCCTATTTGATTTTGGTTTTCTAATTTATTAGGCTTAATTTTAGGTAGTTTCTTAATTCAATTTCTCCCCTTATTTATGCATACGTGTAAATAGGTCATCATTGGGATTAGTTTCACTAAGTGTTCACAAGATGATTTCATGTGCATAAAATGATTGATGTTTTCTTATAAAATATACTTCTCTTGTTCCTTGTGGGATTCGATGCCTTACTTTCCACTATGCTAATTTGTATCTTAAGGAGTAGGTTTAAAATTTGTTGGTGCATAACAACTGTATTTTTGATAAACTTATATTTTTATGTTGTGATCCTTCTCAAACAAATTTTTGGTGCCATTGCCAAGAAACTCTATCTTTTTAGTCTTGATCTTGGGATAGCTTTTGTAATAATTATTATTGACAAATTCTTTTAGTGTTTTATTTTCCTTTTGCTCATCCTATTTATGTTTTGTTACTATTTTACACTTCATTTTTCTTTTTGTTTGTTTTGGAGGTTTGTCCATTCGGGTGTATACATCTTTCGAGTGGTAAGACAAGATGAACA
Source organism: Voacanga thouarsii (assembly GCA_026120185.1). Lineage (NCBI taxonomy): Eukaryota > Viridiplantae > Streptophyta > Magnoliopsida > Gentianales > Apocynaceae > Voacanga > Voacanga thouarsii. Next base: position 114,344 of record JANUWF010002331.1, read on the forward strand.
AGAAGAACACATCATAAATGTCTAAACTCAATCCCAAGAAGACAAGGATTTGTAGAGAAGTAACTCACCTACGGGAGATTCTTCAACCAAATCTAAGTTTTCTACAATTGGTGCCCCACTAATGAGCTAATTGGCCATACCTAAGGGAGTCTTGCCTTCTTCAAGTTTTTTTTTTTTAATTTTAAATAAATTATCTCATCACATGTTGAGTCTTTATTTCCATTTTGATATGTTTATATAGCTAGATAAGGTTTCTTTTCTTTTCATCAAATAAGTGATTTGATCACATGATTTGTTTGAGTCATTGTGCTTATTTTTGTTTTTAAGTATATTTAGTAATAAAAAGGATTTTTCAAAAAACAATAACACATCACAATTAGAAAAGGATTTTGAAAGTTTCAAGTTGTGTGGACACGTTTTGAAAATTTTTTTCAGTATGGTTGCACGACCAGTGGCATGGTCGTTTGTTAAGTTGTGCCATGTTGTAGGGCCATGAAACCTCATCATGCTTTCAAGAAAACAAATTTTCCAAGTTGCAGTAGATCTGCATGGCATGATGTATGCCTGTGCAACATGTTGTGCACAGGCAAATGTTCTTTCTCTGCTATTTGCATGGGCTTGTGCATACCTATGTAATCTCATGTGCATGCCTTACTCATTTTTCATGCAAAAGCATTGATGGTTTTGTTATTTTTTTTCCTCTTGTGTTTATTTGTGTCTTATTTTTCTTTGTTTTTCATGTTTTTGTTATGTCTAGATTTGGTTTGTTTTGTGTTGTGTCTTTTTGTTTCACTATTTTTGTTAAGCAGTCCTTTCTTTAGACATATTACTTTAAATTCTAGCATTTTTAGTGTCCAGCCTTGAAGTTTTTCTTATAGATATTCATAGTGCCAAGTTCTAGGAGATTATTTATTCATTGGAATTTGGCAACCATTGAGCTACAATATTTCTTGGGAAGTATTTGTTTTTCCTTTCTTTTTATCTACTCGATCCTTTTTGGCTATGCTTCCTTGTTCTATTTTCATCCAATAAGGATGATGTACTATTTAAGTGTGTGAGTGGGGGGGGGGCGGGCTAGGATTTGCAAATTCTTTTTCTAAGTTTTTCATCTTAGTTTTTGAAGATTTTAATGGAAATTGGGCAATCACATAATTTCATGCACATATTCTTTTGGGGAAGCATTGGTTTTCTTTACCCCCTTTTAATTTCCTTGGTCCCTTTGGTGGTACTTTAAAGTTTTATTTTCATCTATTGAGGACAATGTTTGGCTCAAGTGAGAGTTGTGGAATTGAAATTTATTTTCAAGTTTCTATGAGTAATTGGGCAAATTTTTTAGCTTTTTAAGAAAAATCGATGGAAATAATTCTTTTCTTTTTACTTTGAAAATTTTCTTTTTTTCTTTATTTAGTTGAGTTGATTTTTGTTAAACTTTTATATTAGGTTGAAGATATTTAAGTCTTGAGAATTTAGTTTATCCTTGTTTATTTCTTATTAGATGTATGAAACTTTTGACTTTGTGAGATTTATATAAGTTTTGTGATGAAGTATAAGTTTGGTTTGTGTGCTAATTTTGCTGAAATTTTGTTTAAGCTAGTCCTAAATTTAGTTTTAAGTAAATACGATAAGTGAGGACAAAAAAGGCCTAGGAATGCAAAGCACATGTCCTTTGGTGAAAAACAAAGTGTGAAGGAAAGAAAAAAAAAAAAAAGAGATTTGAAAACAAGCAATGAAAAAAAAGTGATGAAAAAAAAAATGAATGGGGGCCAATGCAGTGAGATAGAGTGAAACACACTCAATTGAGGCAATAAATCCCAAGAAAATTTTTGCAAAATAAGAATATTTTCTTGAAAAACCAAAGTCTTAGTTTGCTACCTAATTTGTAGTAGTTTAGACAAGTACAAAGTACGCAAACTTGAATTAGCCTATATTCCTAATTTATATGATATGCGTTATTTATATGTTTTGATCAAAGAAAGGAGTTGAATGTATTGAATAGTTAGGAACTTGTTTAAACTAACTTCAATGGCCTTGAATATATTTGATCTAATACATGGGTTTGCCTAAATCTTCTTGACTAAGTAGATGTTGAGTTGCTTTTCATTGCAAAAGGAAAAGATTGCATATCCATCATACCGTTTGAAAATTAGAATTCTATGTCTAAATTTTTTAAAATTGTTTTGCCCGAGGACGTACAAAAAGTTAAGTGTGGGAGTATTTGTTAGGCGTGAAAATATCACATTTTGATAGCCTTTTTACTTAGCTTTTGCATGATCTTTTGTGTGATTTTGGATAGTTTCTACTCATTTTGTTTGTTTATGTATTTTTAGGTTATGTTATTGAAAAATAAGTTAAAAAAGGGCTTATAATGATGAATTTTGAGTTAAAGATGATTTCCTAATGATTTAGAAAGAGTTGGAAGCAATTTGGGATGTTTGGAAGTGTGTAGAACAAGCATGGCTTGATGCACGTCTTGATGCATGGGCGTGCATCTGGGTGTGCATAATAGAGGAACTTTGTTTGCTCCCAGAAGTTTGCAAAAACAAGGAAAAATCATCTCGGCCATCTGCACAGCCAGAGATACGACCATGAGGTGGCTGTCCACTGTGTACGGCCACTATGCACAACTATGTAAGAATGTCGTGCTAGTTACGATAAATTTGGAAGATTTTTGTGCACAACTATGCATACATGTCGTGAAAGCATCTTGAAGAGCTTTTAGAGTTTCTAAATTGATCCAATTAAACTTCCCAAATCCAACCAAAAACGGTTTAAGAAGGCTTCTATAAAAGTAAGGGATGTCCAAGAACATATATGCAAGATATTCTTGAAGATACTTCTTCAAGAAACATAATTCTTTAAGGGAAAAGCATCCAAGAAAGCCAATAAAAGGTAAGGAGGCAAGAAGCCTTGAGATTGTGCATTTCTAAGTTTAAATCTTTCACTCTTTCTCTAGTTCTTTCTTGTTTCCAAGTTTGTTTGTTCTTAGTTTCTTTGTAATCCAAAACAATTCAAGTTTTATATATGTTTTGAGGCTATGTTTGTTATTAGATTTTAATAATTGGAGATTCATGTATGCTAAAGCTCTTGTCTTTGATATAATTGAGATTACCTCTTGAGTATTTGTGCAATTTTAGTTTTCATCCTTATTAATTATGTTAAGTTAATTGTGTTTGGCTAATAACCTTTTGATTCACATGACTGAGTAAGCTAAGATAATTTGATCTTTTGATTGATTTGTCTAAGTAGCAAATATGTAACACCCCCTAATAGCCTAAAAAGGGTGGGGATGTCGCCTCGTCCCGAGGACAAGGGGTCTTTAAAATGAGGTACAAAAGATATAGACAACTCAGAGAAATCAAACTTAGATAAATAAAGGAAAACTCTTATTACATTAGGATCAAACTAGAGTAAATCTAAACAAAAGCAACCATCGGTTCTAGAAGCATAAATCAACAATTGTCTCTCAAAATATAATGAAAATAACAAAAACTCCAACAATTACACACCCCGCTTGCTCAACATAATCAATCTCCTGAAAACATGATATAAAATAATGTGATATTAACATCTCAGTAAGTCCTGTGTGTGCACATGGTACTTTGAACAGTTCATGAATGCATAGCTGAAAATATTTACAGAAATATTTGGCAAGTCATAAATAATTTCTCTTTGCAAGGAGTGGAGTTTTCTCTTTGTCACACTTTGTATAAAATAAATTATCTACTCGAATAAAAAGACATGGTGCCACACATTGAGCCCCATGATAAGAAAACGGTCAAGGCACCACATTTTGTGCACCTTGACAGGATCAGATTACCACACTTTGGGCATTCTGATCAAATGTGGGAGTACAGCCCACCGGGTGAGATACTCCTCCATCTCAACACCTAACAAAACCATCCGGGTGTCCGTGCCGGGAAAATAATACCTTACAAGGTACAAATGCTAGCTCGGACCGGCCTGACTAACCAAAACTGTCGCCTTTTCAAGTAGAGCTTATCTTCTGGAGGTGGTCGCTTGCCAGAAGACTCACTCGTACCCTCCAAAACTAGTACTATTACCTTCCCTTATTGAGTACTCAACGAACATATCCGTCAATTCCTGGCTCATGATAATAATCCCATACCTTGGCTTTGTAAAACGTGGTTTTCTTTAAAAAGAGCTTTCTAAAACATTTAAGAGAAAGAACAGCTCTTGGTAAAGGTATTAGTTTGACAAAACCATTTAGAGAATACACATCCATGTTTACAACCCAAATAATCATAGATCAACAATAGTTTTACAAAGCTTTTCAACATTACACTTACCACCACAAGCATTTAACAAAAGAGTTTATGCAAGTACTTACTTGATATGCCTTAGATAAATAAGATAAAAATCAACTGCTCGTTTCTTTTAGATAACCTCCTGATCTAGAATCACATAATATCATGATCAAGGTCTCAATCGGCTCAAGCTTGCATTTAAACTCATTTATTCCCATAACAACTCATGATCCATTATCTAACTTCAAATAAATTACCCCATTCCTCAAAGTAAATACACCAAGACCATATATCCATCAAAGATATGAACAATATATCAAAAAGGTCTTGACTTAACCATCACAATTCACATCCATCATTATCACATCAAACATAGCATCTCTATCTATTGAACATGCTTGATACGATACTCATCTCAAAATATTCATCTATCCCAACTAAACACATTCATCATGCTATCATACTTCCATAGACATCATCAATCATATTAAACCTTAGTTTCGACCTCAAGGGTAAGAATTCCTTTACCTTACAACCACCGGATTAACAAAATCTTGATGCTCCTATGGTGATTATCCCGAATTCGTTTAAGAAGAAGAGAGAAGTTGCCTTCTTTGCTCCTCCTGACCGAAAGTTAAGAAAGAAAGGTGAGATCAACTCTTATGTGACGTGGTTCAAGAGAAGAAAAAGAGAAGAATCAATGGAAGAAAGGAATCGAGAGGTTGAGAGGATTTTTTGCTTACCTTAAGGTGTGTTTGATTTTTGCCTAGTGATTGCTCTTGTGTTTTTCAAAATTTGCAGGAGAGAGTTTGTTGGAATTTTCGTGCAGTAAGGAGGGAGTGGATGGCTAACTTGGTTTAGGGTTAGGAAAGTTTGATGTAAGGTTGGAAGTTGATGTTATGAAGGTTTCCTAATAGCTCTAAACTTCCTTGGTAGCAAGGCCAAAAATCGGGCGGCTTGCTGTACCTGATTGCTGGCCGAAACTAAGAGAGGTTAAGGGGAGAAAAATAATCTGGGATTGCTCCCCTAGGCTAGCCAAAATAGTGCTCAAGGATAGGGTTGTACTTATTTCGGTTTTTGTCCAAAACTAGAAGGAGTTTGAGTGAGTTTTGACAACCAGAAATTTTGTGCGAAATCTGTAGCAAAAGAGAGAAAATTTTAGGCTATTTAGGTTGTTGTTCTGCCGCATATCAGAGAGGAAAAGTGAGAGTTTCAGGTGCTGTAGTTTGGCTTGATCATCAAGGAGTTTTGGTATGTTTTGGAGTGCAGAATTTCGTGTGATATGGTGTGTGCAAGCTGACCGAAATTCTGTGCACAAGCTGGCCGAAATTCTGGGTACAAGATGGCCGAAATTCTGGAGAAAAATGGAACAAAAATCTGGTTTGTGTAGCTAAAATAATCTGAATTGGTGAGAGGTGTTTTAGGTGATTTGAGCTAGGTTTAGAAGAGTTTGGATGCCCTTAGGAGTGCAGGATTTTCGTGCAGCTTGTGCATGCACAAGGCTGACCGAAAATCTGCAAGATATGAGGAACAAAATCTGATTTGTTTAGGATTAGAATAAAACCTAATTTACAAGAAGATTTAGGATAAGATTCCCTAGTCCTGGAAGAGTTTTTGTTGAGTTAGGAGTGATCCAAAGGTGGCGGCACAAAGCTGGAAAAATTTCCAGATTTTCAGCTAGGGTTCTATGTTCAAAATCAACAAGATATTTTGCTAGGAAAATAACAAATTAATTCAAACTAACTAACATAAATCTGATTAATTAAATACAAGTTGGGATTTAATTATCCTAGCTAAGATTTTCGAAAATCAAAGAGGATAAAAGCTGAAATAAAATTTAGTTTTTATCCTTATAAAAAATCCTTGAACTTAGGAGATAAATATGGAGACTTATCCCCTAAGAAGATGGCGTTGAAATTCAAGAGAATAGCTAGGATTTTCGGCCAAGGCATGAAGAAATCTAGAAAAAGAATTTCAAAAGAAAGCTAATATTCGCAAGCGGTAAGATTCGAACTCAAGTCACCAAAGGACAATTACCAAACCTAACCATTAATCCAAATCAACTCCGGTATTAATATATCTCTAAGAAATTATTTTCACCCTAATTCTCATCCCTCCATTTTCTCTACTAAATTTTTTCCCAAAAAAATTTCCAATTAATGCAACTACACAATTATTTCCCTCAAATAAATTAATGCAAGAGCAACCTTGGAAATCACATGCACCCATGCAAGAATAATTTTAAAATATCACATGAAATGCAAAATACTATGCAATGGATGACTTTCCCTCCTAGGTCAAAGGTGGTTTTGGGTGGGGTATTACATCCCCTCCCCCTTAAGAGAATTTCGTCCCGAAATTCAGATTCCATACCCTTAGAGCATATCCGGATACTTTCGTCTTAACCATTCTTCAGTTTCCCATGTCGCATCCTGCGCTCCTTGATGATCCCAAAGTATTTTTACCATAGGTATTTGCTTGTTCCGAAGAGTCTTGATACTCCACTCCAAAATCTTGACTGTTTTCTCCACATAACTCAAATTCGGATGCAATTCCAAAGGTTCCTCATTAAGTACATGGCTTGGATCGGGGTTGTACTTCTTTAGCTGAGACACATGGAAAACATCATGTATTCCGGTTAGTCCGTTAGGTAGATCCAATCTATAGTCGACCGGCCCAACCTTTTTCGTTATCGGAAACGGTCACAAATACCTAGGACTTAACTTTCCTCCCTTCGGCTGCCTCAGTATTCCTCTGCTAGGAGTCAGCTTCAAGAACATGCAATCACCTACTTGGAACTCCAGTTCCCTCCTCCTATTATCTGCGTAACTCTTCTGTCGGCTTTGAGCTGCTCTCAGTCTTTCTCTAATGACCTTAACCTTATCCGTCATTTCTTGAATGCATACCTCTCCGGTCTTTCTAATGTGCCCCTCTTCTGTTCATCCCCAGTATATCGGTACTTGACATTTCCGGCCATATAATGCTTTGTATGATGCCATCCCAATCGATGCCTGATGACTGTTGTTATATGCCAATTCTGAATGCGGTAAACACTCGATCCATTTGTCTCCAAAGTCCAAAACACACGCCCGGAACATATCCTCCAATATCTGAATGACTCTTTCGGATTGACCGTCGGTCTGCGGATGAGCAGAGGTGCTAAATTTTAACGTAGTACCCAAAGACTCTTGAAACTTATCCCAGAATCTCGAATTGAACCTGGGATCCCTATCTGATATGATGCTTGATGGTACACCATACAACCTTACAATTTCCCGGGTATAAGCCTGAGCTAATTTTTCCATCGAGCCCCTTATGTTCACCGATATAAAATGCGTTGTCTTGGTCAGTCTGTCCACCACCACCCAAACTACATCTTTGTGTGACTTGGTCATCGAAAGGCTAGTCACAAAATCCATAGTCACCTCTTCCCATTTCCACTCAAGAATCGGTAATAGTTGCAATAGACCTGCAGACTTCTTGTGTTCCGCCTTAACTTTCTGGCATGTCAGGCACGTTGATACATATTGAACCACATCTCTCTTCATTCTAGCCCACCAATATTTCTTCTTTAAGTCATGATACATCTTTACTTCCCCAGGGTGTATGGTATACTTGCTCCTGTGAGCTTCGTCCAATATCATTTTCTTTAAGTCTTGGGTGTCAGGTACACATATCTGGTCCCGAAAATACAGTATCCCTTTCTTGTCGGTCCAAAAATCTTTACCTCCTCTCCCAATTTCTTTTCCTTTGAAAAACTTAAACTCCATACTTCCTTGCTGGGCGGCTACAATTTCCTACTCCAAATCGGGCTTCAAGGTCAAGTTACTTACACAGATCTTCCCCTCTTGAACTCTTGCTTCATGCTCTAGGATTTCTTGCACTGCCAACACCTCCTGAATTCTCAAGTGTGCTATCTTCACTTTACGACTCAGAGCGTCAACTACCACATTTGCTTTGCCAGGATGGTAATTAATAGGGCACCTATACTCTTCCAAGAATTCCATCCATCTACGTTGCCGAACATTCAAGTCCTTTTGCATGAAAATGTACTTCAAACTCTTATGGTCGGTAAAGACTTCATACTGTGCTCCATATAGATAATGTCGCCACTTCTTCAGGGTAAATACTATGGCTGCCAGCTCCAAATCATGGGTCAGATAATTGACCTCATGCGGTTTCAGCTTCCTAGACACATAAGCAATGACCTTCCCATCCTGCATCAGCACCGCTCCCAAACCTTCCTTGAATGCGTCTGTGTAGAGTGCATAGGGCTTGTCGGCCTCGGGTAAACTTAGCACTGGCACTGTAACCAATCTCCTTTTAAGCTCTTGGAAACTTTTCTCACACTTCCCGCTCCAAGCAAAGGCAACATCCTTCTTTACTAGCCGCATCATCGGTGAAGCTAGGGTAGAGAAATTCTTAATAAAATGCCTATAATACTCAGCCAATCCAAGAAAACTTCGTATCTCGGTAGCATTCTCTGGTTGCTTCCAATTAGCTACGGCATCCACCTTGGTAGGGTCCACCGTAATCCCATCCTTGGATATCACATAGCCGAGGAAGGATACCAAGCTTAACCAAAACTCACATTTACTGAACTTAGTGAAGAGCTTGAATTCCCTCAGCTTTTCCAGTACCAATTGTAAGTGCTCCGTGTGCTCCTCCGAATTCTTGGAGTAGATTAAGATATTGTCGATGAAGATGACCACAAACTTGTCCAAATATGGCTGGAAAACTTGATGCATCAAGTCCATGAAAATCGCTGATGCGTTAGTTACACCGAACGGCATTACCACAAATTCATAATGGCCATACTGTGTGTTGAAAGTAGTCTTAGGAATGTCTTCCTCCTTAATCCTCACCTGGTAGTATCCTTGCCACAGGTCCAATTTTGAAAAGTAAGCTGTGCCTTCAAGTTGATCAAACAACTCATCAATAAAGGGCAAATGGTACTTGTTCTTGATCGTCAAGTTGTTCAGTCCCCGTTAATCGATGCATAATCTCAAAGTACCATCTTTCTTCTTAACAAACAACACCGGTGCTCCCCACGGCGACGTACTTAGTCAAATATATCCTTACCTCACCAACTCTTCCAGTTGCTCATTTAATTCCTTCAATTCTGTCGGTGCCATCCGGTAGGGGGTTCTTGACACAAGTTCTGCTCCAGGAATCAGATCCACGGTAAACTCAACTTCTCGCTCAGGGGGTAGAGAAGTGAGCTCAACAGGGAAGACGTCTGGAAAATCCTTTACCACCTCCGTACTCTCCAAGGTACACTGATTTTTGGGTTTGTTCAGAAGATACGCTAGATATCTTGCACATCCACTCCTAAGAAACTTTTGAGCCTTAGCACCAGCAATCAAGAATTTCAGTTCCTTAGTCCGCTTACCGTCAAATTCAATCACATCTCGCCCGGGTCTCGCAAATTACACCCTTTTGACGCTGCAGTCAACACGAGCTCCATGCTTCGATAACCAATCCATGCCTAAGATCAGATCGTAATCATCAATGGGCAAAATTATAAGGTCTGCTTCCAGAATCTCCTTCCCTACCTCAACTTCACAGCTTTCCATTAACTTACCCGTTTATGCCACTTTTCCCAAGGGTGAGCTTACTACTAAAGTATAGGGCAATTCCTTTCCTTCCCAACCCAAATGCGATGCACATACTTTACTTACATAAGAGTGTGTGGATTCTAGATTTATCAAAATATTAACAAGACGGCCTTGGATAGAAAGGTTACCTTCAATCACTGTTATATCTGCTCCCACTTCTTCTCGGTTCAGAGCAAATACCTTAGCCTTCACTTGGGGTTTCTGACCTCCCACTCCAGCTATTCCAGCAGCAGCACCTCGGTTGACTCCTATCGGTTGAGTCGGGGCCATCTACCCAATCCTTAGAGGTTTAGGGCAGGCGTTCCTTAGATAGCTCGGGTCTCCACAGTTGAAGTACCTCCTTACTTCCCCATTGTTCCAGTAATTTCTCTCAGTGTGTCCACATTTTTCACAGAGTCGGCAACTGAGGTTACTTTGCATCGGTCCTGTCATAGGCACTCGAGGTAGCTTCTCCCAGTTTCCCCACTGCATAGGGCCAGTAGGTCACTTGTTACTCGGAGGCCTCATGGGTGGATGAGTCAGTTGGAAAGGCCTACTCACCGGTCGGTACCGATTTTCATTCTCTGTCTGGGATGCTATGTCCACGACGACAGTGTATGATGTTGGCGGCGATAAAGCCAATGCCTTCCTCAGATCTGGTCTCAGCCCCTTTACAAACTGATGGGTGCACTTCTGTTCTGTGTCGACCAAGCATTTGCAATACTTGGGCAACTACGTAAACTGGGCTGCATACTGAGTAACTATCATGCCTTTCTGCTTGAGGGTTTGAAACTTATCCTCCCTCTTCTTACCTACCCACTGGGGAATGTACTCAGTGCGAAAAGCTTCGGTGAAGTTGCCCCATGTCCATTCCTACTCTTCTTTCTCCCAGTCACTCTGTACCTGTTGCCACCATGCTCGCGATGGTCCCCTCAGTCAGAAAGCAGCAAACTTCACCATCCTCTCTTTCGCATATTGCAAAGTAGCAAAGATGTCCTCCATCTATTCAATCCACTGTTCTACCTTCTCATCCTACTCCACCTCTCCCTAAAATGTGGGAGGTTGGAATTTCAAAAAAAGCTCCGGGGCCTCATCTTCTCCTCACAGTGATCTCTTGGCCACCTTGTCCACTCTCTCGGTTAAATTCTATAGGATTGAAGCCATCTTATCAAAAGCTTATCCCATAATCACATCCCGAGACCTCTCAAAAGCTAACCCTTGCTCCTGCTACAGGTGTTCCTCCACGCCAGGTGTGGAACGATTCATGTGCTCAAATTTTGGAGTTGAAGCCACACTTTCCTGAATGGTTCTGCTATGAACGACTCTCCTGCGTCTTGGTTCCATCTTTGACCACATTCACTCAAGTCAGATAATTACCAATGGGGAAAGATATACTCAGATACATGATCAGATAATAATAATGATATCTACTTATCATAAAAGAAAATTTGATGGTATTATATAGGCAAAAACCAAGTAATAAATAAACTCATTCTTTTCATAAAAATCATACTTTCATAAAAAAAAGGAAAAGAAAAGGGGTTATCACATGCGATGCCCTTTTATTCAGCAAAATAGTTAAACCCTACAAGCAACATGCGTCTTCGAAAAGAATAAATAACCAAAAGAATGTGAATCCCAAAAAAGAAGAAGGAGAGTAAATGCCACTAGTCCTCTACACTCTACTCGCTACTAGAGCCAACAAAGGCATCCGAATCGTTAGAGGCTGGTTCCACGAGCCATCCCATGGAGCTATCGGGTTTCCCCACATAATCACTCGCGAAACCAATTGGGTCTGCACTCTCACTTAGCTAACCTAAATCAAACTCATTGCCTTTCTTAGCTCCCATAGCCGACTCATTAAGCTCATCCAAGGCTAATTTAATCGTGCTCTTAGGTGCAGGCCTCTCGTTCTCTGAGCCATACAAGTCAAACAATCCCTCTCTCCTCAACTTAGCATCTACCCCTACTCCGTATCGAAGTTCGCCCCTCTTAGGACCCTCTTCTAGCTTCTCTTACCCCTTATCCTCCATCCCTAAAGTGGGTTGCCTATGTTCCCTCGCTGTCGGGGTAACTCCATCCCTCAACCTATGTCCCTTATCACTGGACTCCTTGAGGTCATAGTAGGTAGAAGTCCTATCAAACTCATCTATCTGCGGGGTCTAGGAGCCTCCCTCGCTACCTCATCCTCCTCCTCTATCCCATCCATCTCTCCCTCACTCTCATTATCACCCTCATCCCCAAACTCCTCTGCCTCTCCTTCACTTAGCTCAACCATCTTCTCATCTTCCTCGCCCTCACTAACAAGCTCAACTACCTCACCCTTATCATCCCCATCGTACTCACCTATGCCCCCATCAACCTCTATCTCGGCCTTAACCACCGGGTCGTCTAGCATAGGCGGCTCATGCTCCATCTCGTCCTCACTCGAAAACCATCCTTCCTCATGCTCCATCTCTGAATCGGATGAGGGTGGATCTACTACAAGTAGTGGGACATGTGGATTCCCGCAACCAACGGGCCAATCTCTGACAACTGATGCAACTCTCTTGACCATCCTATAAACAAAATGCACAGATTAGCACCATATTAGAATACAAAAGAAAAAAAAATCTAGCAAGTCACGTAATTGCCTAAACCTAGGCTTTGATACCACTTGTAACACCCCCCAACTACGTACCCTAAAAAAGGCAGGGATGTCGCCCCATCCCGAGGACAAGGGGTCTTTAAAACGAGTTACAAAAGATAAAGACAACCCAAAGAAATCAAACTTAGATAAATAAAGGAAAACTCTTATTACATCAGGCTCAAATTGGAGCAAATCTAAACAAAAGCATGTTAGTGTTGTGCCCTAGAGGTAATCACTTGTACATTGTATATGACACATTTTATTTTAATAAAAGGCATTATTTATCTTACAGTTTCTTTTGTTTACTTTAAGTGATATAACTGTTCGATAAAGTCCCTAGTACAACACTGTGTTAAGGAAATTATGATAGAGATCATGATATGAGATTCCTATTACACTGGATGGTGTTAGAACTTAAATAGTCCCTAGTCATAGTATTAATGAGACAGGACATCATTAATGCGTTAAGACTAGCATGTGTTAGATTTCCTGATTTGATCAGGCGGTGGTTCTCATAACCGTGAGTATTGAGATACTCAAAGTTAACACATGGATGCTTGTTAATGGAACAAGTTCATTGGATGACTTAGCTTTAAGTTAATCACATGGATAACTATTTAGTGCCAGTGATATAATATCAATATAGCAAACGTGCAAGTATCCTTAGACTTGAGATCTTCGAGGTACTTTGTTTGCTGAGCCTTGTACTTTGATTCCAATCTCCGGAACTCGATCGAGGGCCGCCTATGGGATGGATATTGGGTACATGGTGAGGTAAACGAAAGTAGTTGAAAGGGTCAATAAAGGATTCACCACTCCTAATAGTAGGGGCGAATATCTCACAGGCACTTGTAAGAATTACTACTCGAAAGTTCTTGGCCAAGACAATTATGTATTAGAAACAATTCCAATTGATACACATCTAGAGTAGTGGGTTCCTGGTACAAGTACTATTGTATTCGGGCCAGAATTATTTCTGGAGGGAGTTGGCACTAATTCCGTACTCCAAGCCGAATGAGATATTGTAAGAAGAAAGGAGTTGATTGTACTGAAGTTTGTTATTGAAGGGTTCATGTCAAGCCACTTGACTTCTTGGACTCTTGGGTGGTCATGATGTGTTTCTAGATACCGCTCATGATCTAGGAATATGGGTTTATTAATTGATGAATTAATAAACCAATCCTGATTAGAATTAATAGGATTAATACTAATTAATTATGGATTATTAATCTCAAAGACGTTCGGATTAATTCATATTTTCTACCAATTGACTGGGAAACCTAATAGGTCACACACAATAGAGGATTATATACTCAAGATGTTATTTGATAACAATGTGGGGTTAATTGAGAGAAAGAAAAGTTGTGGACAAATTATAATTAGTTATAATTTGTGGTACAAGTTATAATTGTGAGAACTTGATATTTCCAATTACAATTAGAGAATTCTAATAAAATTAGAATTCTCAGTTTTGGAAAGCGAATTTCGTGTGATATATATTAGCTAATAACACACGAAAAACCCTAGCCAGTAGCTAAAACACAACACATGATTCTCTCTTCCTTTGATCTCTCTTTCCCTCGTTTTTCTTCTTGAAAGAAAAACCCTAGCCGCCATTAATTTTTGCTAGCATAGAAATTTTAGTGTTTGAGTATTCCTCTATGTGGATTACTGTTAGAGATAATCACACACTGTGATTATAGAGGTTTGACGTTCAACTCACATGGAGGTTGATCACGAGGATTGCTGGATCACGCATCAACTTGAAGAAGAAAATTTTGTTCTTTGTACGATCACCCAAAGGTAAAAGTTGTTGCCTTTATTGTTGTTATGCCTTATTTTCCGCACATAGAAGAGTCCTGGGAGGGTATCTCGATTTATTTTCCACTGCGCCGTATAGGATACGAGCCTGAGATACCCAACAAAGCAACCATCGGTTCCAAAAGCATAAATCAACAATTGTCTCTCAAAACATAATGAAAATAACAAAAACTCCAACTATTACCCATCCCGCTTGCTCAGCATAATCAATCTCCTAAAAACATGATATAAATAGTATGAGATTAACATCTCAGTTAGTCCTGTGTGTGCACATGGTACTTGAACAGTTCATGAATGCATAGCTGAAAATATTTACAGAAATATTTGGCAAGTCATAAATAATTTCTCTTTGCAAGGAATGAAGTTTTCTCTTTGTCACACTTTGTACAAAATAAATTATCCACTCGAATAAACAGTCATGGTGCCACACTTTGAGCCCCATGATAAGAAAACGGTTAAGGCACCACACTTTGTGCACCTTGACAGAATCAGATTACCACACTTTGGGCGTTTTGATCAAAGGTGGGTGTACGACCCACCGGGTGAGATACTCCTCGATCTCAACACCCAACAAAGCCATCCGGGTGTCCATGCTGGGAAAATAATACCTTAGCAGGTACAAATGCTAGCTCGAACAGGCCTGACCAACCAATACTGTTGCCTTTTCAACTAAAGCTTATCTTTTGGAGGTGGCCGCCTGCCAGAAGACTCACTCATACCCTCCAAAACTAGTATTGTTAGCCTACCCTTATTGAGTACTCAATGAACATATCCGTCAATTCCTGACTCATGATAATAATCCCATACATTGGCTTTGTAAAACGTAGTTCTCTTTAAAAAGAGCTTTCTAAAACATTTAAGAGAAAGAACAGCTCTTGGTAAATGTATTAGTTTGACAAAACCATATAGAAAATACACATCCACGTTCAACAACAGCTTTACAAAGCTTTTCGACATTACACTTGCCACCACAAGCATTTAACTAAAGGGTTTATGCAAGGACTTACTTGATACGCCTCAGATAAACAAGATAAAAATCAACTACTCGCTTCCTTCAGATAACCTCCTGATCTAGAATCACATAATATCATGATCAGGGTCTCAATCGGCTCAAGCTTGCATTTAAACTCATTTATTCCCATAACAACTCAAGATCCATTATCTAACATCAAACAAATTACCCCCTTCCTCAAAGTACATACACCAAGACCATATATCCATGAAAGATATGAACAATATATCAAAAAGGTCTTGACTTAGCCATCACAATTCACATCCATCATTATCAAATCAAACATAGCATTGCTATCTATTGAACATGCTTGATACGATACTCATCTCAAAATATTCATCTATCCCAACTAAACACATTCTGTGAAACCCCAGTCAAAACCAACCTTAGAGTAAGGGGGTTGGAATGCATATCATATTTTATTGCATGTTTAAATATATTTTTATATGATTTTATGTGCTTTGGATTTTTGTTTTATTGTCTCGAAGGCTTGATTGTGAGTATTGAGTAAGAAGGGCAAAATGGTAATTTTTGCTTGAGGTGAAAAATGGGAGATAGCTTGAGGATTAAATAGGAAAAATATTTTAGGGAGAAAATAAAAACAAGAGTTGTTGTGGTTTAGTGGTTAGAGCTTTGGAATTAATTCTTGAGGTCTTGAGTAGGGCTGTTCAAACGGTTAACGGTTCGATTTTCGGTTTTTTAAATCGGTTTTATTCGGTTTTTAATTTTTTTGTTGTCAAACCGAACCGAACCGATTATTGTGCAAAACCGGGGACAACCGAACCGAACTGTTTTCGGTTCGGTTCGGTTCGGTTCGGTCTATGACCGAAAAATAAAAATCCTAACCCATTAAAAAAAAAAGCCCAACAGACATCACTAAAATCCAAATCCAAATCCAATATAAAGTCCAAAATATTAAAAATGGCCCAATACACATTATTCAATCCAACCATTATAATTAATGAGTCCAATACCATTACATATACATTACAATTACATAGGCATAAAGAAAAATATTACACAACATCACAATTCACATGATTCACAGCAGCCCCTAACCCTCCAATTTTCCTCAATTGATCATATTGCTCGATGAGCCAAAGAACAAGTTGAAGCCAAAATAAAGTCTGAAGAATCTGTCCTGAAAGAAAGAGCAAAGAAACTTAGATCAGCTGGAAAAGACTCTTCTATTTTATCAGAGGCAATGCTGTATATGAAGCACAATAATTCTGCAAAAATTTGTTTCCAATTGTTGGCAAATATTCAAACCTTTACGCATGCATCTGCCCTTTGAAGGCATCTTGAAGTGTAAAATTCATGGCTAAGACTCCAATTCCAAACAAACAAGACAAGCCTTAAATCAGTACATATGTTCTAGTGGTCAATGGAATAGATGCATGCCATTTTATGACTTCATTTAATGGATTTTATTTACATTTGTGATTTGTTTTCAAGAAAAAAACATGAACTACAGAGAGGGGCTGATTGATTTGTCACTTGTCAATAAGATCAGAGTGATCACCAAGTCATGAAATCAATGGTTATCTACTCTAGTCCTCTTTGCTTCATACTTACGCTGCTAACACATACTCACCAACCCTTGGCCCCTTTCAATATCAGGCAAATTGCATACTAGTGATTCAACCAAATACAACCATTACAATAACACGTGATGCACCAAATGTCTTTGATAAATCCGAGCTATTATATTTGCCAACAAGGGAACATACCTGCTTCTTCTCATTGTTCTCAACCCCGCGAAGACAAGTACACAAGACAGCTTTTATCTCTGCAGAAAATTGATGCTACAATAAATGATCCGATAAGGTAGGCCTCCAAGACTTACATTCTGAAAAAAAAACAGGAAAACAATCTTTAAGGAAATATTAACTATGAAACAAGTAATCTCTGCTGGACTTAAAGTGCTCAATATTAAAAGATTCAAGATTTAGCTTTCTAATTGAACTAATGATAGAACTCTAGGGCTCAAAATTCCAATCATAGTAAAATGTGGGCTTCCATGATTGAACTTCTCGAACCAAACATCATGAAATTATCTCAATATTATCAGCAAGGCTTTTATGTTTGATGTGGGCTTTCAATATTGATCCCCACAAACAACAGTCACATGCAAGAAATGGAAAACAACAACTACCATCAACACCTACACAAAATATGATGAAACCCCCCATCCAAGAACTACCATCAACCAATGACCCCACAAACATAGAAGACTACAAATATAAGTGATCAAACATCCAAACATGATCCAAACATGACCAAACATCCAAACATATTTCTCAATGACTCCAAACATCCAAACATCCACATATTTCTCAATGACCCCACAAACATCCACATATTTCTCAATGACTTCAAACATCCAAACATCCACATATTTCTCAATGACCCCACAAACATCGATATATTTCTCAATGACTCCAAACATCCAAACATACTAAAAGAAGACTACAAATATAAGTGATCAAACATCCAAACATGATCCAAACATGACCAAACATCCAAACATATTTCTCAATGACTCCAAACATCCAAACATCCACATATTTCTCAATGACCCCACAAACATCCACATATTTCTCAATGACTCCAAACATCCAAACATCCACATATTTCTCAATGACCCCACAAACATCTATATATTTCTCAATGACTCCAAACATCCAAACATGACCAAACATCCAAACATATTTCTCAATGACTCCAAACATCCAAACATCCACATATTTCTCAATGACCCCACAAACATCCTCAATGACTCCAAACATCCAAACATCCACATATTTCTCAATGACCCCACAAACATCCACATATTTCTCAATGACTCCAAACATCCAAACATCCACATATTTCTCAATAACTCCACAAACATCAAAACATCATCCAAACATTTAGAAATGAGACTATTCATCCAAACATCATCCATTATCTTCATCCAAACATCTAGAAATGAGACCATTCAAATTGCATCATATAAGTGTCAAAGGAAAAGTAAATCATTGAGAAGTAAGACAAATAATTATGTTATCCATTTCTGCCTTGGACAGTGGACATCAATTTATTTTCTTTACTTGGTTCCTCCCATTCAAAGCGAAGTCCCCCTGAAAAATGCTCAAGTGTGAATTGAAGTTCTCAAGAGACAAATTTAACTAAAAATATGATACTTAGGCATGAATTTAAAGAAAAATAGCTTACTTGAATTCTCAATCGCTTCAATTCTCTTCAAAGATCAAGAATGGTTGATTCATGACCATATTTTGCAAATTCTACAAAAAGGAAATTAAATGAAAAGTTAGAAAACAAATTAAGACATAAATAAATATCTACAAGTATTAAAAAGCTAAAATAGAACATGAAATAGATTACCATGATCCATTTTTTCAAGAATGTCAATGTCTTCTTCAATATTAACTGGTTTTGCTTCATTACGCAACCAATCTTTGGCACACATAAGACATTGCACCATTCTTGGAGTCAAAGAGCTTCTAAACGTGTCAAGAACACGACCTCCCATGCTAAAAGCTGACTCGGAAGCAACCGTAGAAACTGGAGCAGCCAATATGTCACGAGCCATTTGAGCAACAATAGGAAATCTTGGAGCATTAAGCTTCCACTACTTTAGAATATCAAAATCATCTTCATCATTTTCCCTTTCTTCACTAAGAAACTTATCCAATTCACTTTTTGTATCAACTCCCCCACCCTCATTAAGAAACATATCATACTCACGCCTAGTGTCCACTTCTAAATTTCGCCTTTTTAATGATGGCTTCAATGAATATTGTGAATGCTGACTTGAAATTGAACTAGAAGATGCACTTGATGATGACAGTGGCAAGCAATGATCAACTTGAGAAACATTCATCGTCTTATATTCCTCAAAAAGCTCGTGAATACCTTCTTTCACCTTATCCCCAAGAGTAATATTATCTGGATACATCTTTTGAATCACCCATCCAACATAATGCAATTTAAATCGGGGATCAAGAATAACTGCATAAAACATGATGAAATTCATTTTCTCATGATTCCCCCAATACTTATTGTATTTATTTCTCATTCTTTTTGCCATTTGACTCAACTCTGCATCATCACTACATTCCCAGGTATTCAACAATTTAACCACATCACTAAGTTCATGAAGCACTTGATTTGAAGTCACATATAATGAACCAGAAATCCGCAATATAAGTTCATAGAAGTGACCCAAAAACTTTACAAAACGAGAAATATTATCCCAATCTTCCTCACTAGGTAGCCCACCATGATCAACCAATAGATCAAATTTAAAATGTGGATCTAAATCTTCAAATCTTTCAAAGGCTTTTGCAAGACTCAAAGCTGTATCTAACATCAAATAAGTCGAGTTCCATCTAGTGGGAACATCCAAACATAATAACCTCTTGCTTTCTATCTTTTCCATTTCAACACATTCCTTAAACTTTTTCAACCTACTCGGATATTGCCTTATATATCTAATAGCTGCTCGAACACGAGTAATGGAAGGACAAATCTCTTTTAAACCATCAGAAACAATAAGATTTATTATGTGTGCTATACACCTCACATGAAGATACTTTCCCCCAAGCAAATTAGTACTCCAATTAGAAAATCTTTTCTTCAAATAACTAACAGCAACATCATTAGAACTCGCATTATCAACAGTAATTGCAAACACATTTTCAATCCCCCAGTCAAGTAAGCATTTTTCCACCCCTTTTTCCAATCGCCTCACCTTTATGACTGTCTATTGGACAAAAATTTAGAATCCTTTTATGCAATACCCAATCATCATCTATAAAATGAGCAGTGAGACACATATAATTAATTTGCTATTCAGAAATCCATGAATCAGTGGTAAGACAAATTCTCTTAGATGAATGTCTAAAAAAAACCCTTCAATTTTGTCTTTTCTTCCAAATAGATATCATAACAATCCCTTGTAATGGTAGTTCTAGATGGAATTTGGAAAGATGGGCAAGCAATGGACATGAAATGCCTAAATCCTTCTTTTTCAACAAATGATAATGGTTGCTCATCCACAATAAACATATATGCACATGCCTTTCTAGTATCAGTTTGATTAAACCTCCAAGTAACAACTGAACCGACCTTACCACCATGTGCAAGTGACTGTGGTTGTTGTTTTAGTTGGGTTGCATGAGCCTCATTATTGTATGGATTTTTCAAACAGCTTTTCATGTGATTTTTCAATGAAGTAGTACCATTTATGCTAGGATCAGCTGCATAAGAAAGACTGCAATAATTGCAACTTGCTTTTTTTTTTCTCCATCTTCAGTTGTATATTTAGTAAAATGTGACCACACAATTGATCGTGGTGCTATTTCCCTTTTCTTCTTAGAACTCCGTTGGTTGCTTGAAGTATTAGACCCTTCATGACTTGCTGGATTATCTTGTGAATTACTCCTATGGATACTATCTGCTTGATCTGACATTCTACGACTAAAAATGTAAATAAACTTAGAAGCTGTAAGTAAAAAATGTAAATGATAATCACTAGGAAAATTCTTCAAATGATCAAGTTCACAAGACAACAAGAGATGGGATGCTAAGATAAATAATGATTAACCAATCCTAACTCAAATAATTCAAGGGGATTTGAAATTCTAAGACTTCATCCCACCAATCTCAAGAGTTATGATATGAAAACCTAATACAAATGAAAGATGCAAGCTAAGAATTCGCATAATTAGCCAGTTGAAGAGCATTTTAATTTAACCCAGCACTTAATGGTTTAGGCATAATGCAACTCAGCTCCGCAAAATATTTCTCTTGAGTTGATATCAAGTCATAAAAAAAGGACATGTCAAATCTTAAAGCTGCCTAGAAAAGGAGATAAGAACAGTTTATAAACTCAAGATATCAGCTTAATTAGAAGGTACGTAACACTTGTTTTAAACTTGTAGAAATTGACTTAAAACCAAGAAAAGGAGTAGCACTAAATACTAATATATAATAAGAAGAATGGAATGTTTAAGAAGTTTGTTAGAGAAAAAAGACTTGTTTAGTATCAATATATTTATCCTTGTGTTTGATTAGGCTTAATCAATTAAGTAGCGTAGTAATATCTATAGAGAATTATATACTAATTTAACGACTTGTGAGAATGATGATAAGGTTAATACAAAAATCTACATCCCAACTAACTATAATGTGTTAAATTTACCCAAATAAGCATAATAACATCCAGATTTTCCCTAAAAAGAAGTCTGGATTAATCAAGCATGGTATTTTCCAACTAGGTGCTAATTAGTTGAGGTAATTAATGAAAATATGAGAATAACAAGAAAGTGGATTCTCTCGATGAACGAGACCAAATCATTTGTGAAAAGACTAAAACAAATACGTTTTGTTGGTGGGCCATTTAGATATGGGATGTGAATCTCGTAGTTTATGCGAGTGATCACTTTCATAGAAGAAATGATGTCTGTCCCTTGTTCCTTTTATATGCTAAGAAGAAACCACCATAGATGAGAAATTCATGCTTGGAGATCTAATTTCTGCAAACAAAAGAAATAAAAGATGTTGATTTGGAAGAAAATCTTCTTCACTCTACATCAAATTCTTAATATCATTTTTCTTTGGGGATTTAGCCCTTCATAGCAATCAATAGCTACCAACAAAAGTGATTGATCATACCTAAAGCTACTGATGAAACCACATTGTGGAAATACTGAAATCACATTGCAAGGTGACAGCAAACCCTTAAAATTTCACTGAAATATCCTTATCTTTTGTTTCTTTGTAGCTAGTTCATACTTCATACTCTGCTATTAACATAATTCTATCAAAAAAACTATCTCAAATTATAAAAATCCTAACCTTCATGTCTGTCCACTTCATCCAAACACAACCAAATAAAACCAGCCAAAGTATATTTTTTGTGGGAAAAAAAAAAGGTAAACTGATTTCCTCACTACTCAGAATCTTCACAGAGTAAGTAAACTCGCAAGCAAACAGAAATTCACACATGCCTCCCACAAGGGCCACAACCACAATTACACGTTACATTTATATACATATAGCAAGAATAGATAGAAGAGCAGCTACAGAGCTTACCTAATGATCAATCAAAGAGTAGAAACATCAGAGTCAACGTTGTGGCCGTGGCATTGATTGAAGTAATCACCAACATATTAAAGTAAAAGGGGGAAAAAAAATCAAGATCCATTGATAACAACAGCTAAGAGTAGAACTTGAACAAACCATAGAATTTGCAAAAATGGTAAACAATCATTGAGAATCCACAAAATAAAATAAAAACAGAGCAAAAATCTTGTGGTGCTGCAAACTGTTGAAGAGCAGAGACGAGAAGAGTGGCTTACCCACTGATTCACTGAACACCAGTCTGGCAGGCGGCAGCGGCACCGCGGCAGTCCTTACACTGAAAGAAAGGGATGGAGTGGAGGACCGGAGGTGAAAGGGATATCAAGGAGAGCAAAATGGAGTCGATGGAGGTTAGATTGGACAGTGAAATGGAGTCAATGGAGGTCGTTGGACAGTGAAAGAGGGAAGCAAAGCTCCGAAAGGGAAGGCAGTCGGGAGGAGAGGAGGAGGAGTTGGCGCTTGGCGGGTGGCGCACTGGCGGCACAGATGCACGTCGCGCAGAGACAGAATCGGGACGGCTCGGGAGAGGGAGTGAAATGAAAGAGAGGTGTTTTAGCTTTTAGGGTTTCCATTTCAGATTTCACATTAAAACAATATTTTTTTTTTAAATTCATATTTCGGTTTTTCGGTTCGGTTGAATTAAAATTCAACCGAACCGAAAACCGAACCGAAATAAAAACCCTCCTCCGCAACCGAACCGTTTTCCTCAAAAACCGAACCGAAATCATATATTCGGTTCGGTTCGGTTCGGAAAATCGGTTTGGACCGTATTTTGAACAGCCCTAGTCTTGAGTTCAAATTCCATCATTACAGCTATAGCATGAGTGAATTTTATTTTTGCTTGGGAAGTGATATTTTTGGCCTTAGGTGCTTTAGAATAGGGTAGAGGTGTTATCCTAAGGGATTCATGATAGGAGTATCCTAATCCTACTCTTTTACCCTACACAAAATTCCTAAGGGGAATTCATTTCCTCTTGATCTTTAATTTTTCCTATCTCTCAATTCATTGGTTTGTTCAATTTGTTCAAGCCAGTTTTATTCTAGAAAAATTCCAGCGATGTGTTGTGGCTTTGGAGGTTCAAAATGTCTTAGTGAAAGACATCTTATGTACCGAAACCATGGAAGAGGGGGAAGGATTCCAAGTGAATTAATTTCCCTAGTGAACTTTCTAAAACTTCACTCTAGCTAGTTTCATTTTCTTTCATGTTTTGAACTGAAAATTTTCCAACTTCTTGTGCCTTCAAGGGGTCAAAATTCGTAGCCATTATTCCCTCCCAAATAATGCCAAAAAATGGCCCTTTTGATCAGCTTGAAACCTGAATTTTTCTGGCCATTTTCGGACTGCACAAAGGCTGTGCAAAACTAGAAAAATCCCTGGCCAAATTCGTAGCTTTGGAGGTCCGAAACCAAGCTGTTTTCTTTCAGTTTTTGTTCAGTATCTTAGCCACGTTTTTCCTCCATAAAGAAGGCTGGAAACCAGACTTGAAAGACCTCTGAAATTTCCTTCAAATCCTTTTCAAATCAGTTCGAAAATGGCAGCTAAAACTGCCCAGAAAAATTCCAGCCCTTGCAAAAATCCTGTGCAGATTTTTTTTTCGAGCTTGTTTCCTAATTCAACCCTAACCGAAACTCCACCCTTCTTCTACACAAACGACCCTTAAACATCCATGAACTGAACTCCATTGTCCTTCCCAAGCTTCTACATGAAAATCTAATCATGGCTGCTCTAAAAGATTTCCAAAAAAACTACTGCAATCATACCTTGATTGGATACCAAAATTCCAGCCACCATAATTTAGCAATCTTCTATAAAATATCCCTCAAACAACTAGACCTTTCCTTCACCATTATACTCCTTACTTTTGGCCACCCTTAGCCTCCTTCAACTAGCTTTCATCCAGTCGAAATACTACACAAGTAGTCGGCCATGGCAGCTTCCCAAAAGCTCTCCAATAATCAAAGATATTCTTGTTATATTTAGTTTCCAAATTTGCTTCCCAAAAATATTCTTTAAGGATTTCAACAACTAGCCTTTCCTTTTCCCTTCCAAAATAGAAAATCATCTACCAAAACCCTAGAAGCAGTCGGCCAACCCTAATCCCTTTAGAAATTCGGCCAGCCTTGAACAAAACCTCTCTACTCTCTTCAACCTTCAAGAACACATAGCACACCAAGAACACCTACTCCTTCCTTTCGCCTAATACCTCTACAAATCACTTCAAACTTCTTCTAAAAATTTCAGATTTCATCTATACACTACCGAGAGTCCATCCATACTAGTTTTAACATCAAACTCCAGAATCTAACTTGCTCTTTTGGATAAAAAAACCAGAAATTTTGCGAAGGCTCAAGAACACCTTCAAGGTATGTTTGTTCAAACAACTCCATCTTCTCTAATCTTTGATCTCTAATGAATATACATATGAATAAGCACACTAATGGACTCTCTCCTTCTCTTTTTTTCTCTCTCTCTTGGCCGAACCACTCTCCCTCTTGGCCGAACGATTTCATCAACCATGGCCATGCTTTCTTTATCTTCCTTGGACGGATTTAGACATCTAGGAGTTGAGATCCATTCGAAACTCCTTCAAGGTATTCAACAATCAAGTAAGCCTTTTTAACCCTCCTTTTAAATTCTAGATTCATATCTCTAGGATGATATTAGTAGAAGATGGATTATGAATAGGGCTTGAGCATGTATTGTTGTGATGAGTTGAGATTGAAGCATTAATAAATGTGTGTTTATGATGGAGATGGGATCTATGCATGAGTTGATTATCTTGGTTGATTGTATGGTGTTTTTAAGGTTTAATGCATGCCTCCATGTCATAGGTAGTATTTGTAATTAAGTATGCTAGATATTATGTCACCTTTGGTGAATAAGATTTATATTCATGTTGGATTATTGAAGCCATGATTATATTTATGCTAGTAGAGGTTAGATCATGTCTTGATAAATTTAGATCTATGCTATTATGCATGATTTGGATGATTTGATGAATTGAAGGGATGCATATGTTCATGATTGTAGTTAGCAATAGAAATATGATCATGATCTAGTTGTCCCAAAGCTAATTTTACTTCATTAATAAAATATTTAATATTATAATTTTTCTAGGAAATTCGAAAAACCCTAGGAAGGTAGATTTGGACTATTATATATATAATGAGGATATTTTAGTCAATTAAATAGTGGTTTTGAAAGAAATAAAATATATAGGTATTATATGATCAAATAAAGTCTTTTATGGAAATAATAATAATAAGTAAAATATTTATTATTAAAATTTAATTATTATCTTTTAATCAAAACCTATTAAAATTTATTTATTATTTTTCAAGCAAGAATCATTAAAATTTATTTTCAACTAATTTTAGTTATCAATTATTTTCTAACAACTAAATTAATAATAAATCATTATTTTACCTAATACCACCTAGGACTCTTCATCAAATAAACTCTAAATTTTTCTTAGCAAGATTTAAACCTTCAACTTATTAGTACCTATTTACCAGAACACTAATTATTTAAATATCAAACTAGACTTAGCTTATAAACCCATTTTATTTATTATTTGGCCTTAAAGCTTGGGACACTAGGATCACGATAGTAGTGAATTGAACTAGTCTTATTTGTGAAAGTGGATTTTGGCTTGAGATTGAATGTGGTTTATATTTACCCCAGGCGGGGTTAGGACAACTATTGAAGACCTTTATTTTATTCAAGCTAAGGTTCAGGTAAGCTCCTGCATAAAACCCGATTGATGTAAAATGTTTATTATGGTAAGCCAAATGTAGAGTGAATGGACACTCAGTTCTGCAAAGGCAATTGAGGATTAACTTCTTTCTTATGTTAGACAAATAAACTATTTGAAAATCAATAAGCAGATTTACTCAAACTCAAAACTCTTTCCAAAACTAATTTTGACAAAGACTTTGGAAACCCTTAATTGCCATTTTCATGTGGAACGGTGTTTTGTTCGTTTTCTCCCAAGTGGGAAATGTCATTGAGTACTCAATAAGTCTAGACTGCTAGGGCTAGTCTTTGAAGGGTTAGGGTAAGTCTCTCAGTAGGTGGCCACCTCTGAGGGGTGAGTCCTTCCAGGATAAGATGTCAGTCCAGTAGGTCGTGCCGGTCCGAGCTAGCAGTTTATTTTTTAGTCAAGTGATTATGTTTTGCTGGAATGGACACTCGGTTGTTATTTGGGTATAGGGAATGAGGAGTATCTTGCCCGGTAGGCCGATCACCTATCTTTTGTCAGTCTGCACAAAGTGTTGGCATTCTGACCAGTTATG
This sequence comes from Voacanga thouarsii, assembly GCA_026120185.1. Taxonomy (NCBI): domain Eukaryota; kingdom Viridiplantae; phylum Streptophyta; class Magnoliopsida; order Gentianales; family Apocynaceae; genus Voacanga; species Voacanga thouarsii. The sequence continues at coordinate 141,113 of JANUWF010002331.1, forward strand.
GGGCCCAACGGGTGGTAACCCATGACCACCTTTTTGAGTGGTTGATTTTATTGATTATGTATGGTTAGAAAATCCAAAACACCTCTCTTGATTTTGACTAATGTTTATTACTTGCCAGTGTTCTCTTATAAAGGTTTTATACTTTGCATTCACGAACTATTTCCACTGGACACTCAAAGCACCCACGGACTTACTGAGATTTCTGTCTCACCACCATTTTTGCCATGATTTTAGGTCGATCCTACTGTGGGGATGAGTAGCTAGATATTGCTTGCCTTGGAAGACTTTTTGATAAATTTATTTTGTGTAATGCTTTGGGGAGATGAGAGTGGATAAATTTTATTATAGATTTATTTATGGTATTCTTGGATTTATTATTGGGTTGTAATAAATTTTAAGTTAAAGTATTATTTTTATTTCACTATTTTATTTGTGTGACCTAGTTATAAAGACCCCTTGTCCTTTGGACGGGGCGACATCCCCGGCCCTGGCGGGCCTAGGTAGCGGGGTGTTACACAATCATCATGCTATCATACTTCCATAGACATCATCAATCACATTAAACCTTATTTTCGACCTCAAGGGTAAGAATTCCTTTACCTTACAACCACCAGATTAACAAAATCTCGATGCTCCTATGGTGATTGTCTTGAGTTCGTTTGAGAAAAAGAGAGAAGCTGCCATCTCTGCTCCTCTTAACCAAAAGTTAAGAAAGAAATGTGAGATCAGCCCTTATATAGCGTGGTTCAAGAGAAGAAAAAGAGAAGAATCAATGGAAGAAAGGAATCGAGAGGTTGAGAGGATCTTTTGCTTACCTTAAGATGTGTTTGATTTTTGCCTAGTGATTGCTCTTGTGTTTTTCGAAATTTGCAAGAGAGAGTTTGCTGGAATTTTCATGCAGCAAGGAGGGAATGGATGGATAACTTGATTTAGGGTTAGGAGAGTTTGATCTAGGGTTGGAAGTTGATGTTATGAAGGTCTCCTAATAGCTCTAAACATCCTCAGCAGCAAGGCCGAAAATCTGGTGGCTTGTTGTACCTGATTGCTGGCCGAAACTAAGAGAGGTTAAGGGGAGAAAAATAATCTGGGATTGCTCCCCTAGGCTGGCCGAAATAGTGCTCAAGGATAGGGTTGTGCATGTTTAGGTTCTTGTCCAAAACTAGAAGGAGTTTGAGTGAGTTTTGACAACCAGAAATTTTGTGCGAAATCTGTAGCAAAAGAGAGAAAATTCTGGGTTGTTTTGGTTGTTGTTCTGCCACAAATCAGAGAGGAAAAGTGAGAGTTTCAAGTGCTGTAGTTTGGCTTGATCATCAAAGAGTTTTGGTATGTTTTGGAGTGCATAATTTCGTGTGATATGGTGTGTGCAAGCTGACCGAAATTCTGTGCACAAGCTGGCCGAAATTCTGGAGAAAAAAGGGAACAAAAATCTGGTTTGTGTAGCTAAAATAATCTGAAATGGTGAGAGGTGTTTTAGGTGATTTGAGCTAGGTTTAGAAGAGTTTGGATGCCCTTAGGAGTGCAGGATTTTCGTGCAGCTTGTGCATGCACAAGGCTGACCGAAAATCTGCAAGATATGAGGAACAAAATCAGATTTGTTTAGGATTAGAATAAAACTTGATTTGCAAAAAGATTTAGGATAAGATTCCCTAGTCTTGGAAGAGTTTCTGTTGAGCTAGAAGTGCTCCAAAGGTGGCGGCACAAAGCTGGAAAAATTTTCAGATTTTCAGCTAGGGTTTTATGTTCAAAATCAACAAGATATTTTGCTAGGATAATAACAACTTTATTCAAGCTAACTAACATAAAATCTAATTAATTAAATACAATCTGGAATTTAATTATCCTAGCTAAGGTTTTCGAAAATCAAAGAGGTTATACAAAATACTTGAACTTAGGAGATAAATATGGAGACTTATCCCCTAAGAAGATGGCGCTGAAATTCAAGAGAATAGCTAGGATTTTCGGCCAAGGCATGAAGAAATCTAGAAAAAGAATTTCAAAAGAAAGCTAAGATTCGCAAGCAGTAAGATTCGAACTCAAGTCACCAAAGGACAATTACCAAACCTAACCATTTATCCAAATCAACTCTGGTATTAATATTTTTCTCTAAGAAATTCTTTTCACCTTAATTCTCATCCCTTCATTTCCTCTACTAAATTTTTTCCCAAAACAATTTCCAATTAATGCAACAACACAATTATTTCCCTCAAATAAATTAATGCAAGAGCAACCTTGGAAATCACATGCACCCATGCAAGATAATTTTAAAATATCACATGAAATGCAAAATACTATGCAATGGATGACTTTTCCCCCTAGGTCAAAGGTGGTTTTGGGCAGGGTATTACAAAATATACATAGTTGAGTTTCTAGGCTAACTGGCTTGGCTAAGTTATAGAGAATTACATGATAATTAATTTGCTTATTTTTTAGGCTAACTGGGTATATAAGTTGGTATTGCTGATGTCTTTTTTTATTATCAATTTTATTTTTTGTTTATGACCATTGATTAATTAAAGTATTAATGTCTTTAAGAAAAGGTTAATCAATATGGAGTAAATTGATGACTGAAGTTAGGGATTTTAACTTATAGACTAACTAAGGGTTAGTACACTTTTACAAGAATAGGAGATTTAATTCAGTAAGGAAGGTCTCTATAACCAATTGCTCAAAGTAATCCTATCAATGATGAATGTCATGATTTAATCACAATACATAGGCCTAAGCATAGTAATTATTAGTTGGTTTGGAAGTTTCCTAATTTTTTTTATTCCTATTTGATTTTGGTTTTCTAATTTGTTAGGATTAATTTTAAGTAGTTTCTTAATTCAATTTCCCCCCTTATTTGTGCATACATGTAAATAGGTCATCATTAGGATTGGTTTCGCTAAGTGTTCACAAGATGACTTTATATGCATAAAGTGATGGACGTTTTCTTATAGAATATACTTTTCTTATTCCTTGTGGGATTTGATACCTTACTTTCCACTATGCTAATTTGTATCTTAAGAAGTAGGGTTTAAAATTTGTTGGTGCATGACGACTGCATTTTTGATAAACCTATATTTTTATGTTGTGATCGTCCTCAAACAGTCCACTCTCTTAGGTGTCTTTTTCTCTACCAGAGTTTGAAGAATCTCCATCATCTTAAGGAAAGTTTGTCAAAGGTTTACCTCCACGGGTCCCTAAATTTCCATATCCTGCTCCTATCCATAACCTCCTCCTACTTCAGGTATGGAATGCCACGTAGGTCCAAACTCTGGGTTTGACAAAGCACTCTTCCGGGTGGTTTTGCTAGGGACTGTAGTTCTTCGCCTTGGTGCCATCTTTAACCATATGAGGTCACTTGGTATAAGTATATATGTATGCAATATGTACAATCAAGTCATGCCCATTCTGCAACAAGAGAATCTAAACTCAACTTGTACAAAGTAGTAAGCCTAGTAATTTTGAGAATAAAAAGTCATTTGAAAAGTAACAAATTTGTTGTTAATCCAAACTGCATAATTTAACAGAAAAAAAAAAGAAGACATGCCTAGCATCCTTATTTTACATAATAAAGGTTCCCAATTTAGCACAAAACAAAATAACCCTTTTTATTAACTGGAAATAAGAAGCAAGGTAATCTTCATCACTAAGTCAGTTCAACTATCTCACTCACCCTTTTCCTTCTTTGAATCCTTAGAATTATGCTTATAAATTCAACCCCCAGTGTTCTTGAAAAAGTCTATTTCCTTTTCATCCACAAATCCTAAGGTCCCAGACTTCTTGGTGACCTGACCAGAGCTCCCTATAGCCCCAATCATAGAACTCTCTGCCTCTGTAATTCCTGCTCTCAGCTTTGCTCTCCTAGCCTGCTCATACTGCTGTGCCATGAACTCTTTGTATTTAGTCCTGGGTGCCTTAAACTCTACCTTCTCTTAGTTATCACTATCCAGGGACAAATCTATTTCTTGCATGGGTAGGTTAGGCTCCTCCACTTCTACCGCTTTTTCACTCTCCTATTCTGACCCCTCTGGCTCAGACCTAGATTCAGACGCATTGGGTAGAGGGGATAAGGGTGGTAGTGTTAGGTATTTTTGGCTCGTATCTCATTCGGCTCAGCGAAAAATAAAACGAGATACCCAGGACTCGTCTATATGTGGAAAACAAGACATAAAGAGACAAAAGGTAATAGCTTTTTACCTTTAGGTGATCGTCCGAAGAACAAAAATTTCCTTCTTCGAGTTGAGGCGCGATCCAGCAATCCTCGTGATCAATCTCCACGTGAGTTGAACGTCTAACCACTATAATCGCAGCGTGTTATTATCTCTAATAGTAATCCACACAGAGGAATACTCAAGCACGAAGTTTTCTGTGCTAGTAGAAATTCTAAGTGGCGGCTAGGGTTCTTTTCAAGATCAAATCGCGAGAGAAGAAGAAGAAAGAAGGTTTATGTGGCTTCAATTTTTCTCACGTGAATCACCTTTAGGGTTTTCGGTTATATCATCATAAAACCAAAAATTCACTGAAAATTTGGAATTCTAAAACAATTAGAGTTCCCTAATTGTAATTGGAAACATCAAGTTCTTACAATTACAACTTGTACCACAAATTATAACTAATTATAATTTGTTCACAACAACTTCTCTTTCTCTCAATTAACCCCACAATGTTATCAAATAACATCTTGAGTATATAATCTTCTATTGTGTGTGACCTATTAGGTTTCCCAGTCAATTGGTAGATAACATGAATTAATCCAAATGTCTTTGAGTTTAATAATCCATAATTAATTAGAATTAATCCCATTAATTTTAATTAGGATTGGTTCATTAATTCATCAATTAATAAACCCATATTCCCATATCATGAGCGGTATCTAGCAACACATCATGACCACCCAAGAGTCCAAGAAATCAAGTGGCTTGACATGAATCCTTGAATAACAAACTTCGGTGCAATTAACTCCTTTCACCATACAATATCTCATTCGGTTTAGAGTACAGAATTAGTGCCAACTCTCTCCAGAAATAATTCTGGCCCGAATACAATAGTACTTGTACCAGGAACCCACTACTCTAGATGTGTATCAATTGGAACTATTTCCAATACACAATTGCCTTGGCCAAGGACTTTCGAGTAGTGATTCCTACAACTGGCCGTGAGATATTCGCCCCTACTATTAGGAGTAGTGAAACCTTTATTGACCCTCTCAACTACTTTCGTTTACCTCACAATATACCCAATATCCATCCCATAGGTGACCCTCGATCAAGCTCTGGAGATTGGAATCAAAGTACAAGGCTCAACAAACAAAGTACCTTAGAGATCTCAAGTCCAAGGATACTTGCATATTTGCTATATTGAGATTATATCACTGGCACTAATTAGTTATCCATGTGATTATCTCAAAGCTAGGTCATCCAATGAACTTGTTCCATTAACAAGCATCCATGTGTTAACTTTGAGTGTCTCAATACTCACGGTTATGTGAACCACAGTCTGATCAAATCCGAAAGTCTAACACATGCTAGTCTTAACGCATTAATGATGTCCTGTCTCATTAATACTATGACTAGGGACTATTTAAGTACCAACACCATCCAGTGTAGTAGGAATCTCATATCATGATCTCTAACATGATTTTCTTAACACAATATTGTATTAGGGACTTTATCAAATAGTTATATTACTTAAAGTAAACAAAATAAACTGTAAGGTAAATAATGTCTTTTATTAAAAGAAAATGTGTCATATACAATATACAAGTAATTGCCTCTAGGGCATAACACTAACAAGTAGTGGTGTATTTTCTCAACACAAAAAAGGCCAATCTCTTACTAATGTGCTCTGATTTGGGTTATAAAAATCAAACAATTTAAAGTCTATTCGCAATCAAGTTTTAATTTAAACATCAATTTCTAAATAACACATATGAGCAAGTGTACCCATCATTAAGCATAGTACAGAGAATTAATGAGTATCGATCCACAAGAAATACGTACACACTAGTCATTCTTCATACTTTGTCTACCCTATTAACAAAATTTATTAAAAAAGAAAATAAAGTAAGTCACTACAAGATATAGAAGAGGAGTTATGTACATAGATAGAAATTATTAAAGACATAATATTGATTGACTAGCAAATACCTCAATTAATCATCATTCTAGGACTATGAAAAAACAACTTAGAATAATTTCTTTTTCAATCCATGATTCCTTGTCTTATAAGTAACTTAATGAATATATTCTATCTCACTAGTCTTACTCAAAATATGCATTAAACTTAGTCTTTACAAATATCCCCATATTCTGGGTGATATAAACATGAAATTAGTGAATAGGCTTATATTCTAGGTGAAATCAACCAATCTTTGATTAGTTGAGTCCTTATTCTTAACATTCTTTTGCAATCTAGATGAGACATAATAAATATGAAATTAATTAACTTGAACTCACTTCTAACTTCATTTTTTAAGTCCATTAGAAAAGAAGAACATTCAATCAATTCATCAATTAAATCAAATAACCAAATACAAGAAGAATAATCAATTGATTTAAAAACTAAAGCTAACACAACCTTATGAATTCATGAACAATATCTAAAATAATAATCTCATCATCATCTAAGAAAACAAAAACAAAGGAAAAAAAGGAACTCAAAGACAAGCCTTTTTACTCTTGAATTGCAACTTTTCTCGAATAATGCTCTAATTCTCCTCTTCAGAGAGTGACTCTTCTTTTTGGTTTGTGTATCTACCTCTCGTCTTGTACAACCAATTCTTGAAATTTTTGTGTATTATAGCCTATTAAGATACCAAAAATGTTTATCTAGACTTCTAGTCCGAATATAAAAAGGATTCTTGAGATTTTCCAATTCTACACCGAATAGGATAAGAAACTGCCATAACCCGATCAGGGCTAGCACCGGATTACTTCGACTGGACTGGCACTAATTCTAATCTAGAAATTCCTTGGCTCTTTAGTTTTCACCACTATTTTACTCTGTTCTTCCAGATCTGAGCTAGGGCCGGTTCACCTATATTGGGCCAATATTGGGACAACTCTAGAAATGGACTTTTTCCACACCAAAATCTCCAATTTCTGCACAAAAACACAAAAAACCCCCTTCTATAGGCCAAATATCAAATTTTATGGGAATTGACTAGCTATTATACCAAAAATGTCCCCAAATTACCTTATATAGCTAAGAAATATCAACACATTTTAGCTATATCGTATTCCCACACACTTAAGTCTTTCCTTGTGATGTGTATGATTTTGGGTATAAAAATCATATAAAAATAAGCTCATTTCCAATCAAGTTTAAATTAAAACGTTAAACCCAAATTACACATATGAGCAAGTGTACTCATCATTAATATAGTATAGGGTTCAAACGAGTGTCGATCCTCAAGGAACAAGTATACATTAATCACTTTTCTTTCATTATTTAACCGACTCAATGAAGTAAAAAATGAAATAAAAAGGAAATAAAATAAAAAATATATATATACATGTCAATGATGTAGAATTATGTAACTTAAACAATTATTTTGACAAAAATGATCCTAAAGTACTTAATCATTATTATAACTAATCATTCCATTGGCATCATGAAGGATAACATAGATTCACTTCTTTGTCCAATCCATGAATCCCTATCTTCTAGACAAATTAATATCACATATCCTGTCTCAACTAATTCACCTAAAAGATGCATTAACCACAATCCTTTGATTAATTTTCCATTCCTAGCAAATTTACACATGAAATTAACCAATGAATCTATATCCTGGCAGACATCAATTAACCTTTAACTACTTTGTCCCTACTTTTAACCCCTTTGTCCAAGCAAGGTAAAAGCCAACAAATGCAAAACTAATGAATTGAAACTACCATCAATCCTTTTGTCCAAGCAAGTTAATGGAAAGAACCAACCAATCAATCTCGTAATACGCCCAAGTAATTAAATACCAAGAATAACAATCAATTAATCAAAAGATCAAATAACTCTAAAAATCATGACTAACTAAAACAGTGTCAAATTACAATAAAATAATTAATACATCATTGTCAAGAAAAAGAAAACAAAGTAAAAGAAAACACTCATAGACAAGCCTCATTCTTCTTCATTTGAAGACCTTCTTGCACAACCCTCATTGAATTGAAGAATTCCTCCTTTGATTTGAGTGATTTTCTATGATAATCAATGAATTCTCCCATTTTCCCTTGTGTTTTCCATCTATTTATAGGCTTGGGAAGTGCCTAAACTTGTTGGTGTAATGTTTTGGGCCAAGTAGAAGTAGGAAAGTACTAAAACTACACAGATTACGAAAAACCGCGTAGAAAAATCAAAGCTTCGCCTTTTCCTCAAAGCACAGCCGGTGCCGCCTTGGATCTTGGAATCGGCACCAATTGTGTTCCAGTTTTTTACTCGTTCACCGATTTTTTGAATTTCGCATAATATATTCCTGAATGCAACCGGCGCTGCCTTGGCTATTGGGACTCTACTTCGCTCTGTTTCACCAATTTTTTGTCGTCTCGAAGTTCATGTCAACAGTGCATGGCTGGCGCCGCTTCCTCTGTCCTAGCCAGTGCCGCCTTTATTCTGTTTTGCAACATTTTTTCTTCGTTTTACCCCAAAAATATGTAATATGAACAAAATACCTTTCCAAGGGTAAAATCTCAAATATAAAGGAATATTACTACTTATTGAATAAAATGTATCACAAAAGAACCTCAAATAACTAGAAAAAATATGACTAATTTATCCCCTATCACCTTGTCCCCGAGCAAACACTTAAGACAAGACAAAAATAACTTAACAAGCTTAAATTCTAAACATCAATTCATCTATAACAAAGCTATTATATTCTTCCAACATTAAACATAAACTTGTCATTCATTTAACCATTTCAAATACCCAGCAAACTTATGTATTAAACCAAATAATTCCAAGGCCATCAAAGTTAAGTTAAACAAGCTCCTATTCGATACAAGAAAATTATTTCACCTTTTAAGCAAAAATATAGACAACACAAATCATACAGGTCAAGCTTATTAACCAATTCAAGCATCATGAACTAAAATTTGCACAACTTTAAGTAGTAAAATAAGGAAACACTCCATTTTTTTTTTTTGTGGAATAATTTAGGGAATTGAGAGCCTTAAGTGAATGGATTCCTTTTCATGCACCATATTGACCCTCTTATAATCATCATTTTTCCGGGTTTTTTTTTTTACCATCTTCTGCCTTCTTTTCCTTCTTCTTCTTTTACTTTTAGGATAGCCTCAAGAGAGTGCACTGAATAATGCTTGCTACTTCTCTCCATATTGACCCTCTTTTTAGCAAAAAGTTATCTAGAAAATAAGATCATTCTCTTCTTTATTCAGGTTTTTTTTCCACTTAATTCTTTTATCTTTTTTTTTTTTTCAATTCAATTCTTTTCAACTCACTTTCCTTATTCACACTCAAAGGTAAACAAATTATAAATCCATAACACAAAAATTAATCAATAACACAAAAATTAATCAACAACTTTACCCATATTTTATCACGTCATCCACATTTGAACTTAAGGAATAAAACAAAACTTAAACACCAAAATATAACAAAGGTCAACTTAAATTCTCAAGACTTAGCAATATTAAACTTAATACACAAGTTTAGTTTAAACAAAAATTCAACCAAAATTAAATGAGAAATCCATATTTAAAGTTAAAAAGAACATCACAACTTTATTATATCTAGAAAAAAAATCCACAATTTCAGGAAATTTTAGCAAATCTAGATTAAAAATTCATTTTGTCAAGTATTGAATTCATTCCCTCCCCCACACTTAAACTGGACATTGACCTCAAGAGCCTAAAATATTACAATAAAGCATATCCAAGGGACTAAAAAGAAATAGATGGGAAGAAGAAAAGAATTAGAAAATACTCTCCTAAAATCCATTGATTCCAGCTAAATATTCTAAGAGCGTTAAATTCTAGCATGAAGCACTATTTATAACAATGATGAGTCATTCCTAGAAAAACAAAAACAAAATAAAACATAAAACTAGAAAATGAAATAATGGAATAGAAAAAAAAAAAAAAGAAACATCTAATACCTAGGAAAAGGTTAAGAAAATATAAAAAGAAGAATAAACAACTAAACAAAGATAGTGAAAAGGAAGTATCAAGAGGAAGGCTTAATCATCCTCCTCATTATCATCATTCTCATCAGCATCAGCATCTGCACTATCTCCCTTAGCACCTTTTGTCTGTCGAGGAAATTGATGTATCTAAGTAGTCAATTGCTACTCCTGAGCATCTTGCCTCCTCTGCATGTCAGCTATGGAATCTCAAAGCTAGAGGAAGATAGTAGTCTGAATCTCTATCCTAAGGTGAAGCTACTCTAACTGTGTGTGCATCTCATACTCGAACGCCGCACTAAGCTGTATTCTCAAACTACTCGCATATGCTAAAGGCTGTGAGGGCTTCTCCTCCTCATCTGAAAATGACATCTCCTCCATCCCAGGGTGCTGGACCTCAAAATGTCTCATCTATCATTGCTCCTACTCATGATAATTATATCCACACTGCATGAGGGTATGCTTCGTCACTACATATCTCTCAATAGTCTCAGTCAGCTCCCTATCACAACTTACTCTAAAAGCCTGAAGGATACGCATAATCACTGAAGGAAAAACAAGGCTTTAAAGGAAAGACAAGAATAGACCACATTCCTCATGGACTAGATATTCAAAAGAGTGAGGGAAATAGGCCGACTATCTAGCATTCTAGAGAGAATGTATACATCAATGATTCTTGCCTCATTGAAACCACTAGCTTTGGTTACAACATTGAAGGCAAAGATATAAACTAGTGCTCTCAACTGGGCCTAAAGATCATTATTCGAAAAATACATAATAGACGTAATAGGTCCCCTCCTATGCATCCCTAAGGTAGCACGAGTATCAGCAAAACTCTATTAAGGATTCGAAACAATCCTCTAGTTATGATGGTCTACAGCTACCCAAGGCTCCTTATTGTTAACACTAAGGATAGTAGCTAATTTAGCTCTATCAAACTCAATTGGAATCCCCTTAACCATAGTAGAGATGGTCTTTAGGTTCTTCTTCCTCTTATCCTGCATATTGGTATAGAACTATTTAACTAGAACAGGACAATAAACCCTCTGGAGTCGAATAATGGCCTTTTCTACCAATCTCCTGAACATAGTGGACAACTGAAAAGAATTATCAAGGGATGGTTTAAAATTTTTCTCTACTGTAATCTTGTTGTTGACATGACTCTGGTACTAAAACTAACAAGTAGGCTTAAAAAATTGGGTAGGTTGGGTAGGAAGTGGCTCAAAAGAAGGTATGGAAGAAAGTGAGCCTCGAGACCTCTTAGCTCGTGGAGCTATTCCCCTTAGCTTAGATATGATAAGATAAAAAAGGATAGGGTAAGAAAGGGATCAAAACTCACAACTCTCAACTAATCTTACAAACCAACCACAACTCTGAACTCTACCACTAATCCTCACAATGAATGATCAAAATGGAAAACATCAAAGAAAATGTAGCAAAAAATTTTTTAGTTTTCCGAGCCATATCTAGGAGAGAGTACTTAATTTCCTTGATTGGTCGTGAATTAGCCAGCGAGGAGTTGGGTTGTATTGGAACTTATGTTGAAAAGGGAGAAGGAGGTGTCAACAGTTCGACTGGTACTCCCGCCAATCTTCTACTCCTACGCATCAATCGTATTCAAGCTTTCTCTCTTCGTCTTCCGAAGTATGACTCTACTTTGCTCTTAGGTTAGCTTGGTGAAAACTCCTTCTTTGAATAATCAAGATACTCTCCAAGAGAGAAAGAAGAAAAGAACGTGGAACAAAGAGTGAGAGGGAGAGATGGCACTCCAGAGAGAATAGAACCTAAAAAATAACGTTAGTAAATTTTTTCATCTTTTCCCTCCTATTTTTGGCTAGCCATTAGGGCTTCCTCAAGCCCTAGTGGTCGAAAATCATCAAGCCCTAATGGGCTTGATGCTGTACTCATAAATCAGTCAAAGACTGGCCCAATCCTCTTAATTAATTAATTATCTTTTTTGGACATCATTAAATACCCAAGACTAATTAATTAAATTTAATTAGACTCTTAACATATGTCAACCCAATTAATTAATTTATTCCAGTCCAATTCTCTTAATTAATTAATTATCATTTCTGGGCCTTATTAAAACCTAAGACTAATTAATCAATTTTAATTAGACTCTTAGAATAAATTTTATTTCTCTTCTAAATAATTATCCATCAAGCCCAAATTATGTCTAAACTACACCAAGGTAACTTGAGCTACTTCGAGGACCAAGAGACATATTATTCATAGCTACTAAAATGATCAAAATGACCATACTATTAAATAGCTACATTTTACCATTTTAAATATTTCCATTTTTCACCATATGAAAATATTGACCACAGGAAAAAATTGCTAAAGCAATGTCTCCGACCTACAAGTAAAATGACGAAAAACCCCCTCTATGTAACACCCATCAATAAGACATGACAAATATACTAACACCCATCTTAAAGACATCTACCATCCTTAGATCTCTAGTCTAATAATCCATGACTCACTTGAATGTACTTGCTTATCATTGGAAGCTACCCAAAAGTACACATTCTAGAGTCACGTTCCTAGGCTCCTAGATTATTAGATTATCCTGGACAATCACAAGGAGGTGATTTAACTTTACTAAGTGAAGCATAGAAACTCTATTGCATGAGTCCGTCTTTACTAACTAGAGTAATACACCCAACATATAAGGATATTGATTTCACAAAAGAAATCTAACCAAACATACATCAAAGTATAAAACTGTAACTTTGCCAGACCACCAACTCATACTCAAGTATGAAGGTATCTAACCACGCTATAGCAGTAATAGGTTAGTCTCTATAATTATAGTCTTTTAAGAGAGACCACTACTACAGGTCCAACTCTACGTATTAGAAATACACTTATACCAATAAGGTGAGTGAACTTCTCACTAATTTAAGGTAAACCAATCCTCATTGGAACTCATGTCATAATAGTCTTAACTTAATGAAATACCTAGTTCCATCAAACGATTAAAAATTCAAATTTACTTATAAGACAACTAACTATGGTCTACACCTTACTGTGAAGAATGACACAACACATAGACTATTACTTGTTATACTTGGACCTTAAATATGAAATAATATAAGAAATAAACTAATTTGAATGAATAAACATTTTATTACAATATATTTACACATAATACATAGTTTTTAAAGGAATACTTTCCAACAATCTCTGACTTGCACTACAAAAACTAAGAAAATCCACAAGTGCCTACCTCTATAATATCTAAGTTTTTGTGAAACACCTTTTCTGTTAAAGGTTTGGTAAAGAAATCCGCCAGATTTTTAACAATGGAAATCTAATCGACCCCAATCTCTCGTTTCTAGATGAACTCCCGTGAGGTGATACTTCCTCCCTATGTACTTTACCCTTCCTAATGTTTCGAGATTCCTTACATTGTGACACTACTCTAGTGTTATCACAATAAATTGGGACAAGCTTGTCTATGTGCAGTACTACTCTAAGTTCTGTGAGGAACTTCTAGAGCCACACAGCTTCTTTAGAAGCTTCTGAAGTAGCAACATACTCAGCTTCCTTGGTAGATTTAGCAATGTAGGATTGCTTGATACTTCTCCATGAGATAGCTCCTCTAGACAAAGTGAAGATATATCCACTAGTGGATTTTCTTTCATCTTTTTACGCTTGGACGTTTGAGTCTGTGTAACTGGTAGGAACCAAATCATTAGTACGATATACAAGCATATAATCTCTTATTTCCTTGAGATATTTGAGTATATGCTTGATGGCTTGCCAGTGAGCTTTCCTTGGGTTTGACTGATATCTACTAACCATACCTACTGCAAAGTAGATATCTAGCCTAGTACAAAGTATAGCATACATGAGACTTTTCACAGCCAAAGTATAAGGGATCCTACTCATTTTCTGCTTGTCTTCCAGTGTTTGATAACACTACTTGGAAGATAAGGATAATCCATGTCTATAGGGTATAATAGAACCTTTATATTGATCCATGTTGTAGTTGACCAATATCTTGTCAATATAAGTAGACTAGGATAAGCCTAACATTCTCTACTTCCTATCTCTGAGAAGCTTAATACCTAGAATGTAGCTAGCTTCCCCCATAGCTTTCATGTTAAATTGACTAGATAGCCAAATCTTAATAGATGATAAAATCCTTACATAATTTCCAATGAGTTGAATATCATCTACATAAAGTACCAAGAAAATTGCTTTGCAATTGTTTAATTTCCTATACACACATGGTTCATCTACATTTTGAATAAAATCATAAGTTTTTATAGTTTTATCAAAACGTATGTTCTATGCTCGTGACTCCTGCTTAAGTCCATAGATGGACTTTTTAAGCTTACAGATCATTTGATCTTGACCTCTAGCAACAAAACCTTCTGGCTAGACATATTGATGTCTTTGCTAAAAGAGCCATTTAACACGGCCGTCTTGACGTCCATTTACTATATCTCGTAGTTATAATAACTTGCGATGACTAAGAGAATTCGGATAGACTTAAGTATGGCTACTATTAAAAATGTTTTCTCATAATCGATCACTTTTGTCTAAGTATAACCTTTAGCAACCAACCTTATATTATAGGTTTCAACATTTCCATCTGTAATTTTTTTCCTCTTGTATACCTACTTACACCCAATGAGTTTTATCCCATTAGGTGCAATGACAAGATCCCAAACCTTATTAAGGTACATGGACTCAATCTCGGCATTCATGGCTAGCTGCCATTTATCTGCATCAACATCAATAATGGCCTCCTCGTATCTAGTGGGATCTTGTTCCTGATGATAGACTAGAACATAGATCTCTTCGGTCAATTTTTCTGGAACTCTTGCGATCCTCCTACTACGACGAGGTTCAATTTGTATAGGAACATCCATTAGTGTTTCTCTTGGTTCCTCAATCAGAGTGTTAGAAGTATTTGAAGTTGAATCAGTGACCAACTTCTTTTCTAACTCTATTCTACTTGAACTCGTGGTGGAAGAAACTTGTTCATCATCTAAGTATCTAGTATTAGTACTAACAAGTACTTTAAGCTATTGAGGATGATAGAAATATCCACCCCTTGTTCTTTTTGGGTACCCAACGAAGTAGCATAACTCTGATCTTGGTTCCCTTTATTAGTACATAAGCTGGACAACCTCATATCTTGAGATGGTTCAGACTGGGCTTTTGTCCAAGCTATATTTCATAGGGTGTCCTAGGTACAAATTTGGAAAGCACTAAGTTCAAAATATATGCTGCTATTTCTAAGGCATATCCCTAAAAAGAAACAGGAAATAATGCATGACTCATCATACTTCTGACCATTTCCATCAAAGTTCTATTTCTTCTCTTAGTTACTCTATTCTACTGGGGAGTTCCAAGCATAGTTAATTAAGATACTATACTGTGATGTACCAAGTAATCCTTAAACTCTCCGACAAGGTACTCTCCACCATGATATGATCTTAAAGTTTTAATTAATTTACCTGTTTAACGCTCCACTTCAGCCTTAAACTCTTGAATTTATCAAAAAAGTCAGACTTGCATCTCATCAGATAAATATAACCAAAACGAGTGTAATTATCTGTGGAAGTGATGAAGTACTCATAGCCTCCTCGAGCTGGTGTAGTCATCGGACCAAAAACATCTGTATGAACTAGTTCTAGTATTTTCATGGCTCTTGATATGGGCTAAATTAACCATATTTTTTCTAGTTATTTAAGGTTCTTTTGTGATACATTTTATTCAATAACTAGCCATATTCCTTCATATTTGAAATTTTACCCTTGGAAAGGTATTTTGTTCATTATTTCAGATTTTTAGGGTAAAACGAAGAAAAAACGTCGCAAAACAGAATAGAGGCGGCACCAGCCATGCATTGTTTACACGAACTTTGAAGAGACAAAAAATTGTCAAAACAGACCGAAACAGAACCGAACCGGCGCTGGCTCCAGTAGCCAAGGCGGTGCCGGGTACACTCTGGACAACACGGTATTGAAATCAAGAAAAAATCGGCGAACGATTGAAGAAACTAAACATAACCGGCGCCAACACCGGCTATACTCTGAAGTTAAGGCAGTGCTTTGATTTTTCTACGCAATTTTTGGTAATCTGTGGAGTTTTAGTATCTTCCTACTTCTACTCGGCCAAAAACCTTACACCAACGAGTTTAGGCACTTCCCAAGCCTATAAATAGATGGAAAACACAAAAGAAAATGGGAGAATTAATTGATTATCATAGAAAATCACTCAAATCAAAGGAGGAATTCTTCAATTCAAGGAGGGTTGTGCAAGAAGGTTTTCAAAGGAAGAAGAAGGAGGTTTGTCTATGGGTACTTTCTTTTACTTTGTTTTCTTTTTCTTGAACAATGATTTGTTAATTATTTTATTGTAATTTGACATTGTTTTAGATATTAATAGTTTTTAGAGTTATTTGATCTTTTGATTAATTAATTGTTTTTTCTTGGTATTGAATTACTTGTGCCTATTACGAGGTTATTTGGTTGTTTCTTTCCATTAACCTTCTTGGAAAAGGGGTTGGTGGTGGTTTTAATTCATTGATTTCATATTTGTTGTCTCTTAACTTGCTTGGAAAAGGGGTTAATTGCTATGAACAAGGTAATTAAAGGTTAATTGATATCTGTCAGGAATGGATTCATTGGTTAATTTCATGTTTTAAGTTTGCCAGGAATGGAAATTTAATCAAAGGATCATGTTTAATGCATCTTTTGGGTAAGACTGGTTGAGATAGGAATGTGATGCTAAGTTATCTAGAAGATAGGGATTCATGGATTGGAAAAGAAGTGAGTCTACTTTAATCCTTCATGATACCAAGAGAATGATTAGTTATGATAATCATTAGGTACTTTAAGATTATATTTGTCAAAACAATGGTTTGAGTTACATACTTCTCCATCATTGACATGTATATATTTTTATTTTTATTTTATTTTATTTTATTTTATTTATTTTTCATTTTATCGAGTCGGTTAAACAATGAAAGAAAGATGACTAGTGTATACTTGTTCCTTGAGGATCGACACTCGTTTGAACCCTATGCTATGCTAATGATGAGTACGCTTGCTCATATGTGTAATTTGGATTTAACATTCTAATATAAACTTGATTGGGAATGTACTGACTTTTTATATTATTTTTAGACCCAAATAAAATACACATCAAGTTTTTAGCGCCGTTGCCGGGGAACAATATCATGAAAGCTTAGATTTTGTTGATTTAACCATGTGAATATGTAAATATGCGCATATGTAAATTTGTAAATCTGTACAATTGTTCTTTTCACACAAAGGTGCCATCTTTTATATCATTTGTATCTTGTATCTCTTTGTAATCTAATTTAATAACTTTGACTTAATTGACTAACATACTTCATGTTGTATTATAAATACCACTAACTTTGTTGTTTAGGTAGCTTGTGAATATATTTAATGTGTGTTTTTTTCTTTTCTTTATTATATTCTCTGCTTTTACCTTTTTATTTTATTTTTTCTTTCTTTTTCTATTATTTTTGTTTGTTTTTCTTTTTTTTTTTAATTTTTGTGCGAGGTTGATATCATCATGGATAACTATTTTTGGGCACAAAATCAAAGGAGTTACAATGATGCTAGATTGGCAAGATTACAAGCTCGCATTGATGTTCTTAGTGAGACGTCATTAATAACATTGGTGAATTCTTTTGTTGCCAATACAAATTCATCTATTTAATAGCATGAAGAAGCGTCTCAACGATTGAGCTATCAAAGAACACAACTAGCCAAGTTGGTTGAGGATGCCATAAAGGTCCATATGCTTGAACAAGAGAATCTCCAAGGAAATCAGAGAGGATATGAGGACCAATTATCCAATGTGGAAAGGGAGGTATTCAAGTCTATTCCACGTGCTAATAATTCCAAACTCTCTTTATCACATGATTTTTTTTAGGTTCCTCTCAATTCTTGGAGAATAAGGGTCCAAATAATGCTGTGCTAAATTTATCATGCCTCAAGGAGTTGGATATTTCAATGCTACATCATAAGAAAACCTTTAAGGATGTTGACGAATTCTACCCTTCACCCCAATTTCAGGGAGGTAGCTGAATTTTTGTAGACCATGCGTTGAAAAGTAAGGATTTTCTTGATCCCATCTTTAAGAACTCAATTGCTAAATTCTAAGGGGAATTTCAATTATAACAAATCTTTCAAAAGGTTAAAAGGTGATATCAAGCTTGATGCATTCTTTAGAAATCATGTGTACTTATACGTTGACAACAATATTTGTGTATCTAAGGAAATGTTAGAGAAAGAGGTTTATGTGTTTTGCTTTAGTGAAAAAACAAAATTATTTTCATGAACCTTCCATTTTTCAAAATCCTCCATTCTTCATTCTATATTCATCATGTCTATCTTCTATTTTGAGCTTTAATTTCTTTCCAAAATGCTTGATGAGGAAGCATGATGGGTGTAGAGAGTTTTTGTTTTATTTTTATTATTTTAGTCTTTTTCTTTAGTTTGTTTTCTTTCATTTAGGTATGTTTTTATTTTATTATTATTTTTCGTGTGCTTTTATTTGTGTTTTGTTTTATAGGCATAAAGTCCTCTTGGACAAGCCTTTCTCTTTACCTCAAGTATGGATATCTATTGGAGCACTATTGCACTTGGGATGTATTATGTAAACTTTCTCACCCATTATTATTTTTGGTCCCTTTGGAGATTCTTTCTTGTGTTTAATTTTTGCCAATAAGGACATTGTCCAATTTAAGTATGGGGGAGTGGTTTGATGATATACTTTGTCTAAGTTTTTATCAATTTTATTGTGAGCACAATCTATGGAAGTATTAATTTGCTTATCTCTTCTCCTTTTTATTTTTATTTTTTTGCTTCCATGGTATGGTTTATTCTTTGTTATATTTATTTGGCTATTGGGGACAATGTCCAGTTTAAGTGTGGGGGAGTGATTTGATTGACAATTCTTCTATGCATATACTTTAGCCTTCCTGGGAGCAAACATTTTGAGCAAAATTTTCAATTCGGAATTTTTTTGTGCATATACTTTACCCTTCCTGGGAGCAAACATTTTCAACAAAATTTCAAAAAATTTTCAACCTTTCTTTGAGATTTCAAGCTGTATTTTTAATGCTTGTCTTTATGATGGATTATAGAGCATATGTTCTAGATCATTTGTGGCTTATGCATGACTTTTTGCATGCACTTAAACTAAGTAGTTCTTGATCAAATGCTTTGCATTGTTCTTAAATCTGTTTTTCTACTAAAATTCATGGAGCATTCTAGAACTTACTTGAATACCTCTCGAGGCGAAATAAGAAAGACAGTCATGATTTAACTTAGGGATGACGGTAATAGGCCTTCTTTGGATGGTTTGAGCTTTTCAAGCCTACCAATTTTCATATGATCCATAGTGCCTATTTTGAGCCTAAATTGTTGATTTCTTACTTTAAAACCAGTCACAATACTTTGTCCATTGCTTGTTTTTGAGAGTTTGAATAATTTTCCAAATCTTTATGCTTTTGATGGATGAAAGTACATGAAGGAGAATGTGAGGGAGAATACTTGGAGAAAGATCATGACTCGTTACTTGCAGTCATGTATCAAGAGTTGAGTTGAGCTGGAAAGTTAAAAGAAAGCAAGGGAAGAAAAGAAAGAGAAAGAGAGATTGAACACAAGAAAAGAAAAGAAAAAGCTGCTAGAAAAGATGGAAAGGAAGAAACTGAGAAAGAAAAGAAAGGCAGCAGTGAATAACAAAAGAAGAGAGAGAGAAAGAAAAGAAAATTTGTTGAGAAAAAAAAAGAAGAAAAGAAAAATCACAAAAGAAATGGTGATTGAGCTGTAAAAGTTAAGTTCATATCAAGTCCTTGACACCATTGCTAAAAATTTGAGTGATCTTGTGAAAAAATAGAGAAGAGTTGATGAAAAAAGACAAGAAAAAGAGAAAAATGCAGGATTTGCTTGAGTTGCACTGGAATTGCTAAATAAGGTTATGTTGTGATTGATTTTTTGGAATAAGAGAGCAAGAAGAGTTTGGAAATTATTGATTCATTTTGTTTATCATTTTCTTGTGAACTCTCAGCTTCTTTGATATTTGATTCTCCTATATCCTTCATTTGATAAGCTACATTACAAACCTTTAGCCTTACATTACATGTTTGATAGTGCTTGACCTAAGCAGAATCATGATATATCTCGGATTAGTGGAGAGAGTATATGAAAAGTAAGCCTATGGAATGCATATTCTTTTTGAGCTAAATACTTTCCAATGATTTGAGAATATTGTGAACTCTTGAGATGGTTCCACTAAGTCATTATTCACTACATAAGTCTTGCATTTGTTGTGAAAGATGTAGTAGCATGTGTTTTATGTTCTTGAATGAAGGAAGCATTAGATATATTGTTTTGAAATTGATTGAGTGATTTGATTAAACCTTGTGTTTTTGTACTTGTCTTTGATACTTTGCTTGAGGACAAGCAAAGAATTAAGTGTGGGGGAATATGATAGGGGCTAAATTAGTTATATTTTTTCTAGTTATTTGAGGTTCTTTTGTGATACATTTTATTCAATAACTAGCCATATTCCTTCATATTTGAGATTTTACCCTTGGAAAGGTATTTTGTTCATTATTTCAGATTTTTGGAGTAAAATAAATCAAAACGTTGCAAAACAAAATAGAAGCCACGCCAGCCAGGACAGAGGAATCGGTGCCAGCCATGCACTGTTTACACGAACTTCGAAGTGACGAAAAATTGTCAAAATAGACCGAAATAAAACCAAACCGGCGCTGGCTCCAGTAGCCAAGGCGGCACTGGCTGCATTTTGGATAACACAGTGCTGAAATCAAGAAAAAATCGACGAACGCTTGAAGAAATAGAACACAACTGGCGCTGACTCCAGTAGCCAAAGGGCTCCGGCTGTGCTCTGAAGTTAAGGCGGTGCTTTGATTTTTCTACGCAGTTTTTGGTAATCTGTGGAGTTTTAGTATCTTCATATTTCTACTTGGCCAAAAACCCTACACTAACAAGTTTAGGCACTTTCCAAGCCTATAAATAGATGGAAAACACAAGGGAAAATGGGAGAATTCATTGATCATTATAGAAAATCACTCAAATCAAAGGAGAAATTCTTCAATTCAAGGAGGGTTGTGCAAGACGGTCTTCAAAGGAAGAAGAAAGAGGCTTGTCTATGAGTGCTTTCTTTTACTTTGTTTTCTTTTTCTGGAACAATAATATGTTAATTGTTTTATTGTAATTTGATATTATTTTAGATATTCATGGTTTTTAGAATTATTTGATCTTTTGATTAATTGATTATTTTTCTTGGTATTGAATTTCTTGTGCCTATTACGAGGTTATTTGGTTGTTTCTTTCCATTAACTTGCTTGGAAAAAGGGGTTGGTGGTGGCTTCAATTCATTGATTTCATATTTGTTATCTCCTAACTTGCTTGGAAAGGGGGTTAATTGCTAAGAATAAGATAATTAAAGGTTAATTGATGTCTGTCAGGAATGGATTCATTGGTTAATTTCATGTTTTAGGTTTTCCAGGAATGGAAATTTAATCAGAGGATTGTGTTTAATGCATCTTTTGGGTAAGATTGGTTGAGACAGGAATATGATGCTAAGTTATCTAGAAGATAGGAATTCATGGATTGGAAAAGAAGTGAGTCTACTTTAATCCTTTATGATGGCAAGAGAATGATTAGTTATGATAATGATTAGGTACTTTAAGATCATGTTTGTCGAAACAATGGTTTGAGTTACATAGTTCTCCATCCTTGACATGTATATATTTTTATTTTATTTCTTTTTCACTTTATCGAGTCGGTTAAACAATGAAAGAAATGTGACTAGTGTATACTTGTTCTTTGAGAATCGACATTCATTTGAACCCTATGCTATGCTAATGACGAGTACACTTGCTCATATGTGTAATTTGGGTTTAACGTTTGAATGTAAATTTGATTGAGAATGTGCTTAGTTTTTATATTATTTTTATACCCAAATATCATACACATCAGCTCTATCTGCCTTTTTAGTAAAGGGCTTTTTGGTCGTTTT
Organism: Voacanga thouarsii; assembly: GCA_026120185.1. NCBI lineage: Eukaryota > Viridiplantae > Streptophyta > Magnoliopsida > Gentianales > Apocynaceae > Voacanga > Voacanga thouarsii. The sequence goes on from JANUWF010002331.1 coordinate 163,290, forward strand.
ACTTTTATGGCAAGATTCATATTGAGGCCATTCTTCCAATCTCAATGAACCTAAAGTCCCATTATAGATTAGCTTCTGAATCTGATTGGGATTTATATGTCTCAATCTTAAATACCACAAATACGAATCATTTGATATGGCGTTACTCTTTTTATTATTAGGTTCAGTTTGAATATTGTTCATTAGTTTTCTAATAGAATGTATATAAAAGAGATTTCCATACATGTTTCCTGTGTAGATTAAATTATCATCTCTACTAATAGAAATATCATAATGGAAAGAAACAGAATATCCTTGATTCATCAATTTGGAAACTGAAATCAAATTCTATTTAAAACAAGAAACATATAAAATATATTTTAAAATTAACTTCCAATTACAATAAAAAATAAGCTTAAGATCTCCCATTGCTTCAACCCATATTTTTGCTCCGTTGCCTACTTGAAATCTATGCTCACCCTTTCTGAGTCTCCTTGTCCTTCTAAACCCTTGTAAATAGTTACAGAGATGGTCAGTGGCTCCAGAATTAACTATCTAGGAAGATGCTGATCCAACAATCAAAATAGACTCTAGGTATAGAGTAATACCTAAAGTAAACTTGGCAAAGAAGTCCGGACAATCTTTCTTCCAATGCCCTTTCTTGCCACACTTGAAGCATTTGCCTTTGGGTTTCCTATTGGGCTTAGCCTGATCAGATGCTTTGGGTTGGGCCCCTGCATTGTTCTAGACCTTCCACTTCTTGAATTACTTAGGCTTTACCTTAATTCCAGAAGAAGATACAGAACGAGAGACCAAAACCTTTATCACGGGCTCCATAATCTTCTCTACTGCCTAGAGCTATTTCATAAGCTCCGTGAGATTCATATCCAACATATTCATGTTGCAATTTAACTTGAACTAAGAATATGAATCAGACATAGTTTCAAGAATCATGTCAATCAGGCTTTCAAGATCCATCGTTGTGCCTCAGACCTCGTCCTCCTTGAAATAGGCAATCATCTTAAGTAAATGCTCTCGAACCAATGCCCCGTCAACCATCCTAGTGTTCATGATTGCCCTAAGAGCTTCCTATCTTGCAGGCCAGCTCTTGTCTGCAAACATGGTACGCAATGACAAATCCATGTCATACGCAGTGGTCATATGCTCATGCTTAGATTGGAGCACACTAGACACGAAAGCCAACATATAGCACTTGGCCATCTCATTGGCTTTTTTCCATGCCTTCTCGGCCTCTCGCTCCTAATCAGTGGATTCTTCCCCAATCTCAGGATAGGAATCCATAAGAATATACTTGTACTCTTCGGCAGTGAGTACTATGTTCAGGTTTCTTTTCCAATCCACATAATTTGGACCTATCAACTTATTCTCCTTGAGAATGATTGACAGTCTACTAAAATTAGGCATTTTCGAAATATTGCAAAAAAATATTTATTTAGTTTGCAAGAAATAAAAATGCACATTCTTTATATTATTTTTTTTGATAATAGATAACTCTTAAAACCATTATCAATAATATAAATAGTTTAGCTTTTAGAAAAAACTAACAAAGCTTCATAGGAAGATTAATAGCATTCTAAGTTAAGTGTATAACCATTATGAATCAAAACATCCTAAATGGGTAATGGTCTAGAAAAATTTTCACTGATAGGATAGTCACTGATTCACGCTACCTATGAGTAATCTAGTGCTAAAAATCTCCAACGTAGGTTGGTCGATCCTAACAAATACCTTAGGCTTTTAATTGTACTCTTCCATTAGTTTTAGAAACTTGTAGAAATCCATTCTATAGGGGGTCACACTCAGAATGACATGAGAAAATCTACTATCTCTAATGAGAGTTGTGATGGAAGCCATGGGGTCGTTTGAACTCTTCTCCCACTTAATCTTTTATTGAAAATAGAGTTTTAGGCCCATAAATGTTTTCTATAATCTTATGGTTTCCTTAACTTTAGTAAAGAACTAAAATTCAATATTATTCTCTATGTCAAGGATTAATTCTTTGAGAAAATAAACTATGAATTTATTTTACTATTCTAAGTTAATAACCAAGTAAAACTTTATTAAGTAACTTTATGTTCAAAATTATTCTCTATATTAAGGATTAAACCCTCTAAGAGAATAAACCACGAACTCTTTTATTTTTATAGTTTCTTAGATTACCATTCTATTTAGTGAGACTTTGGTCTCACAAGAACTTGCGTATTTGATCACAAAAATAAAATAAGCATGATAACAAAAGTAAACTTTTTCATGCTTAAACTATTCATTTATTCCTAAGTGACCAAACCATGGATTAAACATCATGAATTAAAAATTAATGATCTTGCTTAATCTTAAGGTGGTTCCATCTTTTACTACTCATTTTCTAGCAAATTATTCATCCATAGATAAATAAAACTAGTGAAGAAAATTAACCTTATACAATGGTTTCAAAACATGATTACATCAAGAAAAAACTAAAGTACAAAACTTCAGTAGTGCTCTCCCTTTTCTTGGACAAAATTGCACGCATCTGCCTCTAGGCAGAGTGGACTTGGCACCTGGTCCATTGGGCCTACCTAGCGCCAAGTCTACTCTGTTTCTTCAAAACCTTTGGCTGGGCAAAGTGGACCTGGCACCTGGTCCGATTAGGCCATCTGGTGCTAGGTTCGTTCTACACTTCGCCTATTTTTGGAAAAATCTTACTTGTTAGCCATTTTTTTGCCCCTAAACAATTCCAGCAATTATATTCTTTGGTCTCCAAAATTTACAGGTTAAAAGAAACACAAAATCAGGCATAAAAACATGCCTTTACAAGTACCTAGCCTCTAACCACGAGGCATACATCGCATCTAAACCAGAAAAACAATGGGAAGACCATTAGAATACATGATCCTATACCTCTAACCACGAGGCGTACATGAACTCTAGAAACCAATGTAAGTAGGATCACATAAAATCACAAAAGATTCATTTTTAATAGTAAAGCAACCACCTTTTCCAGTTTTTAACCCTAGTTCATACTCCTAGATGAAAACCGTAGCTCTGATACCACTTGAAGGATCAAAACGGAAAATATCAAAGAGAATGGAGTGGAAAATTTTTCAATTTTGTGAGCCACATCTAAGAGAGAGTACTTACTTTTCTTGATTGATCGCGAATTAACCAATGAGGGGCTGGGTTGCACTAGAACTTGCGTTGGAAGAGGAGAAGGAGGTGCTTGCAGTTCGACTGGTATTTCTGTCAATCTTGTACTCTTATAAATCAAGCGTCTTCAAGCATTCTCTTTTCGTCTTCTAAAGTATGACTCTACCTTGCTCTTAGGTTAGTTTGGTGAAAGCTCCTTCTTTGGATAATCAAGATACTCTCCAAGAGAGAAAGAAGAGAAGAATGTGGAATAAAGAGTAAGAAGGAGAGACAACACACCAAAGATAATAGAACCTCAAAAGTAACATTAGTAATTTTTTCCATCTTTTCCCTCTTATTTTCGGCCAGCCTTAGGCCTTCCTCAAGCCCTAATGGCCAAAAATCATTAAGCCCTAATGGGCTTAGTGTTGTGCTCATAAATCAGTCCAAGACTGGCCCAATCCTCTTAATTAATTAATTATCTTTTTTGGACTTCATTAAATATCCAAGATTAATTAATTAATTATAATTGGAATTTTAATATATGTCAATATATATCAGCCCAATTAATTTATTTATTCTAGGTGAATTCTCTTAATTAATTAATTATATTTTCTGGGCCTTATTAAAACCCAAGACTAATTAATCAATTGTAATTGGACTCTTAGAATAAATTTTATTTCTCTTCTAAATAATTATCCATCAAGCCCAAATTGTGTCTAAACAACATCAAGGTAACTTAAGCTACTCCGAGGACCAAGAAACATATTATTTGTGGCTACTAAAATGATCAAAATGCCCTTATTGTTAAATAGCTGCATTTTACCATTTTAAATATTTCCAGTTATCACCATAAAGAAATATTGACCCCCAATAATAATATTGCTAAAGCAATGTCTCGGACCAACAGGTGAAATGACGAAAATACTCCTCTATGTAACACCCATCAATGAGACATGATAAATGTACTAACACCCATCTTAAAGACATCTACTATCCTTAGATCTCTAGTCCGATAATCCATGACTCACTTGAATGTACTTACTTATCATTGGTTGCTACCCAAAAGCAAACATACTAGAGTAACGTTCCCAAAGCCCTGGATTATTAGATTATCGTGTACAATCACAATGAGGTGATTTAACTTCACTAAGTAAAGTATAGAAACTCTGTTGTATGAGTCCATCTTAACTAACTAGAGTAGTACACTCAACATACAAGGATGTTGGTCTCACAAAAGAAATCTCACCCAACATACATCAAAGTATAAAACCCTAACTTCGCCAGACCACCAACTCATACTCAAGCATGAAAGTATCCGACCACGCTGTAGCAGTAATAGTTTAGTCTCTATAATTATAGTACTTTAAGGAAGACCACTACTACAGGTCCAGTTTTACGTATTCGAAATATGTTTATGCCAATGATGTGAGTGAACTACTCACTGATTCAAGGTAATCCAATCCTTATTGGAACTCATGGCATAACAGTCTTACCTTGATGTCATACCTAGTTCCATCAAACGGCTAAGAACTCAATTTTACTTATATGATAAGTACCCATGATCTATACCTTACTGTGAAGAATGACCCAACATATAGACCATTACTTGTCATACTTGAACCTTAAATGTGCAATAATATGAGAAACAAACTAAATTAAATGAATAAACATTTTATTGCAATATATTTTCATAGAATACATAGTGTTTGAGGGCACTTTCCAACGCACAAATAACACTACTACACAACCACACCACAATTTCCTCACAATATCTGCACAAAAAAAAAAAAACATAATTCCCAATCCAAGCAAACATCAATATAACTCTTTCATGTAATAATGTGGAATGTAGAATACTGCACAATAGAAGTTATGATCATGAAGAGAAACTAAAATGATTATAATGACATTATGAATAGAGTTCCTTGACTATTTACATGAGAATTTCTCCTTTTTCAATACAAAATACAATAGCAAGTGAATTATGCCTAATTAGCCACATGAAAATCAAAGCATGAATTTTCATCAAAGGAATAATTTCATTAAACACAAACCTATGATATTCTACTAACACAAGATTTATACATCCACTTAAACCAAATCAATCACAAAGAATATTGAATTTTCGGTTATAAAATACCCCCAAAATAACAAGAAATTAATATGCAAAATTGAATCATAAAAAGCGAGGGAAGTGAGAAAACTTTAAAAATAATGACCCGAATTGGCTCCTTATGCCCGAATTCCCAATGTGGGTTGGCGCTGGGTCCAGCAAAATAGACCAACACCAAGCCCAACAAGATGGACCTATATAGCTCATCTTGGGTCTTCTTTGCCAATTCCCTAGTCCAAATAGTTGGACCGGTGCCTGGTCAGATTTTTTTTTAAAATTTTTATTTTTTTATTATAAAGGAAAATAACTAACTAAAACACACATGCATGAAATTCAACATGAAATAAGGAAGAATCAAACTCAAACAAAAATTAAGGATTGTCCCAAATTAAAAATGAAAGCCAATAAACTTCATCTCTTTCCATGCTCTTGGTCTCGTAGATTATTTTTCGTGTTCCCAGGTAGAGATCCAGCTTGACAGTCTCCAAGAGTCTTAGCCAATTGACCAATTTGATTTTCTAGATTATGCATTGAACCCTCCAAATTCTTGGTCATTACATCAACTCCTTAAAAGTGTTCATCTATAGAGCTTACCAGTTTGTTAACCAATTCTTCTAATAATGGCTTTGGTAGCGGTGCATTGTAAGGTAAAGAAGGTTGGGTCCTTTGGTTTCCAATAAAAGTTGGGGGTTTTTGCCTTGGTTGGTTTTGATTGGTCTAAGAGAAATTAGAATAGTTCCTCTACTACCAAAAAAAAAAAAAAAAAAAGACTTTTGGCAATGCCAAAGAAAGTGTGTGAAACCCCACCTATAGCTAACCCTAGAGTAAGGGGGTCGGGATGCATATCATATTATTTTGCATGAATATATATATTTTTGAATGATTTTATGTGCTTTAGAATTGTGGTTTATAGGTTAAAAGGCTTAGTTATGCTTATTGAGTTGGAATGGTAAAATAGTAATTTTGCTTGAGGTCAAAATAGGAAGATAGCTTGAGGATTAAATAAGAGGAATATATGCGTGAGAAGATAAGAACAAGAGTGTTGTGGTTTAGTGGTTAGAGCTTTGGAATTAATCTCTAAGGTCATGAGCTCAAATCCCATCATATAAGTTTTTATCATGATTATCTTGATTAAGTTTGAATTTTGTTTTCTTGCATTCCATAAAAATAGGAATGTTGTCTTAGGGGAGACATGAAGAGAATGTCTTGATCATATAAGCATGTCCTAAAAAGAATTCTAAAGGAATTCTTGTCCTTCTTATTACCTCTAGCTTTGTCTTAACATCTTTATAATTTAAATAAACCAAAATCCATTAAATCTCTTCTTTTAAATTCCAAAAATTTTGTGATAATTCTTCAGTCTTGAATTTCAAAAATCAGTCTTGAAGGATAGAGGATTAGCCGAAAATAGGAGAGAAGTTAGGAAGGATTCCCAAGAGAAATAAATCACCATGGTAGAACCTTCAATCCTACCTTCATGTTGTTCATGGTTTTAATGAAGAAAAATTTGGAAAAATTCCAGCATTCTTGATAGTCCAGCTTTCAAAAAAATTCAGCCAGTAATCCTAACCATTTGCTGCCAGAAAAATGGTCATTTCATGTGGCTTGAAGACTGAAAATTCTGTGCAAAATACGGACTGCACAAACCAGGAAAAAATTCTGGGCAGTTTCGCAACTCTCAACCAGAAAATGAAGCCGTTTTATTCCACCTTCAAGCTAACAAACTTCTCTGATTTTCCTCCATAAAGGAAGCTGGAAGACCACCCTTAAAAAGACCCTCAAACACTCCACGAAAACCAGCTGCAAATCGGGCTGAAGAAATGCAGAAAAATCTGCATCAAAAAGCTTTTCCATTTGAAACCTTGAACAAGTTGAAACTAGAAAAAAATTCCAGTTTTGTCTCCCTATGCCTAGACCGAAAAACACCTTCAAACCTCTGCAAATTGGACCGTGTTCAGCCATGGACTGAACACCATTAACCTCCACACTTACCTTGAGTACTTGGACTCCATAATCATACCTCAAAAACCTCCTAAGATCACTCCATCCAAAACTCATTTGAACTTCAAAAAAATTCCAAAATTCTTGCTTTGTTAAATCACTCTTGTATCAAGCTAGCAAACCAGAATTTTCTCTGCCATTGTAAACTAAATTTGGGCCAACCTTAGAGCTATATTAACCTTCATTCATTTCAGCAAAACTAAGCAGTCCAGCCGGCACCATTGAAGAGCAAGGAAACCTCTCTCAATCAAACACCATTAACATATCCTATACCTCAAACCACTCCTCAAATCACTCCATTTGAATTTCAAACAATCAGATTTTCCTCTCCCACTCTAAGCTGAAAACCGAAACCCTTGAATTCCATAGACCATTCAGCCAGCACTCACCAGCAATTCGTCTAGCATTTTCCCCCAACTCTCTCCATTTTCACCAAGAACACCAAGAACACACACTACCTTTATTCAAACCAAAGACTACTCTAAACACCTCCAATCCCTCTCAAAAACTCCAGAACACTCCTACATACTCCCTAGAGTTCATTTCTAGAATTTATAACATTAAATCTCGAAAACAAAAATTAGCATTCGGATCAAAACCAATTTTTCCCTTGAAGTCTCAAGAACATCATCAAGGTAACCAAGAACAATTCTTTTGTTCATCTTCTGCCCTTCAATCTTTAACATATCATGCTAATGCTCTCTCTCTCTCTCTCTTGGCCGAAATGGTTATGACAGCCATGGCTATTTTCTCTCCTCCTCTCTTGGACAATTCAAGACTCTCAAGCATTGACCTTCTTAAATCTTCATCGAAGTGTTCATCAATCAAGTATTTCTCCTTAAACCTTCTTTTAAATTCAGCATTCATGTCTCTTTGATATTGATAGGAAGAGTAAAATATGAATGGGGGATTGATTATATGCATGTGAATAAAGGGGTTGGGATTAGGACATGAGAATGATTGATCATGGTTAAGCTATATGGATTTCCTTGAGAATCAATGTATGTTCATCATGGCCTAAGAGAATTATGAATGTTTAAGCATGCTAGATGTTATGTCACCTTTGGTGAATAGGATTTTTATGTTCTTATCTCCATTGAAGCCATGATCATGATTGTTTGGCCATGTGATAGCAAGTGTTGATTTAAGCATATGTTCATAAATGGATTAGTTGTTTGATGTTGAGGAATATGTTCATGATTCTTGTTAGCAATAGGAAAATCATGATTATGTTCTTGTTGATCCTAGGCTATTTTAATTAGTAAATTTTATTACCTTAATTAAAATTATTACTATATTTTTCTCTAAGGATTTCGAAATTGCTAGGAAGTTTTGGAAATGGGGGGTTACATGAAATATTGACATTTTACTAGTTAAATAAATGATATTTTTCCTTAAAAGTAATATATGCATAGGCATAATATTAAATAAGATCTTTTATATAAACAATAATAATGACCTTGTAGACCATAATTCAAACTTTTGCCTATATTCATAAATATTATTTATATTAACATTTGTTTGTTATTTATTAAACAAAAATTTAATATAATTCATTTATTATTAATTTTATTTATTACTAATTATTTATTATCTATTAAAAAGTAATTAAAAATTATTTGTAATTTATTATTTATTTATAATAAAGCTATTTTTAAATTACCATTTATTAATATTATTTAGGGCTTGGTATTATTCAATATTCAAACCTTAGTTTATTTATTAATAATAACACTCAAGAATTATTATTTGAGTCTATAATTTATTAGCAATTATTTTAGAACCCCTAGTTATTTTAACTTATCAAACTAGACTTATTTTATAAAATTCTTTACCAGCTAGCCTTAAAGCTTAGGACATTAGGGTCATGATTGTAATAAGTTGAACTAGGATTATTTGTGTAAGTGAATTTAGCTTGAGTGTAACCTTGTGTTTTGTGTTTACCCCAGGTGGGGTTAGGTCAGCCTTGGAAGACTTTTGAATTTGAGCAAGTAAAGAATCAGGTAAGCTCCTGCATGGAATTTTGTGAAGACAAAAAATTACTGTGGCAAGCTAACGCGATGTGTATGGAAATTCATGTTGTAAAGGCAATTAAGGACTATTTTTCCTATTTATTTCAGTCAAGCAAATCATTTGAAAATCAAATAAGCAGTTTTACACAAAATGCTAAACTTTTTCTAAAACGCAACTTTGACAAGAATTTTAGAACCCTTAATTGCTATTTCCAAATAAAGCAATGTATGATCCATTTTCTCCCAAGTGGGACAATCAACGTTGAGTACTCAATAAGGGTAGACTACCAGAACTAGTCTTTGAAGGGTTAGGATAAGTCTCTCAGTAGGTGGCCACCTCTAAGGGGTGAGTCCTTCTTGGATAGGATGCCAGTCCGGTAGGTCATGCCGGTCCGAGCTAGCAATTTTCAGTCATGTGGATTGTGTGTTTTCGAAGTGGACAACCGGTAAGTTTGGGTGTATAGATGGAGTAGTATCTCACCCGGTAGGCCGTACACCTACCTTTTGTCAGCTTGCACAAAGTGTGGCATTCTGACTGTTGCTTAGTCATGGGGCCCAACGTGTGGTAACCCATGGCTACCCATTTGAGTGGTTGTATTTATTATGCACATGTGTGGATTAAAAAGCAAAACACCACTCTTTATTTTCAATACTTATTTAATGCTTGCCAGCACTTTCTCTTATGAAACTGTTACAACTTGCATACATGAATTATTTTACCTGAAACACTCAAAGCACACACAGGCTTACTGAGATTTTTATCCCATCACCTTTTATACCATGTTTTTAGGTTGATCCGGCTGTGGAGGTCAATAGCTAGACTTGTTGCCTATGTTTTGAAGACTTTATGTTATTTTCTTTATGGATGTTTTGAGAGAGTGTAGCAAACAATTTATTTTGGATTTGTTCCTGTATTTATCTTTTGGGTTGTAATAAGTTTAATTTTAAAGTATTTATTTTATTTTATTATATGTGACCTAGTTATATATAATATGGGCCTAGGTAGTGGGGTGTTACAAAGTGTGGCGAAATGGGCCAAAACTGTGGCAAATATGTTTTTGCCATGGAAACACCATGATTTTCGAGGCATGGGCGTTACAGCCATTGCAAAAAGTTTACCACGATTGTGAAACCGTAGAAAATACCTTTTGTCATGCAGTTACCACAGTTTTAGAGCCATTGCAAATAAAGTGTGGTATTTGTTCATAAACTTTTGCCACAGTTTTTCCCAACAGTTATTAATTGTGGGCAAAGCTTTTAATTTTTTGTCACGATTTTTCTAACATTTTACAACTATGGCAAATATTATTTGTTACAATTAAGTTTTCATTGGAAATAATCCTTTTTTTCAAGGTTCTTTTCTAAATTGACATAACTGTGGGCAATGCCTATTTGCTATGATTTCCTTATTGTTGTAATTAATACTTTTTGCCACGATTTAAAGCTTCCGTAGTGATTGCTTTTTGCCACGATTTTTGGACAAATTTTCAAATCTTTTACATCTATAGTGAATGAACATTGAATTCAATATGATGATATTGACAAATTTTTTTTACATCCTCATTTTGACAAAATTTTTTCCCTCTACTTTAACAAGATCATCATCTACTATACATATAGAACTATGAAAACCTCTAATATTAACAATCAACTATCATCCATTGAACGAACCTTGAAAATGCCATCTTCAATTAATAATAACTTAATATACCCAAAAAAAAAAAAACTAAAAAGAGTCTGATAAGTATCATAAATCTAATCCTTGATATTTCTTCAAAATAGTCTAAAACAAAACAACAATTCTAACCATGGCATCCATCAAAAGTCATAAAAATTCATTGAGGACAAAAAATAATGCAATAGTTAAATAAACCTTCAACCACATTGATGGCAAACATGTTAAGATTCAAAAAATATGTAGGAATGCTAGAAGACATATTCCATTTTTTTTTTTTGGATGAAATGTAAATTTGTATTAATAATCAAGAGTTGTATGTACAAAGAGTTTGACTAGTTAGAGGCTAACATGGGTACTAACTAGTTAGATCACATAGGACTCAAAAGGGTCAAAACATAAGGGTACAAGGTAAAGACTACGTTGTACACATGTGTTTTGATCCTTGTAGAGACATCTCTCGGTTAGCTTTGGCAGTTGTCGAATAGAGTGCGGTTCTGAGTAGTCCAGATATAGTAGATAGTAGAGCACAAGGCTGTGGACTTTACTTTGGCAACCCAACTGGTCCCACGGTTGTTTCGTTTAAACCACTTCAAGCTACGTGATAGTGAGTTCAGAGACCGTGGTAGACATAACTAGGCCTAGATGTCTGTCCAAACTGCTTTAGAGAAAGCACAAGCAAAGAATAGGTGTCTGGTCAATTCCGGCTCTAACTTACATAGTGGGCAGATTGTATCTTCAGGCTGGAATGGTAGCATGTCCTTGGTTTTAAGTCGACCTTTAACACTAAGCCAAGTGATGAATGAGTGCCTCAGAGTTAAGCTCTATTTCCAGATGGTCGTTGCCAAGGGACCCTTATGTGATGGGTACAGAAGTAGTCATACGCCTTTGGCGGTATCAAGCTTGGCTTCAATAGCCCATGACTACAAGATGACAGATGCCTGGTCCTTATCAGTTTCCTTGCTGAGTATTGTGTCCCTAATGGTCAGAAGCTTCCTGAATAATGGGGATTGGGCATCCAAGTAATAGTGGGAGACCCATCTAACCCACAGAGATTGCTTCTCCATCTGTATGTCCCGTAATATGCGAGCCAGCAAGGCATAGTTCCAAATACGCAGATCCTTGAGGCCTAGGCCCCTCTTTATCTTCGGCACGAATATATTAACCCATGCCACCAATGAGTTCTTTCTATCCCATAAGAAATCTTGGGCCATCCTATTAAGCTAATCGATCACCGCAGAAAGGGATGGGAGGATGGACAGCCAGAAGCAATCTATCCCTTGGAGAATGGCCTAGATGAGTTGGATTCTGCCCGCATACGAGAATGATCGCACTATCTAGTGCCCAATATAGGAGCCTATTTTATCAAGTAACAGTCTGTAGTTATTTACTCGAATCTTGTTGAACATGATTGGAACACTGAGGTACCGAAACACGAAAGTACCAGTGGGATGCCAGTCGCTATTGCAAAACTCTCCTTATCCAACTCAGATAGCCCAGCTATGTACAAATGTAACTTGTTCTTGTTTACCTGGAGACCAAAGCATTCCCCAAAGTTGTCAAGGCATTTGAGAAGAATGTTCACGGACGCAGAGTCAGCCCAGGCAAAGAGCATAAGGTCATCTGCAAATGCCAAGTGCGTGATCCCCAACCTTTTACATTTGGGATGGTAGCGGAACCCAGCCCTTGACATTACGATCTTGATGGCACGGGATAGGTAGTCCATGCATCGCATAAAAAGAAGCAGGGATATCGGGTCACCCTGTTTGAGCCCCTGCTTACCCTAAAAAAAACCATGAACACGACCGTTGATCACAATAGAATAGGAGGGCATTGATATGCACTATGAAACCCAATGGGTAAATTGTTTTGGGAACCCAAGCTTGGATAGAAGTTCAAGGACAAAGGTCTAGTTGACAGAGTCATAGGCCTTTCTCAGGTCGACCTTAATAGTGCATCGGGGAGAAGCACGTTTTCTGCTATAAGTCTATAGGAGTTCTTGAACTAGGAAGATATTATCCGCCATGAGTCTATCCTTTATAAAAGCTGACTGCATTGAGTCCATTATATCTGGTAGTATTCTTCGTAGGCAGTCTACCAAAACCTTGGATATCACTTTTTAAGTAACATTGCAGCATGAAATAGGTCTATAGTTACCCACCCCAACCACATTATTACCCTTGGGGATGGGGGTGATTATCAAATGATTAATCTATTTGAGAAGTCAACCTGAACGGAAGAATTCTTGGCATGCTGCAGTGATATCGGTTCCTATTGTGGCCCAAGCTTTTTTAAAGAAAAGAGCAAAGTAGTGGACTCGAAGCTTTGCAGTCCCCTATGTCCCATAGTGCTTATTGTATTTCCTCTTGTGTCACCTCCCAAACCAAGGCAACCGCTTTGTATGGTGAGAGAAAAGGACCTACCTAAACTACATTCAGGTTTAACCTAATGCATGGGCTAGCTTATCCCAGGAGGCTTATATAATACTGGAGAAATTCTTGGGCAACTTCTCCCAGACTGGTTGTCCGTGTCCCATTCGGTCTAGTAACTGAAGCAATAAATAATTTCTTTCTATTGCGATTAACCATGTTGTGAAAAAATTTGGTGCAGCGATTTGTATTAGCAACAAATTTGGCCTTAGCCAATTGTTGATAGAACTTGAGTTCTGCCTCTGCTAATCTCCAAGCGTCCTTTCGAGCATCCCTGAGTCTGTCAATAATTGATAAGTCAGTGCGGTTCAACTGATGTTGTAACTGTAGTGTTTCCACTTATTGGTTCACTAATTCAACCCTCCGAGATATATGAGAGAAGTCCTTGGCATTAAAGGTCCGAATATGGGGCTTGAGGCCCTTGAGACACTGGCAAAGTGTTAGGGAAATGCCCTAGAGTCAATTTGTACTTATACTATTGTCGTTATGTATTATGTAATAATACGAGGCATTTTTTTCATGAATAGTGCATTTAGTTTTGTGATCATCAAGTATGTGACTTAATAGTAAAACCCTACAATTAATACAATAAGTATTGTTAAACTGTCCTTGATCGATTATTATTAGTAGAACAATAATAAATTAAGATTAGTATGTTTGTGACTTAATGGCTATATTTTATTGGTCATGGATAAATGTGATATCAAGTTAAAAAATAAATAAATATTAGAGAACATTGTATTGGACATGACTCACTATAAGAGTACTTCATAGAACATGTCATAAGTACTTTATAGTCATAATGATATTAAAAATCCTTCGACCTGAATTCATCATAGTTTCCTACTTCATAAATTCTATATTTTGACATTGTCTAAAATTGTCTTTAACCAGATAATAAATTAGACTACTATTGGATATAGAATAAATCATGGAGAGGAATATGATTGATAGTGAATGAATTTGTCCCTCTCAATTATAGAAGAGATATACATGGGCCCCTTCATAAGTTATATTGTTAAAATGCATGGTTGTGCTCAAATATATCAATTTGAGTTATTGATATCATTTGTTTAAATATCCTACTATGAGATCAAGAAATAATTGATTAAGCTTAATAAGACTGACATGCTTCGTGCCTTATGCTTAATCTAGACATCGTGTGATAAAAAGGACTAAATATAATGTTATGGTTTGGTTCAAAGAGATCACTGATCTTCATTTAACCTGGATAGTTATAATGTTTTACTAGAAACCACTTATAACTTGTGGGCCATTTAAATATGATTTGGACACACTGACAGTGTTAAATGAACTTATAGGGTCACACAATAAGCAAACTTGTTAGGTTACTTTTTTGGTAACCAAGTTCGATGAATTTGGAAATATGTATAACTTAATTAAACATAGAAAATTGACCAGACACAATTAATCTGGAAATATATCCATATTTGATGTAACTAGATGATGTTCAGATTGTAAGAATCTGACTCGGTAAATTAATTAGTTAAATTACCGAGTAATAGCGAATCTTATCATATCTATTTTAATTTAATTTGAATTTAAAATAAATTATGATAAGATATTATCAGAGTTTGACTTCAAGAGGTTCAGATGGTTTTAAAAGAAACCCCTAGCCTTCTTCTTAAGAGTGCTCTTTGTTAATATTCGTGCCTCCATTCACCAGAAAAATTCAAGCCTCTCAAACCTTAGGCGCTAGCCCTCTCGGGGTAATGAGTTAGTTCAACGTGTGTATCCGATAGAGGGCGTTCATACATTATAGCTTCTGGTGATCATTTGAGTTGCACGTACTATAGCAAAACTAGAATCTAAGGATCTTGATTACGCCAGGACAAGCTAGAGGGAAGGCCGCTACTGTTTTAACTAAGAAGCTATGTGAAATTCCCGAGCTGGAAATTCAAGTTAGAAGCTTAACAGCTTCCTCCCTAACTCTGTGAACCATACAATAAAAGATCAGAAAGGAGGTTTCTTAGATAAGAGAGATCTAGCACCTGCTCTTCCCCAATCACTGCAAGGGTAAATTCTGGGAAAGACCATTGTGCAGGCAAAAGATGAGATAGCGTTGATTATATTGAGAGTTTGAGTCTGGTCATTAATAGAGGTAATTCTATAATCCCTAAATCGTCTTAATCATTTAGCTTAGGTCCTCGAAAGGGATTCGTAGATGCTTTCCGCATTTAGGAGTCTATGAATTCTAACATAAAAGACATACCACCTGTAGCCCGGAATGTCCTACAGCCATTCTCTTTGAACAAGATCCTGAACATTGAGATGGTCAGTCCACATGTTGAGAAATTGAAAGGGTAAGGGCTGGCCTTGCACAAGCCAGTGTAGTCTCCAGAGGCATAGCCAATGGTCAGATACGAGATGGGGAAGAATTTCACAGCTGCTTGTAGTAGTAAGGCAAACCATTGCGTATTGCCCATAATACAGTCTAGCTTTGACTACACATGAGAGTTAGTCCAAGTGAAAAAAAGGCCAGTTGATAGGAGGTCCGTAAGATCCAGCTCCTGGCAAAGCTCTGCAAAGTCCTTTATTTCATAGTTCATGATCAGAGTTCCATTCAGTTTTTCTCCCAGAGACAAATAAGTGTTGAAATCCCCTATTAGGATCTAGGGGCTCTAGACCTGTAAAGCAAAGTGTACTAATTCTGACCAAAGCGATCATCGGCCACCCACTATGTTGTATGCATAAATGAAAGAGAATAGTATAGTGGTATGAAGAGTCTTGCTATAGATCTGGCACGTGATGGCTTCTGCAGAGGATGCGACAACCTATAGGTCGACTTGGTCACTATACCACAATAGCAAAATTTGTCCATGTAGACCAAGATCAAAATTATGGACATAAGACCATCCTGGGAACTAAAGTTTGTTAGCAGATGGAAGGCTGTCCTCCTTCAGTTTAGTTTCCAAAACTCTAAAGACAACCACTCTATGCTTACGGAGCAATTCCTTAATTCCATGCTGTTTGAGAGTCTTGTGGAACCCTCTTATATTCCAACATCCGACTATTATTGGGGAGGCATCAGTGTCCTGGGGGCACTAACCATACCAGTTTTAGCTGTCGTGTACCTCTTCCAAATAGTGCGGAGCAACTTAGTAGTACTATATAGCCATCATTACATTTTTCAAACACATACATAAACTCTAATCCACAGTGATCAAACTCCACTGGAAGTAGTGCACATGGTTTGCTACATGTAGCTTATGAAATAAAAATGAATAAAATGAAGAATGAAAAGATTCCCAGATATCACTGACTAATTAACTGTTAATGTAGTTACAAGCAACAAACACAGTGCATGTTCATCATTTTCAGCACACTACTCATTATTTTCAACTGGAAACTACTCAACATTTTCAACATATCACTATTCAATTACTACTCAGCATTTTCAGCATTATTACCCATCATTTACACAGTATTTTTAGCATCACTACTTAACATTTTTAGCATTTTCAACTAGAAACTATTTAGCATTTTCAGCATCACTTAGCATTTCAGAGACTATTCCATTACTACTCAGCATTTACATAGCATTTGAATATAAGCATAACAATAAAAAATACCCACCCTTCTCTAATCTATCTGATTCACAGAATACATTGCTTTCTTAATACCACTTATCCAACTTGAGACTCCTTAAATAGTAACTTTACAAGGAATTTGACCTACAGGTTTTAGGAGGAAATTTTAAAACCCACAAGGTAGAAAACACATCTACTAGAGACAAAGTGGGGAGAGAGAAAGAGAGAGAGAAGCTATTCATGGAGGCAACATATTTTCTAGGAATTCAAAAACATCAAAAGGATGTTCTCAAGAAAGGAGGCCTTTTCTAAAAAATATTGAGATGCCCAATTCCACAAATACAATACCAAATGCATTTTGCCGCCACAAAAATTTGGAGAATTAGAAACCTACTTTTGACAATGAAATGGACCTACATGGTTTCTCTAGAATTTTCTTAATGCTTAACCTAAAAAAAAAATGCTAAAAATAATATTAGGTGTATTCATTCCATAATCGATCCCTTCTTTTTGAGTATAACCTTTTGCAACCAACCTTACTTTATGAGTTTTAACATTTCCATCCGCACCTCTCTTCATCTTGTCTATCTGATTACTCCTAATAGGTTTTATCCCATCAGGCGTAGTAACAAGATTACAGACCTGATTGAGGTACACAGACTCAATCTCGACATTCATGGCTAGCTGCCATTTCTCTGCATTAGCATCAACAATGACCTCCTCGTATCTAGTGGGATATTGTTCCTAATGATTAGAGACTAGATCATAGATCTCTCCGATCCACCTCTAAAACTCTTGTGATCCTCCCACTATGACGCGGCTCAGTTTGTATAGGAACATCTGGTATTGTTTCTCTTGGTTCCTCGATCAGAGTGTTAGAAGTACCTGAAGTTGAATCAGTAACCAACTTCTCTTCTAACTCTATTCTACTTGAACCCATGGTGGAAGTAACTTGTTCAACCTCTAAATATCTAGCATTAGTACTAATAAGTACTTTATGCTTTTGAGGATGATAGAAATATCCACCCCTTGTTCCTTTTGGGTACTTAATGAAATAACATAATTATGATCTTGGTTCTAGCTTGCTTTCCTTTTTTAGCACATAAGCTGGACAGCCCCATATCTGGAGATGGCTCAGACTGGATTTTCATCTAGTCTACATTTCACAAGGTGTCATAGGTACTGATTTGGAAGGCACCAAGTTCAAAATATATACCGCTGATTCTAAGGCATACCCCCAAAAAGAAATAGGAAGAGACACATGATTCATCATACTTCTGACAATTTCCATTAAAGTTTTATTTCTTCTCTCAGCTACTTCATTTTCTTGGGGAGTCCCAAGAGTAGTTAACTGAGATACTATGTCATGATGTACCAAATAATCCTTAAACTCACCGAGGAAGTACTCTCCACCATAATCCGATCTCAAAGTTTTAATTAATTTACCTGTTTGATGCTCCACTTCAGCCTTACACTTCTTGAAATTATCAAAAAAGACAGACTTATACCTCATCAGATAAATATAACTAAAATAAGTATGATCATCTATAAAAGTGATGAAGTACTCGTAGCTTCCCCTAACTGGTGTAGTCATCAGACCATAAATATCTATATGAACTAGTGCTAGTATTTTCAAGATTATACACAAAAGCACACATTCTAGGGTCACGTTCTCAGGGCCTTAGATCATTAGATTATCCCGAACAATCACAAGGGGGTGATTTAACTTCACTAAGTGAAGTATAGAAACTCTGTTGCATGAGTCCGTCTTAGATAAGTGGAGTAATACACCTAACATATAAAGATATTGATCTCACAAAAGAAATCCCACCCAACATGCATCATAGTATAAAACCCTAACTTCGCCAAACCACCAACTCATAATCAAGTATGAAGGTATCCGTCCACACTATAGTAGTAATAGTTTAGTTTCTATAATTATAGTACTTTAAGAGAGACCACTACTACAAGTCCAGTTCTATGTATTTGAAATATGCTTATGACAATTATGTGAGTGAACTACTCACTGATTCAAGGTAAACCATTCCTCATTAGAACTTATGGCATAATTGTCTTACCTTGATGAAATGCTCAGTTCCATCAAACAACTAAGAACTCATTTTTACTTATATGACAAGTACCCATGTTCTATACCTTATTGTGAAGAATGACCCAACATATAGACTATTACTTGTCATACTTGACCTTAAATGTGCAATAGTATAAGAAATAAACTAAATTGAATGAATAAATATTTTATTGTAATATGTTTACACAAAATACATAGTCTTTGAGGGCATACTTTCCAATAAATATCTAGAAAAATATCTAAATCCTAATGCATTTATAAAGATAGACATATCAAATTAATGATCCAATTGTTAGATTTGTTAAAATTACTAAGAAAAGTGTTATAACAAAATTTAAAGGTAAGCAGATATTTTTTCGTACATAATCTAGCATAATATCTAAAAAATATCTAAAACCTAATACATTTATAAAGATAGACTTATCAAATTAACAATCTGACCACTATATTTCTTAAAATTACTAAGAAAAATGTTATGACAAAATTTGAAAATAATTGGATATTTTTTGATACATAATCTGTCATAATATCTAAAAATATTCAAAAAATAGGTATTTGGTCCAGAAAAACTGTATAAAAATTAATAAAATAGTAATATCAAGATTTGAGCACATAACCACTTGAATATATAAAGTTGCCTCAACCATGGTATTTAATGAAAACTTCCATTTGATGTTGATATTTTTTAATATTTGATAAAATAAGAAAAAATATGCTTTTTCCATAGATTAGTAAAACTGTGTAATGAGACTCCGCTTCATCATAGAGGTCAAGATAAAGGAAGGGGAGGCGTGGCCATGCAAGGACAAGGACTGATGACAAGATCTAGGTCTAAGAAGCTTCAAGATGAGTTTTAATTGCTCAAAAAACCATCCTTGGGGATGGAAGAGGGTTGGAAGGTTGAGGAAGCTAGTCAAGAGTTCATTTTGATGACTATCTAACAAGGACCCCAATAAGAACTCAAGCCGGCAACAAAGATGGAAGAAATTTGACCAAAGTAGGGCTTCTAGTAGACATCCGGCACCGGCCTAAGCAGCAGAACCAGCGCCAGCTTCATTCTAGCCTCAACGGCTTCATTTTGGCATCAACTAGCCCGAAGACAGTGCGCAACCAGTGCCAGTTTTAGAGTCCTAACCGACGCCAGCTGCAGCCTGGGCATCCGACGGCTACCTCGCGTTTTTTTATGTTTTCTCCGATTTTTTTTTCAATTTTAAGTGTTTGTAAAGACTTATTAAAACCCTAAACTGTAATAGAACCTCAAGGATTACTTAGCTAGGATTAGGATGGTATAAATACAACCTTTAGTGATTTGATAACATAATTCACACACTTTATTCAAAATTTGAGAGAGAATCTTGAGAGGCCCAAGCCTCCTTGTTCATCTTGTTCAAGACCATGCTTAAGGGTTAGTCTTCCTTATGAATGAGTCTATAAATCTTTTGGAAAATCCAATGTGGTTTCTTTGAATGGGTCATAGTTGCTTTACTCTTTTAAGGTTTGTTTGAATTCCATTACTTGGGTGCCTATTTTCTCTATTCTATTTGTTCTTATTTGCCTTTGTTACTTCAAGGATATTGGGGTGAGATTATAGTAGAACTTTTTACTATTCTTAAGGGTCTTTGAAGCTTAGTTCTTCAAGGATTTGATAGAAGGTAGGTTGTTATTTCATTTTCTCCTTTTGTCTCAAGAAGAATCTCTATTTTTGGTCTCATTGGCGTTGAGCTGAACTCCTTACCAATTAAACCACCCACAACACCAAGAAAAAGCCCAATCAAAATCATATCAAAGAGTTTGGTATCAGAGCAAGGAAAGTTTTGATTCCAATCAAAGCTTGAAAGTAAGAAAAGGAGCCCTACAAAATTAAAGAAAAAGAAAATAGAGAAAATCTCATAACTCAAAAGCATGCTCCAAAAAGGTCATGAAATCTTTGTTATATCTTGATTTTTCTTTTGGAAAATTGCTCCTTGATGTTAATATAATCCTTGGGAACAAAATTTTCTTGTGTTTGTGGTGAAATTTGGCTTGAATATGGGTGAGAATGTTGATTATTCTTAGGTGACGGGATTGCATCCAAGATGTTTGATAAATGTTCCATGAGAATGTTTTTTGCTATAATTAGGAACTTTACTTCTTAATTTTCATTTCTTGGGATATTGGGACTTAGTATATCACTCTATTATTAAATTCCATATTCATTGTACTCAATTTTACTAGTGCACACTTGTGATCATCTTGTTCTTCATAATCCTAGTTGTTGTTGTTCTTTCTTTGTTCTTGCTAATTCTTGTTTGTTTCTTGCTTAGAAGTTTTTCTTTGTGCATCTAGTGTTTGTTCTTTTATTGATTGAGTCCACTTTTCTTGAAATTCTTGATTAAAAACTTGTTTGCTTAAGGTGCCAAACAAGTGTTTGTTGAAATTCCCCTAAAACCTCCCTAATTGGAAAAATCCATTGATTTGTGTGATTCATTAAGCTGGACCAAATCTTTAGCTATTGGGGAGAATTGGGATTGAACAAGAAGGCTTGAGCATTGAGAAAAAGGCAAGAGGGTGAGACTATTACTAAAACAGCCTAAGAGAGCAAACACGAGCGTAGAGTGACCAACCTTTGAGAGCCAACACGCAAGGAAGCGAAGTGAGGATTTATTTTTTTCTCTCTAATCTCTTTTGTTTTGCAGGTATAAGTAAGTAAATATTCCATCACCATAGCCCATGATCAAGAGATCTCTAGGCCTAACCCAAGTGGATCTAGTAGACCTCAAGAAGAACAAATTGATGCTAGGGGTTTGTATGAAGTCTTGCTAGCTATGATGAGGACTATGCAAAGTGACTTCCAAAACTTGACAAGGGAGTTGATAAAAATCATCTTGGACAATCTTCTACCATCGCACAAAGGAAAGGCCAAGAGCGATTTGAAGTACCTAGCCCTAGGATGAGAGATGATGATACCCATACTCCTCCGTTACATTCCCAACAAGGGAAAAAGTGGAATGAGCACTCTATCGGGGGATTCTAACAAGCTCCTATGAGAGGGGGAAGACATAATATAAGAGGAGTATAAGGTAGGGGAAAAGAAATGAATGGTGGGAATAACCTAAGGGGTCTAGAAAAAGAGTTTGAGGGAGTTGATGAATGGTATGAGGGGGAAAAAGTTGAAGCCCTTGGGGAACACCATACAGGATGGGGCAATAGAGAAGGAATGAGAGAAGGAAATGATGAAGAGAGGGAGTTGAATGATGAGGAGAGGGAGTTGAACCACATTAAATTGAAGGTGCCCACATTCTATGGCAAGAGTGACCCCGAAGCATATTTAAAGTGGGAGAGCAAGATGGAGATCTTCCTAGAAAATCAAACCTATAATGAGAGGTCAAATGTGAGATTGGCTATCTTAGGATTTTTGGAGTATGCTTTGGTATGGTGGGAGCTAGTTAGTGCACAAAAGAGACAAATGGGAATGGAAATCGTGGCTAGTTGGAATTTGTTGAAAGATATAATGAGGGTAAGGTTTATACCACACCATTACTACAATGATCTTTACCAAATGCTCCAATCACTTAAGCAATGGAACAATAGTGTGGAAGATTATCATAAAGAGATGGAAGTAATGTTAATGAGAGCCCAAATCAATAAGGATCCTAGAGCAACGTGGGTAAGGTTCTTGGGAGGATTAAATAGGAAAATTACCAATTTAGTAGAATTGCACCCCTATGATCGATTGGAAGATATGGTACATGCCACTATGAAGATTGAGAGTCAATTAAAGAGGAGGGCATTTACTAGACCACCACTTCCAAACCCCAACACTACTAGTAAGGTACCATTTAAGAAGGATGAAGCCCTTAAGCCATTCCAAAGGGACTTCAACAAACCAAGGGAGACTCGGAAACCTAGAGAGGATTAGAAGCCTAGGGAGGATTGGAAACCTAGGGAAGGATGGAATAAGGACAAGGGAAAAGCCATGGAGAGGCCATAAAAGAGTAGGGATATGAAATGTTTCAAGTGCCTTGGATATAGACATACTTCCCATGAATGCCTAAGCAAGAGAACGATGTATATTAATCCATATGGTGAGGTTTCTACCGACGAAGAAGAAGAGGGAGAAAGGTACCAAAGGGACCAAGAGGGAAATAGAGATGATGAAAGTGATGAAGGGGAAGTTGTTGGACAAGAATACTTTTTGGTGGGAATCACAAGAAAGTCATTGAATTCACAAGCCATTAAAGACCAAGATCACCAACAAAGAGAGAACATTTTCTACACTAGGTGTCTAATCAACAAGACCCCTTGTAGTGTCATTGTGGATAGTGGGAGTTGCAGTAACATGATTAGTGCAAACTTAGTTGAAGAATTGGACATGAGTTGGATTAAACACCCCAAGCCCTACAAATTACAATAGTTGAACGATTGCGGGGAAATGAGAGTAAACAAACAAGTTTTGCTGTCTTTTGAGATGGGAAAGTATAAGGATGATGTGCTATGTGATGTGGTACCCATGCAAGTGGGTCACTTCCTCCTAGGGAGGCCTTGGTAATACGATAGGCATGTAAAGCATGATGGGAGGAAGAACACTTATTCCCTACTCAGGAAGGGAACTAAGTTTACCCTCACTCCTATTACCCCTAGTGAGGTGAACAAAGATCAAAGAATCATGAAGGAGAAAGAAAAGAAAAAGGGAGCGCAAGATGTCAATCAAAAATAAGAAATTGAGAGGAAAGAACAGGAGAGGAGAGAAAAAGAGTTGAGAGAAAGGATGGACAAACAAATACCTTTGACGATCATGGATAGGAAAGAGTAAGGACAAGAGAGAGGAGGTTAAAGAAGAGTGAATTTTTTTGCAAAAGAAAGTGAGGTCATAGAGGCTATAGAAGCTAAGGAATTGGTTATTTTTCTTTTATGCAAAGGTTCTTATGTTTCTACTAATGATTCTACATTATCTTTGCCTAATGGAATTGCAGCTATTCTTCAAGAATCTGAAGATGTTTTTCCAAATGAAGTGCCCGAAGGACTACCACCCATAAGAGGGATTGAGCATCAAATCGACTTTGTGCCCGAAGCCGTCATCCCCAACCGACCGGCATAAAGAAGCCACTCGGAGGAGTCCAAGGAGTTGCAAAAGCAAATAGAGGCATTACTTGAGAAGGGACATGTGAGAGAGAGCCTAAGCCCATGTGCAGTTCTGGTTCTCTTGGTGCCTAAAAAGGATGGGACATGGCGTATATGCGTGGATTGTCGCGCGATCACCAACACCATGGTAAAATATCGCTATCCCATTCCTAGGTTAGATAACTTACTTGATAAGCTATTTGGTGCATGTATTTTCTCTAAAATTGATTTGAAATACGGTTATCACCAAATTAGAATAAGAGAAGTGGATGAATGGAAAACGGCTTTTAAAACTAAACAAGAGTTATATGAGTGGCTTGTCATGCCCTTTGGATTGTCTAATGCTCCTAGTACTTTTAATGTGATTAATGCATCATGTTTTGAGGGAATTCATTGGAAAATTTGTTGTTGTGTACTTTGATGATATATTAATATATAGCAAATTATATATGAATCATTTGAATAATGTTCAAAGTGTACTTGTTGATGGAATGCAGAAACATGGGAGCATGCACCGTGCCAAAAAAAAATTGGAGAAAAATTAAAACGCGAGCCATAAAGGCCATGCAGAAGCGTGAAGATCATACATTTGCGTTCCTTAACCCTCCTAGGTTGCGTAGGAACAGATTGAACGGCCGGAATCGCCTCGCTTTGCACACTTGAAGGAGCTTTCGGTTGAACATCCGCTAGCCTTCGACTTCGCCTTTTTTGCATTAACGCTTAGCTCTCCAGCTCTCGGGATATTCCTCAGCCTAACCTCTAGTCGGTGAACACTATGGTGAAGAGGAAGGGTCTCAATTCTCCTTGGTTTACCTGCTATTGGTTAGCAAAGTCCAAGGAGAAACCAAGAAGAAGAAAACGTGAGAGAGAGGAGAGAAAGAGACCACGTGAGTCTTGTGGCTTGGGAAAGAAAATTTAGGGTTTTTCCTTTTCAAAGAGTTGTTTATCTTTTGCCTAAACTAGGTCTCTCAATCTCTGATAAACATCTCCCCGGGATTTCAAAACACTCGGATGTTATCCTGAGAAACAGTTTGGCCTAACCTTAAACTCCTCTTAACCATATCTGGAAAAAACCCTAAGGTTGAAGCTATTGGGCCAGATAAATATTTATTATTTTTCTTGGACCCAAAAAGGCCCAAAATAATAAATATTAATTATTTATTTTCTGGGCTTACATAAGTAACCCAATAAATAATTAATGAGCCCAAATGAACCATAATAATTAATCTTTAATTATTTATTTCTTGGGCCTATATAAATAACCCAATAAATAATTAAACATTAATTATTTCCCTAGTTTAAGCCCAAGGTTAATTTCTTAATTATTCATACTAGGCCTAGGCCCTAAATAATTAATTAACCAAATAAACTAGATAATTAATTTCTCTCAACTTCTATTTTATTTATTTATTTATTTATTTATTTTATTCCTTTCCAATAATAAATTAGACTTCCTGAATAAAATAAAATAAAATAAAATAAAATAAAAATCCTCTTCAACTGAGACCAATTCCTCAACCCAAAAATATTTAGGACTTACGGGCTATCCCGAGGACCAAAGAGACACATCGCCTTGGCTGCTAAAATGACCAAAATACCCCTGCTATATAAATAGCTGTATTTTGCATTTTAAATATTTCCTAATATCACCATAAGGAAATATTGACCCCAAGGACAATGCTACATTCGCAAAGTCTCCGACCTGTAGGTGAAATGACTAAAATACCCCTCTACACATCGCCGTACATTTAGAGAGGAAGCAGTGTACTAACACCCCCCGTAAATGACATCTACCATCCTTAGGCTTCTAGTCCAATGATCCACGACTTCCTGGAGTGTTTCCGCTTTCCAAGGGAGCTACCCTAAAGCAAACATCCAAGTCATGTTTCCCAGAGCCCTGGATAATTTAGACCATTTGGACAACCACAAGGGGCGATATAGTGCATAAACTATCTTGTATAAGTCTGTCTTAACTAACTAGTCACACATACCCAACATGCAAGTATATTGGCCCTATGATAGAACCTCAACTACAGCAAATCAAAGTATATGCTTCCGGCTTCGCTAGACCACCAACTCATACTCAAGTCGTAGAGTACTAGTCCACGTTGTAGTGGTAGTAGTCTAGGTTTCTACCATATAGTACTTTGAGAAACCACTACTATAGGTCCTGTTCTACGTATTCGAAATACGCTTATGTCATGAAGTGGGTGGACTACCCACTGGCTAAAGGTAAGCCATTCCCCATTTGGAATTCATAACATAATAACCTAAACATGATGAGGTTCCTAGTCTCATCAATAGGTTAAGAACAAATGTTTATGTGTTAAATAACCCGTGATTCATACCTTACTGTGAACAACCACCATTCACATGAATCACTTATTTAAACACAATGGGTCTGTTCCAAACGAAAATCGTGCACAAACAAAAAGTAAATTCACAAACAATTTCTGAAAATAAATTCTTTTATTAAATAATTCGATTTTACATCATAAACCTAGTCTAAGAGGGCATATAATCCAACACTTGTTGCCCTCCGAATGGAGAGATTGTATGCTAACATTGAGAAGTGCTCTTTTTGTTTGGAAAGGATTACATTTCTTGGATATGTTGTGAGTGCCAAAGGGATTGTGGTTGATGAGGGAAAAGTGAAAGCCATCCAAGATTGGCCAACCCCTACCACCATTATCCAAGTTCGTAGTTTCCATAGGCTAGCTAGCTTCTATAGGAGGTTCATTCAAAATTTTAGCACTATAGCAGCCCCTCTAACCCAAGTGGTAAAGAAAAAGGTGGGATTTAGGTGGGAGGAAGCTAACAACAAACCTTTTAAACCCTCAAAGATAAATTGAGCCAAACCCCAATTCTTATTCTTCCTAACCTTGAGAAGGCATTTGAGAGTAAGTGTGATGCAAGTGGAGTGGGAATAGGTGCGGTCTTGACCCAAGATAGAAAACACATTGCATACTTTAGTAAGAAATTGTCCAAGGCAGCCCTCAATTACTGTACCTATGACAAAGAGCTTTTTGCCTTGGTAAGGACTCTAGGATATTAGCAACACTATCTTTTTCCAAAAGAGTTTGTCATTCATACTAATTATGAGACCCTTAAACACCTCAAAAGCCAATAAAATTTGAACAAGAGGCATGCAAGGTGGATGGAGTTTATTGGGACATTTCTTTATGTCATTCAATACAAGAAGGGTAAGGAAAATATGGTAGCAGATGCACTATCTCGAAGGTATACACTACTAAATTTTTTGGATGCTAAACTTCTTGGTTTTGAACTTGTGAAGGATTTGTATATTGATGATGAGGAGTTTGGGGATATTTTCTATGCTTGTGAGAAAAGTGCATTTGCTAAATATTATAGGCATGAAGGTTTCTTTTTTAGGGAGGCAAAGCTTTATGTGCCAAAGAGTTCTATTAGGGTGTTTCTAGTTATGAAGGCCTATAGTGGGGGACTAATAGGGCATTTTAGTGTTGCAAAGACCTTAGGCATTCTTAAAGAACATTTCTTTTGCCCAAAAATGAGAAAGGAGGTGGACGGACATTGTTCTCAATGCATTATTTATAGGCAAGCTAAGTCTAGATCTCTTCCACATGGTCTTTATACTCATTTGCCCACACCTAATGTACCTTGGGTTAACATTTCAATGGACTTCATCTTAGGATTACCTAGGTCCAAGGGGGTAAGGACTTCATATTTGTGATTGTTGATCGATTCCCTAAAATGGCTCATTTTGTGGCTTGTTCCAAGACTAATGATGCGTCCTATATTACAGATTTATTCTTTAAGGAAGTGGTGAGAATACTCGGGATTCTAAGAACTATTGTCTCAGATTGGGATACTAAATTTTTTAGCCACTTTTGGAGAGTTTTATGAAACAAACTCGGTACTAATCTCTTGTTTTTCAAAACTTGTCATCCTCAAACGGACGGACAAATGGAGGTGGTCAACCGAACACTTACCCAACTCTTGCGGACCATAATCAAGAAGAACTTCAAAAATTGGGAGAAGTGCTTGCCACACATTGAGTTTGCTTTCAATAGGGTTATTCACTCTACCACTTCTTATTCTCCTTTTGAAATTGTGTATGGTTTTAATCCTCTAACTCCTTTAGATTTGGTTCCTTTGCCTATAGGTGAACGGTTGAACCTCAATGGAGCTAAGAAGGCAGAAATAGTGAAGGCACTCCATGAGAAAGTGAAAGCAACCATTGCAAAACAAAATGAAGAGATTGCCCATAAGCGCAGCCAAGGAAGGAAAAATGTGTCATTTGAGTCGGGCGATTGGGTATGGGTGCACCATCGCAAGGAGAGATTTTCCACTCAATGATAGAGCAAACTAGATCCAAGGGGGGATGGTCCATTTCAAGTTCTCGCCAAAGTTGGAGATAACGCTTATAAGATAGATTTACCAGGTGAGCATAATGTTAGTGCCACTTTTAATGTTAGTGACCTCTCTCTCTTTGATGTAGATGATGGCAATAATTCTAAGACGAATCCTTTCCAAGGAGGTGGAGATGATGAGACTCCGCTTCTTCATGGAGGTCAAGATCAAGGAGGGAGAGGTGTGGCCATGCAAGGACAATGATCGATGACAAGATCTAGGTCTAAGAAGCTTCAAGATGAGTTTCAATTGCTCATAAAACCATGCTTGAGGATGCAAGAGGGTTGGAAGGTTGAGGAAGCTAGCCAAGAGTTCATTTTGATGACTATCCAACAAGGTCCCCAACAAAAACTCAAGTCAGCAACAAAGATGGACGAAATTTGACCAAAGTGGGGCTTCCAGCGGACATCTAGTGTCGGCCTAAGCAGCAAAACCAGCACCGGCTTCATTCTGGTATCAACCGGCCCGAAGACAGTGCGCAACCGGCATCGGCTTTAGAGTCCTAATTGGCGCCAGCTGCAGCCTGGGCATCTGATGGCTGCCCCGCGTTTTTTATGTTTTCTCCAATTTTTTCCAATTTTAAGTATTTTTAAAGACTTATTAAAACCCTAAACTGTAATAGAATCTCAAGGATTACTTAGCTAGGGTTAGGGTAGTATAAATACAACCTTTAGTGATTTGACAACACAATTCACACACTTTATTCAAAATTTGAGAGAGAATCTTGAGAGGCCCTGGCCTCCTTGTTCATCTTATTCAAGACCATGCTTAAGGGT
This sequence comes from Voacanga thouarsii, assembly GCA_026120185.1. Taxonomy (NCBI): domain Eukaryota; kingdom Viridiplantae; phylum Streptophyta; class Magnoliopsida; order Gentianales; family Apocynaceae; genus Voacanga; species Voacanga thouarsii. The sequence continues at coordinate 192,536 of JANUWF010002331.1, forward strand.
TAGTCCTCCTTATGAATGAGTCTATAAATCTTTTGAATAATCCAATGTGGTTTCTTTGAATGGGTCTTAGTTGCTTTGCTCTTCTAAGGTTTGTTTGAATTCCATTACTTGGGTGCCTATTTTCTCTATTCTATTTGTTCTTGTTTGCCTTTGTTGCTTCAAGGATATTGTGGTGAGATTATAGTAGAACTTTCTACTATTCTTGAAGGTCTTTGAAGCTTAATTCTTCAAAGGTTTGATAGATGTTAGGTTATTATTTCATTTTCTCCTTTTATCTCAAGAAGAATCTCTGTTTTTGGTCTCATTGGTTAAGCTGAACTCCTTACCAATTAAACCACCCACAACACCAAGAAAATGCCCACTCAAGATCATATCAGTGTGGGTAATCAAAATTAATTTATCCATAATTTCAAATCTTTGTGGCAAAAATTTTTTTTACCTATATCAATTTTAAATCCATGGTAAAGAAGAACTTTTACTTACAAAAATGTAGCCATAACAAAATATAGTGTTACCAAAAAAGTTTATATGTTAAAAAATTCAAATGTGTGATAAGAACGAAGCTTTCACCATAGATTTTGCTATGTTGCAAATAAAAACATTGCTAAAAGCCACTTTTTTGTAGTACTCCAACCAGAATTATACGTTGCACTATACGAATTGTTACCCTATCTTCCATTTCCCATAAAAGCAACTTATTCTAAAGGCTCTTGGGATAAAATCATATTCTGACACTTATGATTGAGGTAGCCTTCCCCACAAAGGTCATAATTAACACTTATTACCTGACCTTAAGAAGGGGCCACCATTTGTTCCATCTTTTTGCGGCAATGCCTCTACCTTCGTTTCTAAAGTAGCCATGGCATCCACCTTATAAACTGCTTGAATCCAGGGACTAGGCCTTAGGTTTCTCTAAGAGTAGTTGTTCATTGCAATATTTTCTATTAACTCATACAACTCTTCTAGGGTCTTAGAATTTATGGTACCTCCAGTAGATGCATCAATTAACTATTTTGAGTCAAAGTTTAAACCACTATGGAAAATCTACATTTACATTCCCAACTTAAACCCATGGTGAGGACATTTCCTTAACATCTCTTTCCACCTTTCTCAACACTTATACAAACTCTTAGACTCTAATTGTTAGAAGGCAAAGATGTCAGTTCGAAGTCTTGCTATCCTAGCTGGATGAAAATATTTGGCTAAAAATGTTTTAGCTAATCCAGTCCAAGTAGTGATAGAACCCATTAGTAAATATTTTAACTAAGATTTGGCTCTGTCTCTAAGGGAAAAGGGAATAATCTCAATTTAATAGCATCCTCCGTCACGCCATTCATTTTAAAAGTGTCATAAATTTCTAGAAAAATAGCCAAGTGGGCATTAGGGTCTTCATCAGGTAACCTATTAAATTGGACCATGTTTTGAATCATTTGGATAATATTGGGTTTGATCTCAAAATTATTTTCTTCTACCCTTAGTCTAGTAGTACTCGAATCTATACTCAAAATTGTAGGTTTAGCGAAATCGCTCATAGTCATTCTATTATTGCCACCATTACCACCAGTATTTTATTGGTTAACCTCTGTCTCTTCTGTTTAATTTTATTAGTTAATCCTTCTTCTCTGTGCCCTCTAAATTTGTATTAATGTTCTTTCAATTTCTGGATCAAAGTCCACTATATCTCTAGGGATTCGTTAGGTCATACAGCTAGAATTAACCTTACAAAGAAGAAGAAAGTAAGATTTTGGGAATTTACATGCATGTAAACAAGGACAATTAATACATCTCACACAATAATTAACACGAATTCACACATAATACAACAAATTATGGCACCTATTTATATAAAGAACACACACACACACACACACATTTATACATGGGTAAATCAACATAATCCAAGCTTTTGTGATATTGTTCCTCGGCAATGGTACCAAAAACTTAATGTGCTCAGAATTTGGTTATAAAAATCATACAATTTAAAGCATATTCCCAATTAAGTTTTAATTTAAACATCAATTTTAAGGAATTAACGAGCATCAATTCTCAAGGAACAAGTGTACACTAGTCATTCTTCATCAATTGAGTACACTAATAGAAAAATTTATTAAAAAAGAAAATAAACTAAATCATTACAAGATATAGGAGAGGATTCATGTAGATAGATAGAAATTATTAAAGACATAACATTATTGAGTAGCAAATACCTCAATTAATCATTATTCTGGCACCATGTAAGAACAACTTAGAATCACTTCTTTTTCAATCCATGATTCCCTATCTTATAAGTAATTTAATGGATATATTCTATCTCACTATTCTTACTTAAAAGATGCATTAAACTTAGTCTTCACAAATAATCCCATGTTCCGGGTGATATAAACATAAAATTAGCCAATAGCCCTATATTTTAGGTGAAATCAATTAATCTTTAAATTACTTGAGTTCTTGTTCTTAACCTTCTCTTGCAATCCAAATAAGACATAACAAATATGAAATCAAATAAATAAACTCACTTCTACTTCATTTTTTAAGCTCATTAGAAAGGAAGAACATTCAATCAATTCATCAATTAAATCAAGTAACCAAATACAATAAATAATAATTAATTAATTTAAAAACTAAAGTCAATACAACCTCATGATTTCAAGAACAAAATTTAAATACAATTAAAATAATAATCTCATCATCATCTAAGAAAAATAAAACAAAGGAAAAAAAAAGAACTCACAGACAAGCCATCTTGCTCTTCAATTGTAAACATTCTCGAACAATGCTCCTATTCTTGGTGGATTCTCCTATTTAATAAGTGACACTTTTTTTTTTTTTTTTTTTTGGGTATCCACCTCTCTTCTCTTATGTCCAATTCTTGAAATTTTTGTGTAGCTATAGCTTGCTAAGATGCCAAAAATGTTTCTCTAGCCTTATGGTCTGAGTATAAGGTAAATACTAAAAAGGATTCTTGAGATCTTCCAATTCTGCACCAAATTGGACTCAAAAATCACTTTAATTTGATCAGGGCCAGTGCTAGGTTACTTTGACTGAACTGACGTCAGTTCCAATATGGAAATTCCAAATTCTCTACTTTTTCTCCCCTATTTTGCTCTATTCTTCTATATCTGAGCCAGGGTCGGTTCACCTATATTGGGCCTGTGCTGAGTTAACTCTGGAAGTGGCCTTTTTTTGCACAAAAATCTTCAATTTCTGCACAAAAACACAAAAAAAAAAAAAAATCCTTCTACAGGCCAAATATCTGATTGTAAGGAAATTAATTAGCTATTATACCAAAAACGTCACAAAATTAACTCATATAGATAAGAAAATATCAACATATCTTAGCCCTATCATTTACTACTACTGCGAATCTTCTAGCCATCCTAATCACAAACAACAATTAAAGTTAGTAGAAGATTTAAATACTTAAATAAATACTTCTCACCAATCATATACATATTGCCTAAACCTAGTCTCTAATACAACTTGTAACACCCCGCTACCTACGTACCGTAAAAGGGGCAGGAATGTCGCCCCGTTCAAAGGATAATGGGTCTTTATAATGAGATAAATAAATAATTCATCTAAAATAACACCTCAAATAAAACTTAAAAGTATCACAATTCAAGTAAAACTTATATATAGTCTCAAAATAAAAAATGACCGAATATTGTCTCTAAGCTAAACAATCAAAATATACAGTACAAGATCTTGAACTCTAGCATCGACCTTGTCAATAGTGCTCTCAACCAAAAAGCATGCACAAATAATGTGAGAAATAAATTTCCTTGTGTGTGAGAGTGTTCATTTAAAACAATTTCGTGATATGAATTTTGAAATACAAGAAGCACAATTGCAATTATAATCAACAGTTTCAAATACAAGAGTAGTATTTTCAATTTATATTTTCAATAAATAACTTTATTTCAAGAAAATCAACCATTCAACAATAAGATGGACTATGAAACCCTGTGTCATATTTTTAGGCTATGAAACCATGTATTGTGATCTTATATTGTGAAACCTTACATCACAGTACAATGAATGATTGTCCTATGGATAGGGATAGTTCTCCTTCTCCCAAACCCCCTCTAACTTACCAGTTGTCCATTCCAAAAAAGTACAATCCCATTTAGAAGTGGTTGCTAGCTCAAAAAACTTTGACTCCCTACCACAGTCACCTAATAAAAAACGAGTTCACCTCGTGGAGGTGGCCGCATGCCGGAAAGATAATGCGCTCCTTTTTAGGCAAGTGCTAGTAGTCTACCTTTATTGAGTACTGAACATTTTTGCATCAAGGAAACTCATTAGCATCAAGTAGTAATAAAAAAGAAAATATCCAGTATGACTTGGAAAACCTTGATTAAATCATTTAGTGCAAAAGTCAAATAAATTATTTTGAAATCCCTTTAGTTTAAGAAATCAGTGTGTAGGTAGAAATAGAGTAAGAAAACTAGCCATACTAAATATTTTAATACAAAACTCATATTTCCAATAGCAAAACCTAATACTTGATAATATTGCAATTGCTATATTTTACAAACAGTTATAATGCAAGAACTTACTTTGGTATAGCAAATTAATTTCTTAAACCTAGTGAGTGGATCCTTGCCCTTGACTTCCTTCCAAGTCTAAAAGTTATAAAATAAATAAGTCACAACCTACTCCAAGTATTTTAGAAAATCATAGTCCTTATATAATTAATTCCTCATTCACACACAACCAACAAGGCTTTAAATAAATGATTATCCAAACCCTTAATACATCCTTAAGTGTCAATACTTATAATTATTGCACCGCAAAAAGGAAATAAATTAATAATAGGGAGCTTTCTTAGAAATTCTTAAGCGGATCACAATTTCCAACAAGTTATCCGTTTTTTCCCAAGATTATAATACATATAGAAACACCTCGGATTAACTTCAATTTTTACAGAGACATACCTAAACTCATATAGAATAGAATATAAGTGGCCATCCACAAAAAAAAAAAAAGGTTTATTTGCACTCAAAAAATTATTTTTTGCTACAGGAGTATTCTGCCCAACACAGACTAGCGTGAAATAAAAATTCATAAATTTTAATTCCCACATCAGAAAATTCTGAAATATTATAGGTAGCATCTACATACATAAAGCTAAATTTTCAATGTTTTGACCTTCTTCAAATTTGTAATTTATCATACCAAAATAATAGTATCAAACTGACTGTACAATAGAAACAAGGTACTCTATCCCTTCAGTTTTTTTGAAAATTCTTGGGTTTTGTCCTAGTGTTTTCTTGCAGGATTTCTAACATAAAACATACTCTAAACATGTCTAGATTACAATATCAAAAGTCCCTTCCATAATAAATCACTTTGCTTTTTTTTTTTTTTTTTTGGCCTTAAATCCTACAACTAGCATATTATCGCAAATTTTCTAGCTTTCATGGATAAAGGGTAAAAGTTCTTTCTTTTATAAAAATCTTTTGAAAGGTGGTTTTTCATTTAATTTCTAAGCATGTTTAGATGATAATCATAAATTTTCAAACAAGGAATACATGTTACAATTTTTAAAACCCTAAAACCTTAATTTTCCCTCTATAATGGTGACAATAAGAAAATCAAGAAAAAGAAATGACTTTGGCAATTACCTATTGTTACACCTATTTTGAGCAACCTTAGAGGGAAGAGTGGGTGTCTCCTAACTTTTGTTACCACCATGAACGTCAAGGAATCGATTCAAGAATGGTGCTCCTAAGTTGTGATTTTGTGCAGAAATTCCTTGTAAACAACAAAATAATTAAACTTTAGCAAAAGGGGAGAGGATTTCTTGTACTAGGGGGAGAGAATGTGGGAAGACTGATAGGAATTTTTAGGGCTCAAAAATCTGATTTAGATTGCCTTTTATAGGTGAATTATATTTGGTTTAGGAAATAAGAGAAAAGGGAGAAGAATTAAGGAAAATCATATTTTTCTCTAGGCCTTAATAAATAAAAAGCTTCCTTCAATTAATTAGTCATAATCCTAGAGGATTTGGAGAGTTATATGGTGGCGCAAAAGAGAGGAAATAGGTAAAGAATATTCTCCAATTTTTTCCTAAACATTAAAGGATTAGAAATAATAAATCCCGTTCAAGTTAATTTCTCAAACACACAAGAATTGGATTTTCTCCCTTTTTCGTTCCTCTAAGTTGCGGCTACTAGGCTTTTAGAAGCCTATTGATTCCCTCAAAATATTCTTCTAGCTAGAATAAATATGTAATTTAAGGAAATTCAAATTCTCTCTAAATAAAATAAAAGGAAAGTCCTGCTAGACTAATATTTAAATATTTTATAAAATTAATAAAATAAGCATATAATGAGTATTTAATAAAAATATAGCAAACACACACACACACACCCCTATGTAATTATTTAACATCTAATAAATAGTTGCCTAAATTATTTTAATTAAGCGATTAATTAAAATGATTTTGGTAACTATTTATTAGATGTTAAATAATTACATAGGGGTGTGTGTGTGTGTGTGTGTGTGTGTGTGTGTGTGTGTCTATATATCCCCCAATTAATAGTTTTATGCTGGAATATTCTATCTATCTTTATTTCATAAAGCGATTTCCAAACATCCCAAAGTACAACAATTCTTACAATCATGCTCAAATAAATTCATTAATGCGATGCCAAATATGTCTATATGTAAAAATGTTCATGCTATATGGCTTATATATTTTCCTAATTTCTAGAGGCATTTAAGGTAGGGGTGTTTCAACTTAGCTTGTAGAGAAAGAGGTGGTGGGTCATATGACATATGATCTTGATTCCTCCAATATGGCCTTGTATGACAACACCATTCCAAATTTGCAGCTCATAGAAGAGTCATAATTGAAGTGCTATTCTTGATAGAAATTAAAGCTCATGTATTGGTCAGCTGGGGGAGTTACATTCCAAGTATAACGCTTTTCACTAAAAGCAACAGTTTGAGCTTGCAATGCTACTGTCTTATTACCACTGTAGCCCTCTTGAGTTAGTATCCATGACCCCATACGGTTCCATTGGTAATTGTCTATAATGATGTTTTCAAACCACTCGCAAAGTAAAAGAAAAGTTAGTAATAAGAAAAAGTAATACAAAAATATAAAATTACATAAACAAAGAAAAAATATACAAAAAACAAAGAAAAGCGAAGTTCCAAAACAAAGAAAAAAATAAGAGAAAATTCATAATTACAAAAAATAGCTAATCCAGCAAGACTCGAGCTTTTTATGATATTGCCAATCTCTAGCAATAATGCCAAAAACCTATTGTGTGTTTTTAGTGTAGGAAATATTATCAAAAAAGTCCACAATAAATTAAGTTTTAGTTAAACTGCTAAACACTAAAATCACATATTTGAGCAAGTATACCTATTTGTAGTACATGGAGTAACAAGTATTGTATCTACAAGAACTTAGCAATTACCGCTACCTTACTTTAATCTTATTGTTTAGCCGACAAATTAAAAGTGATAAAGTAAATAATCTACTAGTGTAATATACTAAAGAATATAACAAGTTCACACAGAAAAGCTACAAGGATTATCAAGGAGTTAGAATACGGAGAAAATACATGTAAAGAGGTGATGTGTAAATTTTAGGTGTATAAAAATAATCAAATTTAAATCCACCCCTTAGTCAAGTTTTAATTAAAATATTAATCCCAAAATATACATACAAGTAAGTATACTCATCGCAAGCGTAACATAGGAAATTAACGAGTATCGATTCTCAAAGGAACAAGTACACACTAGTCACGTTTCGTTCATTATTTAACTAACCCAATAAATTGATAAAGAAATCAAAATACAAATAAAAGTAAAAACGAATATATATATATATATATATATATATATATATAACTCATGGAGAGAAAAATATGTAATTAAATAATTATTCTCAAAAGCATGACATGAATCATTTAACACTTATCACAACCAATTATTTCCTTAGCATTATGAAGGAATATAAAGTAAAATTTAATCGTTTTTCAAGTTATGAATCTACGTATGTAAACTCCACTTCTTTCCCAATCCATAGAATCACTATCTTTTGATTAAATTAGTAGATTTTCCAATTAAACCAACATAACCAAAACATACATTAAACTCAATTCCTCATAAATATGAAATTAGCTGCTGACCCTTTGCTCGAGGTGAAATTAACTAATCTTTAATCACTTTGGTTCTTTAATCTTAACTCCGTTTCCCAAGTCCATTAAGATTTAACAAATATGAAATCAATGCAATAAATTTCTAACATCGTTTCCCAAGTTAATTAGAAGAACGCGCATCAATAACCAATGATAACAAGTAATCAAATACCAAAGAAAATAATTAATTGATCAAAGAATTAATTAACTCAGAATCATAAATCCAAGAATAATATTCAAATACAATTAAAGAATTAAACTCATCATTGTTCAAGAAAAAAAATAAATGAAAAAGATAAATACTCATAGACAAGCTTTTTAATTTCCAATGAAAACTCCTCTAAGAATCAATGCTCCTTGAGTAATTTCTCTAGAGAAAATATTAATGGTGTACTCTAAAAGATATGTCTAAGTCCCCACATTGAGCACACACCGTTTTCTAACATGAATAGCTTGTATTTATAGATAGAGAAATTGCCTAAAATAATCCTAAGTAAAGAAGAAGTAATTTCCTAAAAAGGCTTTTGAAATTAATTGCAAATCTAAGTCACCACCTTTAAATTGAGAATTGGGATTGAAAACTCCTGTTTCCTTTTTGTCGTATGCACTGAAGACCATTCTTGTTGAAGCTTAAATCGCCCAAGCCACTAAAGCCATCCGAGCCTCAAAGCCAACTGAAGTCATGAAGTCCAAGCCATTTTTCCTTTAATTCCATCGACCGAGCCACCTTCCTTTTATTCGAGCCACACAGGAGCCACTCTCCTATGAATTCAGCTCACCCGAGCTGATGACAATTGAGCAACCAAGCCGCTCCTTCTCTACTGAGCCGAGCTTCTCCTTATGTTGTCTTCTCTCTGAGCCAAGAATTTTGTCAAAGCCAAAATTACTGAAGCTGCTTTTCCTCCGCTGAACCACCTGAGCCAGCCTTCATTTCTTCTCCTTACGCACAGCTTAGCTAAGCCACCACAATCTCCAGCTTTCAAGCCACTGAACTTTTCCCTCCTTTGTTGTCTTCTCGCTGAGTCGCAGCTTAGCCGAGCCGTAGCTTAGCTGCATGCATCCTTCCCAGGATGTCTTTCATCCTCCCCATGATAAGTTTTTGTCCTTTTCCCCTTTTGCTTTGTTTATTTGTTTTTCTCGTCTTGGCCCAACGATTTATTTCTTTTTTTCATTTTGTCTTTTGTTCTTTGCTTGAGCCAACCAAGTCGTGATCTCCTTTGAGCCATTATTCCATTTTCAATTTTCAATTTTTCCTTCCTCTATTTTGTCTATTTTTTTTCTGCTTTCCACTGTTCTTCTACTATAGGACTGGTGCCAAGTTCATCTTCTTGACTTGGTGCTGGGTCTACATTGGAAAATTACTTAATTAGCTCCAAATTTCACATATTTTTGCATAAAATTACAAAAAAGTATTTTTCTAAGTGAAATATCAAATAGGAAAGAATATGACTAGTTATTGTATTAAAATTATCTTAAATTAGCCTTACATAATTAAGAAAATAATGATGATTTTAGCCTCTATAAGAGGAAATCACCTAAATCTATATTAAGTAAAGAGAACATCCTTAAATCCATTGAGTACTAATTCTAATACCGATATGAGTTTAAAAGGTGAATTTCATGTTTTCTCAAGTTACTAAATTCCTATTTTTAGATAATCAAAAGGTATTTCTACCTCTCTAATTCAATCTAAAAAGCATTAAGATCAACTTCATTATATCTAGAAAAAATAACGCCCCCATATCTTGATGATATCACAAACCCATCAAATCCGTAAGCAACAATATCCCTATCTCTATGTGATATTATTAACTCGTTGTTTACTAGGTCTAATCCCCTAATCCCTCTCTCTAGTTAATTGATAGATAACAAGTATTGAATTAATCAGTTTGGTACCACTTTCCTAACCTTATCTCTCGAATTCATTAGAAGAGAACCATTTAGTTCAAAACACAATTATCCAAATAATTAAATACTAGAGATTGAAATTCAAAAGATCAAATAATCAATTTCAATACAAAACCATAGAATTAGAGTTTATTCCTCAATACAATTAAAAGCATATGTATTTAGTATTATTAATGTAAATTATAAAAGAAGGAAAAGAAATCACTTATAAATAAGAAAATTTTATTTTTCTTCCTTGAAATCTTCTTGATCAACTCTCATCTTTTTCTCCAAGATTTTTCTTGATCTCTCTCCTATTTGTGTTTCTTTGAACCCTCTAAGAGTTCTCTAAGGTTTTTTAAGCCCCAAGCCTAACTACTCTTTAGGATTTCCTATTTTCCTCTCTTTATTGGAGTTTTCGTTCCAAAAATCACCCAAAAGATTCCTATTATGCATAGAAAAATAGACATCAACCAGCCCTGGCACCTAGCATACAAAGAACCCTGTTTAACCTCTGTTTTGTGCATTTCTCTAGGAACCAACTAGTCCTGGCTGACCCCCACTAGTTGGTGTTGGTTATTTGCTATCCAACTCCAAATTTCCTCTATTTTAGCTCTATTTTTGCAGTAAATGCCTACACCAATTCCCTTGCACCAACGGGCCCAGTTCCTTTCTGTTTTGACCAAATTTCCACTTCTTTTGTGTACTTTTGCACCATCTTTCCATATACTTTTTCATTCCAGAAATCTCACACAAAAGATGGAAAAAATGTGAGAATTAGTAATCATCTATACATGAAATCATAATAAATATAATGTAAATGACTTAGAAAATATAAACAAAATTAGCCCTATCAGTGGGACATGTGACAACTACCCTATTTCAATCTTATTTTATTATTTAGGTAACAAAATAAAGGGATAAAGAAATTTAAAAAATTAAACTAAGCTATGCTAGATAAGTATAGAGAATTCAAGGAATTAACACGTGGCAAGTCCAAGGGTAAAAAAAGATTAGAAAGAAAAAGTAAAATCATATAAAAGAGAGAATTCCTCTAAATTCATGCCAATAAAAGAACACCTTCCAAATCAATTAATTCCTAAACTAGGCATTGGTAAGAGTTACAAAAGTAGATTTTAATCTTTTTTGAGTTGTAAAATCCCCATTCTTAAGTTAAATTGAATGATATATCTATCTAATCAACTCAACCAAAGAAAGAATGAAGATTAACTCAATTGCCCAATGCATCCAAAAATCATAAAATCCTTATCTCTAGATGATTTCATTAATCTTTTAATTACCATGTCCAAATCTCTAACTTCATCTCTTGAGTCAATTGAAAAAAGCAAACATCGAATTAATTAAACTGGTGTTCTAAATCTTAACAACTTCTCTCGAATTCATTAGAATAGTACAAATCAATTGAAGAAATCAACTAATTCTAACTGACCAATTTAGCATAATTAATGCCAAGTAATTAAATATCATAGATAGAAATTAATAGATCCAAGCTCAATTATAATTTCAATAACAACAATTGCATAATGAAATTACAAAGAAAAGTAAAAGAAATACTTATAGACAAGGTTCCTCGTCTTCCTCAATGAAATCCACAGACAATCATCTTCTTCCTCTCCAAATTCAATTTGATCTTCCCTTTCTTGGTGATTTTCTTGAGTTCTCTCGGCCTTTCTACTGTCTTTGAAGCTCCCACTCCTATTTTGGGTTGAAAACTCGGTATTCATAGGTTTTTGAAAGCTACATCAACAAATTGCACAAAATAAAGACTTTTTGAGGAGTTAAATGGTGCTGCCTATGTTTGTCTTAACCGGCCCTGCTTCCGTTATTTTTTTTTGAAATCTAAAGGGTTGAGCGGCACCACTTCAATCAACATAACCTACATTACTTATTTTCTGTAGCTCAATTCTTTAAAAAATCCACATTGAACTGTGCTAGTAGCTCTTGGTATCTCAGCCTTCTTGATCTCTAAATTTAAGCAGTACCGTTTATGTTGGCTCAAGAGGGACCATTTAAATCTCTTTTCTGCTCAATTCTTTGCTCTTTTCACCTTATCTTTTCTTCATATCTTCAAACAATCAATCTGCATGAAATAAGGTTAAAAGGTGATGAGTAGCAATCTAAATATGATTTCATAATAATTTAACCACAATAAAAGTAAAAAATATGAACATTTTTAGTACTTATCAGTCCCCCACACTTAAATTTTTGCTTGTCCTCACACAAATCAACATTATCCTCAACAAGTAATTATCTATGAAAATTTAAGATTTTAAGCTTAATAACAAGAATAATTTAGCATGTGTGCAAATATAGTAAATATAGTATAGATATTATTCTTCTTTTTACCTAAAAATTTAATCAAATACCTATTGAATCAAATTGAAGTCATGTAAATTCATATATTAAGTTAGATATAACCAAGGCCATCAAAGTTAAGTTAAATAAGTTTATACCCCTTTAATGAGATTTACTACATTCCTTAGGCCAAGAATACAAACAATGTGACTCTTATAAGTCAAAATTAATGAGCTTACTCAAGTTTTGTTGCTTGAGAAATTAAAATACAAATCGAAATAGTAAAGTAGGCACCTCTCATATTTTTTTATACAGAGATATGCATATAATGATTTGGAATGAGTATTTTTGCATTCTTTAGTTACTTTTTTTTTTAAAGCCCACATTTTTTTTGGTCAAAGGATATGTACTTTTTAGTCTTGGACATTTTTTTTTTCTCACTTTGGCAGGTGCATTTTACATCCTACCTCTTTGGTGTAGCTTGTGGGTGACCTTTCTTGAACAAATTTGGTGGCCCAAGGGGATTAAATACAACACAAGCAAGAACACTCAAAATAGGGATAATATAGGTGAATATAGTAACAAGAGAACTACCCTTCCCATAAAATAACAACCCTAGAAGAACTAAGGTTCAAGAACTTTTAGTTTAGTAGGTTAGATCTACTATAACAGCACCCCAATATCCTTAAACCAACAAGGGGTTTAAGAACACAAGAATAGAAGCTATAGGTACCCAACTAGACATAGAGAAAATCTTCAATGAACAAGCAATCCAAGACCTAATCTAAAGCAACTAACCAGATTATCCAACAAGATTTAGAGGCTCAAACAAAGGGAGGACAAATCCCTTAACATAGTCTTGAATAAGGGAACAACAAGGAGGATGAACCTTTCATGACTCTCTTTTTGAATTTGAATATACAAGATTGAATGTCTTGTCATGTCACATAAAAAATATAAACCCCAACTATAGTAATTAGTTTAGTGAGGTCCTAAGATAAATTTTAGTCTAAAAATGTTATTACAAAGCATTAAAAATAAAAATAAACTGGAAAAAACAACAAAACACACAAAATGGGGGATTATCCCGAAATGAGCAGGCACTAGCTAGGCCATTAAGGATAGTGCCAGTTGCACACTGTCAGTCAAAAAATTTTGGCTAGAAAAGGGCTAGTGCCGGCTATGCCAATAGGACTGGCACCGGTTGCTCTCTATTTAGCCGATGGCTCTCAATTTCTAGCCCTCTCTTCCTTGTTCCATCTTCTTGGACTTCTCTTGATATTCTTAAACAATTATCAGCACATTATGCTCCTTTAAGCAATTAATTACCTCTCAAGAATCTTCCATCTTCACGTAGGGTTTCATGAATGCTTGGAGCCCTTCATGGAATCTCTTTGTCCTTGCCCTCGTCCTTGGCCCTTGTGTCATGTCTCCCCATTCTTATGCTCGTCCTCTATAATGAAGTGAAGTCTCATCATCTCCCTCTTTTTTAGAAGGATTCAATTTCAAATCAACTCCATCACCTATATCGAAAGGAGAAAGATCACTAACATTGAAATGGCGCTAATGTTATACTTACCAAACAAGTCGATTTTGTAAGCATTGTCACCATATCTCTCTAACACTTGGAATGATCTACTCCCCTACGGTTGAGCTTAGATTTTCTTTACATAGGGAATCTTTCCTTCCTAAGATGCATCCACACCTAATCTCTAGGCTTAAAAGTCACTCTCTTGGCCTTGACTTTTTCATGGATCGCCTTAATCATTTAAGCCTTTTTCTTACCATCCAAACTTGCAAGTTTTCTTGTAGGTAAAAGAACTAAATCTAATGGAGTTAGTGGATTAAAACCATAAACAACTTCGAAATATGAAAAAAAAAAAAAGTAGTGGAGTGAGTAGCGCGATTATAAGCAAACACAATATTGGGTAAGCACTCTTTTCACGTCTTCAAATTCCTTTTGATTATGGCCCTTAGAAGTTATGTGAGCATCCAGTTAGCCATCTCTATTTGGCCATCGGTTTGTGGGTGACAAGCTGTGAAAAACAAAAAGTTTATCCCAAGCTTTCATCATAAAACACACAAAAAATGACTAAGAAACATGGCATCTCTATAAGAAACAATTGTCCTTATTATTCTATACATTCTCACAATTTCTTTGTAGAATAAATCTACAGTAAAAGAGGTATCATTAGTCTTTGAACATGCAATAAAATGTTCCATCTTAGAAAACCTATCTACCATAACAAAAATAGAATCATTTTCCCCCTCCCCGGTTCTAGGCATGCCATGAATAAAGTCCATAGAAATATCAACCTAAGGCCAAGTAGGGATGGGTAAAGGAGTGTAAAGACTATGAGGCAAGGATTCGAATTTTGTCTTTTTGCAAGTAATGCATTGATCACAAAACTTTTCAATATCTTTCCTCATTTTAGGCCAAAATAAATGGTCTTTAAGGATGCTTAAGGTCTTAGCAACATCAAAATATCCTATCAAACCTTCCTTAACCAATAAAAGTCTAATAGACCCTTTAGGTATACAAAATCTTCCACCTTTAAATAAGAAACCCTTACTCCTATAGATTTTCCCAATTCCATTCTTTCCACATGTAAGAAAGGTGTTGTCAAATTCTTCATCATTGGTGTACAATTATTTCATCATCTAAAACCCAATCAATTTAGCATCAAGAGAGTTAAGCAAAGCTTACCTTCTTGAGAAAGCATTTACCACAATGTTTTCTTAACTTTCTTATACTTGACAACATAAGGAAAAGCTGCAAGGAACTCCATCCATTGTGCATGTCACTTGTTGAGATTTTGTTGCAATTTTAAATGCTCAAGAGATTCATGATCAATGTGAATGACAAATTCCTTAAGAAGTAAATAATGTTGCCAATACTTAAAAGTCCTAACTAAGGTAAAAAGTTTCTTATCATAGGTAGAGTAGTTTAGGACCACTTTGAATATCTTCTTACTAAAATAAGTGATAAGCCTTTTGTCTTGGGTCAACACGGCTCCTATCCCGACTCTACTCGCATCACATTCTACTTCAAAGGCTCTTTCAAAGTTTGGTAATGCTAACAAGGGGGTTTGGCTCAGCTTATTCTTGAGGGTTTTAAAAGCCACTTCTTCCTAGTTTCTCATCTAAATCCCATACTCTTCTTCACAACTTAGTCAAAAAAGCAGCTAGGGTGTTAAAATTCTTGATGAAAAACCTTAGAAGATGGTGAATAAATTTTTGGCAAACTAAAATTTTTGAGAAATCTGTTTTACAAAATAGAATTGTTATTCAAATTTTTGACCAACTACACTTGCAACAGAGAGAACTATTCAAGGAAATTTTGAGAAATATCTAGATTTAGATTGAGATAAGCATGATGCAATTAATGCTATATTGAAAATGGTTTGGTGAACACCTTTAAATATTTTTTAAGAAACTAAGAGATTCTGAGCAGGGGCAGTTTACAAGATTATTCGAAAATAAATGCTGAGAGTTAATGCAGAGAACTGTGACATGAAATGTATAGTGGTTCAATCTACCAAGATCTACATCTACTATCTTAAGCTCATACTTAATGATTTACAACCAAATTTCATTTACCCAACTTAATAGAATCAATCTGTACCATATACAAGAGAATATCATCACACTTTATTTTCCAAAACCTTTCAATCAATCAACAAATTAAGATTCACCCCAGACAGGTTTTACACCACAACCTTGGTACACAAAGATGATTGAAAATAAATGGAACTAAAATAGCTCACTTCTTTGAGTAGATGCGCACTAAGAACAAGCACAAACACTTTTACCTTTAGGATATAATTTGATTTCACTTTGGAGCAATTTGATAAAGGAGATTTTTGTTTTTTATAAAGCAAGAGTGTTTCTTAGAAGGATAGGACAAAAATATGCTTTCAAATTGAGTTTAGAAGCCTTATATAGAGATATAAAATACAGTACTAACGGCTACAAAATGGCTATTTTTCGCTATCAGATTTACTAGCATTTTGGACTCATGTTTCGGACGACGATGCATCCAAAAGGTAACTCCAAATTGACACTTTTTCTGGCAGAATTGATTTGATACTGTTTACAAAGTTTTGGACATAGCTTCTGGATGCAGGGTTACCCAAAACGCTCAATCCAAAATTCTAAGAATTTTAAAACTTTGAAATATTTTGTTTTAGTGCTTCTTGGTGGAATTAAATTGAATTAAAAGGTAAAGAGGATATAGAAATTTACACAGAGAGATACCTTAACAAGGATTCCTAGTCTAAGGTTCTTCCATAATAGATTCTTTTAATTTGCAATCTTTCAAGCTTGATCTTCTTCTTGATTTTTTATTTTCGATTTCTATAGCTTCAAGAGTTGCTTAGAAATTCTATTTGAATGTCTTGGAAGACCTGAGGTCAAACATGTCCTATAATAGGTAGATCATACGTGTTAGTCTTCATCATTATTTGTCATAAGTTAAAACACAAGAGACCACCCTTAGGGCTAACAATCTCTCCCTTTTTTGAGTGATGACAAACTTGATGGGTTTGTGATATATAAATAATAATGATATGTACAGTACGGACATGTTTAGACCAAGAGAAATAAGAATATTTTTTAATAAAGTGTAATATCTATTTATAGGACTCAAAGAGAGTTTATGAGTTTAAGATAAGAATTTTAGGCATATACTCAAAAACATGGCTTAATAAGCCTATGGCCCAACCTACCTCAATATCCTCCTTCCTTCCATTACAAGACCATTGCTTAAAAGCATAGCCATTGCAACCATTTTATAAACATGTATAGAAGAAAGTTTAGCAAATAAATGGTGAGATGAGATGCTCCTCCTTAAAGTGTGCATAAATGAATATTTGTAAATTATGAGAGAAAACTGGAGTCAATTTTGTACATCCAAAACTTAGAGAAGGAGAGTATGGAACTTTTTGGAATTTGAGTTTTGGATGGCCAAACTATGTGTCCAAAATAACATGTAGTTTAGACAGAAACTAATTCCTTTAAAAGAACACATTTTTAGATGGGACTTTTGGATCAAGAAAGTATGTGCCCAAAACTCCCCCTATCATAATGCAAGAGATAATGGATTCTTAGAATTTTGATATATCCTAGTTTTCTCAAAGAGTTTTAATCATTAAGGAAAGTTTTATGCAATATTAGAATAGCTATCTAACTGTCTAAGATTTTTATCAATGAATATGTCACAGAATTATATTAATAACTTCAACAAAAAAAAAAAAAATTACACATAAGCTCTAGTCTCAATGATACTTTTATTCCTAAAGAGAGAACCTTTGACTACAGTCAGGATATCAAACTAGTGTCCTTTTTGGACATCAGCAAACTGATATCACATATCATAAATTTTCATATTGTGCAGTTTATCCAAATCATATCATGAATTTCATAGAGAGAATTACAGGACCTTAGCTATGTTGAGAGACAATATTTTAGTGCATAACATCAATTCAGAGCACAAAGTTTCACTCACATTAGTTTACTACTCAAAGACTATCAATCAGTTAATCACTAGTGCAATATCAACAATTAGCCAAAGTAAGCATAGCACAATACCACATGTGAAACCCCACCTAAAGCCAACTCTAGAGTAAGGGGGTCGGGATGCATATCATATTATTTTGCTTGAATATATATATTTTTGAATGATTTTTTGGGCTTTAGAATTATGATTTATAGGCTAAAAGGTTTAGTTATGCGCATTGAGCAAGAAGGGTAAAATAGTAATTTTGCTTGAGGACAAAATAGGAAGATAGCTTGGGGATTAAATAAGAAGAACATTTGGGTGAGGAAATAAGAATAAGAGTTGTTGTGGTTTAGTGGTTAGAGCTTTGGAATTAATCTCTAAGGTCTTGAGTTCAAATCCTATCATTTAAGTCTTATCATGACTTTTTTTATTTAGGGTTGGATTTTCATTCTTGCGTTCCATGAAAAAAAATAGGAGTGTTTTTCTAGAGGAGAAGTGAAGAGAATGTCCTAATCCTATCCTTATGTCCTAAAAAGGATTCTAAAAGAATTCTTTGTCCCTCCATTACCTCTAGCTTGTCCTAACCTTTCCACCAATTAAGCTTGTTCAAAATTTATCTAAATCCATGTTTCAATTCCAGAAAATTCAGCAAGGATTATTGGTCTTTGAACTTCAAAAATGACTCTTAGAAGTTGGAGATTTGACTGAAAATAGGGAAGGAGTTAAGGAAGGTTCCCAAGAGAAATTAATCCTCATAGTTGAGCCTTCAAACTCCACTCTATAGTGTTCATATCCTCCACGAAAGAAATCTGAAATTTTTCCAAAGTCTTGGGCAGCCGAACCTTCAAAAATATCAACCATATATCTTAATCAATTGCTGCAAGAAAAATGGCCAATTGATTCAGCTTGAAGACTGAAATTCTTGTGCAGAAACCGGACTGCAAAAAACTGCACAAACCAGAAAAAAATCTGGGCAGTTTTGCAATATAGCAGGTCAAAATCAAAGCTGTTTCTTCTACCTTCAAACCAGTAAAATACCTCTACTTTTCATCCATAAAGAAGTCTAGAAACCAGCCTTAAAGGATCCTTAAACACCTCTCAAAACCCTCTACAAATCTCCTGGAATATTGTAGGAAAAATTGCACAGGAAATTTTGCAACCATACGAACCATAATCGGAAAAATTCCAACCTTGTTCCCTTCAAGCCTTGGCCGAAACCACCCTCAAATCTCTGTATGTTAACCCTTGTTCAGCCATGAACTGAACACCATTACCCCCCTCCACATACCTTGCACAACTGGACTCCATAACCACACCTTAAATTCCTTCTACAATCACTCCCATCAAACTTCCATTTGGATTTCAAAATTTTCAGCATTTGCTACATGAAAACACCCTTGGATTAGGCTTCATAACAAGAAAATTCTTCTGCTATTGAACTCAGAAATTTAGCCAGGCTTAAAGCTCCCTCAACCCTCATTCATTTCGGCAAAACACAAGCAATCCAATCGGCCATTCGCAACTTTAAGAATCCTCCTTCAATCAAACACCATTAACATATATTTTACCTTAAAATAGTCCTTAAATTTCTCCATTTGAATTTCAAACAACCAAATTTTTCTCTTCCTTCCTAAACTAAAAAACTAAAATCCCTGAACTCCCTCAATCATTCGGCCAGCCACTTCAGAAAATTCGTCCAACATTCCCCTCTAATCCTCTCCATTTTCACCAAGAACACACATTACCTTCCTTCAAGCCAAAGACCACTCTAAACACCTCTAATCCCTTCCAAAAACTCCAGAACACGCCTATATACTCCCTAGAGTCCATTTCTGAATTTTATAACATCAAATCTCGAAAATAAAAATTGACAATCGTATCAAAACCAGAATTTTGCTTAAAGTCTCAGGAACATCATTAAGGTAACCAAGAACAACTTTTGTTCATCTTCTTTCCTTCAACCTTTAACATATCATACTAAAGATCTCACTCACTCTCTCTCTCTCTCTCTTACTCTCTCTCTCTCTCTCTCTCTCTCTCTCTCTCTCTCTCTCTCTCTCTCTCTCTCTCTCTCTCTCTCTCTCTCTCTCTCTCTCTCTCTCGGCCGAAATGGTTGCTGCAACCATGGCTGTTTTCTTTCTCCTCTCTTGGACAATTCAAAGCTCTCAAGTTCGTGGATCTTCTTAAATCTTCATCGAGATAGTCATCAACCAAGTATTTTTCTTTAACCTTTCTTTCGAATTCTGGATTCATGTCTCTTAGATTTTGATAGAGAGGATAGAATATGAATAGGGGATTGAGTATATGCATATGTATGAAGGGGTTGAGATTGGAGCATAAAAATAATTGATCATGATTAAGCTTTGAGAAATTCCTTGAGAATCGATGTATGCTCTCCATGTCTTAAGAGATTATGAATGTTTAAGCATGCAAGATGTTTTGTCACCTTTGGTGAATAGGATATTATGTTCTTATTTTCATTGAAACCGTGAGTATGGTTATGCTTAGTAGAGATTTGGCCATGTGATAGTAGGATGGATTTAAGCCTTGTTCATGAATAGAATAGTTTGTTGATTGATGCTAGGGTATATGTTTATGATTCTAGTTTGTAATAGGAAAATTATGATCACGACCTTGTTGATCCTAGGCTATTTTGATTAGCAAATTTTATTACCCTAATTAAAATTATTACTATGCTTTTTCTCCAAAGATTTCGAAATTCTTAGGAATTTTTGGAAATGGTATATTCAATGAGATAGTGATATTTTACTAGTCAAATAAAAGATATCTTTATTAAAAATAATATATATGTATTTATATATAATAATAATAATAATAATAATAATAATAATAATAATAATAATAATAATAATAAATAAAACCTTTTATATAAATAATAATAATAAGTAAAATATTAATGACCTTGTAGACCATATATTCATAAATATTATTTATATTTATTTATAAATCAAAATTGAATAAAAGTTATTGATTATTAATTTTAATACGTATTGATTATTAGTTAAGAGAGTAGTAATAATTTATTTTACTATTTAAGAATTACCATATTTTAATATCACCTAGGACTTAGGATTCTTCATCAATTAAACCCTAGTTTATTTATTAATATCAACACTCAAGGTTTATTATTTGAATCTTTAAGTTATTAGTAATTATTTTACAAACCCTAGTTATTTTAACTTATCAAGCTAAACTTATTTTATAAAATCCTTTACCATCCAACCTTAAAGCTTAGGACGTTAGGGTCATGATTATAATAAGTTGAACTAGGATTATTTTTGTAAGCGAATATAGCTTGAGTATAACCTTATGACTTGTGTTTACCCCAGGCAGGGTTAGGTCAGCTTTGGAAGATTTTTGAATTTGATCGAGCAAACGATCAGGTAAGCTCCTGCATAAACTTATTCGAAGACAAAAGGTTACTATGGCAAGCCAAATGCGATGTGTATGGACACTCATTTTGTAAAGACAATTTAGGACTTATTTCTTTTTATTTCAGTCAAGCCAATCATTTAAAAACTTAAACAAGCAGTTTTGCACAAATGCTAAACTCTTTCAAAAACCCAACTTTGACAAGAATTTTAGAAATCCTTAATTACTATTTCTAAATAAAGTAATGTTTTATCAGTTTTCTCCCAAGTGGGGCAATCAACATTGAGTACTTAATAAGGGTAGACTACTAGGACTAGTCTTTGAAGGGTTAGGGTAAGTCTCTTAGTAGATGCCCACCTCTGAGGGGTGAGTCCTTCTCGAATAGGATGCCAGTCCAGTAGGTCAGCCAGTCCGAGTTAGCAAGTTTCAGTCATATGGACTGTGTGTTTCCGGAATGGACAACCGGTAAGTTTGGGTGTGGAGAAGGAGGAGTATCTCACCCGATAGGCCGTACATCTACCTTTTGTCAGTCTGCACAAAGTATGGCATTCTGACCGTTATATGGTCATGGGGCCCAACGTGTAGCAACCCATGGCTACCTGTTTGAGTGGTTATATTTATTGTGCACATGTATGGTTTGAAAAGCAAAACGCCACTCTTTATTTTAACATTATTTCATGCTTGCCAGTACTTTCTCTTATGCAATTTTTACAACTTGCATACATGAACTGTTTTACCTGAAACACTCAAAGCATATACGGGCTTACTGAGATTTTTATCTCATCACCCTTTATGCCATGTTTTCAGGTCGATCTTACTATGGAGATGAGTAGCTAGATTTGTTGCCTACATTGAAGACTTTATGATATTTATCATATGTGTTGTTTCAAGAGATAGTAGTAATCAATTTATTTTGAATTTGTACCTATATTTTTTTGGGTTGTAATAAGTTCAATTTTAAAGTATTACTTTTATTTTCTTTTGTGTGAGCTAGTTATAAAGATCCCTTGTCCTATGGACGGGGTGACATCCCCGACCCTGTTGGGCCTAGGTAGTGGGGTGTTACAAGTGGTATCAAAGCATAGGTTTAGGCAAATATTGATAGTGTATGTTTTATTTTATTAAGTTCAAATCTTTTATCTAACCTATCTTGTTTATGCTGTAGGATGGTTAGAATGTTTAGAATCACAATGAAAGGGCTGCAATGGCATCCTCCCATCCCTATCTACCCAGAAGACCTACCAGTGCCTCAGCCTGCACCGCAGCCAATTATTCCCTTGGAAGATAGCAGTGACAATGTGGTCTCAATCACTAAGCCACCCCCAATACCTATGATGGACTTCGTTTCTGACAGTGAAGATGAGGAGATTGATATGGAATATGTTCCCCACCCTCCTAGTCCCGTAGTTGACTTGTCAACTGATAGTAATGATTCGGGAGAGATAGATTATGAATCTACCTTCCCTCTTACCCCTACCCAACCAGGTTGAGACTGGGGAGAGTACTAGGTGACCCAAGAAAGAGCCAATAGATGGGTATGCAAATGGGGCTGGGATAGACTTTACGAAGAATTCGGGGGGATGGTTATATGAGGCCAACTTTGAGAACTTCGATGAGGACTAAGGAGGCTAAATGCTGCTATGATCAGGATGTTTTATTTACAACTTTCCATAAACTCCTGTGTTAAGGATTTTATTCTTGTTTACTACTTTAATTCCAAATTTATGCAAATAAGAGTACTTAGAGTACTCCAAGGTTTGATTTTTTTTTTTTTTATGCAATTCTTTATACAAAAACTTGCATCTGATTTTCTTCTACTTAAATCTAGATGTGAATGCATGCTCAAATGAAATGTTTTAAAACTTGAATGCATAAACTCATTATCTGGGTATGGTTTAGAATGGCACCCAAGCGCCGTGTAGCCACATCAGGCAGAAGAGTTCCAAAAACAAAATTGGTGATGCCGAAGGTTGAGATGACTCAAATGCAGTCACCCAATTGGGGAAATGAGAGCGAGCCAGATTGGGAAATAGGGTCAGAAGAACCTGTGGGAATGACAATGGGGCAAGCATTCAGCAAGATAATCGAGGTTCTTCAAACTTTGACTGAGCGGAGGAATCCAAGGGGAGAGGACGAAGCTTTGGAATGGTTTCTGAAATTCCAACCGCCCATCTTCTTGGGAGAAGCTGAGCAGGATCAGAAAGCTGAACAATAGATAGAACTGATAGAAGACATCTTCGCTACGCTTTAGTACACTGAGAAACGGATGGTGAAATTTGCTGCATTCCGATAGAGGGGCCCAGCTCTGGCATGGTGGCAATGGGTTTAGGACGACTGGGAGATGATTGACCAAGACTGGACGTGGGCCAATTTTGTGGAAGCATTCAAAGCCGAATATATCCCTCAGTGGATAATTGAGAAGTGGGAAGATAAGTTTCAGAATCTCAAGCAGGGAGGTATGGCGGTAGCTCAGTACGTGGCACGGTTCACCCAATTGTCAAAGTACTGCAAGAGGCTGGTAGACACTGAGTAGAACAAGACAAAATAGTTTGTCAAGGGGATAAGGCAGGAGTTGAGAAGGGCGTTGGCACCTTCTTCTCCAATGACCTACTTAGGGGCCGTAGATGTAGCCACCCAGACTAAAAATGAAGACTGTAGCACAATGGCATTAAGACCTTTTCAGCTACTAAGACCACTGCCACCTTTTCAGAGGCAGTAATCCAACAAGCGCCCCTCCTACCAGCAGTGGAAGAACCAGAGAAAGCAAGCTCGGACAGCACTGGTTGGTCCTACGCAAAATCTTCTGTTATGCCGGCAATATGGAAAATGGGGCCACACAGAGAAAAATTATTGGTCCAGAGGAGGTGAATGAAAATGTTACCACTGTGGAGACCCAAACCATCTGTGGAACGCTTGCCCTAAACTTCTCCAAGTCGGGCAAGGAAATCCGGCTCAAATCCCGAGGGCCAATTAAGCTAATGCCACGGGAGCATCCGGGAGTAGAGCGCAGAAGCCTCAGGTTAAAGCAAAAGTTTTTGCTCTCAACCGAGAGGAGGTTGGAGTTAATGTAGTAGTGGTGGCAGGTACATTTACTATCCAAGGTCATTCCAAGAATTGTGCATATCAGTTGGGTTGGGATGGAGTAGAACTACCTTTTACTTTGATGGTGAGCACACCTTTGGGGAAGATGGTGCAAGCAGATCGGTATGTGTGAATTTGTAAAATTGAGGTGGGGAGAGAAAGCTTGGAAGGAGATTTAATAGTCTTGGCTATTGATGATTATGATTTAATATTGGGAATGGATTGGCTAGCGAAGCATAGAGCTAGAGTAGACTGTAAGAATAAGACTATTCAATTCATTAGACCAGGATGTGATGTGTTGGAGTTTAATGGCAAGAGGGTAAAGGAATTGAAGTTCTTGATAACTGGGGCTAAAGCCCGAAAATTGTTGAAGCAAGGATGTTAAGGATATTTAGCTTATGTGATAAACAAGCCAAATGACCAGTGCACTCTGGAGAATACCGAGGTGGTGAAGGATTTCCCTGATATATTCCCTACGGAACTCACTTCTTTACCTCCCAACAGAGAAATTGAGTTCACTGTTGATCTAGTCCCAGGAGCGGAATCGGTGTCCCGGACTCCGTATCGGATGGCACCGACGGAGCTAAAAGAATTGAAAGAGCAGCTAGAAGAGCTGGTAAGGCAAGGCTACATCAGACCTAGCAGTCACCCTGGGGAGAACCTGTGCTATTTGTGAAGAAGAATGATGGGACTCTGAGGTTGTGTATCGACTACCAGGGCTTGAACAACCTAACGATCAAGAATAAGTATCCCCTACTACTGATTGACGAGCTGTTCGACCAATTCAA
This sequence comes from Voacanga thouarsii, assembly GCA_026120185.1. Lineage (NCBI taxonomy): Eukaryota > Viridiplantae > Streptophyta > Magnoliopsida > Gentianales > Apocynaceae > Voacanga > Voacanga thouarsii. The sequence goes on from JANUWF010002331.1 coordinate 217,660, forward strand.
GGATCCAGTTATTACTCCAAACTGGATTTGAGACAAGGATACTATTAAGTGAGGATAAAAGAGGAGGATATCCCCAAGACGGCCTTCAACATAAGATATGGTCATTATAAGTTCATGGTGATGCCATTCGGGGTAACCAATGCACCCGCGGTATTTTTGGATTTGATGCATCGAGTGTTCCAACCCTATTTGGACAAGTTCATGGTCATTTTCATCAATGACATACTCTTTTACTCCAAGAGCCCAAAAGATCATGCAGAACATTTGAAGCTGGTATTGGAGAAGCTAAGAGAGCACAAGCTTTTCACCAAGTTTAGCAAGTGTGAGTTTTGGCTGGATAGTGTGGCATTTCTCGGCCACGTGGTGACCAAGGATGGAATCAAGGTGGACCCAGCGAAGATTGAAGCAGTTTCAGATTGGAAGCAGCTGGAAAACATCACCGAGATTCGAAGCTTCTGGGGATTAGCTGGCTATTATAGGAGGTTTATTAAGGGATTTTCAACGCTTGCATCACCTATGATCCGACTACTGAGAAATGATGTACCATTTGTTTGGAGTGAAAAATGTGAGAAGAGTTTCCAAGAGCTGAAATGAAGATTAATGACAGCACTAGTGTTGAGTCTGCCAGAGGAAGATAAGCCTTATGCGCTGTATACCGATGCTTCAAAAAAGGTTTGGGAGCAATTTTGATGCAAGACCGAAAGGTGATTGCCTATGCTTCTCAAAAGTTGAAGCCTCATGAAGCCAATTATCGCACACATGATCTAAAACTGGCTGCCATTGTGTTCGCTTTAAAGAAATGGTGGCACTATCTGTACGGGGCGAAATATAATGTGTTCACTGATCATAAGAGCCTAAAGTATATTTTCACCCAGAAAGACTTGAACCTGAGACAGCGAAGATGGATGAAATTTTTGGAGAAGTACCATTGTCCAATCAACTATTATGCTGGGAAAGCTAACGTTGTTGCTGATGCCGTGAGCAGAAAAGTTAGTATGGCCAGGCTAAGAGTTAAAGAGGTCCAAGTGGTTCAGGACGTGTTGGATAGAAGAGTGGATGTGTAAGAGAAGAGAATTGTTGTTAGCGACTTGAAGTTGACACCAGATCTAAGGCAGGAAATTATTGAAGCTCAGCAAAGTAATGCAGAATTTCAACTTTTCAAGGGCAAGGAACTCAAACAGCAAGGCAGTGAATTTTGACAGGACGAAATAGGAGTCTTGTATTTCAAAGACCGGTTGCATGTACCTGAAGAGAGCCTATTGAATGATAGAATTTTGGAAGAGGCGCATAAGAGCAAGTACGCCATTCATCCTGGAGAGGTTAAAATGTATCAGGATCTGAAAAGGGCTCAATGGTGGCCCGGAATGAAGCGGAACATGGTTATGTATGTCTCGACGTGCCTCACCTGTCAGAAAGTCAAAGTGGAGCACAAGAAGTCGGTGGGATTGTTACAATCGTTACTAGTGCCTGAATGGAAATAGGAGGAGGTGACCATGGACTTCGTTACCGGACTCCTTATGGCAAGGACCCAAAAGGACGCCATATGGATAGTGGTGGATCGACTAACCAAATCAGCGCATTTTATACCATTAAATGTAAAGGATTCCATGGAGAAGTTAGCTCAGACCTATGTGCGAGAAATAGTCTGACTGCATGGAGTGCCTTCAAGTATTGTGTCTGACCAAGATCCGAGATTTACATCCCGATTTTGGGGTAAGTTTCAAGAATCAATAGGTTCAAGTCTAAAGTTCAGTACGATGGCGCATCTGCAAACCGATGGACAATCAGAAAGGGTTATACAGATATTAGAGGATATGCTAAGAGCCTGTGTACTGGATTTTGGAGATAAGTGGATCGAATGTATGTCGTATGCGGAGTTGTAATACAATAACAGTTATCAAGCTTCGATCGGAATGGCTCCGTAAGAAGCATTGTGTGGACCCAAGTGTCAGGTACCGCTATACTAGAGTTGGCCAGAAGACGGCCATGTGAGCAAATCGGGAGAAGTCTGTGTCCAAGAAATGTTGGACAAGGTCAAGTTAATCAGGGAAAGGTTAAAAGCAGCTCAGAGCCTATAAAAGAGCTATGCAAACAATATGCAGAGAGAGTTAGAATTTTAGGTGGGAGACAGGGTATTCCTAAGGCTGACACCGAATAGAGGAATTATAAAGCATCCGAAAGGTAGGAAACTGAATCTGAGGTATTTGGGACCCTTTCCCATAAAGGACAGGATTGGGCCAGTGGTGTATCAATTGGACTTGCTGGATGGATTGACGGGAATTCATGACATGTTTCATGTGTCATAGCTGAAGAAGTATAATGCCGATCCCGGACATGTTTTGAATGATAAGCCGTTAGTGTTGCAACCCGACCTGAGCTATGTGGAGAAACCCGTGAGGATATTGGACCGAAGCATCAAGACTCTCCGGAACAGGCAGATTCCAATGGTAAAGGTGCAGTGGGAGCATCATGGCACACGAGATGCTACATGGAAAATAGAAGAGTGGGTAAAGTGGAAGTATCCCAATCTGAGATAGAGGTATGCCTGAATTTTGGGACGAAATTCTCCTAAGAAGGGAAGGATATGAAACCCTACCTAAAGCCAACTCTAGAGGAATGGGGTCAGGATGCATATCATATTATTTTTCTTGAATACATATATTTTTGAATAATATTTTGTGCTTTAGAATTATGATTTATAGGCTAAAAGGCTTAGTTATGCTCATTAGCAAGAAGGGTAAAATAGTAATTTTGCTTGAGGACAAAATAGGAAGATAGCTTGGGGATTAAATAAGAAGAATATTTGGGTGAGGAAATAAGAACAAGAGTTGTTGTGGTTTAGTGGTTAGAGCTTTGGAATTAATCTCTAAGGTCTTGAGTTCAAATTCCATCATTTAAGTCTTATCATGACTTTTTCTATTTAGGGTTGGATTTTCATTCTTGCATTCCATGAAAAAAAAAAAAATAGGAGTGTTTTTCTAGAGGAGAAGTGAAGAGAATGTCCTAATCCTATCCTTATGTCCTAAAAAGGATTCTAGAAGAATTCTTTATCCTTCTATTACCTCTAGCTTGTCCTAACCTTTTCACCAATTAAGCTTGTTCAAAATTTATCTAAATCCATGTTTCATTTCCAGAAAATTCAGCAAGGGTTATTGGTCTTTGAATTTCGAAAATGACTCTTAGAGGTTGGAAATTTGACTGAAAATAGGGAAGGAGTTAAGGAAGGTTCCCAAGAGAAATTAATCTCCATGGTTGAGCCTTCAAACTCCACTCCATAGTGTTCATATCCTCCACGAAAGAAATTTGAAATTTTTCTAGATTCTTGAGCAACCTAACCTTCAAAAATCTCAATCATCTATCTTAATCAATTGCTACTAGAAAAATGACCAATTGATTCAGTTTGAAGACTGAAATTCTTGTGCAAAAATCGGACTGCACAAAACTACACAAACCAGAAAAAAATCAAGGCAATTTCGCAGCATAATAGGCCGAAATCAAAGTTGTTTCTTCTACCTTCAAACCAGTAAAACACCTTTGCTTTTCCACCATAAAGAAGGCTGGAAACCAGCTTTAAGGGATCCTCAAACACCTCTAAAAACCCTCTACAAATCAATTGGAATATTGTAGGAAAAATTGCATAGGAAATTCTGCAACCATTCGAACCATAACCAGAAAAATTCCAGCCTTGTTCCCTTCAAGCCTTGGCCGAAACCACCCTCAAATCTCTATAAGTTAACCCTTGTTCAGCCATGAACTGAACACCATTACCCCCCTTCACTTACCTTGTACAACTGGACTCCATAACCACACCTCAAATTCCTTTTACAATCACTCCCATCAAACTTCCATTTGGATTTCAAAATTTTCAGCATTTGCTCCATGAAAATACCCTTGGATTAGGCTTCATAACCAGAAAATTCTTCTGCTAATGAACTTAGAAATTCAGCCAATCTTAAAGCTCCCTCAACCCTCATTCATTTCAGCAAAACACAAGCAATCCAGTCGGCCATTCACAGCTCAAAGAAACCTCCATCAATCGAACACCATTAACATATCTTTTACCTTAAAACACTCCTTAAATTTCTCTATTTGAATTTCAAACAACCAGATTTTTCTCTTTCACCCAAAACTGAAAAACTAAAATCCCTGAACTCCCTCAATCATTCAGCCAGCCCTCCTCAAAAAATTCGTCCAGTATACCCCTCTAATCCTCTTCATTTCACCAAGAACACACACTACATTTCTTCAAGCCAAAGACCACTCTAAACACCTCCAATCCCTTCCAAAAACTCCAGAACATGCCTACATACTCCCTAGAGTCCATTTCTGAATTTTATAACATCAAATCTCGAAAATAAAAATTAACAATCGGATCAAAACCAGAATTTTCCTTAAAGTCTCAGGAACATCATCAAGGTAACCAAGAACAACTTTGTTCATCTTCTTTCCTTCAACCTTTAACATATCATACTAATGCTCTCTCTCTCTCTCTCTCTCTCTCTCTCGGTTGAAATGGTTACTACAACCAGGGCTGTTTTCTTTCTCCTCTCTTGGACAATTAAAGACTCTCAAGTTCGTGGATCTTCTTAAATCTTCATTGAGATAGTCATCAGCCAAGTATTTCTCTTTAACCTTTCTTTTGAATTCTGGATTCATGTCTCTTAGATGTTGATAGAGAGGATAGAATATGAATAGGGGATTGAGTATATGCATATGTATGAAGGGGTTGAGATTGGAGCATAAGAATGATTGATCATGATTAAGCTTTGAGAAATTCCTTGAGAATCGATGTATGCTCTCCATGTCTTAAGAGATTATGAATGTTTAAGCATGCTAGATGTTATGTCACCTTTGGTGAATAGGATATTATATTCTTATTTTCATTGAAGCCGTGAGTAAGATTATGCTTAGTAAAGATTTGGCCATGTGATAGTAGGATGGATTTAAGCCTTGTTCATAAATAGAATAGTTTGTTGATTGATGCTAGAATATATGTTCATGATTCTTGTTAGCAATAGGAAAATTATTATCATGACCTTGTTGATCCTAGTTTATTTTGATTAGCAAATTTTATTACCCTAAGTAAAATTATTACAATACTTTTTCTTCAAAGATTTCGAAATTCTTAGGAATTTTTGGAAATGAAATATTCAATGAGATAGTGATATTTTACTAGTCAAATAAATTATATCTTTTATTAAAAATAATATATATGCATTTATATAATAATAATAATAATAATAATAATAATAAATAAAACCTTTTATATAAATAATAATAATAAGTAAAATATTAATGACCTTCTAGACCATATATTCATAAATATTATTTATAGTTATTTATTAATCAAAATTGAATAAAAGTTATTTATTATTAATTTTAATACGTATTGATTATTAGTTAAGAGAGTGGTAAAAATTTATTTTACTATTTAAGAATTACCATATTTTAATATCACCTTGGATTTAGGATTCTTCATCAATTAAACCCTAGTTTATTTATTAATATCAACACTCAAGATTTATTATTTGAATCTATAAGTTATTAGTAATTATTTTACAAATCCTAGTTATTTTAACTTATCAAGCTAAACTTATTTTATAAAATCCTTAATCATCTAGCCTTAAAGCTTAGAACATTAGGGTCATGATTATAATAAGTTGAACTAGGATTATTTATGTAAGCGAATATAGCTTGAGTATAACCTTATGACTTGTGTTTACCCCAGGCAGGGTTAGGTCAGATTTGGAAGATTTTTGAATTTGATCGAGTAAATGATCAGGTAAGCTCCTGCATAAACTTATTTGAAGACAAAAGGTTACTATGGCAAGCCAAATGCGATGTGTATCGACACTCATTTTGTAAAGGCAATTAATGACTATTTCCTTTTTATTTCAGTCAAGCCAATCATTTGAAAATTTAAACAAGCAATTTTGCACAAATGCTAAACTCTTTCTAAAACCCAACTTTGACAAGAATTTTAGAAACCCTTAATTGCTATTTCCAAATAAAGCAATGTTTTATCAGTTTTCTCCCAATTGGGGCAATCAACGTTGAGTACTCAAAAAAGGTGACTACTAGGACTAGTCTTTGAAGGGTTAGGGTAAGTCTCTCAGTAGGTGACCACTTCTGAGGGGTGAGTCCTTCCTGGATAGGATGCCAGTCCAGTAGGTCATGCCAGTCCGAGCTAGCAAGTTTCAGTCATGTGGACTGTGTGTTTCTGGAGTGGACAACCCGTAAGTTTGGGTCTGGAGAAAGAGGAGTATCTCACCTGGTAGGCCGTACACCTACCTTTTGTCAGTCTACACAAGGTGTGGCATCTGACCATTATATGGTCATACGGCCCAACGTGTGTCAACCCATGGCTACTCGTTTGAGTGGTTATATTTATTGTGCATATGTATGGTTTGAAAAGAAAAACCTGACTCTTTATTTTAACATTATTTCATACTTGCCAATACTTTCAATTTTTACAACTTGCATACATGAACTGTTTTACCTGAAACACTCAAAGCAGATACGGGCTTACTGAGATTTTTATCTCATCACCTTTTATGCCATGTTTTTTGGTTGATCTTGCTGTGGAGATGAGTAGCTAGATTTGTTACCTGCTTTGAAGACTTTATGTTATTTATCTTATGTGTTGTTTCGAGAGATAGTAGTAATCAATTTATTTTGGATTTGTACCTGTATTTTTTTTTTTTTTGGGTTGTAATAAGTTTAATTTTAAAGTATTGCTTTTATTTTCTTTTGTGTGACCTAGTTATAAAGACCTCTTGTTCTATAAACGGGGCGACATCCTTGGCCTTGTTGGGCCTAGGTATTAGGGTGTTATACCACATAGGTAGTCAATTGATTTTTTTCATTCTTTCCTGATCTGTATAATAATCACAACACAATCAACGAAGTCAATACTTACCCAATCATAGGTAGTAATTTATCTAGTAGTACCCATTCACAACAGGCAGGTATAAGTAAAACTGGCAAGCATAACAATCACCAAGCATAAGTAAAACAGGCAAGCATAACAATCACAATCCAAGCATAATAAGCACAATCCAACGAATATCATTTTTCTCCCCCTTTGTAATCAATCAAAATAAGGAGTAATATAAATGAAGCGGGGAAAAGGATTGATATGGATATGAAGCATTCGCAAGGTAAGAAGAGATACTTATTAAAAGACACAAAATAAATTGTTCAGATGCTAAAAACATATATTAAGATTGTTCAAGATATCAGTGAGAATTGATTTCAGTTTGGGTAGAGGTCAGCTAGAGTGCAGTCTACTAATCTGGTTATTCAGGAGATGTGAACTGTTTCAATCTCGGGAGTGTTGGCTAGCAATCCTATTTGATTTCCTCTTAACCACCACATGTTTCTGTCTCTTCCCAGATGAGACATGAGGTTCAGAGGAGATAGGGGGTGCTATAGCTTTCTGATGCGAGGATTTTTCTTTGTCGTGTGCAGTAACTATCACTTCCTCACCAGTTTGTTCTTGTGCAATTTCTTCCTCATGGACTGTTATTTCTGCTATTTCCTTTGCTAGAGCGGGTGCTGATGGAGCAGACACCAGTTCATCCATTCTTACCTTCTTCTTCACCATAGTCAGTCTATTTCCAAGAGTTTGAATTTCTGAACTAAGGCCATCCAATTTAATAGCCAGAGAATTGATGGCATCTAAAATGCTTTTAGATAATCCTTTGTCCTGAGCCTACTCTTTCTCTTTGGAAGAGGACGCTTCTTGAGGCTCTACCTCAATCTTTCTTTTGGCTCCAACAGAAGGGGCATTCTTTCCTTTAACTTTTACTTTCAACAATCTTTCCATTTCCTCACCATCTGTATCACGGAGCAGCTTCCATTCATCTCCCATCCTCACATATCCTATGCGCTCAAAGGACTCAAAGCTATATATATTCATTTTTTATGGCACACAAGGGACTAAATTTAAATTAACATCAAAGTATTTGAAAACTTTTGTTAACAAATTTCCATACGGCAGGGCCTTGCTAGAGGTGTTTCTTGTCTGCAACATCAACTTGGTAGCCAAGAACCCAAAACTTATTTGCCTTCCTTCAGCCAAAGCTAACATAATCACCATTTGCATTATATTAATAGAGGTTTTGTGACCAAAACTTGGGACTGCCATGGTTGCGACCATATGGTGTAAGATCCTACCTTCTCCAATTAGCCACATGGTGTTTCTGTCACTGGAATTCTTAAAACTCCTTCCACCAGCAAACATTTCTTCAAACTTCTTTAAATCAAACATGTCAGTTCCCTCCAAAAATTTATTCAGTTCAAAATATTGAATTCCTCCATCTCTAACTTCACACACACTATTTAGCAAATGATGGTCGAACTCAATATTCTTCCACGCAACTCTAGAAGTGTACCATCTGATCATAAACCCTTCTCCGATTTTCTCAAGTCGTCCTTTCCTCAAGTTAGCATAAATTCCCAAATGAGCAAGGTAAACAATTTTTCATCGATGGACAGTAAAATACCCCAACCAATAGATTCAAACATATTCCACACATTAGAGAAATTCAAGAAAGATGATTACTCGATACCCAATAATCACAGTTTTATTTCTTGAGACCCAATCATTATAATCTGACTCACTTTTTTAATCTAAAAATTGAAGTACCTAAGTCTCGGAACTCTCTTGTTTCGGTGATGATTTTGAGAAGTTATAATGGGAAGCCAAGAAATCTGGAGCAGTTTCTTTTCCTTTGTTCATTGCTAAGGACTTCTTCTTCATCATTGGAGATATTTTTTGGACCTTCGTTGGTTTCAGTGTGGTTGATTTTATTTTTGCCATTTTATTAAGAAGATGAGGGCTTTGACACTCGGTTGTTCAAAGAGAAAGAACTCAGAGGATATTGAGGAAGAAAGAGTGAGGAATTATTAGTACCAGAGTTTGGAAGAGAGAATGAATAGAAAGTTCTTTGTGAGTACCTAGAAAGCTGCGATAGAAGTACATTCAAGTACATTGAAAAAGCCACTTTAATCAAAGATTCAAAAATCCATCTTGAGAAAAGCACAAGCATTTTGAAATTCAAAAATGAAAATATGGAAGTAGCTATTTTAAAAAGAAATACGAAGCATCAAAGATGATTCTGTTTTGGATTCATGCTCGATCCAAAATATACATCCAAATAGAACTTCTTCAGGGGTGAGTTTTGGAGGTGAGTTTTGGACTCAAAACACTGCGTGTAAAAGCTTTGTCTTCAGTGATTCTGCAAGATAAAAAAATCTTGTGCAAACAAGTCAATCATGTGATTTTTGTAATTCCCAAACCTCTTCTCAGATTGTTGAACCTTTCTTCGACCAGAGGTTTTGTAAAGTTGTCGGCGAGTTGTTCATCAGTTGAAATATATTCAACACATACATCGCCTTTAAGTACATGATCACGGATAAAATAATGTTTACCTTCTATATGCTTGATCCTAGAATGTTGAACAGGATTCTTAGTTAGATTGATAGCACTTGTATTGTCACATAATATAGGTACGCAATTAACATTAAGACCAAAATTAAGCAATGTATTTTTCATCCACAAGATTTGTGCATAGCAGCTGCTAGCTATAATATATTCGGCCTCGATTGTGGATAAGGATACACATGCTTGCTTCTTATTGTACTATGACGCTAGAGAGTGTCCAAGAACTAGACAACGACCACTTGTGCTTTTTCATTCCACTTTATAGCCCGCATAATCCATATCAGTGTATCTTATAAGATATAATGTACTAGTGTGAGGATACCATAAGCCATAATCATATGTGCTAATTAGATATCGAAGGATGTGTTTTACTGCACACAGGTGCAATTCCTTTAGACATGATTGAAACCAAACACAAAGACAAATTGAAAACATAATATATAGCCGGCTAGTAGTGAGATAGAGTAAGCTTCCAATCATACCTCTATACTTATGTTCATCTACCTTCTTATCCTTTTCATCTTTGTTAAGTTTTATAGAAGTACTCATAAGTGTGCAGATTTCTTTGGCTTCATTCATATCAAACCTTTTGAGTAGTTCCTTGGCATACTTAGCTTGATTTATGAAGATTCCATCCTTGGTTTGCTTAATTTGCAATCCTATAAAAAAAGTTTAGTTCTCCCATCATGCTCATTTTGAATTCTTGCTGCATTATCTTAGCAAACATCTTGCACAAAGAATCATTAACATAAATTTGAGCAATAAGTAGATCACCAGATTTATTAGATTTGATAAACAAAGTGGTATCGATCAACCTCTTGAAATTAGCATAGCAATTATTCAAAATTCATCATGCAGTGCTACATCAATACAATTAGGTTCTATACTTAAGAGAAAGGCAAAATTATCTATGAAATACCGTCCAGTTTTAACTCCATAGCTTGGATCACCAATGATTTGTTCTTTTGGATGACCAATTTTATATTTCCAATCCTTTGGTAATTGTTGATCTGTTGATTCTTCAGTTTGTTGCCTTCCTTGTTTAGCTTGTTGTTCTTCAATTTCTTCTTCTTTTGCATGAGTATCTAGCGGTGGTGCTTTGTGTTGGCCTTTCCTTACTTCATTTGAACCTCCTACATTATCATCATCTTTCATTGGAGCATAAATGTTAGATTCATAAAAAATAACATGTACAGATTCTTCCACACATAGAGTTCTTTTATTGTATACCCTATATGCCTCTTTATTGGAAGAGTATCCAAGAAATATAGCCTTATCATATTTACTATCAAAATTTTCAAGATTTTCTCGGGTATTAAGGACAAAACATTTGCAGCCAAACACTCTAAAATAGGAGATTGATGGAGTTTTAAGAACATAAATTCAAAGGTTGTTTTTCCTAAAAAAACGGTCTCAACATTAATCACTTTACAATATAGCGTATTGTATTAGCAGTTTCAACCCAAAAATATTTTGGAATGGAGTTTTCACAAATCATGGATCTAGACATCTCTTGCGAAGTTCGATTTTTCCTCTCAACAACACCATTTTGTTGAGGTGTTTTGGCTGCTAAAATCCATTGTTGCAAAATTCATTGTTACATACTCCATTTTCATCACAAAAGTATGTAAATCCATTATTTCAAAATTCTCTACCATTATCACTTCTAATAGATATCAGTTTGTATCCAATAGAGTTTGGATGCATTTGATCAGTTTTGAAAATTCAGAACAGGCTTTATCCTTTTGTCTAAGAAATAAAGTCCAAGTAAATCTGGAGAAGTCATTAACTAACACATATGCATACTTTTTACCGTCAAGGCTAACGGTCATTGTTGGTCTAAATAAATCCATATGAATTAATTCAAGAGGCTTTAAGGTTGAAATCATTTTCTTGGGTTTAAAAGAAGGATTAATTTATTTTCCAAATTGGCATACATCACAAATTTTGCTTTTATCAAACTTCATTTTTGGGCAATCCCCTAACAAGATCTTTTGAGGATAATTTGTTTAGTAGATTAAAGGATACATGACCTAATCTTCTATGCCAAAGGTAATCATCATTGTCATGCACGGAAAGACATCTAATACCATAAGTTATAACGTCATTTAGATAGAATACATCTATATTTGCAACACGGTAGGCAATAAAGATTGTTTCTTTATTTGAGCTATCCATGATAGAGCAAGAATCCTTTTCAAAAATGACTTTGCAGCCGTTGTCATATAGTTGGCTACTGCTAAGTAAATTATATTTTAGCTCATCAATTAATAATACTTGTTTATAATGGTTGAGGAACCTTTACCAATGTTACTTATGCCAAGAATTTTTTCTTTCTTTTTATCTCCAAAGGTAACGAATCATTCAGTTGTGGTTAGCACATCTTCTAACAAAGCTGTATTTCCAATTATATGTCTTGAACATCCGCTGTCGAAGAACCACTTGGTGAAACTCATTTTCTCCAAAGAATATGCCTATACATGAGAAAAAAGAGCGATTTTTTGTATCCACATTTTCTTGGATCCATGGGGGTTAGTAGTATTTCCTCTAATTTTTCAAAATGTTATTCCACCGGATTCTACTTTCTTCTTAATATGGCATCTAGATACTTTGTGATGAGATTCCGCTTCATCATGGAGGTTAAGATCAAGGAAGGGGAGGCGTAACCATGCAAGGACGAGGACCAATGACAAGATCTAGGTCCAAGAAGCTTCAAGAGGGTTTTCAATCTCTCATAAAACCATGCTTGAGGATGGAAGAGGGTTAGAAGGTTGAAGAAGCTAGCCAATAGATCATTTTTATGACTATCCAAAAAGGACCCCAACAAGAACTCAAGCCGGCAATAATGGCGGACGAAACTTGACCAAGGAGGCCTTCCAGTGGATAGACAGTGCCGGCTCCAAGCAGCCAAACTGGCGTCGACTTCATTCTGCTCAACAACGGATTCATTCTGGCATTTGACCGCCCAATGGCAGTCCACAACTGGCACAAAACTTGACCAAAGAGGCCTTCCAACGGACAGCCGGCGCCGGCTCCAAGTAGCAAAATCGGTGCCGGCTTCATTCTACTCAACAACGAATTCATTCTGGTATTCGACCACCCGAAGACAGTCTGCAACAGACGCCGGTTGCAATGTCTAAACCGGCGTCGGTTCCATCCTATCGGTTGCCCCACGTTGTTGATATTTTCTCTGGTTTTCTTCAATTTTAATTATTGTAAAGACTTATTATGACCCTAAACTGTAATAGAACCTCAGGAATTACTTAGCTAGGGTTAGGGTAGTATAAATAGAACCTTTTATAATTTAACAACATAATTCACACACTTTAATTCAAATTTGAGAGAGAATCTTGAGAGGCCCTAGCCTCCATGTTCAAGACTTTGCTTAAGGGTTAGTCCTCTTTATGAATGAGTCTATAAATCTTTTGGATAATTCAATGTGGTTTCTTTGAAGGGGTCTTAGTTGCTTTGTTCTTCTAAGGTTTGTTTGAATTCCATTATTTAGGTGCCTATTTTCTTTATTCTATTTGTTCTTGTTTGCCTTAGTTGCTTCGAGGATATTGGGGTGAGATTATAGTAGAAATTTCTACTGTTCTTGCAGGTCTTAAAAGCTTAGTTCTTCAAGGATTTGATAGAGGGTAGGTTGTTATTTCAGTTTCTCCTTTTTGTCTCTAGAAGAATCTCTGTTTTGGTCCTATTTGGTTAAGTTGAATACAAACCAACTAAACCACTCACAACACTAAGAAAAAGTCAACACAAAGTCATATCAAAGAGTTTGGTATCAAAGCAAGGAAAAGCTTAATTCCAATCAAAGCTTGAAAGTAAGAAAAGGAGCCCTACAAAGTTGAAGAAAAAGAAAACAGAGAAAATCCCGTAACTCAAAAACATGCTCCAAAAAGGTTATGAAATCTTTGTTATATCTTGATTTTTCTTATGGGAAATTGCTCCTTGATGTTAATATAATCCTTGGGAACAAATTTATCTTGTGTTTGTGGTGAAAATGGGTTTGAATTTGAGTGAAAATGATGGTTGTTCTTAAGTGACGGGATTGCATCCAAGGTGTTTGATAAATGTTCCATGAGAATATTTTTTTGCTATAATTGGAAACTTTGATTCTTAATTTTCATTCCTTGGGATATTGGGACTTAGTATATCACTCTATTGTTGAATTCCATGCTTATTGAACTCAACTTTATTAGTGCACACTTGTGATCATCTTATTCTTTATAATCCTAGTTCTAATTGTTCTTGTTTCTTTGTTCTTGCTAATTCTTGTTCGCTTCTTGCTTAGAAGTGTTTCTTGTCCATCTAATGTTTGTTCTTGTATTGATTAAGTCCACATTTCTTGAAATTCTTGATTAAAACTTCTTTGCTTGAGGTGCTCAACAAGTATTTGTTGAAATTCCCCTAAGACCCCCTAATTGGAAAATTCTTTTGCTTTGTGTGATTCACTAAGTTAGACTAAAACTTTAGCCATTGGGGAAAATTGGGATTGAACAAGAAGGCATGAGTATTGAGAAAAAGGCAAGAGGCTGAGCCTATTACTAAAATAGCCTAAAAGAGCAAACACGAGCGTAGAGTGACCAATCCTTGAGAACCAACATGCAAGAAAGCGAAGTGAGGAATTATTTTCTTCCTAATCTCTTTTGTTTTGCAGGTATAAGTAAGTTAATATTCCATCACCATGGCCCATGATCAAGAGATCTCTAGGCCTAACCCAAGTGGCCCTAGTAGACGTCAAGAAGAACAAATTGATGCTAGGGGTTTGTGTGAAGACTTGCAAGCTATAATGAGAACTATGCAAAGTGAGTTCCAAAACATGATAAGGGAGTTGATAAATCATCTTGGACAATCTTCTACCGTTGCACAAAGGAGAGGCCAAGAATGATTTGAAGTACACAGCCTACGGATGAGGGATGGTGATGCCCATACTCCTCCGTTAAATGCCCAACAAGGGGAAGAGTAGGATGAGCACTCTATTGGAGTATCCCAATAAGCTCCTATGAGAGGGGGAAGATATGGCTTGAGAGGAGGACGAGGTAGGGGCTAAGGAAGGAATAGTGGGAACAACTTAAGAGGGTTAGAAAGAGAGTTTGAGGGATTTGATGAATGGTATAAGGGGGAACAAGCTGAAGCCCTTGGGGAACACCATAGAGGATGCGGCAATAGAGGAGCAAGGAGAGAAGGAAATGATGAGGAGAGGGAGTTGAACCACATCAAATTGAAAGTACTCACATTCTATAGCAAGAGTAACCCCGAAGCTTATTTCGAGTGGAAAGCAAGATGGAGATATTCCTAGAGAGTCATACCTACAGTGAGAGGTCAAAAGTGAGGTTGGGTATTTTGGGATTTTTGGAGTATACTTTGGTTTGGTGGGAGCAAGTTAGTGTACAAAAAAGACAAATGAGAGTAGAAACCGTGGCTAGTTGGAATTTATTAAAATATATGATGAGGGAAAGGTTTATATCACACTATTATTACAGTGATCTTTACCAAAGGCTCCAATCACTAAAGCAAGGGAACAAGAGTGGGAAGATAACCATAAAGAAATGAAAGTAATGTTGATGAGAGCTCAAATCAATGAGGATCCTAGAGCCACAAGGGCAAAGTTCTTGAGAGGATTAAATAGAGAAGTTGCCAATTTTATAGAATTGCATCCCTATGAACACTTAGAGGATATGGCACATGCCGCTATGAAGATTGAGAGGCAATTAAAGAGAATTGCATTTACTAGACTACCATTTCCAAACCCCAACACTACTAGAAAGGTGCCAATTAAGAAGGATGAAGCCCCTAAGCCATTTCAAAGGAATTTCAACAAACCAAGGGAGGCTTGGAAACTTAGAAAGGATTGGAAGCCTATGATGTATTGGAAACCTAGGGAAGGATAGAACAAGGACAAGGAAAAAGCTATGGAGATGCCACAAAGGAATAGGGATATCAAGTTTTTTAAGTACCTTGGATATGTACATACTTTCCACGAGTGTCCAAGCAAGAGAACGATGTATATTAATCCCTATGGTAAGGTTTCTACCGATGAAGAAGAAGAGGGAGAAAGGTACCAAGGAGACCAAGAGGGAAATGGAGATGAGGAAAGTGATGAAGGGAATGTTGTTGGTCAAGAATACTCTTTGGTGGGAGTCACAAGAAGGTTATTAAATTCACAAGCCACTGAGGAACAAGATCACCAACAAAGAGAGAACATTTTTTACACTAGGTGTCTAATCAACAAGACACCTTGTAGTGTCATTGTGGATAGTGGGAGTTGCATTAACGTGATTAGTGCAAACTTGGTTGAAGAATTGGGCATGAGTTGGACTAAACACCCTAAGCCCTACAAATTACAACAGTTGAATGATAACGGGGAAATGAGAGTAAACAAATAAGTTTTGGTGTCTTTTGATATGGGAATATACAAGGATGATGTGCTATATGATGTGGTACCGATGTAAGCGGGTCACTTACTCCTAGGGAGGCCTTGGAAATACGATAGGCATGTAAAGCATGATAGGAGGAAGAATACTTATTCCTTACTCAAGGAGGGAACTAAGTTTACCCTCACCCACATGGCTCGTAGTGAGGTGAACAAAGATCAAAGAATCATGAAGGAGAAAGAAAAGAAGAAGGGAGCACAAGTTGTTAAGCAAAAACAAGAAATTGAGAGGAAAGAAAAAGAGAGGCAAGAAAAAGAGTGGAGAGATAGAATGGACAAACAAGCACCTTTGACAATCAAGGATAGGAGTGAGTAAAGATAAGAGAGGAGAGGTAAAAGAAGAGTGAATTTCTTTGCAAAAGAAAGTGACGTCATAGAAGCTATAGAAGTTAAGGAACTGGTTATTCTTCTTTTATGTAAAGGTTCTTATATTTCTACTAATGATTCTATATTATCTTTGCCTAATGAAATTGCAGCTATTCTTCAAGAATTTGAAGATGTTTTTCCAAAAGAGGTGCCCGGAGGACTACCACCCATAAGAGGGATTAAGCATCAAATCGATTTTGTACCCGGAGCCGTGATCCCCAACCGACCGGCATATAGATGCAACCCGAAGCAGTCCAAGGAGTTGCAAAAGTAAGTAGAGGCATTACTTGAGAAGGGACATGTGAGAGAGAGCTTAAGCCCATGTGCAGTTCCGGTTCTCTTGGTGCCCAAAAAGGATGGGACATGGCGTATGTGTGTGGATTGTTGTGCTATTAACAACATCATGATAAAATATCGCTATCCCATTCCTAGGCTAGATGATTTACTTGATGAGCTATTTAGTGCATGTATTTTCTCTAAAATTGATTTGAAATCTGATTATCACCAAATTAGAATAAAAGAAGAGGATGAATGGAAAACGGCTTTTAAAACTAAACAATGGTTGTATGAGTGGCTTGTCATGCCGTTTGGATTGTCTAATGCTCCTAGTACTTTCATGCGATTAATGCACCATGTTTTGAAGGAATTCATTGAAAAATTTATTGTTGTGTACTTTGATGATATATTAATCTATAGCAAATCATTTATGGATCATTTGAATCATGTTCAAAGTGTACTTGTTGCCCTCTGAAGGGAGAGATTGTATGCTAATCTTGAGAAATACTCTTTTTTGTTTGGAAAGGATTACATTCCTTAGGTATGTTGTGAGTGCCAAGGGGATTGAAGTTGATAAGGGAAAAGTGAAAGCCATCCCAGATCGGCCAACCCCTACCACCATTACCCAAGTCCTTAGTTTCCATGGGCTAGTTAGCTTCTATAGGAGATTCATCCAAAATATTAGCACTATAGCAGCCCCTCTAACCGAAGTGGTAAAGAAAAATGTGGAATTTAGGTAGGAGGAAGCCCAACAACTAGCCTTTCAAGCCCTCAAAGATAAATTGAGCCAAGCTCCAATTCTTATTCTTCCTAATTTTGAGAAGGACTTTGAGATAGAGTGTGATGCCTGTAGGGTGGGAATAGGTGCGATCTTGACCCAAGATAGAAAAACCATTGCATACTTTAGTGAGAAATTGTCCGGGGCAGCCCTCAATTACTCTACCTATGACAAAGAGCTTGTTGCTTTGGTGAGGACCTTAGAATATTGGTAACACTACCTTTTGCCAATAAAGTTTGTCATTCATACCGATCATGAAACCCTTAAACTTCTCAAGAGCCAACAAAATTTGAACAACAGGCAGCAAGGTGGATGGAGTTTATTGGGACATTTCCATATGTCATTCAATACAAAAAAGATAAGGAAAATGTGGTAGCAGATGTACTATCTTGAAAGTATGCATTACTAAACTTTTTTTACGCTAAACATCTTAGTTTTGAGCTTGTGAAAGATTTGTATGTTGATGATGAGGAGTTTGGGGATATTTTCCATGCTTGTAAGAAAAGTGTATTTGCTAAATATTATAGGTATGATGGTTTCTTGTTTAGGGAGGCAAGGCTTTGTGTGCCAAATGGTTCCATTAGGGTTTTGTTAGTTAGGAAAGCCCATAGTGGGGGACTAATGGGGCATTTTAGTGTTGCAAAGACCTTAGGCATTCTTAAGGAGCATTTCTTTTAGCTAAAAATGAAAAAGGATGTGGAGAAACATTGTTCTCAATGCATTATTTATAGGCGAGCTAAGTCTAGATCCCTTCCCCATGGTCTTTATGCTCATTTGCCCACACCCAATGTGCCATGGGTTGATATTTCAATAGACTTCATCTTAGGATTGCCTAGGTCCAAGGGGGGTAAGGACTCCATATTTGTGATTGTTGATCGATTTTCTAAAATTAATCATTTTATGGCTTGTTCCAAGACTAATGATGCGTCCTATATTACAGATTTATTCTTTAAGGAAGTGGTAAGAATGCACGGGATTCCAAGGACTATTGTCTCAGATAGGGATACTAAATTCCTTAACCACTTTTGGAGAGTGTTATAGAACAAACTTGGTACTAATCTCTTATTTTCCACAGCTTATCATCCTCAAATGGAGGTGATCAATCGAACACTCACGCAACTCTTACAGAACATAATCAAGAAGAACTTGAAAAATTGGAAAGAGTGCTTGCCACATATCGAGTTTGCTTACAATAGGGCTATTCACTCTACCATTTCTTATTCTCCTTTTGAAATTGTATATGGTTTTAATCCCCTAACTCCTTTAGATTTGGTTCCTTTGCCTATAAGTGAATGATCGAACCTCGATGGAGCTAAAAGGCGAAAATAGTGAAGGCACTCCATGAGAAAGTGAAAGCAACCATTGCAAAACGCAATGAAAAGATCGCCCATAAGCACAATCAAGGAAAAAAAAAGGTGTCATTTGAGCCAGGCGATTGGGTATGGGTGCAGCTTCACAACGAGAGATTCCCCACGCAATGACGAAGTAAACTAGATCCAAGGGGAGATGGTCTATTTCAAGTTCTCGCCAAAGTTGGAGATAACACTTATAAGATAGATTTACCCGGTGAGTATCATGTTAGCGCCACTTTTAATATTAGCGACCTCTCTCCTTTAATGTAGATGATGGCAATGATTCGAAGACAAATCCTTTCCAAAGAGGGGGAGATGATGAGACTCCGCTTCATCATGGAGGTCAAGATCAAGGAGGGGGAGGCGTGACCATGCAAGGACAAGGACCGATGACAAGATCTAGGTCCAAGAAGCTTCAAGAGGATTTTCAATCGCTCATAAAACTATGTTTGAGGATGGAAGAGGATTGGAAGGTTGAGAAAGCTAGCCAAGAGATCATTTTGATAACTATCCAAGAAGGACCCCAATAAGAACTCAGGCTGGCAACAATGGCAGACGAAACTTGACCAAGGAGGCCATCTAGCGGAGCCAGTACCGGCTCCAACCAGCCAAACCGGCGCCGACTTCATTCTGCTCAACAATGAATTCATTCTGGCATTCGACCGCCCGAAGAAAGTTCGCAACCGGCACGAAACTTGACCAATGAGGCCTTCTAACGGACAGCCGGCGCTGGCTCCAAGCAGCCAAATCGACGCCAGTTTCATTCTTCTCAACAGCAGATTCATTCTGGCATTCAACCGCTCGAAGACAATCCGCAACCGGTGCTGGCTGTAGTGTCCAAACCGGCACCGGTTCTATCCTGGCTGCCCCGCGTTTTTTATGTTTTCTCCGGCTTTCTTCAATTTATTGCTTGTAAAGACTTATTATGACCCTAAACTGTAATAGAACCTCAGGGATTACTTAGCTAGGGTTAGGGTAGTATAAATAGAACCTCTTATGATTTGACAACACAATTTACACACTTTAATTCAAATTTGAGAGAGAATTTTGAGAGCCCCTAGCCTCTTTGTTTATCTTGTTCAAAACCATGCTTAAAGGTTAGTTCTCCTTATGAATGAATCTATAAATCTTTTGGATAATCCAATGTGGTTTCGTTGAATGGGTCTTAGTTGCTTTGTTCTTCTAAGGTTTGTTTCAATTCCATTATTTAGGTGCCTATTTTCTCTATTCTATTTGTTCTTGTTTACCTTAGTTGCTTCAAGGATATTGGGGTGAGATTATAGTAGAACTTTCTACTGTTCTTGAGGGTCTTTAAAGCTTAGTTCTTCAAGAGTTTGATAGAGGGTAGGTTGTTATTTCACTTTCTCCTTTTTGTCTCTAGAAGAATCTCCGATTTGGTCCCATTTGGTTGAGCTGAACACAAACTAACTAAACCACTCACAACACCAAGAAAAAGTCCACACAAGGTCATATGACATTGTGTCTAGATTTTCCATAATATGTGCATACTTTATGTGTCGTGTAAGATGAGGCAGCTTTTACAAATTGAGGTTTATGAATTTTATCCTTGTTCTCATGTCTATAACCTAAGCCATTTTAGTTTCCAGCTGGGTGTTGAGCCCTAATTAATTTTTTCAGGTTATTTTTTCTTTTTGTAAATTTTTCAATACATGTGGTAAGATTATTAACTATATTTTTCATATCGACAAACGTGCTAACCATACTTTTAGAGAATGAATTTTATCATACAAACTTTCATTTTCTAAAGAAACATACTATAAAGTAGTGATGATCGCATCCTTTTCCATAATAGCACACATGTGTGCCTCAAGAGACATTTTGTTCTCACTCAACAACTTTTCATTCTCATTTGATAAACAATCAATCTTCACTTTCATTGCTCTATTTTTTCTAGACGGTTTTTTTAGTTCATGGAACATATTAATTAGCAATTCATGCTTTTCATGTTTAAATATATGCGAATTAGACATGAAATCAGTGGTGGTAGAGTTTAGCTCATTTTCTATAGCCATGAAGCATATGTTGGCAGTTTTATTTTCAAAACCTTCTTCTTCAGACTCGGACTCATTTTGGTCCCAAGTCCCTATCAATCCTTTGTCTTTCTTTACCTTTAGCTCATTCTTCTTCTTTTTAAGCATTTTGCCTTTCTTTTCTTTAGCAACTGGGCAATCAGCAATGAGATATTCAGTGCTTTTGCATTCATAACATTGATGCTTGAACACTGAGGTTTCTCCTTTCCTCTTTGCGAACTTCTTTCCTCTTTTGAAGTTCCCTTTATTGAACATCCTTCTGAATTTCTTTGCTATCATTACTAGTTCTTTATTGTCTACTTTAGTCTCATTGCTATTGTCTGATTGACTAGTTTCTGCTTCCTCTTTTTCAGCTTTCAGTGCTATTCCTTTTTTACCTTTATCATGGTCAATGGATTCCTGAAACCTCTTAAGTTTCATTTCATGTGTTAGAAGAGAGTCAATCAGCTTTTCGGTTGGTAAGAATTTTAAATCCTTGAATTCTTCCACGGAAAGAGCTTTTGACTGCCAACTCTTAGATAATGCATCCAGAATTTTTCGATTTTGTTCCCCAAGAGAATAAACCTTCCCATAGTCTTTGAGACTATTTGTGATATTTGTGAATCTGGTAAACATATTCATTATGCTTTCATTTGGCTTCATTGTGAATAATTCATAGTCATGAATTAAAAACCCCAATTTGGATTCCTTAACTTAGTTTGTCCCTTCATGGGTGACCTCAAGTAATTTTCACATGTCATGGGTTGAATCACAGTCACAAACTCGACTGTATTCAGTGGCATCTAGTGCACAACACAAGATATTCATAGCTTGAAAATTCAATATCATCTTAGCATTGTCTTCAACATCAAATTCATCATTTTGTTTAGGCACTTTTTCGCCATTAACAACTTTTGTTCGAACAAAAGGACCATTTTCAATCAAATTCCACAACTTAAAATTGATTAAGCACATATAGATTTTCATTCTATTTTTTCAAAATGTGTAGTTGTTTCCATTGAACAGTGGAGGTCGATTTGTTGATGGACCTTCAACATACGAAAGAGGGGATAAGTTTGCCATGAGGATTTTTCCTACAAGGTTGTTAGACCGAGAATAGAGTAGATCACACTCTGATACCAAATGAAAAATCTTGGAGGGGGTAAATAAGGTTTTTGGCAAACTAAAAATTTTGAGAAATCTATTTTGTAGAATAGAAATGTTCTTCAAGTTTTTTGACCAACTACACTTGCGACAGAGAGAGCTATTCAAGTAAACTTTGAGAAATATCTTGATTCAGACTAAGATAAGAAGCACGATGCA
This sequence comes from Voacanga thouarsii, assembly GCA_026120185.1. Lineage (NCBI taxonomy): Eukaryota > Viridiplantae > Streptophyta > Magnoliopsida > Gentianales > Apocynaceae > Voacanga > Voacanga thouarsii. Next base: position 239,666 of record JANUWF010002331.1, read on the forward strand.
ATTAATGCTATATTGAAAATGGGTTGGTGAATACCTTTAAAGACTTCTTTAAGAAACTAAGAGATTCCGAGCAGGGATAGTTTGCAAGATTATTCGAAAATAAATGTTGAGAGTAAATACAGAGAAATATGACACAAAATGTATAGTGGTTTGATCTATCAAGATCTACATCTACGACCTTAAACTCATACTTAAGGATTTTCAACCAAATTTCATTTACCCAACTCAATGGAATCAATTTGTGCCATATACAAGAGAGGATCACCACACTTGATTTTTCAAAACTTCTCAATCAATAAATCAAGGTTCATCCCAAATGGGTTTTACACCACAACCTTGGTACACAAAGATGATTGAAGATAAATGGAACTAAAATGGCTCACTTCTTTGAGCAGATGCACACTAAGAACAAGCACAAACACTTTTACCTTTAAGACACAATTTGATTTCACTTTGAAGTACTTTGATAAAGGAGATTTTTGTTTTCTATAGAGCAAGAGTGTTATAGGACAAAAAATTTGCTTTCAAAACTAGTTTAGAAGCCTTATATAGAGACATAAAGTAAAGTACCAACGGCTATAAAACGACTATTTTTCACTATCAGATTTACCAGCGTTTTGAACTCATGTTTCGGACAATGGTGCATCCAAAAAGTAAATCCAAATTTGCACTTTTTTCAAGTAGAATCGATTTGATATTGTTCATAGAGCTTTGGACGTAGCTTCTAGATGAAGGGTCACCAAAAACACTCAATCCAAAATTCTAAGGATTTTAAAATTTTGAAATCTTTTGTTTTAGTGCATCTCGGTGGAATTAAACTGAATTAAAAGGTAAAAAGGACATAGGAATTTACACAGAGAGATACCATAACAAGGATTTCTAGCCAAAGGTTCTTTCATAACAGATTCTTTTGATTTGCAATCTTTCAAGCTTGATCTTCTTCTTGATTTTCTATTTTCGGTTTCTATAGCTTCAAGAGTTGCTTAGAAATCCTATTTGAACGTCTTGGAAGACCTAAGGTCAAACATGTCCTATAATAGGTAGATCATGCGTGTTAGTCCTCATCATTGTTTGTTGTAAGTCAAAACACAGAAGACCGCCCTTAGGGCTAACACTTGATAAAGTGCCTATAAAAACTATCTAACTTATGGAAACTCCTAACTTCGGTGATAGCAATGGATATAGGCCAATTTTGAATTGCTTGAATTTTGTTCTCATCAACTTCAATACCATTAGCACTCACAACATATCTTAAGAATGTAATCTTCTCTAAGTAAACAGAATATTTCTCAAGGTTGGAAAAAAGTCTCTCCCTTTGAAGGGTAACTAGCACACCTCTAAGATGAACAATACGATCCCTATAGGACTTGTTATAAATCAAGATATTGTCAAAGTAAATAATATTAAATTTTTGAGTAAACTTCCTCAACTCATAATGCATTAATCATATAAAGCACTAGGTGTATTTGAGAGCACAAAAGGCATCACATGCCATTCATAAAGTCTTTGCTTTGTTTTGAAATTAGTTTTCCACTCATCCCCTGTAACACCCCACGACTATGTACCCTAAAACGGCGGGGATGTCGCCCCGTCTCATAGGACAAGGGGTCTTTAAAACGAGGTATAAAAATACAAAGGCAACCTCCAAGAGCTTCAACATAGATAAATAAACAGATACTCTTATAACATCAGGCTCAACGTGGAGCAAAACAAAATAAAAATAATTAAGCGTTCAACAGCTTGAACAACAAATGTCTTCTAAGCAAAAATGACAATAATTAGGAAAAACTTCAACTATCAATGCCCCGCTGAATCAGAACAGTCTATCTCCTGAAAACATAATGTAAAACAGTGTGAGAATAAATCTCAGTTAGTCCTGTATGTGCACATGGTGTTTTGAATAGTACGTGTATGCAAAGTGTAAAACATTTGTAGAAATATTTGGGCAAGTCATAAACAATCACTTTTCACAAGGAGTGGGTTTTCCTCACTGTCACACTTTGTACAAAATAAATCCTCCACTCAAATAAACAGTCATGTCACCACACTTGGGCTCTATGAGAACAAAATGGCCAAGGCACCACACTTTGTACACCTTGTCCGGACCAGATTACCACACGTTGGGTGTTCTGATCAAGGTGAGTATACAGCTCCCCGGGTGAGATACTTCTCCTTCTCTACACCCAACAAAACCATCCGGGTGTCCATGCCGGGAATATATATAATACCATACCAGGTACAAATGCTAGCTCGGACTGGCCTGACCAACCAACACTGTCGCCTTTTCAAGCCGAGTTCATCTTCTGGAGGTGGCCTCCTGCCAGAAGACTTACGCTAGCCCTCCAAGACTAGTATTGTTAGCCTACCCTTATTGAGTACTCAACGAACATATCCGTCAATTCCTGATTCACAATATTTCCAAACCTTGGCTTTGTACAATGTGATTTTCTTTAAAAGAGATTTCTAAAAGGTTAAGGAAAAGAATAGTTTTCTTGATAAAATCGTTAGTTTGACAAAACCGTTTAAAGAATAAATATCCACGTTTACAACCCAAGCAAACATAGTTCAACAATAGCTTTACAAAGCTTCACAACATAGACTTGCCATCACAATATTTAACAAAAGAGTTTATACAAGGACTTACCATCACAACATTTAACAAAAGAGTTTATGCAAGGACTTACCATCACAACATTTTACAAAAGAGTTTATGCAAGGACTTACTTGATATGCCTCAGATAAACAAGATAAATTCACAGCTTGCTTTCCTCAATTATCCTCCTGATCTAAACCATATAATATCATGATCAGGGTCTCAATTAATTCAAACATTCTCTAATCTCATTTATTTTCACAACAATTTGCAATCCCCTATTTAATTCCAAGTAACCTATCTAATCCCTAAAGATCATATACCATGACCATATGTTCATCCCACTATTAGACATCATTAAACCTTACTTTTGGCATCAAGGGTGGGTATTCCCTTACCTTGCAACAACCGGGAAATGAGGTCTCGATGCTTCTATGGTGATCGTCCCGAGTTCACTTGAAAAGAAGAGAAAAGCTACCTCATTTGCTCCTCTTGATCGAAAATTAAAGAAGATGATGAAATCAGCCTCTATGGGGCGTGATTTAAGGGAAGAAGAAGGAGAAAAGAATCATTAGAGAAAACGACATCAAGAGGTTGAGAGGATTTTTGCTTACCTTAAGGTGTGTTCGATATTTGCTTAGAATAGTTCTTGAGTTTTTCGAAAATTTGCAAAGAGAATTTGCTGGAATTTTTGTGTAGAATGGAGAGGGTAATCGGCTACTATGCTTTAGGGTTAGAGAAGATTGGTTTAGGGTTAGATGATGGTGTTTAGAAAGACTCCTAATGGCTTTAGGCTTCTTGGATAGCAAGGCCGAAAATTTCAGCTTGTGATGTCTCTCCATGCTGCCGAATTTAGGTGAGTTTAAGGGGAGAAAATAATCTGCAATTTGCTCCCTTGTGCTGGCCAAAATATTGGTCAAGAGAAGGGCTGATTGTGTTCAAAATTTTAGGCCAAACAAGGAAGAGTTTGAGAAGGCTTTGGAGACTAAAATTCTGTGCAAGATGGCCTTATGTGCTGTGCGAAATTTCTGAATAGAAGAGGAAGAATTTTTGGACTGTTTTTTCTGTAGTTCTGCCGAAATTTTTAGAGAAACAATGAGGGTTTTAAGTGCTGAAAAATAGCTTGATCAGCTGGGGTTTTTTTGGTGTGTTTGTGTGCAGAATTTCGGTTGGAATAGGAGTACAAGGCTGGCCGAAATTTTCTGTACAAAGCTGTCGAAAATCCTGTACAAGTGTGATGAATTTTTAGACTGTTTTGGCTGTTGTTTTTGACGAGAGTCCAGGGGAGAAAAGTGTGGTTTTTAGGTTCTGGAATTTGGCTTAATCAACAAGGAGTTTTGGTAGGTTTTGGAGTGCAAAGCTGTCGAAAATTCTGGGCATAAGCTGGACGAATTTCTGTAGTTTTGTGAGGATAAAATTCTGGTTTTGTGCAGCTAAGGTAATCTGAATTGATGAGGAGTGTTTAGGTGTTTTGAGCTAGGGTTTGAAGAGTTGGATTGCACTTAAGGAGTGCTAGAATTTCGGACAGCTTGTGTTGACACAAAGCTGCCGAAATTATGCTAGGATAAGGAAGAAAATCCTAGTTGAATTAGGATTGAAATAAAAGTTTGATTTGCTAAGGGATTTAGGATAAGATTTCCTAGCTTTGGAAGAGTTTGAGTTGAGCTAAAGTTCCTCCAAGAAGTGGCGGCACTTGCTGGAAATTTTTCTAGATTTTTAGCTAACATTCTAGGGTTTTTTTTTTTCCCTTTTTCGAAAATCCTAAGGACTAAAATTTGAAAATTAAAAGTGAACTTTATTCACAGTAAGGTCCTTAAATTTAGGGAATAAATATAGAGACTTATTTCCTTGGAATAATGACACTAAAATTTCTCTAGGTTTGCTAGATCTTTTTCGGCCAAGACATGGAAATTCTAAGGAAAGGAATTTTCAAGAAGATAAACTAACTTCACAAAAGGTAGGATTCGAACTCGGGTCACCAAAGGAAGTCACCAACTTCCCCGCTATTCCAAAACAATTCCAATGCTCCCACAATTAGTTCTCGCCACCCACCAATACTCATCCTTCCAAGTCTTCAACCAAATCTCACTTATCCAAATCTTTAACAACACAGCTATTTCACATCAATCAATTCAAATGTAAGAGCAACGGAAAATTCACATGCATCCATGCAATTAAAATAATTCTAAGCTACCACATAAAATGCAAAATGCTATGCAATGCATGACTTTTCACCATAGTCAAAGGTGGTTTTGGGCGGGGCATTACATCTCCTCCCCCTTAAGAGAATTTCGTCCTAAAATTCAGATTTCATACCCTTCGAGCATATCCGGATACTTCCGTCTTAATCATTCCTCCATTTCCCACGTCGCATCTTGTGCTCCATAATGATCCCAAAGTATCTTCACCATGGGTATCCGCTTGTTTCCAAGAGTCTTGGTACTCCGTTCCAAGATCTTGACGGGTCTCTCCACATAATTCAGATTGGGTTGCAACTCCAACGGTTCCTCATTGAGTACATGACTCGGATCGGGGTTGTACCTCTTTAACTGAGAGACATGGAATACATCATGCATCCCGGTTAGACCATCAGGTCGATCCAATCGGTAGGCAACTGGTCTAATTTTCTCCAATATCGGGAACGGTCCCAAATACCTAGAACTCAACTTCCCTCCTCTCGGATGTTTCAGGATTCCTCTACTAGGAGTCAACTTCAAGAATGCACGGTCACCTACTTGGAACTCCAGTTCCCTTCTCCTAGAGTTTGCATAACTCTTCTATCTGCTTTGCGCTGCCCTTAGCCTTTCTCGAATTAACTTGATCTTGTTTGTCATCTCCTGAATGCATACTTCACCAGTCTTCTTAACGTTCCCTTCTTCTGTCCATCCTCAGTATATCGGTACTTGGCATTTTTGCCCATACAATCCCTCATACAGCGCCATTCCGATCGACGCCTGATAGCTGTTATTATATGCTAACTCCACATGCAGTAAAGACTTAATCCACTTATCTCCAAAGTCCAAGATATATGCTCGGAGCATGTCTTCCAGTATCTGAATGACTCTTTCGGATTGACCGTCTGTCTGCGGATGGGCAGAGGTGCTGAATTTCAGGGTCGTGCCCAAGGACTCCTGGAACTTACCCCAGAACCTTGAGGTGAATCTAAGGTCCCTATTCGACACAATGCTCAACGGTACACCATGCAACCTCACAATTTCTCGGGTATATATCTGAGCCAACTTTTTCATCGAGTCCCTTACGTTGACTGGTATGAAGTGCGCTGTCTTGGTCAATCGGTCCACTACCACCCAGATCGCATCTTTGTGTGACCTGGTCATCGGAAGGCCAGTCACAAAGTCCATGGTCACCTCTTCCCATTTCCATTCAGGAATCGGTAACGGTTGCAGTAACCCTGCAGACTTCTTATGTTCCATTTTAACCTTCTGGCACGTCAGGCAGGTAGACACATACTGAACTACATCCCTCTTCATTCCAGCCCACCAATATTTCCTCTTCAAGTCTTGGTACATCTTTACCTCCCCAGGGTGTATGGTATATTTGCTCTTGTGCGCTTCGTCCAGTATCCTCTTCCTTAAGTCTTGGATGTCCGGTACACAAATCCGGTCCCAAAAGTATAATACCCCATTCCCATCGGTTCGAAAATCGCTTCCTCCTCTCGCGATCTCTTTCTCCTTGAAAGTTTGAAATCCTGCACTGCCCTGTTGACCTGATACAATTTCCTGGTCCAGATTGGGTTTCAGGGTTGAGTTGCTCAAGCAGATCTTCCTCTCTTGCACTTGCGCCTCTTTCTCCAGGATATCCTGGACTGCCAACACCTCTTGTATCCTCAAGTGTGCCAATTTCACCTTTCGACTTAGAGCGTCTGCTACCACGTTCGCCTTACCCGTATGATAGTTAATAGGGCACTTATACTCTTCCAGGAACTCCATCCACCTACGCTGCCGGAGATTCAAGTCCTTTTGCGTGAAGATGTACTTCAAACTCTTATGGTCAGTGAAAACCTCGTATTGTGCACCATACAAGTAATGTCGCCATTTCTTCAAGGCGAACACTATAGCTGCTAGCTGCAGGTCATGCGTGGGATAATTAGCTTCGTGCGGCTTTAGCTTCCTAGATGCATAAGCTATGACTTTCCCTTCCTGCATCAGCACAGCTCCTAGTCCTTCCTTGGATGCATCTATATAGAGTGCATAGGGCTTATCAGCCTCAAGCAGACTTAGTACGGGTGCTGTAATCAACCTCCTCTTAAGTTCTTAGAAGCTCTTTTCTCACTTCTCACTCCAAGCAAAAGCGACATCCTTCTTCAACAGTCGCGTCATTGGTGAAGCCAGAGTAGAGAAATTTTTAATGAAATGCCAATAGTACCCGGCTAGTCCAAGGAAACTTCGTATCTCGGTAATGTTCTCCGGTTGTTTCCAGTTAGCTACGGCTTCCACTTTGGCAGGGTCCACTTTGATCCCCTATTTGGATATCACATGACCAAGGAAAGACACCGACCTCAGCCAAAACTCACACTTACTGAACTTGGTGTAAAGCTTGAATTCTCTTAGCTTCTCTAGGACCAATCTTAAGTGATCCACGTGGTCCTCCGAATTTTTTGAGTAGATTAAAATGTCATCGATGAATATAACTACGAACTTGTCCAGTTATGGTTGGAAAATGCGATGCATCAAATCCATGACTACTGCCGGTGCGTTGGTTACACCAAACGACATTACTACAAATTCGTAGTGGCCATACCGTGTGTTGAATGCAGTCTTAGGAATGCCTTATTCTTTGATCCTCACCTGGTAGTATCCTTGCCATAGGTACAACTTCGAAAAGCAAGCGGCGCCTTGCAGTTGATCAAACAACTCATCGATCAAGGGTAGAGGGTATTTATTCTTGATCGTTAGATTGTTCAGTCCCCGATAATCGATACTGTGAAACCCCGGTCAAAACCAACCTTAGAGTAAGGGGGTTGGGATGCATATCATACTTTATTTCATAATTAAATATATTTTCACATGATTTCTATGTGCTTTAGATTTGATTTTTATTGTCTTGAAGTCTTGTTGGTGAGTATTGTATGAGAGGGGAAAAATGATAATTTTTGCCCGAGGTGAAAATAGGGAGATAGATTGTGGATTGAATAGAAAATAATTTTTCTAGTGGAAATAGCAACAAGAGTTGTTGTGGTTTAGTGGTTAGAGCTTTGGAATTTATTCTTGAGGTCTTGAGTTCAAAGTCCATCATAGAAGCTTTAACTTGATTAAATTTTATTTTTGCTTAGGAAGGAATGGTTTTGGCCTTAAGGGCCTAGATCAATGTGGTGATGATGTCCTAGGAGAGACATGTTAAGAGTATTCTCATTCCACTCCTTTGCCTACTCGAAATTCCCAAAGGGAATTCTTGTTCCCTTGATTTTTGGTTTTCCTTAGCTTTCAACTCCTTAGTTTGATCAAGATGTTCTAGCCTTTTTCTTTCCAAAAAATTCAGTAAAGTGCTAAGGTCTTTTAGGATCAAAATGTATTGGTAAAAGACCTCTTATGGCCTGGAAAATATGGAAGAGTTGTGGGAAATTCCAAGAGGAAAATCCCTCTAGTGAGCTTGCTGAAATTTCATCCTAAACTAGTTCATCTGCCTTCATGGAATGAGCTGAAATTTTCCAGCTTGTTGTACCTTCAAAATGTCGAGCTTCTTAGCTAACATTCCCTCCCAAATGCTGCCAAAAAAATGGCCTTAAGTTCAGCTTGAAACATGAATTATTTCTGTCATTTTCAGACTGCTCAAGGGCTGTACAAAACTAGTAAAAATTCTGGGCAAAATCGCAGCTTTGGAGGTTCAAAACCAAGCTTTTTTCTTCCAGATTTTGTGCAAGACCTTAGCCATGTTTTTCCTCCATGAAGAAGGCTAGAAACCAGCCTTGAATACCCCTGAAACCCCCTTCAAACTCGCTGCAACTCGGCTGGAAGTGGCAGACAAAATTCTGCCCAGAAAAATTCTGTGCAGCGAAATTCTGGGCAGTCAAATGTCCAACTTTGTTTCCTGTTTTTCTTCGAGCCAAAACAGCAGCTCTAATCTGTCAAAACCTCCCTTAAACCACCATTAACAAAGCTCTAATGTTTTCCCCAAGCTTCTGAACAAAAGACAGCAATGGCTGTCCGAAAATCTCTCCAACAAATCCCTGCAATTTAGCTTGATTACTTTCCAAAATTCCAACCATCTTATTTAGCAACCTTCCATGATATCTTGCTCAATTGACCAGACTTCTTCTTCATCATTGTGCCCCTTAGTTTCGGCCATCATAAGCCTTATAGAACCAACTTTATTTCCTCAGAAAAGCCACACAACCAATCGGCCATAGGAGACTTCAAAGCTGTCCAAACAATCAAGATATTCTTAGAATATTCAGTTTCCAAATTCACTCCCTAAAAATATTCTTCAAGGATTGTAACAACTAACCTTTCCTTTTCCCTCTCAAATTAGAGAAAACATCCTCCTAAACCCTACAGAATTTTGGCAGCCCTAATTCCACAGAATTTTGGCAGCTACAACATCTATTCTCATAGTTTTTCCTTCAGCCACCAAGAACACACACTACACCAAGAACACCTACTTCTTCTCTACACCTAATACCCCTCCAAACCATCTCAAAATCCCACGAAAATCTCCAGATTTAGTCTACTCATTGCTGTGAATCCATCAACACCATTATTAACATCAAACTCCTCAAAACATCTTGCTACTTCGGATAAAAAAGTAGAAATTTCTGTGAAGAACAAGAACAACTTCATGGTAAATTCACTCTATTAACTTTATCCGCTTCAAACTTGACCTCTAGTAGGAACCTATATGAATAACCATGCTAATGATTTCTTCTTCTTCTTCTTCTTCTTCTTCTCTCTCTCTCTCTCTCTCTCTCTCTCTCTCTCTCTCTCATGGCCGAAATCACTCTTCTTTGGCCGGATGACTTCTCCTTCCATGATCTTGTTCTCGCCATCTCTCTTGGATAAGGTCAGCTATTTAGAAGTTGAGATCTACTCTAAACTCCTTCAAAGCATCCATCAACCAAGTAAGTACCTTCAATCCTTCTTTTAAACTCTAGAATCATGTCTCTAGGATGATATTGGTAAAAGATGAATGGTGATGGGATTGAGTATGTGTTGTTGATGATTGAAGCATGAGTACATGTATGATTGTGAAGGAGATTTATTCATGGAAGGATTATATTAGTTGGTCGTATGTGAAATTGAGTTTGAAGCATGTCATAGGTAGTATGTGTGATGAAGTATGCTAGAGATCATGTCACCTTTGGTGAATAAGAGTTATATGCATGACTAGAATATTAAAGCCATGATCATGTTTATGCTAGTAAAGGTTAAATCATGTCTTAATAAATTTAGATCTATGCCTATATGTAAGATTTGGATGATTTAATGAATTGAAGGATTGTGTATGTTCTTGATTGAGGATGGCCATAGAAATTTGATCATGATCTAGTTGTCCCTAAAACTAATTTTCACTTTATGCATAAAATACTCAATAAAATATTATTGCTAGTATTTTCAAAAAACTCTAGGAAGGGTAGATTTGGAATTATTATATATAAAGGATATTTTAGTCAAATAAATAATAATTTTGCTAGAAAATAAAATAAATAAATATTATGTAAAATAAAAAGATCAATTAAAGCTTTATGAGAATGATTCATAATTAGTAAAATATTCACTAAATCAAAACCCTTAAGGATTTACTTATTATTTTCCAAGAAAGGCTTACTAAATTTAATCTCAACTAGTTTTGGCTATCAATTATTTTCTAACAACTAAACTATCATTAAATCACTATTTTACCTACCATATATGACTCTTGATCAAATAAACTCTAAATCTTTCCCAACAAGGTTTAATCTTTCAACTTATTAGAATTTATTTCCCAAACCATTGATTATTTTAAATAACAAATTAAACTTAGCTTATAAACCTATTTAGTCATTATTTTATCTTAAAGCTTGGGACACTAGGATCATGGTAGTAATGAATTGAATTGATTTAAAATTGAGGAAGTGGTTTGTGACTTGAAATTGATTAAGATTTGTATTTACCCATGTGGGGTTAGGTCAGCTGTTCGAGACCTTGTTGTTGTGAGCAAGAATCAGGTAAGCTCCTGCATAAAACCTATCGATGTGAAATGGTTTCCTTATGGCAAGCTAAATATGGAGTGTATGGACACTCGTTTATTTGAAGGCAATTGAGGGTTGAATTTGTTCTTATTTCCAACACTTAAATTATTTAAAAGTTACTGAGCAAATTTTCCAAACATAAAACTCTTTCTAAAAATGATTGTTCCCAAAACTTTGGAAACCCTCAAATTACTATTTCCATGAAGAGTAATGCTTTGTTCATTTTATCCCAAGTGGGAAACGTCGGTGAGTACTCAATAAGGGTGGACTACTAGGACTAGTCTTTGAAGGGTTAAGGTAAGTCTCTCAGCAGGTGGCCACCTCTGAGGAGTGAGTCCTTCCCGAATAAGATGTCAATCCAGTGAGTCATACCGGTCCGAGCTAGCAGTTTGTTTCAGTCAAGTGACTGTGTTTTGCCGGAATGGACACCCGGTTGTTGTTTGGGTATAGAGAATGAGGAGTATCTTACCCAGTAGGCCGATCATCTACTTTAGTCAATCTGCACAAAGTGTCGGTATTCTGACCGGCAGTATGCACAAAGTGTCGGCATACTGACCATCCGGTTATGGGGCCTAACGTGTGGTAACCCATATCCCTTTCTTTCGAGTGGTTGATTTCTTTACTTATGTGCGGCTAGATAAGCCAAAACGCCACTCTTGCTTTTGACTAATGCTTATTGCTTGCCAATGTTTCTCTTGTAAAGGTTTCACACTTTGCATCCATGAACTGGTTTCACTAAACACCCAACGCACACACGGACTTACTGAGATTTCTGTCTCATCACCTTTTTATCATGATTTCAGGATGATCTTGCTGTGGAGTGGAGTGGCTAGTAATTTCTGCTTTGGAAGAGAATGTATCTTTTGATTTTATGTATTGCTTTGAGGAGACGAGAGTGGATAATTATATTAATGGTTTTTGTTTTGGAATTTCATGGATTTACTCTTGGAGTATGTTGGGTTGTAATAAATTTTTGTGTTAAGTATAATTTTATTTCAGCCATTTTATTTGTGTGACCTAGTTATAAAGACCCATTTTCCTTTGGACGGGGCGACATCCCCGGCCCTGGCGGGCCTAGGCTGTTAGTGTTGTGCTCTAGAGGCAATCACTTGTGTCATGTATATTGCATATTAAATTAATAAGAGGCATTCTTTATCTTTCAGTTTGATTGTTATATATAAACATGTGTACAAACCGTTAGATAAAGTCCCTAGTACAACACAGTGTTAAGGAAATCATGATAGAGATCATGATGTGAAATTCCTACTACATTATGCAGTGTTTGTACTTAAATAATCCCCGGTCATAGTATTTAATAAGATGGGACATTATTAATACGCCAAGAGTGGCACATGTTATATCTCTTGATTGGATCAAGCGGTGGTTCTCATATCCGTGAGTATTAGGATACTCAGGACTAACGTGTGGATGCTTGTTTTGGAACAAGTTCATCGGATGACCTAGCTACGAGATAATCACTTGGATAACTATTTAGAGCCAGTGATAGAATCTCTTTATAGGAAGTGTGCAAGTATCCTTAGACTTGATATCTCCAAGGTACTTTGTTTAACGAGCGTTGTACTTTGATTCTAATCTTTGGAGTCTTATCTAGGACTGCCTAAGGGATGGATATTGGGTACAACGTAAAGTAAACGAAAGTAGTTGAGAAAGTCAATAGAGGATTCACCACTCCTAATAGTAGGAGAGTATATCTCAAGGCCACTTGTAGAAATCATTACTCACAAAGTCCTTGGCCAAGGCGTCTATGTGATGGAAATGGTTCCAATTGATACACATATCGAGTAATGGATTTCTTGAACAAGTACTAAAAATTCGGGCCAGAATTAATAATATTCTGGAGGGAGTTGGCACTAATTCCATGCTCTAGACCGAATGAGATATTGTATGGTGAAAGGAGTTTATTGCACTGATAATTTGCTATTGAAAGGTTCATGTCAAGCCACTTGACTTTCTGGACTTTTGGGTGGTCAAGAGTCATTGCTAGATGTCGCTCTTGATATGCTAAATATGGATTTATTAATTAGAGAATTAATAAATTTAATCCTTTATTTTATTAAGGATTATTAATTCTAATATTGTTAGAATTAATTCATATTATGCTACCAATAAGACCAGGAAACCTAATGGGTCACACACAATAAAGGTTTGAATGCTCAAATATATTATTTGATAATATTGTGGGGTTGATTAAGAGAAGGGAATTTATTTATAGGTGAATTATAAGTTTGTTATAATTCATAGGACCTAATTGTAATTAAGTAAACTTCAAGGACCAATTTGTTGACAATTGGACGTTGAAGGACTAAGTTGCAATTTACGGTAATTATAAATCTATAAATATAAGGAAATGGTTTCCTTAGGGTAAGAGACACAGACTATTCACGCAATAACAGAGAAACTGTTTCTCTGCCTCTCTCTTGATCAAACCCTAGCCATCTCTCTCTTATTAATCAAAACCCTAGCCTTTTAAATTCTACTAGTATAGAATTATGAGATTGTGAGCGTTCGACCTTGTGTGGAGTATCATTAGAGGGAGTTCTTTCTTGGACTTCAGTAGAGCTGCTGTGAACCGGTTTTGTGATTGGGATCGCGCCTGCGTTCTTGGAACAAAAAAAAAAATTTAAATTCCGGCTTCAAGAGGTAATTAGCGTGATCTTCTCTTTTTCCGTTTCTACTGCAAACCCGTGATCCAAGGCTTGGATTTCTTGCTATTTTTCGCTGCGTTTAATCTATTTAATTAATTTAGTAATCCTACATAGGCTTCGGGGTGTTACAGATACATAGCCTCAAGGTACCATCTTTCTTCTTGACAAACAACACCGGGGCTCCCAACGGTGACGTACTCAGCCGAATGTAGCCTTGCCTTAGCTATTCTTCCAATTGCTCCTTCAACTCCTTCAACTCTGTCGGTGCCATCCGGTAGGGGGTTCTTGATACCGGTTCTGCTCCGGGAATCAGATCCACGGTGAACTCAACTTCCCGTTCAAGGGGTAGGGGAGTGAGCTCCGTAGGGAACACATCTGGAAAGTCTTTCACTACCTCCGTACTTTCCAAGGTACACTGGTCTTTCGATTTGTTTAGGAGATACACCAGATATCCCGTACATCCTTTCTTAAGTAACTTCCGGGCTTTAGCTGCAACAATAAGAAATTTCAGTTCCTTCATTCTCTTGCCGTTGAATTCAATTACATCCCGTCCAGGTCTCACAAAATGCACCGTCTTGATCTTACAGTCCACACGAGCTCCGTGTTTCGACAAACAGTCCATGCCCAAGATCAAGTCGTAATCGTCCATGGGCAGGATTATAAGGTCGGCCTCCAGATTCTCCTTCCCTACCTCAACTCCACAACTTCCCATTTTCTTGCCTGCTTCCACCACCTTTCCCAATGGGGAACTAACTACTAGGGTATAAGGTAGCTCATTTCCTTCCCAACCCAGACGTGAAGCACATACTTTACTTACATAAGAGTGTGTGGATCCTGGATCTATCAGAACATTAACAAGACAACCTTGGATAGAAAGGTTACCTTCGATCACGGCAGCGTCCGCTCCGACTTCCTCTCGGTTCATGGCAAAAACTTTGGCCTTCACCTGAGGCTTCTGGCCACCCGCTCCAGCTAGTCCAGCAGCAGCGCCTCTATTTCCTCCCATTAGTTGGGCCGGTGCGGTCTGCTCAATCCTTAAGGGTTTGGGGCAGACGTTTCTCAAGTGTCCCGGGTCTCTGCAATTGAAGCACCTCCTCACACCCCCATTACCCCAGCAGTTTCTTTCGGTGTGGCCTCGCTTCCCACACAGTCGGCAGTTTAGGCTGCCTTGCATTGGTCCTGCTATAGGCACTTGAGGCTGCTTACCCCAGTTTCCCCACGGCATAAAGGCCGCATGTCGCTTGTTGCCAGAAGGCCTCATAGGTGGACGACTCGGTTGGAAGGGTCGGTTCACCGATCTTTACCGATCTTCGTTTTTCGTCTGGGAAGCTATGTCCACGACGGCGGTGTACGATGTAGGCGGTGATGGAGCCAATGCCTTCCTCAACTCTGGCCTAAGCCCTTTCACGAATTGCCGAGTGCGCTTCTGCTCCGTATCTACCAAGCACTTGCAGTACTTGGAGAACTGCATTAATTGGGCTGCATATTGGGCCACGGTCATGCCTCCCTACCTGAGGGTCTGGAATTCATCATCCCTCTTCTCAGCCACCCATCGAGGAATGTACTCCTCCCGGAAGCCTCCGTAAAATCGTCCCAGGTCCACTCCTACTCCTCATTATCCCAATCACTCTGTACCCGCTGCCATCATGCTCGAGACAGTCCCCTCAGCCGAAAAGCAACAAACTTCACCATCCTCTCTTCCGAGTATTGCAAAGTAGCGAAGATGTCCTCCATCTGCTCAATCCATTGCTCGGCTTTCTCGTCCTGTTCCACCTCCCCCTGGAATGTGGGAGGCTGGAACTTCAGGAAATGCTCCAGAGCCTCATCCTCTCCCCCCGGTGGTTTTCTGGCCACCTTGTCCACCCTTTCAGTCAGATTCTATAGAATCGAGACCATCTTGTCGAAAGCCTGACCCATGGTCACATCTCGTGACCTCTCCGAAGCCAATTCCTGCTCGCGTGGCAGGGGCTCTTCCACGTCGGGGGTGGAACGATGCATCTGCTCAAATTCCGGGGTGGAGGATGCACTCTCCTGCACCATTTTGATATACACAACTGCGTCTTGGTGCCATCTTAATCACATTCACTCAGGGTCAGTTAGTTACCAAGGGGAAAAGAATATGCTTAGATGCATGATCAGTTGATAGCAATGTACTTATCTAAAGGAGAATGTGATGATATCGTGCAAGGGTAAATCAAGTAATAAACGGAACTCATTCTTATCATATAAACCATTCTTTGCAGAAAAGAAGGGGTTATCTCATACGATACCCTTTTTATTTAAAATGATAAATAAGCCCTATGAGCAACATGCTCCCTTAAAAGAAATAAAAAAAATAAAGGTATGCAAATCCCAAAGAAAGAAAAGTAAAAGCTGCTGGTCTTCTATGTTCGACTCTCTCTAGTTTCAACAGAAGCATCGAAGTCGTCAGAGGCCGGTTCCACAAGCCACCCCACGGAGCTATCGGGTCTCCCTATATAGTCCCTTGCGAAACCAACACTCCCACTTGGCTGCCCTGACTCACCCTCTCGGCCTCTCTTGGCTCTCATGGCCATCTCATAGAGCTCATCTAATGCTAATCTAACCGCACCCTTAGGCGCAGGCCTCTCACACCCTGAATCAACCGGGTCAAACAACCCCTCTCTTCTTAGCATGGCATCTATGCCCAGTCCATATCGGAGTCCACACCCCTTAGGACTCTCTTCCAGCTTCCTCTTTCCCGTATCTACCCCTCCTAGAATTGACTGCCTATGGTCTCTCTCTCCCGGGGCAACCCCATCTCGTGGCGTATATCCCTCACCACTGGTCCCTTTTGGGTTATGGCAAGCAGGGGTCCTGTCAACTCCCCCTATCTGCAGGGTCCCGGGAACCTCCATTACCTCCTCATCCTCCTCTTCTATCCCAACCATCTCTCCCTCGTTCTCATCGTCTCCCTCATTCCCTAGCTTATCTACCTCTCATTCACTCAACTCCGTTATCTCCCCATCTCTCTCATCTTCCCCTAAGCTCTCCTCGACCTCTATCTTCGCCTCAACCACTGGGTCGTCTAGCACTGACGACTTACGCTCTCTCTCTGAATCAGACGCGAGTGGATCAGCTACGGGTAGTGGGGCAGGTAGATTCCCGTAGCCAGCGGGCCAGTCTCTAACAGCCGATACAACTCTTTTGACCATCCTATAAACAAAAGATAAAAATTAGCACCAGATCAAAGTACTTAAGAAAATAGAACCCCATAAGTCAAGTAATTGCCTAAACCTTGTCTCTGATACCACTTGTAACACCCCACGACTACGTACCCTAAAAGGGCTGGGATGTCGCCCCGTCCCATAGGATAAGGGGTCTTTAAAACGAGGTATAAAAATACAAAGGCAACCTCCATGAGCTTCAACTTAGATAAATAAAGAGATACTCTTATTACATTAGGCTCAACGTGGAGCAAAACGAAATAAAAATAATTAAGTGTTCAACAGCTTAAACAACAAATGTCTCCTAAGTAAAGATGACAATAATTAGGAAAAACTTCAACTATTAATGCCCTGCTGACTCAGCACAGTCTATCTCCTGAAAACATGATGTAAAACAGTGTGAGAATAAATCTCAGTAAGTCCTGCGTGTGCACATGGTGTTTTGAAAAGTACGTGTATGCAAAGTGCAAAACATTTGTAGAAATATTTGGGTAAGTCATAAACAATCTCTTTTCGCAAGGAGTGGGTTTTCCTCATTGTCACACTTTGTACAAAATAAATCCTCCACTCGAATAAACAGTCATGTCACCACACGTTGGGCTCCATGAGAACAAAATGGCCAAGGCACCACACTTTGTGCACCTTGTCGTGACCAGATTACCACACGTTGGGCGTTCTGATCAAGGTGAGTGTACAGCTCACCGGGTGAGATACTCCTCCTTTTCTACACCCAACAAAACCATCCGGGTGTCCATGCCAGGAATATATATAATACCATACCAAGTACAAATGCTAGCTCGGACTGGCCTGACCAACCAACACTATCGCCTTTTCAAGCCGAGTTCATCTTCTAGAGGTGGCCTCCTGCCGGAAGACTTACGCTAGCCCTCCAAGACTAGTATTGTTAGCCTACCCTTATTGAGTACTCAACGAACATAGCCGTCAATTCCTGATTCACAATATTTTCAAACCTTGGCTTTGTACAACGTGATTTTCTTTAAAAGAGATTTCTAAATGGTTAAGGAAAAGAATAGTTTTCTTGATAAAATCGTTAGTTTGACAAAACCGTTTAAAGAATAAATATCTACGTTTACAACCCAAGCAAACATAGTTCAACAATAGCTTTACAAAGCTTCACAACATAGACTTGCCATCAAAACATTTAACAAAAGAGTTTATACAAGGACTTACCATCACAACATTTAACAAAAGAGTTTATGCAAGGACTTGCCATCACAACATTTTACAAAAGATTTTATGCAAGGACTTACTTGATATGCCACAGATAAACGAGATAAATTCACAGCTCGCTTTCCTCAATTATCCTCCTGATCTAAACCATATAATATCAGGGTCTCAATTAATTCAAACATGCTCTAATCTCATTTATTTTCACAACAATTCGCAATCCCCTATTTAATTCCAAGTAAACTATCCAATCTCCAAAGATCATATACCATGACCATATGTTCATCCCACTATTAGACATCATTAATCCTTACTTTCAGCATCAAGGGTGGGTATTCCCTTTCCTTTCAACAACCGGGTAATGAGGTCTCGATACTCCTATGGTGATCGTCCCAAGTTCGCTTGAAAAGAAGAGAAAAGCTACCTCTTTTGCTCCTCTTGACCGAAAATTAAAGAAGAAGATGAAATCAGCCTCTATGGGGCGTGATTTAAGGGAAGAAGAAGGAGAAAAGAACCATTAGAGAAAACGGCATCAAGAGGTTGAGAGGATTTTTGCTTACCTTAAGGTGTGTTTGATATTTGCTTAGAATAGTTCTTGAGTTTTTCGAAAATTTGCAAAGAGAATTTGCTAGAATTTTTGTGTAGAATGGAGAGGGTAATTGGCTACTATGCTTTAGGGTTAGAGAAGATTGGTTTAGGGTTAGATGATAGTGTTTAGAAAGTCTCCTAATGGCTTTAGGCTTCTTGGATAGCAAGGCCGAAAATTTCAGCTTGTGATGTCTCTCCTTGCTGCCGAATTTAGGTGAGTTTAAGGGGAGAAAATAATCTGCAATTTGCTCCCTTGCACTGGCCGAAATATTGGTCAAGAGAAGGGCTGATTGTGTTCAGAATTTTGGGCCAAACAAGGAAAAGTTTGAGAAGGCTTTGGAGACTAAAATTCTATGCAACATGGCCTTATGTGCTGTGCGAAATTTCTGAACAAAGAGGAAGAATTTCTGGACTGTTTTTGCTGTAGTTCTGCCTAAATTTTCAGAGAAACAATGAGGGTTTTAAGCGCTGAAAAATAGCTTGATCAGCTGGGGTTTTTTTGGTGTGTTTGTGTGCAAAATTTCAGTTGGAATAGGAGTACAAGGCTGGCCGAAATTTTCTATACAAAGCTGCCGAAAATCCTGTGCAAGTGTGACGGATTTTTGGACTGTTTTGGCTGCTGTTTTTGACGAGAGTCCAGAGGAGAAAAGTGTGGTCTTTAGGTTATGGAATTTGGCTTAATCAATAAGGAGTTTTGGTAGGTTTTGGAGTGCAAAGCTGTCGAAAATTCTGGGCATAAGCTGGACGAATTTCTGTAGTTTTGTGAGGATAAAATTCTGGTTTTGTGCAGCTAAGGTAATCTAAATTGATGGGGAGTATTTAGGTGTTTTGAGCTAGGGTTTGAAGAGTTGGATTGCACTTAAGGAGTGCTGGAATTTCAGACAGCTTGTATTGACACAAAGCTGCCGAAATTTTGCTAGGATAAGGAAGAAAATCCTAGTTGAATTAGGATTGAAATAAAAGTTTGATTTGCTAAGGGATTTAGGATAAGATTTCCTAGCTTTGGAAGAGTTTGAGTTGAGCTAAAGTTCCTCCAAGAAGTGGCGGCACTTGCTGGAAATTTTTCTAGATTTTTAGCTAACATTCTAGGGTTTTTATTTTTTTTCCCTTTTTCGAAAATCCTAAGGAATAAAAGCTGAAAATTAAAAGTGAACTTTATTCACATCAAAGTCCTTAAATTTAGGAAATAAATATAGAGACTTATTTCCTTAGAATAATGACGCTAAAATTTCTCTAGGTTTGCTAGATCTTTTTCGGCCAAGACATGGAAATTCTAAGGAAAAGAATTTTCAAGAAGGGAAACTAACTTCACAAAAGGTAGGATTCGAACTCAGGTCACCAAAGGAAGTCACCAACCTCCCCGCTATTCCAAAACAATTCCAATGCTAATTTTTCCCACAATCAGTTCTCGCCACCCACCAATACTCATCCTTCCAAGTCTTCGACCAAACCTCCCTTATCCAAATCTTTTACAACACAGCTATTTCACATCAATCAATTCAAATGCAAGAGCAATGGAAAATTCACATGCATCCATGCAATTAAAATAATTCTAAGCTACCATATAAAATGTAAAATGATATGCAATGCATGACTTTTCGCCATAGTCAAAGGTGGTTTTGGGCGGGGTATTACATCCCCCTTTTTAGTTCTTATTTGATGATAATCGGATTTCAGATTAATTTTAGAAAAGTGCATGATCCATATAATTCATCAAACAAGTCATCTAGCCTACACAAATTCACTATATCCCATTTTTCTTAGGCACTAAAAGAACCGGGACCCCGCACGAGTTTAGGCTCTTTCTCATATACCCCTTCTCAAGAAATTCCTCAACTTGTTGTTGCAATTTCTTAGGCCTTTCTGGATTGCTTTTATATGCGGTCTATTTGGGAGGACGGTTCTTGGCACGAAGTCAATTTGGTGCTCAATACCTCTCAATGGTGGTAACCCCCTGGGTGTCTTTTTAGGAAAAACATCCTCAAATCTTGGATCATACTTGCAATTTCTTGAGACAAAAAGAGGATAGAATCATTAGTAGAGATAAAAGAAGATTTACAAATAGTAAGAATAACTTGTTCCTTAGTATCTATAGCCTTAATGATCTTACTTTCTTTGGCAAAAAAGTTCACTTTATTTTTCCCTCCTATCTCTTGTTTTTGTGCACTGCCCTCCTTGATGGTCAAAGGCATTTGTTTATCAATTCTCTTTCTCAACTCATTCTCTTTCATCTCTTACTTTTCCTTTCCAACTCTTACTTTTGTTTCGTATCGTGTGCATTCTTTTTCTTCTAAATTTCTCTCAAAATTCTTTAATCTTTGTTCACCTCACATGGAGGCATAAGAGTAAGAGCAAATTGGGATCATTACTTGAGAATAGTGAGATGGCCTAAATTAGTCATATATTTTCGAGTTATTTGAGGCCATTTTATGATACATTTTGTTCAAAAACTGGTCATATTCCTTCATATTTGAGATTTTAACCTTGGAAAGTTATTTTGTACATTATTTCAGATTTTAAGGATAAAATAAGGCAAAATTGTCACTAAACAGAGTAGAGGCGGAGCCGGCCAGGACAGGAGAACCGGCGCCAGCCACGTGCTGCTGGCATGCACTTTGAGGTGATAAAAAATCGGCAAAACAAGAGCTGAACAAAACACAGTCGGCGCCGATTGGAAGCTCAGAGGCGGTGTCGGCTGTAGTCTGGAAGAATTGGCATGAAAATTAAGAAAAATTGACGAATAGATGGAAAAATAGACCACAACCAGCGCCGGCCCTAGGCAAGTCAGCAGCGCCGACTGTGCATTATTATAGAGGTGGTGTCTTGATTTTCATGTGCATTTTTTACAATTTTCAGAGTTTTAGTATTTTCTTACTTCTATTCAACCAGAAACCCTAGAGAGACGAATTTGGGCACTTCTGAAGCCTATAAATAGAGGGAAAACATAAGGGAAAGGGGATGAATTCACGGATCAAAACACAAATCACTCAAAATCAAGGAGGAATTCATCAGATCAAGGAGGATTGTACAAAAGGGTCTACAAAGGAAGAAGAAAGAGTCTTGTCTATGAGTGCTTGCTTTTAACTTTGTTTTCTTTTCTTAAACAATTATGTATGAATTGTTTTATTGTAATTTGACATTGTTTTAGATATTTATTGTGAAACCCCACCTAAAGCTAACCTTAGAGTAAGGGGGTCAGGATGCATATCATATTTTCTTGCATGCATAAATATATTTTTGAATGATTTTTATGTGCTTTAGAATTATAATTTATAGTCTAGAAGACTTAGTTGTGCTTATTGAGTAGGAAGGGTAAAATGGTAATTTTGCCTGAGGTCAAATAGGGAGATAGCTTGAGGATTAAATAGGAAGAATATTTAGGAGAGAAAATAAGAACAAGAGTTGTGGTGGTTTAGTGGTTAGAGCTTTGGAATTAATCTCTAAGGTCTTGAGTTCAAATCCCAGCAATTAAGTTTTATCATGATTAAATTTCATTTTTATATAAGGTGGAATATTTTCGACCCTTGCATGCCATAAGAAGAAGTAGGAGTGTTGTCCTGGGGGAGACATGAAGGGAATGTCTTAATCCTATTCTTATGTCCTACAAGAATTCTTAAGGGATTCATGCCCTTTTGTTCCCTATCTTACCTTAAATTCTTCACCAATTAAGCTTGTTCAATTTATCCAAATCCATATTTTAATTCCAGAAAATTCAGCAAGGTTTATTGACCTTGGAATTTCAAAAATGGCTCTTAGAGGATAGAGTTTTGGCTGAAAATAGGGAAGGAGTTAAGGAAGGTTCCTAAGAGAATTAATCTCCATAGTTGAACCTTCAAACTCCACTCCATAAGTATTCATTTTCTTCATGGTAGCAATCTGGAAATTTTTCAGGTTCTTGGTCAGTCTAGCTTTCGAAAAATTCAGCCATTTTTCTTACTCAAATGTTGCCAGAAAAATTACCAACTTATTCAGCTTGAAGGCTAGAATTTCTTTGCCAAAACCGGACTGCACAAGCTGTGCAAACTAGGAAAAAAAAATCCTGGACAGTTTCGTAGTATTACAGGCCAACAATCAAAGCTCTTTCTTCAGCCTTCCAACCAGTAATTCACCTCTGCCTTTCCTCCATAAAGAAGACTGGAACCCAGCCTTAAAGGACCCTCCAATACCTCTTCAAACTCACTGCAAGTTAGTTGGAATATTGCAAAAAAACTGTACAAAAATCCCAGCAAGCCATTCGAAAATCAAACCAGAAGATTCCAGTCTTGCTCTCTCTTCAAGCCTTATCCGAAGGTCACCTCTAACATCTGTGAAGTTAACCATAATCAGCCATGAACTGAACTTCATCACCCTCCTCCACTAACCTACACGATGGAACTCCATAGCCACTCCTTAAATTCCTCCTTCAATTACTCTAATCAAGCTTCCAATTAAAGTTCAAAATTTTAGCAATTGCTCCACGAAAAGTTCCATGGATTAAGCTTCAAATAACCAGAAATTCTCCCACCATTACACTCAAAATTTTGGCCACCCTATAGCTCCTTCAAACCTCATTCATCTCAGCAAAACCAGTCGGCCATAGCAGCTCCCAAGAACCTCCATCAATCAAACCACTCTACCATATCTTCTACCTTAATTCACTCCATGAATTACTCCATTTGAAATTCAAATGACCAGATTTCTCTCTTCCCCCTAATCTGAAAATCAAATCACAAGAATTCCTAAACCATTCAGCCAACACCTTCCAGCAATTTCGTCCAGCTTCTCTCCAATTCTCTCCATTTCTCTAAGAACACCAAGAACACACACCACCATTCTCCATGCCCAAGACCACTCTAAACATCTCCAATCCCTTCCAAAAACTCAAGATCACGTCTACTCACTCCCTAGAGTCCATTTCTGGATTTTATAACATCAAACATTGAAAACAAAAATCTGCTATCGAATCAAAAACCTGAATTTTTCTTGAAGTCTCAAGAACTCTATCAAGGTAACCAAGAACGATTTTACTCATCTTCTTTACCTTCAACCTTTAACATGATGTACTAATACTCTCTCTCTCTCTCTCTCTCTCTCTCTCTCTCTCTCTCTCTCTCTCTCTCTCTCTCTCTCTCTCTCTCTCTCTCTCTCTCTCTCGGCTGAAATGGTTGTTTCAACTATGGCCGTTTTTCTTCTTCCTTCTTAGAAGAATCAAGCCTCCTAAGCATGTGGATCTCCTTGAATCTTCATCAAGATTTCCATTAACCAAGTATTTCTCTTTAGCCTTCTCTTTAATTCTAAAATCATGTCTCTTAGATATTGATGGAAAGGATGGAGTATGAGTGGGGTTTGAGTATATGCTTATGTATGAAGGAGTTGAGATTAGAGTATGAGGATGTTTTGCCATGGTTAAGTTTTATAATATTTCTTATGGATCGATGTATGTTCTCCATGTCTTGAGTGAGTTTGGATGTTTAAGCATGATAGATATTATGTCACCTTTGGTGAATAGAGTATTATGTTCTTGTTTTCATTGAAGCCATGTATATGATTATGGTTAGTAGAGATTTAGCCATGTGATAGTAGGTATGGATTTAAGCCTTTATTCATGAATGGAATGGTTTGTTGATTGATGTTGGATTTTATGTTCATGATTATTGTTAGCAATATGAGAATTATGATCATGACCTTCTTGATTCGAAGCTATTTTAATTGACCAACTTTATTACGTTAATTAAAATTGAAAGCATGATTTCCTTTAAAGAATTAGAAACCCTAGGAAGTTGGATTTGGAATATTAAATGGAATAGTAATATTTTAGCCAAATAAATGATATCTTTTATAATATATAAATAATTATAATAATGATAATAAATAAAAGCCTTTTATATAAATAGTAATCGTAGGGAAAATATTACTCTTATAAGCTATATATTCATAAATACTATTGAAATTTATTTATTTTCTATTGATCAAAACTTAATAAAATTTATTTATTATTGATTATATTTATTAATTATTTTCTAACTATTAACTATTAATTATTAATTTATTATTTATTTTAATAATATCATCTAGGACTTAGGACTCATCATAAATTAAACCCTAATTTATTTAATAATAGCAACACTCAAAATTTATTATCTGAACCTATAACTTATTAGTAATTATTTCACAACCCCTAGTTATTTTCACTTATCAAGCTAGACTTATTTTATAAAACTCTTTATCATCTAGCCTTATAGCTTAGGGCATTAGGGTCATGATTGTAATAAGTTGAACTATGATTATTTATGGAAGCGAATATGGCTTAAGTTTAACCATATGGCTTGTGTTTACCCCAGGCGGAGTTAGGTCAGCTTTGGAAAATTTTGAATTAGCTCAAGCAAAGGATCAGGTAAGCTCTTGCAGAAAACTTATTTGATGACAAAAAGTTACTATGGCAAGCCAAACGCGAAAGTGTATGGACGCTCATTTTGTAAAGGCAATTAAAGACTATTTTCTTTCTTGTTTTAGTCAAACAAATTATTTGAAAATCAACAAGAAGTTTTGCTCAAACACCAAACTCTTTCTAAAACTAACTTTGACACGGACTTTAGAAACCCTTAATTGCTATTTCCAAATAAAGCAATGTTTTATCAGTTTTTCTCCCAAGTGGGACAATCAACATTAAGTACTCAATAAGGGTAGGCAAGTAGTACTAGTTTTGAAGAGCAAGAGCGAGTCTTCTGGCAGGAGGCTACCTCCAGAAGATGAACTCAACTTGGAGAAGTGACAGTACTACTTAGTCAAGCAGATCCGAGCTAGCAAGTTTCAGTCATGTGGACTGTGTGTTTCCGGAGTGGACAACCGGTATGTTTGGGTGTAGAGAAGGAGGAGTATCTTGCCCGGTAAGTCGTACACCTATCTTTTATCAGTCTGCACAAAGTGTTGCATTCTGATCGTTGGGCCCCAATGTGTGGTAACCCATTGCTACCCTTTGAGTTGTTGTATTTATTGTAAACTTGTATGGTTTGAAAAGAGGAAAATTCCACTCTTTATTTTAATCCTTATTTCTTGCTTGCCAGCTCTCTCTTTTATGCAATTTTTTACAACCTACATTCATGAATTATTTTACCTGAAACACTCAAAGCATACACAGGCTTATTGAGATTTTTATCTCATCACCTTTTACGCCATGTTTTCAGGTCGATCCTACTGTGCAGATGAGTAGCTAGTTTGTTGCCTGTTTTGAAGACATTGTGTTATTTATTTTATGTATTGTTTTGAGAGATGATTGTAAACAATTTATTTTAGGTTTGTTCTTGAATTTTGGATTGTGATAAGTTCAAATTTTAAGGTATTGTTTTATTTTCGTTTGTGTGACCTAATCATAAAGACTCCTTGTCCTTTGGACGGGGCGATAGCCCTGGCCCTGATGGGCCTAGGTAGTGGGTGTTACATTTATGATTGTTAGAGTTACTTTGATCTTTTGATTAATTTATTGTTATTCTTGGTATTTAATTACTTATGCTAATTACGAGATTAATTTGTTATTTCTTCCTATTAACTTACTTGGAAAAGGGGTTGATAGTGGTCTCAATTCATTAATTTCATATTTGTTATCTATTAACTTACTTGGAAAATGAGTTAATTGCTAAGAACTAGGTAATTAAAAGTTAATTGATGTCTACCAGGATATGGATTCATTGGTTAATTTCATGTTTTAAATTTGCCAAGATATGAAAATTTAATCAAGGATTGTGGTTAATACATCTTTTAGGTAAATTAGTTGAGATAGGATATGTGATGTTAATTTGTCCGAAGATAGTGATTTCATGGATTGGAAAAGAAGTGAATCTATCTTAATCCTTCATCATACCAAGAGAATTATTAGTTATGATAATGATTGCGTACTTTAAAGTCATGTTTGTCAAAATAATGGTTTGAGTTACATAATTCTTCATCCTTAACATGTATATATTCTTTTATTTTATTTTATTTTTCCATTTTATTCTTTTTCATTTTATTGAGTCGGTTAAATAATAAGAAAAAAGTGATTACTGCATACTTGTTTCTTGAGAATCGACACTCGTTTTAAACCCTATGCTATGTAGTACGCTTGCTCATATGTGTAATTTAGGGTTAACATTTTAATTTAAACTTGATTGGGAATGTGCTTATTTTTATATGATTTTTATACCCAAATTTAAACACATCAAGTTTTTTTCGTCGTTGCCAAGGAACAATATAATGAAAGCTTGGATTTTATTGATTTAACCATGTAAATATATAAATAGGTAAATATGTAAATATGTAAATTTGTACCATTGTTCTTTTCAAAAAAAGGTGCCATCTTTTGTATCTTGTGTACCTTTGTAATCTAATATACTAACTTTGACTGATGTTTAATTGACGAATTTGTTCTTTTAAATTTTTTTGGAATTGTGAATTCCACTATTTAACTATCTTCTATGTTTAGGTGAAATGGCAAATTGGAACCAAAGGAGGCTTAATGAGGGGCAGTACCCCCATTACTCTTCCGGGATAGCACCCAAAGCACCAAAATCAGTAGAGCTAGAGGCAGTGATTGGAAAATTTAATGTCCATGTCACAAAATGCTTCCAAGAAATAGATTTCACATTTGAGAAGTTTGAGGAGATAATCCGCAATATGGAAAGACAATTCTGGTTTTTGACTAACATGGTGTTGAAATTTCAAGAACTAATACCAATAAACAAAGAGGAAATAGTTGTTGTCACATTACAGAGTGGAAAGGAGTTGCCAGATATTGCAAACTACAACCAGTGCCGGCTGGAGGAAGAGAACCGGCATGGGCTGCCCAGTACACCCGAGAACAAGGAGTCCAGCATGCAACCGGCGCTGGCCGAAATAGGTGAACCGGCGCCAGCTACACCCTGCCTATCCCCTAGAAATCCCATTAGAAATTCAACTTTTCAGCCTCAAATTCCTTATCCAACCCATATACACAAAACTCGAAAAGATGCCCAATTTGACAAATTCCTTGAGATTTTCAAATAGTTGCACATAAACATAGCCTTAATCCATATTCCCAAATATGCCAAATTTCTCAAAAGCATGCTCATAAGCAAAAAAGTGATTGGAAGAATTGTCTACAGTGGTGCTAAATGAAAAATGTTCAGCCATATTGTATGATAAACATGTTGGGCATCGCAGGCTCGTATCATATATGGCGCAGCATAAGAATAAAACGAGATAGCATCCCAGGATCCGCATATGAGTGGACAACACGGCATAAAGATAATAAAGGTAACAACTTTTACCTTTGTTTGATCGTCCGAAGAACAAAAATTTCTTCTTCAAGTCGAGGCATGATCCAGCAATCCTCTTGATCCAACTTCACGAGAGTTAAACGTCTAACTACTATAATCACAGTGTGTGATTATCTCTAATAGTATTCCATACAGAGGAATATTCAAACACCAAAATTTCCTGTGCTAGAAGAAAAAAATGGCAGCTAGGGTTCTTCACAAGAACAATCGCGAGAGAGAGAGAGAAGAAGAAAAGAAGGTTTAGGTGGCTACAATTTTCATGTGAATTCCACTCTAGGGTTTTTCGGTTATATCATCATAAAACCAAAAAATTCATTGAAAATATGGAATTCTAAAACAATTAGAGTTCCCTAATTGTAATTGGAAACATCAAGTTTTTACAATTATAATTTGGACCACAAATTATAACTAATTATAATTTGTCCACAACAACTTCTTTTTCTCTCAATCAACCCCATTATGTTATCAAATTGCATCTTGAGTATATAATCTTCTATTATGTGTGACCTATTAAGTTTCCCAGTCAATTGGTAGCGAATATGAATTAATCCAAACGTCTTTGTGAATAATAATCCATAATTAATTAGAATTAATCCTATTAATTCTAATCAGGATTGGTTTATTAATTCATCAATTAATAAACCTATATTTCCAGATCATGAACGGTATCTAGCAACACATCATGACCACCCAAGAGTCCAAAAAGTCAAGTGGCTTGACATGAACCCTTCAATAACAAACTACAGTGCAATTAACTCCTTTCACCATACAATATCCATTCAGTTTAGAGTACGAAATTAGTGCCAACTCCCTTCAGAATTAATTCTAGCGTGAATACAATAGTACTTGTACTAGAAACCCACTCTCTAGATGTGTATCAATTGGAACTATTTCTAATACACAATCGCCTTGGCCAAGGACTTCTTGAGTAGTAATTCCTACAAGTGGCCGTGAGATATTCGCCCCTACTATTAGGAGTGGTGAATCCTTTATTCACCCTCTCAACTATTTTCATTTGCCTCACAATGTACCCAATATCTATCCCACTCGATCGAGCTCCAAAGATTGGAATCAAAGTACAATGCTCAACAAACAAAGTACCTTGGAGATTTCAAGTCTAAGGATACTTACATGTTTGCTATATTGAGATTATATCATTGGCACTAAACAGTTATCCATGTGATTATCTCATAGTTAGGTCATCTAATGAACTTGTTCCATTAACAAACTTCCATGTGTTAACTTTGAGTATCTCAATACTCCCGAATATGAGAACCATCGCCTGATCAAATCAGAAAGTCTAACACATGCTAGTCTTAACGCATTAATGATGTCCTACTTTATTAATACTATGACTAAGGACTATTTAAGTACTAACACTATATAGTGTAGTAGGAATCTCATATCATGATCTCTATCATGATTTCCTTAACACAGTGTTGTACTAGGGACTTTATCGAACAGTTATATTACTTAAAAGAAAACAAAAGAAACTATAAGATAAATAATGCCTTTTATTAAAATAAAATGTGTCAGATACGATGTACAAGTGATTGCCTCTAGGGTACAACACTAACAAAACAGAATTTGCCACACAAAGAAAATTATCCAGGGAGTTTCTCTATTACATGTTTATTGGCACTCTTAATTTCTATAATGTATTAGCTGACTTAAGTGCGAGCATTAATTTATTCTCATATAAACATTTAAAAAGCTAAGCCTAAGAGAACCCCAACCTACTAGGATAAGTATTCAACTCGCAGATAGATCTATTAAATATCCTAGGGGTATAATAGAAGATGTGCTGGTAAAAGTTGACAAATTCATATTTTCAGTGGATTTTGTTATTCTTGACATGGATGAAGATTCCAAAGCTCCTTTAATCTTAGATAGACCCTTCCTAGCTATAGCAAAGGCGTTAATTGATGTTCATGGGGGGAGGTTGACACTTAGGGTTGGGGATGAGGAAGTAGTCTTTCAAATCCACAAAAGCATGCAATATCCTTTATCCTTTAATGATTCTTGTTTAAGAATTAATATTCTTGACAAACCTATTTTGGAGTTGATGCAGGAATCAATTGAGGAGGAGTTGGTGGAAATGTCAATAGCATATTTGGAGGACTCTAACGATGAGGATGGGATGAAGAGTTTTGAAAAAATTGAGAAAAGCGATTGAGATAGAATGAAATCATCCATAGAAGATCCTCCAGAATTAGATCTAAAAGACCTACCCGAGCACTTGGAATATATGTTCTTGGCTAAAGGACATAAATTGCCTGTGAACATTGCCAAAGATCTCACTAAAAAATAAAAGACCAAATTGGTAAGTATGTTGGGGAAATATAAGGGAGTAATAGCATGGAAAATCACATATATAAAGGGAATTAGTCCATCCTTTTGCACTCATAAGATTTTGATGGAAGAAGGTGTAAAGCCCGTAGTGTAACCCTAACGTAGGTTGAACCTATATATGAGTGATGTGGTAAAAGGTGAGGTAATTAAGCTTCTAGATTCAGGCATCATTTACCCTATTTCTGATAGTATTTGGATGAGTCCTACTCAAGTGGTACCAAAGAAGGGAGGAATAACGGTAAGCCCCAATGATAAAAATGAGCCAGTCCCTATGAGATTGGTCATGGGTTAGCAGTTTTGCATTGATTATAGGATGCTAAACAAAGCCACTAGGAAAGACCACTTCCCTCTCCCTTTTATTGACCAGATGTTGGAAAGGTTAGCTGGACATGAATACTATTGTTTCTTAGATGGATTTTCTAGCTACCTACAAATCCCCATAGCTCCTAAGGACCAAGAGAAAACTGTTTTCATATGTCTATATGGTACTTTTGCATATCGTCGAATGCCGTTTGGTCTTTGTAATGGTCCCAGAACATTCCAAAGGTGTATGATAACTATATTTGAAGGGCTCATGGGGGACAACATAGAGGTATTTATGGATGATTTCTTAGTTTTTGGTGATTTGTTTGACTTGTGTTTATCAAATCTTGAAAAGGTACTAGCAAGATGTGAAGAGACTAACCTCATACTTAATTGGGAAAAATGCCATTTTATGGTGCAAGAAGGTATTGTGTTAGGGTATAAAATTTCAAATAAGGGTATAGAAGTAGATAGAGCAAAAATTGAAGCAATTGAGAAGCTACCTCCTCCTACGTCTATGAAGGCTATAAGAAGTTTTCTTGGTCATGTAGGTTTTTACAGGAGGTTTATTTTAGATTTCTCAAAATTTTCCAAATCTCTTACCTCTTTACTTGAAAAGGATGATGTGTTTAATTTTGATGAAAAATGCCTCATTGCTTTTACCATACTTAAGGAGAAATTAATTAATTCACCCATTTTGATTGCACCTGATTGGTCTCTGCCATTTGAACTATTATGTGATACAAGTGATTTTTCAATTGGTGCAGTACTTGGACAAACAAGGAATAAGCACTTCCAACCCATATACTATGCAAGCAAGACTTTAACGGATGTGCAACAAAATTACACAACAACAGAGAAAGAATTACTTGCCATAGTGTTTGCTTTCGATAAATTTTGTTCTTATCTTATTTTGTCCAAAGTCATTGTTTATATGGACCATTCTGCCCTAAAGTACCTACTAACCAAACATGATTCTAAACCAAGATTGATCATATGGTATTATTATTGCAGGAATTTAATTTCGAAATTAGGGACAAAAAGGGTGCAAAAAACTTGGTTGTAGATCACTTGTCAAGACTGGATAATCCCAATTTGGAATTATTAGTAGAGGAAGACATCAATGACACCTTTCTGGATGAACAACTCTTGCTCATAGAAGGTGAGATTCCAAACACCCCTTGGTTCGCAGACTTTGCTAATTACTTAGTTACAGGAATTATCCCAAAAGCTCTCACAATGCAATAAAAGAAGAAATTCCTCTCCAAAGTAAGGCATTACTTTTGGGAAGATCCTTATTTGTTTAAGTGTTGTGTGGACCAAATCATTCGAAAATGTGTGGACTCTAAGGAAGGAGATGATATTCTTAGACATTATCATGAAGAACTTGCTGGAGGACACTACCAAGCTAACAACACTACACAAAAGGTGCTTGAGTCTGGATTCTATTGGCCCACTTTGTTCAAAGATGCCCACATGTTTGTTCAAAGTTGTAATAGGCGTCAATGCATAGGTAACATTTCTAAATCTAATAAGATGCCATTACAAATTTTTCAAGCTTGTGAAGTATTTGATTAATGGTGGATAGACTTTATGGGACCTTTTCCTAGTTCTTTGGGGAATAAATACATTTTGGTAGCAATGAATTACGTTTCTAAGTGGGTAGAAACACAAGCTTTACCAACTAATGACGCAAGGGTTGTGGTAAAATTTCTAAAAAAACTTTTCACCCATTTTGGTGTGCCTAAGGTGCTCATTAGTGATAGAGGGACCTACTTTTGTAATACTCAAATGTAAAAAAATCTCAAACATCTAGGAGTGAACCATCAGTTTGCCACCCCTATCATCCCTAAACAAGTGGATAGGTTGAAGGGGTTAATAGGGAAATCAAAAGAATCTTGGAAAAAATTGTTAACCCTACTCGGAAGGACTGGAGTTTAAAATTAGATGACACTCTTTGGGCATACAGGACAAGTTTTAAGACCCCAATTAGCACAACTCCTTTTCGGTTAGTTTATGGAAAAGCATGTCATTTACCTGTTGAGATTGAGCACAAAGCTTATTGGGCTATAAAACTTGTTAACCTTGATCTTGAATCATCTAGAAAGTCAAGGTTGCTCCAACTCACAGCCTTGGAGGAGTTGTGCAAGGATGTGTATGATACTTCAATGCAATATAAAGAGCAAGTAAAAAAATGGCATGATAAGCATATCACTCGCCAACACGAATTTGAGAAAGGCGATTAAGTGTTGTTATTCAATTCTCGCTTACGATTTTTTCCAGGTAAGTTGAAATCAAGGTAGTCAGGACCATACACGGTAAGTCAAATATTCCCCTTAGGAACCCTTGAAATTACTCACCCCAAAAGGCGCATTTTCAAAGTCAATGGCAATCGAGTGAAATGCTATGTTGGTGAAATTCTTCGCAAAACGGATCAAGTGGATATGCTCTTGGACACTGCAACATAAAACTTCTAGGGTTATCTTGACTTTTTTTTCTTTCGTCCTATATGTTTTTCTTTTTCGTACTATTTTTTTTACTTTTTGCTTATTTTTCTTTTCTAGTTTTTATGCTTTGGTGTGTTTCTTTTGTGTATTTTTCTTTCTAGGTACTTCGACAATGCTCCTTTCTGTTGGAAATCCACTATTTTGTAGGAGAATGCACAATGCAATGGAAGTACTTTCTTTCTTCTCTTTTCCCCTTTAGTTTTGGTCCCATGGCAATATTTTCTTACTCTATTTATTTGGCCATTGAGGACAATGTCCAGTTTAAGTGTGGGGGAGTGGTTAGAATAGGAATTCTTCTATGTTTCATTCTTCTGAAATTCTTTGAACCTCTTGAGCAAATTTTTCAAAATTATTTTTAATGCATGTCTTTGTGCTAGATCATAGAGTATATGTTCTATATCATTTGTGGCATATGCATGACTTTTTGCATGTACTTGGACTAAGTAGTTCTTGATCAAATGCTTTACATTGTTCTTAAACCTATTTTTATGCTCAATGCTAAAATTCATTGAGCATTCTAGAACTTACTTGAATACCTCTTGAGGCGAAATAAGAAAGGCATTCATGATTTAACTTAGGGATGACGGTAATAGGCCTTCTTTGGATAGTTTGAGCTTTTCAAGCCTACCTATTTGATATTATCCCTAGTGCCTATTTTGAACCTAAATTGTTAATTTCTTTCTTAAACCCGTTATCATACTTTGTTCATTACTTCTTTCTGAGAGTTTGATTTACCTTCCAAATCTTTGATTGCTCTTGATAGATAAAAGTACAAGTAGAAGAATTGTGAGCGTGAATGCTTGTGTAAATTTCATGACTTGTTACTTTCAACCATACATCATATGTTGAGTTGGAATTGTGAAAGGAGAAAAGAAAAAGAAAAAGAAAAAGAAAGGTTGAGAAAAACAAAAAGCTGCTAGAAAATGTTGAAAGAAAAAAAAATGAGAAATAAACAAAAGAAGCATTTGAAAAGAAAAGAAGAGCACAAGAAGAATGTAGTTGAGCTGGAATAAGAATTGTTGAAATTTTGATGATCTTGTGCAATATGATTGATGAGTTGAGAATAATTGATGAAAAGAATGCAGAATTTACTTGAACTGTGATATGATTACTATACAAGGTTATGGATTTTTGATTGATTTTGCGATAGGAGAGCAAGAAAAGTAGGAATCTATTAGTACATTTTGTTTATCATTTTCTTGCAAACTCTCATCGTCTTTGATATTTGATTTTCCCATATCCTTCGTTTGACAGCTACATTACAAACCCATTAGCCTTACATTACAAGCTTAAAAGTCCTACTTGACCTAAGTAAAATCATGATATGTCTCGGATTAGTGGAGAGAGTGTATGAAAAGTAAGCTTATGAAATGCATATTTTCTTTAAACTAAATTCTTTCCAATGGTTTGAGAATGATGTTAAGTGTTGGGATGGTTCTACTAGCCATTCTTCACATACACAAGTCTTGCATTTGTTATGAAAGGTATAGTAGCATATGTTTTTTTATCTTGAATAAAGAAAGTATTGGAAATATTATTTTGAAATTAATTGAGTGATTGTGTGAAAACTTGTGTTTTTTTACTTGTCTTTGATACTTTGCTTGAGGACAAGCAAAGAGCTAAGTGTGGGGGAATGTGATAGGGCCTAAATTAGTCATATATTTCCTAATTATTTGAGGCCATTTTATGATACATTTTGTTCAATAACTGGTCATATTCCTTCATATTTGAGATTTTATCATTGGAAAGGTATTTTGTGCATTATTTCAGATTTTAAGGGTACAATAAGGCAAAATCATTACTAAACAGAGTAGAGGCAGCGTCGGCTAGGGTAGGAGAACTAGCGTAGGCCATATGCTGCTGGCACGTACTTTAAGACGATGAAAAATCGGCAAAATAAGAGCTGAACAAAATATAGCTGGCGCCAATTGGAAGCTCAAAGGCAGCGTCGGCTACAGTCTGGAAGAATTGGCATGAAAATAAAAAAGAATCGATGAACGGATGGAAAAACAGACCACAACCGGCGCTGGCCCTAGGCAGGTCAGCGGCACCAGTTGTGCACCAGTACAGAGATGGTGCCTCGATTTTTGTGTGCATTTTTGGCAATTTTCATAGTTTTAGTATTTTTCCTATTTCTATTCTGCCAGAAACCCTAGAAGGATGAATTTATGCACTTCTGAAGCCTATAAATAGAGGGAAAACACAAGGGAAAATGGATGAATTCATGGATCAAAGCATAAATCACTCAAAATCAAGGAGGAATTCATCAGATCAATGAGGATTGTACAAGAGGGTCTACGAAGGAAGAAGAAGGAGGATTGTCTATGAGTGCTTTTTTTTTAACTTTGTTTTCTTTTCTTGAACAATAATGTGTTAATTATTTTATTATAATTTAACATTATTTTAGGTATTTATGATTGTTGGAGTTACTTTGATCTTTTGATTAATTGATTATTATTCTTGGTATTTAATTACTTATGCTGATTACGAGATTAATTTGTTGTTTCTTCTTATTAACTTGTTTGGAAAATGGGTTAATTTCTAATAATTAGGTAATTGAAGGTTAATTGATGTCTGTCAGGATATGGATTCATTGATTAATTTCATGTTTTAAAGTTACTAGGATATGGAAATTTAATCGAGGATTGTGGTTAATGCATCTTTTGGGTGAATTAGTTGAGACAGGATATGTGATGCTAATTTATCTGAAGATAGTGATTTCATGGATTAGAAAAGAAGTGAATCTATCTTAATCATTCATGATGCTAAGAGAATTATTAGTTATGATAATGATTGAGTACTTTAAAGTCATGTTTATCAAAATAATGGTTTGAGTTACATAATTCTCCATCCTTGATATGTATATATTCTTTTATTTTATTTTATTTTTTCTTTTTATTCTTTTTCATTTTATTGAGTCGGTTAAATAATGAGAGAAAAGTGATTACTGCATACTTGTTCCTTGAGTATCGACACTCATTTTAAACCTTATGCTATGCTTAATGATGAGTACGCTTGCTCATATGTGTAATTTGGGGTTAAGTTTTAATTTAAATTTGATTAGGAATGTTCTTATTTTTATATGATTTTTATACCCAAATTCAAACACATCAAATAGAGTATGTTTTCTTTCTTTCATCATGTTTCACACTTCGGTCATATTACCAAGGTCTCCCTAGAAGTAAGTAGTCTACTTGCATATGATAGAAATCCACCCCAAGCATCATGATAAAGCTAAAGAAGATGATGGAGATTCAAACCACGTTCTAGGGTGCCAAGGAAGAGTTTAAATTATGAAGGTTTTCAATAGAGGATTTAAACCACACAAACCACCAAGCTAAGGAATATGAAGCTAGTAGGCACTGAAGGGAAGCCTGAAAGACCTTTAAGAGGACAAATTAGGATTCAAGAAAGTTGTCAAGCGATGGAGGATCAAAGAAGGGCCAAGAATATCAAAGCGTGAACAACAATTAGTATGGAGGGCCAAAAGAGCACAAAAGTAGGCTGTCAGGAGACCATAACACACCTAGTGTTAAGTACTAGTATACCTGCTACCAAGTCATCACTATAACAAAATGGTTCAGTTTCCAAAATACACCTGGCACCAGGTTACTTCGGGCCATGCCCTGTTCTACTCGATTTTTCTACTTTTGTTCTGTTTTGTTCCTAATTAAATTTTCACAACTTTTATTTTGTAATAGGAATATTTTAAACCTTTTTAAACACTTGAATAGTTGAGATTTCATCTCACCTTAGCTAGGTTTAGATGCCTATCTATATGGCATTATAGCTCTTGTAAGAAAAAAAAATCAACTTTTGGATATTTAAATAGAGAAATCATTTGTTCTCTCTAGAGAGATTTCTTAAGGGTATTCCTCTTAGGTAATTCTCAAATCAACCAAGACTTCTCTTAGGTTTTAGTCCAACCTAAGAATCTAGTCTATAATCTTCTTAGGATAGATTATTGTTCTTTCTAAAGTGGTCTTAGATTTCTAAAGTGGTCTTAGACTTCTCTAGGGCTCTTTTAGTAGTTCAATTGGTTGCCTAAATCTTTCCATCTCATTTGTTCTTGATCCTTCTTGGGCTAGGGGTGTTTGGGTGTTGATTTAGTTAGCTTTGTTCATTAGACTTGGGTTCTAGGTAAATAGTTTTACCTAGGGATCTAGTCTTAAATTAGGTCTCTTGATTTTAAGCTTCAAATCTCAAATTGGTGTTTCCAATATCATATCAGCATAGGTACCACATCACATAGGATATCATCCTATAATTCCCCATCTCAAAAACACCAAATCTTATTTGTTCACTCTCAATTCCGTACTATCATTCAACCATTTCAACTTATATATTTTTAGGTGTTTAATCCAATTCATGCCTAATTCATCAACCAAACTTGCATTAATCACATTAGTGCAGCTACCAATATCCACAATGACGCTACAAGGTATCTTGTTGATTAGGCACTTTATCTAAAATACGTTCCTTCTTTGTTGATAGTCTTAGTCCTCAATGGCTTGAGCATTCAAAGATCTTCTTGTAACTCCAACCAATGAATACTCTTGGCCAACAATCTCTCCCTCGTCACTTTCCGTATTCTTATTCTGTTCTTGATATTTATTAGGCCCTTCTCCTTCATCTTCCTCCTCGGTAAAGACTTCTCTATAGGGATTTGTGTATATGCTCCTCTTGCTAGGGCACTCATAGGACGTGTGTCCATAGCTAAGACACTTAAAGCACTTGATGTTTCTTTTTCATTGTGATCTTTCCAAAGCCCTCCTTTTATCCTTGTTCAAATCTTCCTTAGGTTTCTAATCATTCCTTATTTTCCATTATTCCCTTAGCTTATTTTAATCCCTTTGAAAAGGTTTAGGAGCATCTTCCTTCTTCATAGGCATTTCTAGAAGTGTTTGGGTTTGGTGGAATAGTCTTAGTAAAGGTCCTTCGCTTTACTGGCCTCTCAATTTTCGTAGCCACATGAACCATTTTCTCCAAACTTTTATAATAATGTAATTCCACCAAGTTAGCTATCTCCCTATTTAATCTTTCCAAAAACTATCCTTTGTTGTTCTAGGATACTCATTGACATAAGCCCTCATCAACATCACTTTCATCTCCTTATGATAATCCTCCATACTTTTATTTTCTTACTTTAAGGATTAGAGTCTTTGGTAGAGGTCATTATAATCATGGTAAGGAGAAAATCTCACTCTCATCATGTCTTTTAACATGTTCCAAATTGCCACGGGTTCTACTCATATTTACCTTCTTTGAGAACTGACTTGTTCTCACCATACCAAAGCATACTCCATAAATCCCAAGATAGCCAACCTTACCTTAGATCTTTCACTATAAGTAATGCACTCAAAGAATATTTTCATCTTGCTCTCTTATTCAAAGTAGGATTTGAGATCACTTTTCCCATAGAATATAGGCAACTTCATTTTAATACAATTCAACTCATTTTGTTCTTCATTTCCTTCTCTCCTACCTTCTCTATTTCCTAACTCCCTATTTTGTTTCCTATAGTCTACTCCATGTTCTCCACCATACCATTCACCAACTCCTTCAAATTCTTATTCTAATCCTCTTAAGATTTTTCCGCCATTCCTTTCTTGTCCCTTACTCCATCCCACTCTCACGCTTTTTCTTCCTCCCCTTAGAGGAGCTTGTTAGAAACCTCCAATAGTGTGCTCATCCCACTCTTCACCATATTGGGCATGCATTGGAGGAGTATGGACATCATCCCTCATTTTAGGGCTACAGGCCTCAAATTGTTCTTTCCATCTTCTTTGGGCTATAGTAGAAGATTGGCCATAATAATTTCTCCAACCCGTTAAATCCCATGTTATGTCTGTAACCCCATTTTACATAGTTCTTATCATAGCTTGTATGTCATCGTGCAAAACCTTAGCATCAATTAGATTTCTTTGAAGTCTATTAGGTCCAATTGGATTTGGGCCTAGAAATTTCTTGTTCATGTGCCATGTTAGTGCAATATTCAATGACTTAAACCTGTAAAAAAGAGATTAACGAAAAAAAATGGACCTCACCTCTTATCCTTTTCATGTTTACTCTCAAGATGTATCCACTCTACTCTCGTGTTTACTTTTTGTTTAGCTCTTTTGATAATAATCTCACCCTCTTGCCTTTTTCCTACACTCAAATTTCTCTTGATTCAATCCTAAGTCCTCTTCAATAGCTGAGAGTCTAGTCCAACTAGTTAGTTGTCCTAAATCCTAAGGATTATTTAATTAGGG
This sequence comes from Voacanga thouarsii, assembly GCA_026120185.1. NCBI lineage: Eukaryota > Viridiplantae > Streptophyta > Magnoliopsida > Gentianales > Apocynaceae > Voacanga > Voacanga thouarsii. The sequence continues at coordinate 278,756 of JANUWF010002331.1, forward strand.
GTCTTAGGGAAATTTAAATTGGCTAAATTAATTATTCTAACCCAAATAAATAATTAATTAGATTCCTAGAATAAATTTTTCAATAATAAATTCACCCAATAAGCCCATATAGTAAATAAATTTACCAAGATTTTTTGAGCTATTTTGAGACCCAAAACACATATTACTCTTGGCTACAAAAATGGCCAAGATACCCAAGCTAACAAATAGTTGTAGTTTATCATTTTAAAATTTATTACCGTATTGAAATATTAACCTTGAGAATAATATTAGAAGTGCACAGTCCATGATCTACAGGTTACTAACGAAAATATCCATCTACGTAATACCCATCATTGAGATAGAAAAATAGTACTAACACTTTTCTCAATGGCATCTACCATCATTTGATAGCTAGTCTGATAATCCATGACTTCCAATATTTGCCAGCTTATCTTAGGGAGCTACCCATGAAGCATACTTCCTTAGTCACGTTTCCCAAGGCTCTGGATTATTAGATTATTTCGGACAATCACATGGGGGTGATTTTTTCATGTAATGAAGTATAAAAAATCTATTGTATAAGTTTATCTTAATTTACTAGAGTTATGCATCCAACGTACATGGTTATTGGCCTTGAGATAGGACCTCACCCAATATACATCGAAGTGTATAAGTCTAACTTCACCAAATCTGTGAAACCCCAGTCAAAACCGACCTTAGAGTAAGGGGGTTGGGATGCATAACATACTTTACTGCATGATTAAATATATTTTTATTTGATTTTATGTGTCTTGGATTTGAGTTTTAATGTCTTGGAGGCTTGTTGGTGAATATTGAGTGAGAATGGCAAAATGGTAATTTTTGCTTGAGGTGAAAATAGGGAGATAGCTTGAGGATTGGATAGGAAATAAGTTGCTAGTGAAACTAACAACAAGAGTTGTTGTGGTATAGTGGTTAGAGCTTTGGAAATTAATTATTGAGGTCTTTGGTTCAAATTCCATCATAGGAGTTTTAGCTTGGTTAAATTTTATTTTTGCTTGGGGAAGTAAGAATTTTGACCTTAGTTGTGTTTGGAGTAGGGTAGAGATGTTGTCCTATGGGAGGCATGATAGGAGTCTTCAAATCCTACTCATTTGTTCTACTCGAATTTCCTAAGAGGAATTCATTTTTCCTTGATCTTTGATTTTTCCTTAGTTCTCAACTCATGAGGTTGAGCAAATTGTTCTAGCCATTTTCTTTCCAGAAATTTCAGTGAAGTGCTGTGGTCTTATAGGATCAAAATGTCTTAGTAAAGGACTTCTTATGGTCCGAAAATGTGAAAGAGTTGTGGGAGATTTCAAGAGGAAAATTTCTTTAGTGAGCTTGCTGAAAAATTCACTATAGCTAGTTCATCTTCCTTCTTGGAATGAACTGAAAATTCTCCAGCTAATTGTGCCATCAAGGTGTCGAGATTCTTAGCTAACATTCCCTCCCAAATGCTGCCAGAAACATGGTCTTTTGGATCAGCTTGCAACCTGAATTCTTTAGCCATTTTCGGACTGCTCAAAGCTGGAACAAAAGCAGGAAAAAGTCCTGTACAAATCGTAGCTTTGAGAGTCCAAAACCAAGCTGTTTTCTTCCAAAGTTTGTTCAGCACCTTAGCCATGTTTTTCCTCCATGAAGAAGGCTGGAAACCATCCTTGAATGCCCCTAGAATTCCCCTTCAAACTCTTTACAAACGGGCTGGAAAATGGCAGCCGAAAAACTGCCCAGGGAAAACTCCAGCTTGCGAAAAATGCTATGCAGGAAATTGTCCAGCTTTGTTTCCTAATCTTCCTCCAGCTGAAACACCATCATTGTTCTGCATAAACCTTCCTTAAACCTCCAGTAACTGAGCTCCATTATTCCCCTTAAGCTTCTGCACGAAATTCAGACATGGCTGCCCGAAAATCTCTCCAACAAATCCCTGCAATTATGCTTGATTGATTACCAAATTTCTAGCCACCATAGTTTAGCAACTTTCCATAATGTATCCCTCAAATAACCAGACTTCTTCTTCACCATTATGCTCCATATTTTCGGCCAACATAAGCTTCCTTAAGCCAGCATTAATCCCACCGAAATTCTGCTCAAAGCAGTTAGCCATGGCAGACTTCCAAAGCTCTCTAACAATCAAGATATTCTAGGATATTTGGTTTCCAAATTTACTTTCTAAAAATATTCTTCAAGGATTTTAACAACTAACCTTTCCTTTTCCCTTCCAAATCATAGAATCATCTTCCTAAACCCTACAGAAATTTGGCCAGCCCTAGTTCTCATAGAATTTCGGCAACTGCAAACTACAATCTCACAAATTCCTTCAACCTTCAAGAACACACACACTAAACCAAGAACACCTACTTCTTCCTTTCACCTAATATCCCTCCAAACCACTTCAAACCTTCTCTAAAATCTCCAGATTTGACCTACTCACTGCCGTGAGTCCATCAACACCATTTTTAACATCAAACTCCACAAATCAACTCGCTACTTCAGATTAAACCAGAAAATTCTGTGAAGGTTCAAGAACACCTTCAAGGTAAGTTTGTTCTAACAACTTCATCTTCTCTAATCTTGATCTCTAGTGAGAATATATGTGAATAGACATGCTAATGGTCTCCCTCTCTCTCTCTCTCTCTCTCTCTCTCTCTCTCTCTCTCTCTCTCTCTCTCTCTCATGGCCAAAACTCCCTCTCTTGGTCAGATGGCTTCTTCCTCCATGGCCATGCTCCCTTCACCTTCCTTGGACGATTTTAGGCATCTAGGAGTTGAGAACCATTCTAAACTCCTTCAAGGCATCCCTCAACCGAGTAAGTCCCTTCAATCTTTCTTTTAAATTCTAGATTCATGTCTCTAGGATGATGTTGATAGTATGTGGATTGTGATAGGATTTGAGTATGCATTGTAGATATTGAAGCATGAATATATGTATGATTGTGAAGGAGATGAGATTTATGCATGGAAGGATTATATTATTTGATTGAATGATGATTTGGGGTTTGGTGCATGTTTCCATGTCATAGGTAGTAATTGTGATGAAGTATGCTAGAGATTATGTCACCATTGGTGATTAGGACTTATATTCATGTTGGATTATTGAAGCCATGGCCATATCTATGCTAGTAGAGGTTAGATCATGTCTTGATAAATTGAGATCTATGCATGTATGCATGATTTGGATGAATTGATGAGTTGAATGGTTGTATATGTTCATGATTGTGAGTAACCTTGGAATTATGATCATGATCTAGTTGTTCTTAAGCAAATTTTTATTTCATGAATAAAATATTTAGTAATATAACTTTGCTAGTGATTTCGAAAAACCCTAGGAAGGGTGGATTTGGAATATTATATTTATATAAAGGAAAATATAGACAAATAAATAATAGTTTTAATAGAAAAATAATATATATAGATATTTTATAAAATAATGAGATCAACTAAAGCCTTTTATGGAAATAATCATGATTAGTAAAATACTTATTTCTATAAATTTAATTATCATCTTTTAATCAAAACCTATTAAAACTTATTTATTATTTTTCAAGCAAGATTCATTAAAATTCATTTTCAACTAACTTTAGTTATCAATTATTTTCTAACAACAAAATTATTAATAAATCATTAACAAATAAACTCTAAATTTTTCTTAGCAAGTTTTAAACCTTTAACTTATTAGTACCTATTTCCCAAAACATTAATTATTTTAAATATTAAATTATCGTTAGCCTATAAACCTATTTATTTATTGAGTGGCCTTAAAGCTTGGGACACTAGGATCATGATAGTAGTAAGTTGAGTTGTTTTAAAATTGAGGAAGAGGATTATGGCTTGAAATTGATTTTGTTTTGTATTTGCCCATGCGGGGTTAGGTCAGCTGTGGGAGACCTTTTATTTGTGAGCAAGAGTCAGGTAAGCTCCTGCATAAAACCTGATTGATGTGAAATGTTTTTCTTATGGCAAGCCAAATGTAGAGTTTATGGACACTTATTTATGTAAAGGCAATTGAGGGTTGAACTATCTCTTATTTCAAACATTTGAATTATTTAAAAATCAAAGAGCAGATTTGCCAAACTCAAACTCTTTCTAAAGCTGATTTCCTTTTAAGGACTTTAGAAACCCTCAAAATGCCATTTTCATGTGGAACAATGTTTTGTTCATTTTATCCCAAGTGGGAAACGTCGTTGAGTACTCAATAAGGGTGGACTACTAGGACTAGTCCTTGAGGGGTTAGGGTAAGTCTCTCAGTAGGTGGCCACCTCTGAGGGGTGAGTCCTTCCCAGATAGGACGTCAGTCCAGTATGTAACACCCCACTACCTAGACCCATCTGGGCCAGGGATGTCGCCCCGTCCAGAGGACAAAGGGTCTTTATAACTAGGTTACATAAAAATAAAATAAAATAAAGACTTTAAAATTTAAGCTTATTACAACCCAAAAGATAAGTACTGGAACAAATCTAAAATAAATTGTTTGCAACAATCTCTCAAACAACACTTAAAGTAAATAACATGAGTCTTCAAGCACAGGCAACAATCTAGCTAATGACCTCCACAGCAGGATCTTTCTGAAAATATGGCATAAAAGGTGGTGAGATAAAAATCTCAGTAAGCCCGTGTATGCTTTGAGTGGTTCAGGTAAAATAACTCATGTATGCAGGTTGTAAAAGTTTCATAAGGAAAATTGCTGGCAAGCATTAAATAAGTATTGAAATTAAGAGCGGTGTTTTGCTTTTCAAACCATACATGTGTACAATAAATACAACCACTCAAATGGGTAGCCAAGGGTTACCACACGTTGGGCCCCATGACTAAATAACGGTCAGAATGCCACACTTTGTGCAAGCTGACAGAGGGTAGGTGTACGGCCTACCGGGTTGTCCACTCCGGAACACACGGTCCACATGACTGAAACTTGCTAGCTCGGACCGGTATGACCTACCGGACTGGCATCCTATCCAGGAAGGACTCACCCCTCAGAGATGGCCACCTACTGAGAGACTTACCCTAACCCTTCAAAGACTAGTCCTGGTGGTCTACCCTTATTGAGTACTCAACGTTGATTGTTCCCTTTGGAAGAAAATTGATCGAACTTTGCTTTATTTGAAAATAGCAATTAAGGGTTTCCAAAAGTCTAGTCAAGTTGGGTTTTAGAAAAAGTTTAGATTTGTGTAAAACTGCTTGCTCAATTTTCAAATGATTTGCTTGACTAAAATAAAAAGAATAAACAGTCCTTAATTGCATTTACAAATAAATGTCCATATACATTGCATTTGCTTGCCACAATAACTTTTGGTCTTCACAAAACTCTATGCAGGAGCTTACCTGCTTCTTTGCTTGCTCAAACCCAAAAGTCTTCCAAGGCTGACCTAACCCCGCCTGGGGTAAACACCAAACATAAGGTCACATTCAAGCTATACCCGCCTTACATAAATAATTCTTAGCTCAACTAGTTACAACCATGATTAACCATGACCTCAATGTCCTAAGCTTTAAGGCTATATGCAAAAAAAAAATTTATAAAATAAGTCTAGTTTGATAAGTTAAAATAACTAGGGGTTCTAAAATAATTGCTAATAGATTATAGACTCAACTAATAATTCTTGAGTGTTATTAATAATAAATAAACTAAGGTTTGAATTTTAAACAATATTAAGTCGTACTTAATTTTTAATAAATGATAATTTAAAAATAGCTTTATTATAAATAAATAATAAATTAAATAATTTTTAATTTAAATATTATTTTTTTAATAGATAATAATTAATTAATAATAAATAAAACTAAGAATAAATGAATTATATTAAATTTTTGTTTAATAACAATATTAATAGTCTAATTAAATATTCCAATCCAAATCCCCTAGTGTTTCAAATTTTGAAGGAAAATATAGCAGTAATTCTAGGTTTTTTTTGTGATAAATTTTGCTAATGAATATACCCTAGAATTAATAAGAAAATAATCTCTTATCATGATTTTCCTAGTGCAAAAAAAGATTCATGATCACATTCTCCATCATCAAACAATAAATTAATCCATTCATGAACATACAATTGAACTATCTCATACCATCACATGGCCAAAATCCTACTAAGCGTAATCATCAGTCATGGTTTCCATGGAACAATAAGAACATAAAAGCCTACTCACCTTTGGTGCCATAATATCTAATCATGCTTCAAACATCCATAAAATTCACTAAGCATGAAGAACATACATTGATTCGAAAGGAAAATACATATATCCTAGTCATATACAACAATCATCATGTCCTAACCCCAATCCCTTTATGCATATACTCAATCTCCCAATCATATTCCATCTCCCTATCAACACCTAAGAGACATGATTTCAGAATTTAATAAGAGATATTTAAGAGTGAATACTTGATTGTCGAGTACTTTGAAGAAGACAAAAGAAGGTCCATGTGCGATGGAGAGTCTTGAATGGTCCAACGAAACAAACGATCATGGTTGATGATTGATCAACCATTTTGGTTAGAAGAGAGAGAGAGAGAGAGAGAGAGAGAGAGAGAGAGAGAGAGAGAGATCATTAGAATGATATAATCAAATGGAAGAATATGAACAAGAAGGGTGTTCTTGACTTACCTTGTTGATGTTCTTGAGACCTTCAAGAAAAAGGTTAATTTCGATCCGCTTGAAAATTTTTGTTTGCGAGGTCTTGTGTTATAAAAACCAGAAATGAGATTTAGGGATTAAATGGAAGTGATTTGGAGTGTTTGAGAGTGATTGGAGGTGTTTAGAGTAGGGTTAGGCTTGAAGAAGGTTAGTGTGTGTTCTTGGTGTTCTAAGTGAAAATGGAGAGAATTTAGAAGAATGCTGCACGAATTTTGGTAGAAGGCTGGCCGAATGGTATGGAATGAGTGAGGGTTTCAGTTTTCAGCAAGAAGGAGAGAGGATGATCAGGTTTTTTTGAAATTTAAATGGAGGAAATAGTGGAGAGGTTTAAGGTAAGAGGTTAGCTATGGTGTTTTGATCAAGAGAGGTTTCTATGTCTTTCAATGGTGCCGGCTGAACATGGAGTTTTTCCTGAAATGATTGAAGGTTAATGTTGCTCAAGGCTGGCTGAAATTTAGTCCATGAAGGCAGAGAAAATTCTGGTTAATTAGCCTAATGCAAGGGTGATTTTAATGGAGTAAAATGCTGAAATTATTTGAAGTTCAAAAGAGTTTGAATGGAGTGATCTTAGGAGTGTTTTGTGGTGCAGCTATGGAGTCCTTATGCTCAAGGTAAGAGTGGGGTTTATGGTGTTCAGTCAACGGCTGAGCAAGCTCAATTTTTACAGAGGTTGGAGATTATTTTTGGCCTTGGGCTAGAAGGAAGCAAGGCTGGAAAATTCTGGTTTCAAGTTGTTCAGAATTTTCGATGATTGCAGAATTTTTGGTGCAGAATTTTGCACCCTCTTAGCTCGATTTTTGGAGGTTCTTCTGGGGTGTTTGAGGGTCTTCCAAGGTTGGTTTTTCAGCCTTATTTCTGGACAAATACAAAAGAGATTTGCTGGCTTGAAGGTGAACTAAAAACAGCTTCATTTCCTTGATTGCAAGCCGCGAAATGCCTAGTTTTTTTTTTTTTTCTGGTTTGGTGCTGTTTTGTGCAGTCCAAAATTTGCACAGTTTTCCAGCTTCCAAGCCACATAAAATGACCATTTTCTTGGCAGTAAATGAATGGGATTATGGCCTGAATTTTCGAAGAAAGGGTCTGCTACAATTTTGGAAAATTTCTAGATTTCTTTCCACTAAAGTATGAACAACATGAAGGTAGATTTGAAGGTCCTTTCATGGTGATTGATTTTCTCTTGGAACCCTTCCTATTTACCCTCCTATTTTCGGCCAACTCCCTAACCCCCAAAGCTGATTTTCGAAATTTAAGGAGAAGGAATTATCCCAGATTTTTTTTTTTTTTTTTTGGAATTCAAGAGAAGAGATTTAATGGATTTAAATTATAAAGATGTTAGGACAAGCTAGAGGTAATAAATAGGACAAGAATTCCTCTAGAATTCTTTTTAGGACATGAGGATAAGATTAGGACATTCTCTTCATGTCTCCCCTAAGACAACATTCCTATTTTTATGGAATGCAAGACAACAAAAATTCAAACTTGATGAAGATAATCATGATAAAACTTAAATGATGGGATTCGAACTCATGACCTTAGAAATTAATTCACCAAGCTCTAACCACTAAACCACAACAACTCTTGTTCTTATTTCCTCACCTACATGTTTTTCTTATCTACTCCTCAAGTTATCTCCCTATTCTGACCGCAAGCAAAATTACCATTTTACCCCTCCTACTCAATAAGCATAACTAAGTATTTAAACCTGTAATCCACGATTCTAAAGCACATAAAATTATTCAAAAATATATATATTCATGCAAAATAATATGATATGCATTCCCGACCCCCTTACTCTAGGATTGGTTTTAGGTGGGGTTTCACATCCTCCCCTCCTTAGGATAATTTCGCCCCGAAATTCAGACGCACCTTTACCTCAGATCGGGATACTTTTGCTTTACCCACTCTTCTGTTTCCCATGTGGCATCTCGCGTGCCATGATGCTCCCACTGCACTTTTACCATCGGAATCTGCTTGTTCCAGAGAGTCTTGATACTTCGGTCCAATATCTTTACGGGTTTCTCCACATAGCTCAGGTCGGGTTGTAGCACTAACGGCTCATCGTTCAACACATGCCCGGGATCAGCATTGTACTTCTTCAATTGTGATACATGGAATACGTCGTGAATTCCCGTCAACCCATCAGGCAACTCCAATCGGTACGCCACCGGCCCAATTTTCTCTTTTATTGGAAACGGGCCCAAATATCTCGGATTCAGCTTTCCCCCTTTCGGGTGCTTCAAAATTCCCCTATTTGGTGTCAGTTTTAGGAACACACTGTCTCCCACCTGAAATTCTAACATTCTCCGCCTATTGTCTGCATAACTCTTTTGTCGACTTTGGGCTGCCTTCAACCTTTCCCTAATTAACTTAACCTTGTCCGACATTTCCTAAACATAGACTTCTCCCGATTTGCTTATATGTCCATCCTCTGACCAACTTCAGTATAGTGGTACCTGACACTTTCGTCCATATAGAGCTTCTTACGGAGCCATTCCAATCGAAGCTTAATAACTGTTATTGTATGATAACTTGGCATACGGCACACTTTCAATCCACTTATCCTCGAAATCCAATACACAGGCTCTCAGCATATCCTCCAATACCTGAATAACTCTTTCTGACTGTCCATTGGTCTGTGGATGCGCCGTCGTACTGAACTTCAGACTAGAACCCATCGACTCTTAAAACTTGCCCCAAAATCGGGATGTAAATCTCGGATCACGATCAGACACAATACTTGAAGGCACTCCGTGCAATCTGACTATTTCCCGCACGTAGGTCTGAGCTAATTTTTCCATTGAATCCCTTACATTCACGGGTATGAAATGCGCCGACTTGGTCAATCGATCTACCACTACCCATATGGCATCCTTTTAGTTCCTTGCCATAGGGAGTCTGGTAACGAAGTCTATGGTCACCTCTTCCCATTTCCATTTCGGTACTGACAATGGTTGCAATAATCCTGTCACCTTTTTGTGCTTCGCTTTGACTTTCTGACAGGTTAGACATGTTGAGACATACTTAACCACGTTCCTCTTCATTCCAGGCCACTAATAAGCCTTTTCCAGATCTTGATACATTTTTACCTCTCCCGAGTGAATGGCGTACTTGCTCCTATGCGCCTCTTCTAAAATTCTATCCTTCAACTGGTGCTCATCGGGTACACACAAATGATCTCGGAAGTACAACACTCCTGCTCCGTTCTGTCGGAATTCACTGCCTTGCCGTTTAAGCTCCTTGTCCTTGAAAAGCTGAAACTCTTCATTACTTTGTTGGCCTCAATCATGTCCTGCCTTAGATCTGGCATCAACTTCAGGTTGCTAACCCTAATTCTCTCCTCTTGCACTTTCGCCCTTCTATCCAACACATCTTGAACCACTCGAACCTCCTGCATTCTTAGCCTGGCCATTCGAACTTTTCTGCTTAGGGCACCAGCTATAATGTTAGCTTTCCCGATCAGCACCCTTTGACCAACAATTGTTCTCTACTTAACCCATTTTTTCAAGTGCCGGCATAATAGAAGATCCTACGCAAGACCAACCAGTGCTGATCAGGCTTGCTTTCCTCAGTTCGGCCACTGCTGCTTGGTAAGGCGCTTGACGGACTGTTGCTTTTGCAAAGGCCTCAATGGTTGTCTTGGCAGTAAGAAAGGTTTTGGTGCCATTCGATTGTGGTCTTCATTCTCAGTTTGGGTGGCTGCGTTCACAGTCCCCGAGTAGGTCGTTGGTGGAGAAGGTGCCAATGCCCTTCTTAACTCCTGCCTTAGCCTCTTGACAAACTACCTTATTCTATTCTACTTGGTATCCACCAGTCTCTTATAGTACTTTGACAATTGGGTGAACCGTGCTACGCACCGAGCTACCGTCATACCCCCTGCTTTAGATTCTGAAACTCATCCTCCCGCCTCTCAACTATCCACTGAGGGATATATTTAGCTTTGAATGCTTCCACAAATTTTGCCCATGTCCAATCTTGGACAATTAGTTCCCAGTCGTCCTGAACCCGTTGCCACTATGCCCGAGCTGGGTCCCTCATTCAGAATACAGCAAACTTCACCATTCGCTTCTTAGTGTACTAAAGTGTAGCAAAGATATCTTCCATCTGCTCTATCCATTGTTCAGCTTTCTAATCCTGCTCGGCCTCTCCTAAGAAAATGGGCGGTTGGAATTTTTAGAAACTGCTCCAAAGCTTCGTCCTCTCCCTTTGGATTCCTTCATTCGGTCAAAGTCTGAAGAATCTCGATCATCTTGCTGAATGCTTGCCCTATTGTCACTTCAACAGGTGCTTCAGACCCTATTTCCAAATCTGGCTCACTCTTATTTCCCCGGTTGGGTGACTGCATTTGAGTTGTCTCAACTTCCGGTGTCACAGGTTATGCCTCCGGAACTCTTTTGCCTGATGTGGCTACATGGCACTCGGGTGCCATCCTCAATCATGCCCAAATAATGAGTTTATGCATGTAAGTTTTAAAATATTTCATTTGAGCATGCATTCACATTCAGGTTTAAGTAAAAGAAAATCTGATACAAGTTTTTGCATAAAGAATTGCATAAAATTTTTCCTCAAATCGTAGAGTACTCTAGGTACTCCTATTTGCATAATTTTCGAAAAGAAAGCAGTAAACAAAAAAGAAATTCCTTAACACAGAAGTTTACAGAAAGCAATAAATAAGCATCCTGGTTATATCAGTTCTTAGCCTCTATAGTCCTCATCAAAATCTTCAAATTTGACCTTATATAACCATTCCCCAGGATTCCTAGTGAAGTCTATCCCATCCCCACTTGCAAATCCCTCCATTGGCTCCTTCCCGGGGCACCTAGAACCCTCCTCGGGCTCAACTCTGCTAGGAAGAGGAATAAAAGAGGGAACGAAGGGAGGCCTAGATGGAGACTCATAGACTATCTCCACGGGTCATCACTATCTGCTGCTAAGTCCACAACGGCACTAGGAGGGTGGGGTCCAAGCTCCACTATCATCTCCTCATCCTCGCTATTGGAACTTATATCTATCACTGGGATTAGGGTGGCTCAAGAATCTAGACCTCATCATCTCTGCTATCCTACATAGGGATATCTGGCTGAGGGGCAGGCTGAGGAACTGGAAGGTACTCCTGGTATATAGGGATAGGCGGGTGCCACTGCTGCCCTACCCTCGCGATCCTAAGCATTCTAACCATCCTACATCATAAGCAAGATAGGCTAGATAAATATTTAAACTTAAATAGATAGAACATATATCATCAATATTTGCCTAAACCTATTCTCTGATACCACTTGTAACACCCCACTACCTAGGCCCATCAGGGCCGGGGATGTCGCCCCATCCAGAGGAGAAGGGGTCTTTATAACTAGCTTACATAAAAATAAAATAAAATAAAGACTTTAAAATTTAAGCTTATTACAACCCAAAAGATAAGTACTGGAACAAATCTAAAATAAATTGTTTGCAACAATCTCTCAAACAACACTTAAAGTAAATAACATGAGTCTTCAAGCACAGGCAACAATCTAGCTAATGACCTCCACAGCAGGATCTTCCTGAAAATATGGCATAAAAGGTGGTGAGATAAAAATCTCAGTAAGCCCGTGTGTGCTTTGAGTGGTTCAGGTAAAATAACTCATGTATGCAGGTTGTAAAAGTTTTATAAGGAAAAGTGCTAGCAAGCATTAAATAAGTATTGAAATTAAGAGTGGTGTTTTTCTTTTCAAACCATACATGTGTACAATAAATACAACCACTCAAATGGGTTGCCATGGGTTACCACATGTTGGGCCCGATGACTAAATAACGGTCAGAATTCCACACTTTGTGCAAACTGACAGAGGGTAGGTGTACGGCCTACCGGGTGAGATACTCCTCCATCTCTACACCTAAACTTACCGGTTGTCCACTCCGGAACACACAGTCCACATGACTGAAACTTGCTAGCTCGGACCGGTATGACCTACCGGACTGGCATCCTATCCAGGAAGGACTCACCCCTCAGAGATGGCCACCTACTGAGAGACTTACCCTAACCCTTCAAAGACTAGTCCTGGTGGTCTACCCTTGTTGAGTACTCAACGTTGATTGTTCCCCTTGGGAGAAAATTGATCAAACTTTGCTTTATTTGAAAATAGCAATTAAGGGTTTCCAAAAGCCTAGTCAAGTTGGGTTTTAGAAAAAGTTTAGATTTGTGTAAAACTGCTTGTTTAATTTTCAAATGATTTGCTTGACTAAAATAAAAAGGAAAAATAGTCCTTAATTGCATTTACAAATAAATGTCCATATACATTGCATTTGCTTGCTATAATAACTTTTGGTCTTCACAAAACTCCATGCAGGAGCTTACCTACTTCTTTGCTTGCTCAAACCCAAAAGTCTTCCAAGGCTGACCTAACCCCGTCTGGGGTAAACACCAAACATAAGGCCACATTCAAGCTATACCCGCCTTATATAAATAATTCTTAGCTCAACTAGTTACAACCATGATTAACCATGACCTCAATGTCCTAAGCTTTAAGGCTAGATGCAAAAAAAAAATTATAAAATAAGTCTAGTTTGATAAGTTAAAATAACTAGGGGTTCTAAAATAATTGCTAATAGATTATAGACTCAAATAATAATTCTTGAGTGTTATTAATAATAAATAAACTAAGGTTTGAATTTAAAATAATATTAGGTCCTACATAATTTTTAATTAATGATAATTTAAAAATAGCTTTATTAAAAATAGATAATAAATTAAATAATTTTTAATTTAAATAATAATTTTTTCGATAATAATTAATTAATAATAAATAAAACTAAGAATAAATTAATTTTATTAAATTTTTGTTTAATAAAAATATTAATAGTCTAATTAAATATTCCAATCCAAATCCCCTAGTGTTTCGAATTTTGAAGGAAAATATAGCAGTAATTCTAGGTTTTTTTGTGATAAATTTTGTTAATGAATATACCCAAAAATTAATAAGAAAATAATCTCTTATCATGATTTTCCTAGTGCTAGAAAAGATTCATGATCACATTCTCCATCGTCAAACAATAAATTAATCCATTTATAAACATACACTTGAACTATCTCATACCATCACATGGCCAAAATCCTACTAAGCGTAATCATCAATCATGGTTTCCATGGAACAATAAGAACATAAAAGCCTACTCACCTTTGGTGCCATAATATCTAATCATGCTTCAAACATCCATAAAATTCACTAAGCATGAAGAACATACATTAATTCGAAAGGAAAATACATATATCCTAGTCATATACAACAATCATCATGTCCTAACCCCAATCCCTTTATGCATACACTCAATCTCCCAATCATATTCCATCTCCCATCAACACCTAAGAGACATGATTTCAGAATTTAATAAGAGAGATTTAAGAGTGAATACTTGATTGTCGAGTACTTTGAAGAAGACAAAAGAAGGTCCAAGCGCAATGGAGTGTCTTGAACGGTCCAACGAAACAAACGATCATGGTTGATGATTTATCAACCATTTCGATTAGAAGAGAGAGAGAGAGAGAGAGAGAGAGAGAGAGAGAGAGAGAGAAAGATCATTAGAATGATATAATCGAATGGAAGAAGATAAACAAGAAGGGTGTTCTTGACTTACCTTGTTGATGTTCTTGAGACCTTCAAGAAAAAGGTTAATTTCGATCCGCTTGAAAATTTTTGTTTGCGAGGTCTTGTGTTATAAATACCAGAAATAAGGTTTAGGGATTAAATGGAAGTGATTTGGAGTGTTTGAGAGTGATTGGAGGTGTTTGGAGTAGGGTTAGGCTTGAAGAAGGTTAGTGTGTGTTCTTGGTGTTCTAAGTGAAAATGGAGAGAATTTAGAAGAATGCTGCACGAATTTTGGTAGAAGGCTGGCCGAATGGTATGGAATGAGTGAGGGTTTCGGTTTTCAGCAAGAAGGAGAGAGGATGATCAGGTTTTTTTGAAATTTAAATGGAGGAAATAGTGGAGAGGTTTAAGGTAAGAGGTTAGCTATGGTGTTTTGATCAAGAGAGGTTTCTATGTCTTTCAATGGTGCCGGCTGAACATGGAGTTTTTCCTGAAATGATTGAAGGTTAATGTTGCTCAAGGCTGGCCGAAATTTAGTCCATGAAGGCAGAGAAAATTCTGGTTAATTAGCCTAATGCAAGGGTGATTTTAATGGAGTAAAATGCTGAAATTATTTGAAGTTCAAAAGAGTTTGAATGGAGTGATCTTAGGAGTGTTTTGTGGTGCAGCTGTGGAGTCCTTATGCTTAAGGTAAGAGTGGGGTTTATGGTGTTCAGTCAACAGCTGAACAAGCTCAATTTTTACAGAGGTTGGAGATGATTTTCGGCCTTAGGCTAGAAGGAAGCAAGGCTGGAAAATTCTGGTTTCAAGTTGTTTAGAATTTTCGATGACTGCAGAATTTTTGGTGCAGAATTTTGCACCATCTTAGCTCGATTTTTAGAGGTTCTTCTGGGGTGTTTGAGGGTCTTCCAAGGTTGGTTTTTTAGCCTTATTTCTAGACAAATACAGAAGAGATTTGCTGGCTTGAAGGTGAACTAAAAACAGCTTCATTTCCTTGATTGCAAGCTGCGAAATGCCTAGTTTTTTTTTTTTTTTTTATGGTTTGGTGCTGTTTTGTGCAGTCCGCAATTTGCACAGTTTTTCCAACTTCCAAGCCACATAAAATGACCATTTTCCTGGCAGCAAATGAATGGGATTATGGCCTGAATTTTCGAAGAAAGGGTCTGCTACAATTTTGGAAAATTTCTAGATTTCTTTCCACTAAAGTATGAACAACATGAAGGTAGATTTGAAGGTCCTTTCATAGTGATTGATTTTCTCTTGAACCCTTCCTATTTACCCTCCTATTTTCGGCCAACTCCCTAACCCCCAAAGCTGATTTTCGAAATTTAAGGAGAAGGAATTATCCCAAATTTTCTTTTTTTTTTTTTTTGGAATTCAAGAGAAGAGATTTAATAGATTTAAATTATAAAGATGTTAGGACAAGCTAGAGGTAATAAATAGGACAAGAATTCCTCTAGAATTCTTTTTAGGACATGAGGATAAGATTAGGACATTCTCTTCATGTCTCCCCTAAGACAACATTCCTATTTTTATGGAATGCAAGACAACAAAAATTCAAACTTGATGAAGATAATCATGATAAAACTTAAATGATGGGATTCGAACTCATGACCTTAGAAATTAATTCACCAAGCTCTAACCACTAAACCACAACAAATCTTGTTCTTATTTCCTCACCCACGTATTTTTCTTATCTACTCCTCAAGTTATCTCCCTATTCTGACCTCAAGCAAAATTACCATTTTACCCCTCCTACTCAATAAGCATAACTAAGCATTTAAACCTATAATCCACGATTCTAAAGCACATAAAATTATTCAAAAATATATATATTCATGAAAAATAATATGATATGCATTCCTGACCCCCTTACTCTAGGGTTGGTTTTAGGTGGGGTTTCACACAGTCGGTCGTGCCAATCCGAGTTAGCAGTGTTCTTTTTAGTCAAGTGACTGTGTTTTGCTGGAATGGACACCCAGTTGTTGTTTGGGTATAGAGAAGGAGGAGTATCTTGCCCAGTAGGCCGATCACCTACTTTTGTCAGTCTACACAAAGTGTGGCATTCTGACCGGCGGTATGTACAAAGTATGGCATACTAACCATCCGATTGTGGGGCCCAACGTGTGGTAACCCATAATCATTTCTTATGAGTGGTTGATTTTGTTGATCATGTATGGCTGGAATAGCTAAAACGCCACTCTTGCTTTTGACTAATGTTTATTGCTTGCAAATATTTCTCTTATAAAGATTTCGCACTTTGCATCCATGAACTGCTTTCACTAAACACCCAAAACACACACGGACTTACTAAGATTTCTGTCTCATTACCTTTTTACCATGATTTCAGGTCGATCCTGCTGTGGGGATGAGTAGCTAGTGTAATCTGCCTGGGAAGAGATTGTTATCGTTTATTTCTATGTATTGCTTTGGGGAGTCGAGAGTGGATAATTTTATTTATGGTTTTGTTTGGGGAATTCATGGATTTATTCTTGGAGTATTTTAGAATGTAATAAATTTTTAAGTTAAAGTATTATTTTATTCCGCTATTTTATTTATGTGACCTAGTTATAAAGACCCCTTGTCCTTTAGACGGGGCGACATCCCTGGCCCTGGCAGGACTAGGTAGCGGGGTGTTACAAAATCACCAACCTATATTCAAGTCTTAAGGTACTCGTGAAGATAAAATTGCAAGCCAAACATAGCCAAAAAACCAGCCACATGAACAACAAAAACGCAGCACACCTGCGTGAAGAAGAAAAAGGGGAAAAAAAATATTTTCTTTTACCTCTTCTTGTTGATCTCACACTCGGCTGAACTGGAATATATAGAATTGGGGTAGGCACGCTCGTAGAAGCCTCTGGTGCAATCCCTGCAAGCCTTCTACTTCGCCTTTGCATGTAGATGAACGCCTAACTTTCGATCTTCCAGTAAATGGCCAGCCTAATCTCGTTTGGTGAACAACTTAGGGGCTAAAGAATATTTTCTGGAGAGGGAGAAAAAAAAAACGTCTGGTATTTTTCACTGAGAGGAAGCACCGGGGGAAAAAAATACCGTCTCTTCCTTATCTCCTGTTTAACCTAAATAAAACCCTAGGTTAAACTGGATTGGGCCATTGGACTCTTAGTTTAACCTTTTGGGCTTAATTAATTATTCTAACTAAAACCAAATAATTGGCCCAATTAATAAATAATTAATTTTTCCAGCCCAAATAAACTAGTCCAATTAATTAAGCCTATATTAGTTTAGTCCCAGATTAATCTTTAATTATTCAAACTGGGCCAAAGCCCTGAATAATTAATTAACCCATCAAACTAATTTAATTAATTCTCTCTCTCAATGGACCTTTATTTTATTCTAGCCCAATAATTAAATCAGGCTACTTAAATAAAATAAATTCCATTTAAATTAAGATCAATTCTTTAGCCCATATTTAATTAGGACTCACGGTCTATACTGGGGACCAAAAGACACACCGCCTTGGCTACTAAAATGACCAAAATACCCTTGCCATAAAAATAGCTGTATTTTGCATTCTAAATATTTCCTAATATCACCATAAGGAAATATTGACCCCAAGGACAATGCTGCGTTAGCAAAGTCTTCGACCTACAGGTGAAATGACTAAAATACCCCTCTACACATCGCCGTACATTTAGAGATGAAGAAGCATACTAACACCCCTCTAAATGACATCTACCATCCTTAGGCTTCTAGTCCAATGATCCACGACTTCCTGGAGTGTTTCCGCTTTCCAAGGGAGCTACCCTGAAGCAAACATCCATGTCATGTTTCCCAGGGCCCTGGTTAATTTAGACCATTCGGACAACCACAAGGGGCGATATAGTGCAGAAACTATCTTATATACGTCCGTCTTAACTAACTAGTCACACATACCCAACATGCAAGTATATTGGCCCTACGATAGAACCTCAACTATAGCAAATCAAAGTATATGCTTCCAGCTTCGCCAGACTACCAACTCATACTCAAGTCGTAGAGTACTAATCCACATTGTAGCAGTAGTAGTCTAGGTTTTTACCATATAGTACTTTGAGAAACCACTACTACAGGTCCTGTTCTACGTATTCGAAATATGCTTATATTATGAAGTGAGTGGACTACTCACTGGCTACTCACTGGCTAAAGGTAAGCCATTCCCCATTTGGAATTCATAACATAATAACCTAAACATGATGAAGTTCCCAGTCTCATCAATAGGCTAAGAACAAATGTTTATGTGTTAAATGACCCATGATCCATACCTTACTGTGAAAGACCAACATTCACATGGATCACTTATTTAAACACAATAGGTCTGTTCCAAACGAAAATCGTACACAAACAAAAAATAAATTCACAAGCAATCTCTGAAAATAAATTCTTTTATTAAAATATTCGATTTTACATCAAAAACCTAGTCCAAGAGGGCATACAATCCAACAATCTCCCACTTGCACTCTAAGACTAGGTAAGTCCATAGGTGCCCACCCCTATGGCGTCTAAGTGTCTTTTGAAGACTCTTTCAGCCAAAGGCTTGGTGAATAGATCTGCTAGATTGTTATCTGAAGTAATATGCTCCACCACGACTTCCCGTCTCTGGATGAAATCCCGGATCAGGTTGTACTTCCTCTCGATGTATTTCCCCTTCTTGTGGTTTCGAGGTTCCTTAGATTGCGATACTGCTCCAGTGTTGTCGCAATACATCACAACCAGCCTGTCCATATGTGGTACGACTCCAAGTTCTGAAAGGAACTTCTGGAGCCAAACTGCTTCCTTGGACGCTTCCGAAGCTGCCACATACTTAGCTTCCATGGTTGAGTCAGCAATACAAGATTGCATGATACTCCTCCATGAAATTACTCCTCCAGACAAGGTGAAGACATATCCACTAGTGGATTTTCTCTCATCCTTATTCGCTTGGAAGTCTGAGTCTGTGTATCCTGTAGGAACCAAATCATCAGCCCTGTAAACCAGCATATAATCTCTCATTCCCTTGAGGTACTTGAGAATATGCTTTACAGCTTGCCAATGAACCTCCCATGGGTTTAACTGATATCTGCTAACTAAGCCCACGGCAAAGTAGATATCTGGCCTAGTACATAGCATGGCGTACATGAGACTTCCCACAGTCGAAGCGTAGGGAATCCTACTCATTCTGTCCTTTTCTTCTTGGGACTTATGACAGTCCTTCGAAGAAAATGACAACCCATGTCTGCAAGGGATTAGAGCTCCCTTGCATGAGTCCATGCTGTACTTGGCCAGCATCTTGTCAATGTATGTCGCTTAGGATAATCCTAACATTCTCTGCTTCCTATTTCTAAGAAGCCTAATCCCGAGAATGTAGCTGGCTTCTCCCAAGTCCTTCATACTGAATTGACTAGACAGCCAAACCTTTGTAGATGACAATGTCCCTACATCATTTCCAATGAGTAGAATGTCATCCACATAGAGGACAAGAAAAACCACATTAATGCCTTCAAGTTTCCTGTACACGCATGGCTCATCTTCGTTTTGAATAAAACCATAAGACTTTACGGTCTCATCAAAACGAATGTTCTATGCTCTCGATGCCTACTTAAGTCCATAAATGGACTTCTTAAGCTTGCAAACCATGTGTTCCTGGCCTTCAGCAATGAAGCCTTCCGGTTGGGACATATAGATGTCTTCGCTAAGATGGCCATTCAAGAATGCCGTCTTAACATCCATTTGCCATATCTCGTAGTCATAGTGACAGGTGATGGTAAGAAGGACGCGGATGGATTTAAGCATGGCTACCGGGGAAAAAGTTTCCTCATAGTCGATACCCTCTTTCTGAGTATACCCTTTCGCCACAAGCCTAGCTTTGAAGGTTTCCACCTTCCCATCCGCTCCTCTCTTTCTCTTGTATACCCACTTGCACCCAATGGGTTTTATCCCTTCAGGTGAAGCTACAACATCCAAAACCTGATTGAGGTACATAGACTCAATCTCGGTTTTCATTGCTTCATGCCACAGATTTTCATCGGCATCAGCAATAGCCTCCTCGTATCTAGCGGGGTCTTGTTCCTGATGGTCGGAGACCAGCTCAAAGGCTTCTCCAGTCCATCTATCCGGAACCCTAGACACTCTCCCACTACGACAAGGCTCCATTTGCACAGGCTCTTGAGGTTGTGCCTCTTCTTGTTCCAAAATCGGGTCAGAAGAAATTGATTCCATAGATAACTTCTCCTGAAGTTCCAACCTCGTTGAACCTTTAGTGGAAGTACTTTGATCATCTTCCAAGTATCTAGCATTGGTACTGACTAGTACCTTCTGCTCCTTAGGATGATAAAAGTAGCCTCCTTTTGTCCCTTTTGGATACCCAACAAAATAGCATAATTCGATCTTGATTCCAACTTGTTTCCCTTGATTCAGTACATAAGCTGGACATCCCCAAATCCTGAGATGATTCAGACTTGGCTTACGCCCAATCCACATCTCATAGGGAGTCTTAGGTACTGACTTGGAAGGCACCAAGTTCAGAATATATGCTTCTATTTCCAAGGCATATCCCCAGAAGGCTACTGGAAGAGTAGCATGAGATATCATGCTTCGGACCATTTCCATCAACGTCCTGTTCCTTCTCTCAGCTACTCCATTCTGCTGGGGGGTTCTCAGCGCAGAGAGCTGGGATACTATCCCATGATGTACCATGTAGTCCTTGAATTCACCTAGGAGGTACTCTCCACCACAATCTGATCGTAAGGTTTTGATTAATTTACCTGTCCGACGCTCCACTTGACCTTAAACTCTTTGAACTTGTCAAAGAGTCGGACTTGCGTCTCATCGGGTAAATGTAACCATACCTCGTACAATCATCCGTGAACGTGATGAAGTACTCAAAACCTCCTCTAGCTGGTGTAGACAAAGGACCACACACATCAGTGTGAACAAGACTCAACACCTCCTTGGCTCTATCCGCCTTTGGTGTAAAAGACCTTTTGGTCATTTTTCCCATCAGGCAGGATTCACACTGAGGCCAACTTTCCAATCTCAATGAGCCCAAAGGCCCATCATGGATTAGCCTCTGAATCCTGGTTGAGTTAATATGACCCAACCTCAGATGCCAAAGGTATGAATCATTGATATTGGTCTTTCTCTTCTTAGTTAAAGGTTTAGACTGAGCGTTATTTGATTGTTTGTTAATAGGGTTTAAAAAGAACAAATTTCCATACATGTGCCCGAGTACATAAAATTTCTCCATCTCTACTGATAGAAATACCGGAATGGAAAGATACTGAGAATATCCTTGATTAATAAGTTTTGCAAGCTGAAATCAAATTCGACGAAAACCAGGTACATATAAAATGTCTTTTAAAACCACTATCTTATTACAATAAAAAATGAGATCCAGCTCTCCCACTTGCAAGGGCCCGGACTTGTGCTCCATTTCCCACTCGAAGCCCATGTTCGCCCTTCTTGAGTCTTCTTATCTTCCTAAACCCCTGTAAGGAGTTACAGATATGATCAGTGGCTCATGAATCAACAATCCAAGTGGAAATTGATCCTACCATTGATATGGACTCTAGATAGTAAACATTACCTGTGGGATTTTTCTTGGCCTGAAGATCTGGATACTCTTTTTTCCAGTGTCCCTTCTTTCCACACTTGAAGCACTTGCCCTTTGGTTTGTCCTTGGGCTGGTTCTTGGGCTGGGCTGCTGCATTCCCCTTCTTCCTCTTGAACTTTCTGGGCTTAGGCCCAGTTCTTGAAGAAGAGACCTTAGCAATCATAGCCTTAGACTGCGGCTTCATGACCTTCTCCGCCATCTGGAACTCCTTCATCAGTTCAGTTAAACTCATGTTCAACTTGTTCATGTTTTAGTTTAACTTGAACTGAGTGAAAGAGCCCAGTAGAGATTCGAGAACCATGTCCACTTGCCTCTCGGGGTCAATGACAGCCCCTAAGATTTCTGCCTCCTCGAAAGCAGCAATCATCTTGAGCATATGCTCTCGGACTGATGCTCCCTCAGCCATCTTAGTGTTCACAATAGTTCGAAGAGCCTCCTGCCTTGCGGGCCGGCTCTTGTATGCAAACATTGTTGCCAATGATTGACTTATGTCATATGCAGAAGCCATGTGCTCGTATTTTGACTGGAGCACATTAGACATGGAAGCTAACATATAGCAACGTGCCATTTCGTCAGCTTTCTTCCATGCCTTTTCAGCCTCTCACTCTTCAGCGGTGGAACCTTCTCCGATAACAGGGCAGGTTTCGTAAAGGACATACTTATACTCCTCGGCTGTGAGTATTATGTCCAGGTTCCTTTTCCAGTCCACATAGTTTGGACCCGTTAACTTATTCTCCCTGAGAATAACGGCCAATGGACTAAAAGAACCTCCCACCATTTCTGAAAATCGAAAATAAAAGAAAGAAATTAGTTTGTGAAAACAAAATAAAATTTGTGCACTGAAAATAATTTTGGCTCTTAGGAAAACTGACATGGCTTTTTAGGAAGATTAACAGTTTCCTAAGCTAAGTGTATTAACCACCACAAATTAATTTCCCTTCTAGGTAATGGTCTAGAGAATAACTCCATCGTGGTATGGTCGTTTCCTCTCATTTCCTATAGACATACCTCGCACTATAACCTCCAACGTGGGCTGGCCGATCATAGTACGTGCCCCGGGTTATTAATTACATCCTTCCAATAGATCTAGATCCTTGTGGTATCCCCATCCTATACAGGTTCACTCCCAGGGTGACGCGAGGGGATCCACGATCTTTAATGAAGACCGTGATGGAAGCCGTGGGGCCGTTGGAACCCCTCTCCCACTTAGTCTTTTAAAATAAAGGTTTTCTGGAAAATATCCTTTTGAAATTTCCATTAAGTTTTTCCTTAACTCAAAAATAAAATATCTAAGTCCAATAAAATCTCTATATCAAGGCTTATATCCTTTGAGAGATTTCCTCCATGGACTAATTTTATTTAAGTTAAAACTTAATGATTTCAAAAATTTCCAATTAAAACTTTCTAGAGACTTTGGTCTCAAGCTTATTTGACAAAATCATTTTTCTAGTCCAAAACAAAACAAAATGGCTCTCCATTTTAATTTACAAAAATATCTAAATCCAATATATTTTCTATGTCAATGACTAAATCCTTTGAGAAAATATTCAAGGATTAATTTTTGTACCAATTAAAATAACAATTTAGTTTTTAAAGAAAAATATTTTTTCTTGCCAAAACAAAAAGTTCCCAAAGACTTTCGTCTTTGAGAAAAAGCACACATAGGTACATAAAAAAATAGCATGCTAGAAAACAATAAACGTTTTCATGCTTTTCTATTTTTTAAACCTAAGTGCCCAAATAATAGAATTAAACACATTAATTAATTAATTAATTAATGATCTTGTTTAATCCTAAAATCCTTTACTAATATTTTTCATGCAAATATATTCCATGAATATTAAATATTGCAAAAATATTAACTTCGCCTGGTATGGACCCCAAAATAAAAAAAATGCAAGAAAATTACAAGGGAAAAAACAATTCCCATTGGTTCACTGCACCCGCCGCACAGGAACAAAACAATTCTGGTCATCGGTCCACAACACCCGTCGCACTGGAACAACCGCATCATGGACCATCCAAGCCCGCGAGCCGCCCCGGTGCTGACCTGCGAGAAGACTTTCGGATTTCGCAAATTGAATTGCAAATTTGCAATTCAATTCCATCCAATGCAGCCGAGCCAGTAAGCCACAAAGCCGAGCCATCCTCCTTGTTCCAGGCACAGACGCTGCTGGAGGCTCGGCTCGGCTGAACAGTGCCGTCTGCTTCAATTTTCCAGTGAGATTTTCTTCTGCTGCATTTTCTTCTGGTTTTTTTTTCTGCGATGGATTTGCTTGCTTTTGCCCTCTGATTTCAACCAAAATCAATAAAACCAAAAACCAACAACCGCCTATACCCTTTAAAATTGGGTTTACACGATTTATTCTCGGAAAAACAGTGAATTACATCTCACCTATACCTCCATCCGAGAGCTTTAACAAGCCATCTATCCATACCAAAAAACCAGCGAAGGATCACAGTTAATCACACATAACTGTCCGATTTTATTAACTAGCATACAGGCTTGCTATATGTGCAAATATCTTCATGCTCTGATACCAATTGAAGATAAAATTGCAAGCCAAACATAGCCAAAAAACCAGCCACGTGAACAACAAAAACGCAGCACACCTGCGCGAAGAAGAAAAAGGGAAAAAAAAATATTTTCTTTTACCTCTTCTTGTTGATCTCACACTCGGCTGAATTGGAATATACGGAACTGGGGTAGGCACGCTCGTAGAAGCCTCTGGTGCATTCCCTGCAAGACTTCTACTTCGTCTTTGCATGTAGATGAACGCCTAACTTTCGATCTTCCAGTATATGGCCTGCCTAATCTCGTTTGGTGAACAACTTAGGGGCTAAAGAATATTTTCTGGAGAGGGAGAAAAAAAAACGTCTGGTATTTTTCACTGAGAGGAAGCACCGGGGGAAAAAAAATACCGTCTCTTCCTTATCTCCTGTTTAACCTAAATAAAACCCTAGGTTAAACTGGATTGGGCCATTGGACTTTTAGTTTAACCTTTTGGGCTTAATTAATTATTCTAACTAAAACCAAATAATTGGCCCAATTAATAAATAATTAATTTTTCCAGCCCAAATAAACTAGTCCAATTAATTAAGCCTATATTAGTTTAGTCCCAGATTAATCTTTAATTATTCAAACTGGGCCAAAGCCCTGAATAATTAATTAACCCATCAAACTAATTTAATTAATTCTCTCTCTCCATGGACCTTTATTTTATTCTAACCTAATAATTAAATCAGGCTACTTAAATAAAATAAATTCCATTTAAATTAAGATCAATTCTTTAGCCCATATTTAATTAGGACTCACTGTCTATACTGGGGACCAAAAGACACACCGCCTTGGCTACTAAAATGACCAAAATACCCTTGCCATAAAAATAGTTGTATTTTGCATTTTAAATATTTCCTAATATCACCATAAGGAAATATTGACCCCAAGGACAATGCTGCGTTAGCAAAGTCTTCGACCTACAGGTGAAATGACTAAAATACCTCTCTACACATCGCCGTACATTTAGAGAGGAAGAAGCGTACTAACACCCCTCTAAATGACATCTACCATCCTTAGGCTTCTAGTCCAATGATCCACGACTTCCTGGAGTGTTTCCGCTTTCCAAGGGAGCTACCCTGAAGCAAACATCCATGTCATGTTTCCCAGGGCCCTGGTTAATTTAGACCATTCGGACAACCACAAGGGGCGATATAGTGCAGAAACTATCTTATATAAGTCTGTCTTAACTAACTAGTCACACATACCCAACATGCAAGTATATTGGCCCTACGATAGAACCTCAACTATAGCAAATCAAAGTATATGCTTCTAGCTTCGCCAGACTACCAACTCATACTCAAGTCGTAGAGTACTAGTCCACGTTGTAGCGGTAGTAGTCTAGGTTTTTACCATATAGTACTTTGAGAAACCACTACTACAGGTCCTATTCTACGTATTCGAAATACGCTTATGTTATGAAGTGAGTGGACTACTCATTGGCTAAAGGTAAGTCATTCCCCATTTGGAATTCATAACATAATAACCTAAACATAATGAAGTTCCCAGTCTCATCAATAGGCTAAGAACAAATGTTTATGTGTTAAATAACCCATGATCCATACCTTACTGTGAAAGACCACCATTCACATGGATCACTTATTTAAACACAATGGGTCTGTTCCAAACGAAAATCATGCACAAACAAAAAATAAATTCACAAACAATCTCTGAAAATAAATTCTTTTATTAAAATATTCGATTTTACATCAGAAACCTAGTACAAGAGGGCATACAATCCAACAATTCGTCCACACAGTAGTTGTGATAAATCAATCTTTTTTTATTTTTGTACTTTTACAAATATTATTATCGCGTAGTCCAATTCTACATCTTCCAAAATACGTTTACATCATTAGCATGAATAGACTACTTATTGGTTAAAGGAAAACTATTTGGAAATCATAATATAATGATCTAAATCATGATAAAGGACCCAGCTTCATCTATACATCAAGAACAACTTTTCTCTTTTATGTTACTAACCCCCTCATCTACAGCTTACTGTGAAAGCACAACCCAATTATATAGATTACTTACTAACATACTTAGAACTATAATGTGTGAATATATGTAAAAAAAAACCAAAAATGTAATAATTTTATTAATTTACAAAATACATAGATATTTTGGGTATACATTCCAACAATCAGTGTGATGAAAAGGATGTTTTGGCATAACCCGAGCTATCATTGGTATTGTCGTTATTTTGACCGCGAATTGAGAAAAATTAAGAAGAATTTGAGAATTTTAACTTCTAGCATTGAATTTAGTGGAATATGTATATTCTATTGGTGGAATAAAAGTTTTCCCGATTGGAATATTTATTGATCTAAATTTTAGTTCATTTTTTAGGAATTATCAAAATGGTTAAAATTGAGCCAAGCGTCATTTTGTGATTTATGGGCAAAAACAAGTGCCAAAATACCATTTGAGAAGTGAAATATTCATACGAATTCTTGGGTGGCTTTCCTTGGTGTTGTGGTGTTTTTGGTGGCTATGCGTTCAGTTCAAACAAAGGGAACCAAAACAAGGACTTTTCTGTAACAATAGGAGAAAAGTAACCTAACTACCTATACTCTTTCAAACCCTTGAAGAACAAAACCTCAAAGACCCTCAAGATGAGTCGAAGTTCTACTATAATCTCACCCTAATATTCTTGAAGCAACAAAGGCAAACAAGAACAAATATAATAGAGAAAATAGGCACCCAAATATTGAATTTCAAACAAACCTTAGAAGAACAAAGCAACTAAGACCCATTCAAAGAAAATAATATTGGATTATCCAAAAGATTTATAGATTCTTACAAAAGGAAGACTAACCCTTAAGCTTGGTCTTGAATAAGATGAACAAGGAAGCTAAGGCCTCTCAAGATTCTCTCTTAATTTGAATTAAAGTGAAGTGAATTCTGTTTTTAAATCACTAAAGGTGCTATTTATACTATCCTAACCCTAGCTAAGTAATCCCTGATATTCTATTGCAGTTTAGGGTCATAATAAGTCTTTACAAACACTTAAAATTAAAGAAAACCGGAGAAAATATGAAAAACACAGAGCAGTCGTCGGCTGCCAGGGTAGAACTGGCGCCGGTTTGGGCACTACAATTGGCGCTGGTTGTGGACTGCCTTCGGGTGGTCGAAAACCGAATGAAGCCCTTGTTGAGCAGAATGAAGCCGGCCCTGGTCCTTACATAGTCACGCTTCCCCCTCCTTGATCTTGACCTTCATGATGAAGCGGAGTCTCATCAAATATTTATGGGATTATTAAATTACAAAAGCTTATTGAATGAGTTTAAGAATTAGCTATTTAAATTAAATCCACCAATAGGAAATTAGCAATTAATGGATAGCCTACAATTCATTTAATGATTTGTGACCAAAATGGTCACAATTTTAACCAGCAAATGGCGGTAGAAAGCAAGTGTTCACCTAAAGAAAACGGCAGCCAAGAATAAGAAAGAAAAGAAGAAGAAAAAGAAAAGGAAAAGAGAAATAGCAAGAGAAAAATAGAGAAAAGGGAAAAGAGAGAGAGAGAGAGAAGAAGAGTTCTTGAAAAGGAGAAGGAAAACCTGAAGGAATTTTTAGCAAAAAAAAAACTTATAAATAGGGTACATATTCAAGCTTCAAGAAATAAAGTTGTAGTATGACACATGAGGATTATTTTGATATAAGTTTTGTAGGTAAATTCATACTATTTTTTATTTTTCTTAGAAAATAGATATTGTTCAAATGCAAG
Source organism: Voacanga thouarsii (assembly GCA_026120185.1). Classification (NCBI taxonomy): domain Eukaryota; kingdom Viridiplantae; phylum Streptophyta; class Magnoliopsida; order Gentianales; family Apocynaceae; genus Voacanga; species Voacanga thouarsii. The sequence continues at coordinate 306,833 of JANUWF010002331.1, forward strand.
TGTGTGCTGACCGCATGAAGAAGCTATAAGTTCTGTTCTATATGGTAAGTAAGGGTGTTTTGATGGTGGTTTTATTGGTAGTTCATGGCTGCAAAAGAATCAGGTGAAAAGAAAGAAAACCTAGTTTAATTATTAAAAAGAATGAATTGTTATTGTTGTTATTTGTGATTGTTGAATCTTGTAATGGAAAATATGATTTTTCTAGATTGAACATCTCAAAAAATCAGAGAGTTAAAGGCTACTTTGATGGAGTTTACGGTGGATCAAGTGTTATATAAGCATTTAGATTGAAGAGTAATATCTTTTGCACTAGGTACCTTATCCGACAAAAACCTTGTAGCATGATCATTGATGGTGGAAGTTGCACAAATGTGATAAGTCTACCTTAGTGGAGGATTTGGGTTAGAAACCATGAGACATCCTAAACTATACAAACTCTATTGGTTGAGTGATTGTGGTGAAGTAAAAGTAAACAAACAAGTTAAGGTTGAGTTTGATATGAGGACCTATAAAGATGTGGTGCTATGTGATGTGTTCCTAATACAAGTGGGGCATGTTTTATTAGAAATGCCATGGATGTTCGATAGCGATGTGGTGCACAATGGGAGGGAAAATAAATACATTTTGAACAAATGTGGGAAGAAAATCACACTCCTTCCATTACCTTCTATTGAGGTGCTTAAAGATCAAAACATCATGAAGGAAGAAGACAACAAAAGAAGATAGTTGAGAAAGAAGGTAAAACAAGAAAGGAAAGAAGGAGAGCTTAAAGAGGGAACAAAAAAGAAAGATGATAGAAATAAAATGAGTGAGACTTTCTTGTACTTGAAGCGTGAAAATAATAAGAGAGAGGCTACAAAGAATAAAAGTGAAAATGAGGGGAAAATTGAGCTTTATGGGGGAGAGCATAAACTTGTATTTTTATCTTCACAAAAAGATTCTTGTTTGAGATCTTACACAGGTATTAATTCAAGGACGAATCATCTTCAAGAAGGGAAAATGATAGGAATCTATCCAAACATCTTGCTAAAGCTAAAGAAATGAGATAGAGATTTAAAACATATTCCATGGTACCAAGGAAGAATTTAAATTATGAAGGCTTTCAATGGAGGATTTAAGCAAAATAAGCTACCAAACCAAGGAATATGAAGATAGTAAAGAAGTGGGTGCCAAAGGGAAGCTTGAAAGACCTTCAAGAAAATAAATCAAGAATCAAGAAAGTTGTCAAGTGATGGAGGATCAAAGAAGGGCCAGGAACATCAAAGTTTGAACAATAATTTGTGTGAAGAAACAGGTGCGCTGAAGAGAAGGCTAAAAAGATAAGAAAAGTAGGGTGTGAGGAGACCATAAGACACCTGGCATTGGGTCTACTAGTACACCTAGTGCTAAGTCCATACTGGAACAAAATTATCCTGTTTCTAGAACACACCTGGCACTGGGTACACTAGTACACCTAGCGCCAGGTTTTTTCGGGCATAGCTCTATTTTGCTTATTTTTCTTGTTTTATTTTATTTTGATTTCTAATTTAATTCTCATGACTTTTATTATGTAATATGGATATTTTGGACCTTTTAAAGGTTTGAAATGCTAAGATTTCATCTCACCTTAGTTAGGTTTAGATGCCTATATATATGGCATTATAACATTTCAAATATAACTTTGAATATTAATAGAAATCAAAGAGTCTCCTTTAAGAGCTTTTGCGAGATGATTTGTAAAATCCCACCTAAACCTACCCTAGAATTAGAGGGATGGGATGCATATCATATCATATTGTATAAAAATATATTTCTTAGATGAAATCATGTGCCTTAGAATTGTGATATATGGGTTATATGGTTTATTTATTCTTGTTGAGTAATAAGGGTAATTAGGGAATTTTACTTGAGGATGAATTAGGAAGAGACTTGAGATTTAGAGAGGAAGAGAATTTTGGTGGAAAAATAAGAACAAGAGTTACTATGGTTAAGTAGTTAGAGCTTTGTGGTTAAGTGGTTAGAGCTTTGTAGTTGATTTCTAAGGTCTTGAGTTCAAATAACATCACCTAAGTATAATTTATAATTATCCTAACTAATATTTGAATTTTCTTCTTACATTCCATGAAGCTAGGAATGTTATCTTAAGGAAGACACAATGGTAATATACTAGCCATGTGATCTTGTCCTAAAAGAAAAGTCTAGAAGTGTTTCAATCTCCATCATTTTGGCAATCTATGTCCTAGCCTGTTTAAATTCAAAATACTCATATTTCTTTAATTCTCCTAATTCCTTTATGCAATATCTTGGATAATCTTAGACTTGAATGTTCGAAAGAAAACTCCAGCCCTTGAGATAGGATATGACCAAAATATAAGAGGAAAAATAGCTAGATAGTTTCCAATTAAATCACCATAGTTTCTTCTTCAAAAAACTATGCTTCACTTATTCTTGTTTTGGTATAAATCTAGAATCTTTTTCCAGCATTTGCTCTTGGCTAGATGTCCGAAAAATGCAGCACATTTGCTTATTATTTTCGTGCTAGCATGCAACTATTTTCGTGTGGGTAAGAAGCTAAAAATTCCTTGGAAATTTGCAGCTCATGTAGCCTCGCCAAATCAGAAATTTTCTAGCAAGCTACTAAGTGTTTAGACATGGAAGTTGAGCCATCAACCCATGCATAATATCATTTATAAAACTCTCCTCTTTCTTTTCCAAGATGGTGGCTGAAAAACCACCATTAATGGACCTTCAAACACTCCTAAGTTTCATCTGCAAATCTATTTCAAAAGAATTCAAATTTCTGCTAACAAATTATCCTAAGTTCTAAGAATTCTTGTAGCTAAATTCTAGAATTTTTTTTTCCCCAGCTTGCATAGCCAGGACAAAAACTAATTTCTTCATCAATCCCCTTCATCATTTCGGCCACCTTGAAGCCAAGGTTGAACATCTTGTCTTTTTCATCAACCATGGCTATTAAAGCTCCATTAAACCATCTCAAACCTCTCCTAACTTCACTCCATTCAAAACTTTTTAAACTTGAAAATCAAATCCCAACTTTTACTCCCTTAAACTCTCACCCAGCTAGACTAGTAGTAAATCAGAATTTCTTCCTCTCTTATACAGCCATTTTTTTGCCAGCCTAGACCTGGGATAATTCTCCATTTCACAACCAAGATATAGCTAGATTACCAACCCACTATTGAAGGACTAGAGACCTTCAAGAAGAAATCACCATTAGCAAATCTTCTACCTCAAAAACCTCCACTTTTCCCTTCTTTTGAAATTCAAACTAGCTCTAGTCTCTCTCTCTCCCTTGGATAACCAAAACACCATCCTCTTAGCAAAGCCATTCGGCTATCACTCACCCAAAGATCACTTTTCTTCTTCTCTTAATTTTCTCTTGTATTCTTAAGAACACCATGGGCACTAAGACGACCAAGAATACACACTATACTTCTTCAACCTTTAGTCACTCTCAATCATCCCAAATCACTCCAAAATCTTTCAAATCAACTAGGATTAAACCTATACTCATCCTTAGCATAACATTAAAACAACCGAAGTTGATCTCTCTTTTGGATCAAACATATCTTTTTTGTTCAAGATAGGAAGAATATCAAAAAGGTAAATTCAATCATCTAAATCTTCTTCACTTAAATAACCCTATACTCTAGGTGAAATAAACCAATCTTTGATCACTTTGGTTCTTTGTCTTAACTCCATTTCCTAAGTCTGTTAAGGAATAATAAATATGAAACTAATGAAATTAAATTAACTCCTAACATTGTTTCCCAAGTCAATTAGAAGTAAGTTTAACTTCATCATCTCTTTTATAATTACAAGTAATCAAACACCAAGAATGATAAAAAAAAATTGATCAAATAGCTAAATTAATCCAAAAAGCATGAATCCCAAAATAGTGTTAAATTACAATAAAAATATTAATTACATCATTATTCTAGAAAAAGAAAACAAAGGTAAAAAAAAGAACTCATAGACAAGCCCTCATTCTTCTCTTTGAAAACCTCCTTGAATAATGCCTCTTGGTGGACGAATCTCCTTTTCTTGTGATTGATTGGCAGCTTTGATCATTTGATTCAAACCTTTTCCTTGTTTAAATAAGCTCCCAAGAGGCCAAAATTCATTCCCTATGAGTTCTAGGCTGAGTAGAAGTTTGAAAATACCACAACTCTTAGGAAATTACCCAATTCGCACTTGATCAAGAATATTCACCGACGTTGGATAGCAAAGAGCCGGTGTCGATAGTGCTCTAGTCGACCCAAAAAATTTCTCTATTTTCCAAAATAGGGCCGACTCTATGGGACACGGTAAGCGTCGACCGTGCACTACTCGATGATAGGTTTTTTCTTCGTTTTCCTTTTTTTTTTACAATAAAAAGCCAAAATACCTTTCCAAGGGTAAAATATCAAATATGAAGTAATATGACTAGTTATTACATCAAATATATCCCAAAACATCCTCAAATAACTAGGAAATTATTGATGAGTTTAGCCCCTATCACAATGCAAATCTTTTGGAAACTGAATTGGACACGGAAGAGGACTCTGTACACGTTTTGGCATTCTGAATTCCTGTAAATATAAGAGAATAACACCTATTAAATTATTTTTCACCTTTGGGACTTGCAAACCAATAGGAAACTCCTAGAGAAATATTAAGATTTAAGAGAATCAAGGAGACTCTTAGAGAATAAAAGGAGGTTGATCAAGAAGGTTTCGAAAAAGAAGAAGAAGGATCACTTATCTATGAGTGGTAAATTGATCAAGACCTTAAAATCAGATCATGGTGGAGAGTATCTCCATGATGAATTCAAAGACTACATGGTACATTATGGGATAGTATCCCAACTCTCTATCTCGGGAACACCCCAATAGAATGGATTAACTGAGAGACGAAACAAGACATTGATGGAAATGGTCCGGAGTATGATATCTCATGCTACTCTTCTAGTGTTTTTTTAGGGATATACCCTGGAAACAGTGACATATATTCCTAACTTGATGCCTTCTAAGTCAGTACCTAAGACGCCCTATGAGATGTGGACTGGGCGTAAGCCAAGTTTAAATAATCTCAAGATATGAGGCTATCTAGCTTATGTACTGATTAAGGGAAACAAGTGAGAACCAAGAGCAGAATTATACTATTTTATTAGGTATCCAAAAGGAACAAAAGGTGGTTACTTTTATCATCCCAAGAAGCAAAAAGTACTTGTGAGTACTAATGTTAGATACTTAGAGGATTATCAAAGCACATCCACTAAAGGTTTAACAAGGTTGGAACTTGAGGAGAATTTATCTCCTAAATCAACTTCTTTTAACCTGATCATAAAACCAGAAGAAGTACAACCTCAGGAACCTGTACAGACGGAGCCTCGTCATAGTAGAAAGGTATCAAGGTTCTAGAAAGATGGACTAGAGATGTTTTTGACCTAGTCTCCAACCATCAAGAACAAGATCCCATTAGATACAAGGAGGCTATTACTAATGCCGATATAAATTATGGCATGAAGCAATGAAATCCGAGATTAAGTCTATGTACTTTAATCAAGTTTGGGACCTTGTAGCTTTATCTGAAGGGATAAAACCCATTAGGTGTAAATGGGTATACAAGAGGAAGAAGGAAGTAGATAGGAAGGTGAAAACCTTCAAAGCTAGACTTGTGGTGAAAGGGTATACTCAGAAAGAAGGTATCAACTATGAGGAAACCTTTTCCCCGGTAGACATGCTTAAGTTCATCCGTGTCCTCCTTACAATCACATGTTATTATGACTACGAGACGTGGTAAATGGATGTTAAGAGGACATTTCTCAATGGCCATCTTAATGAAAACATCTATATGTCCCGATCGGAAGGCTTTATTGCTAAGAACCAGGAACATATCATTTGTAAGCTTAAGAAATCTATTTATGGACTTAAGCAGGCATCTAGAGTATAGAACATTCATTTTGATGAGACTGTAAAGTCCAACGGTTTCATTCAAAATGAGGATTAACTATGTGTGTACAGGAAACTGGAAGGTATAAACGTGATTTTTCTTGTACTATGTATAGATGACATTCTACTCATTGAGAATGATGTAGGGACACTGTCATCTATTAAGGTTTAGCTATCTAGTGAATCTAGTATGAATGACTGGGGAGAAGCCAGTTACATTCTCAGGATTAAGCTTCTTAGAAATAGGAAGCAGAGATTGTTAGGATTATCCTAAAATATATACATTGACAAGATGTTGGCCAAGTTCAGTATGGACTCATGCAAGGAAGCATTAATCCCTTGTAGACGTGGGTTATCTTTTTCTTCAAATGACTGTTCAAAGTCTCAAGAATAAAAAAAAATAGAATAGTAGGTTTCCTATGCCTCAGCTGTAGGAAGTCTCATGTACATTATACTGTACACTAGGCTATATATCTGTTTTAACGTAGGCTTAGTTATCAAATATTACTCAAAACCTAGGGAGGCTTATTGGCAAGTCGTAAAGCATATTCTCAAGTACCTTAAGGGAACGAGTAATTATATACTGATTTATTGGGCAATGACTTGGTTCCTACAAGATACACAGACTCAAACTTCTAAGCGGATAAGGATGAGAGAAAATCCACTAGTGTCTATATCCTCACCTTGTTTAGAGGGGCTATTTCATAGAGAAGTATTAAGCAATCTTGCATTGCTGATTCAACCACAGAAGCTGAATATGTGGCAGCTTTGAAGGCATCCAAGGAAGCAGTCTACCTCTGAAAGTTTCTTTTAGAACTTGGAGTTGTACTATAGATGGACAGGCTAATTTTGATGTATTGAGACAACACTGGTGTGGTCTTGCAATCCAAAGAATCCAGGAACCACAAAAAGGGGAAGTACATTGAGATGAAGTATTACTTGATCTGAAATTTCATCCAGAGACGGGAAGTCGTGGTGGAACAGATTGCCTCAAAGAACAATTTAACAAATCCTTTCACCAAGCCTTTAGCTGAAAAAGTCTTTAGAAGATACTTAGACACCATAGGGATGAGCACTTATAGACTTACTTAGTCTTAAAGTGCAAATGGGAGATTATTGGGATATATACCCTTTTAGACTAGGTTTCTAATGTAATCTTAATTTGTATTAATAAAAGTTTTATTCTCAAAAATTGTTTATGAATTTTTTCATTACTTTTTGTGCACAATTTCACTAGAAAAGACCTATTGTGTTTAAGTAAATAGTTCATATGAATGGAGGTCTTTTGCAGTAAGGTATAGACCATGGGTTACTTAAACACATAAACTACAATTTTTAACCAAATGGTGAGAATGGGAATCTCATCATAGTAAGGTTATTATGTTATGAATTCTAGACATGGAATGGCTTACTTTTAGCCAATGAGTAGTCTTCTCATTTCATAATACAAGCGTATTTCGAATACGTAGAACTGGACCCAATAGTAGTGGTTTCTAAAACTACTATATGTTAGAGACCTGGACTACTACTACTATAGTGTGGACTTATACTCTACAACTTGAGTATGAGTTAGTGGTCTGACGAAGTTGGAAGCGTATTCTTTTATGTACTATAGTTGAGGGTCCATTATATGACTAATATACTTGTATGTTGGGGATATATGACTAGTTAGTTAAGACAGGTTTGTGCAAGATAGCTTCTATGCTATATCGCCCCTTGTGGCTATCTAAATGATCTAAATATCCAAGGCCCTAGGGAACATGATTTGGATGTTTGCTTTAGGGTAACTCCCTTGGAAAGCGAAAATATTTCAAGAAGTCGTAGATCATTGGACTAGAAGCCTGAGGATGGTATATGTCTTTTAGAGTGGTGTTAGTACACTTCCTCCTCTCTAAATAAATGGCAATGTGTAGAATGGTATTTTAATTATTACACCTATAGGATGGAAACATTGCTAATGCAGCATTGTCCTTGGTGTCAGTATTTCCTTGTTGTTATATTAGAAAATATTTAAAATGTAAAATACAGCTCTATATATATATATATATATATATAGTAGGGGTATTTTAATCATTTTACTAGCCAAGGTGATGTATCTTTTTGGTCCTCAGAATAGCCCATAAGTCCTAATTATTTTTGGGTTGAGAAAATTATCTCAATTAAAGAGGATTTTATTTTATTTGGGAAGTCTAATTTATTATTAGATTGGAATAAAATAAAAGGTCGAGAGAAATTAAATTAAATTTATTGTCTAGTTTAATTAGTAAATTAATTATTCAGGGCCTGAGCCCAGATTGAATAATTGAAAAAATTAACCAGGGCTTAGACTAAATAAAAGGCTTGAATAATTATCTTGGTCTATTTAGGATCATTAATTATTTATTGGGTTATTTTATAAGCCTAAAAAATAAATAATTAAGGTTTATTATTTATTGGCTCATTGAGTCTAAGAAAAATAATAAAAATATTTTCTGGCCTAATAGCCTGGACCGGGTTTTTTCCTATTCACAAAACAGAAGAGTTTAATACAAGCTAAACGTCTTTTGTGATGGTTTATCTTGATAACAACCGGATGGTTTTGAATAACCAGATTCCCAGGAGCTATGTTATTAAGAGAAGCAGTGTATATTATGAGATAGACGACTATGAAAACAACAAGTCTAGTTTTTATTTTCTCTCTCAATTTCTTATTCTTCCTCCTTGATACTGCTAATTGATAATAGAGTGTCAAGAAAAGGATAGACTGTTTCCTCACCTAAATTGTTTTCACCAACAACATTTAGGCAGAGGAATATTCTGAGAATTGAAAAGCCGGTGTGTTCATGCCAAGAAGAAGTAGATAGATAGCGGTTTTGATCAAGAAGCTTCAACAAGTAGAGGAGAATACGTCCCTATTGTTCAGTCATCTTCCTCAACACCAAAGAGAGTCCTAAAGTGCAGAGGTAAAAGAAAAAAAACCTTCCGCTGTGTTATTTACTGCATTTTTTTGGCTTATGTGTTGTCTGGCATGCATGCTTCTCGTTTTTTTTTTTTTAGCTTCAACTTAGATTTAAACCTTTATGCATTAATGTGCTGGTTATCACAAGATAGTCAGTACTCTTTCTTGTCAATTTATGCATAAAGATCTATTAACAAGTTAATTGTAATCAATATGTATACTATTTAGGCTATTGCTATTAAAGAATATTAAGCAATATTCTTTTAATCTTTCTATTAGTCTACTTGAACTTGAAGGCCTTTCCTAGGAAGTATTTATGATTCGGAAACTAGTTTGTGAAGTGTTTCTCAAAGTTAGAGTCAATGCTTTGTGGCTAATGGCCAACCTAAAAATGAGACTATATACTTAGCCTTTTTTTGCCATTTATTTTGTTATTTGCTTCATTAAATGAGGGGGAGTGGAAAGAACTCCTCTTACTGAAAAGGAAGTCTAAAGGCAGCCAGCAACATGCATGTGTAGTTTGTGTCTTGTGTTTCCCCATCTTTCTGGCCTTCTCTTTCTATTATGCATGTCGGTGGCCTAATATGTATCATACCATACAATATCTAAATATTAAAGCATATGCATAATTTTATCTATTCTATCTTGTTAATTTTACCAAGGTGCATGATTTGTGCACATCTATTGTATATAACATGGACATTTCAGAGTACAATGACCATAGGGATCTTGGTGATTTAGATTGAGCCTTTCTGTAGGCCCTTTGTTTTTTACATAATGTATTCTCTTTTTTGTTTCTTTCTTCTTATAAGTATGGAGGAGCTTGCAAATATGAAGTTCTCTTATATTGTATAAAGTGATAGTTTTTGGTACACAAAAGTGACAAGTTTCCATATTTCCATCCCAAAGCTTCATCTATTTTCGAGTATTTTCTAATTTCTATCCAACTTTTATAACTAACATTTGCCAGATATCAATTTCCCACTTATATCTTGTGCATTTTTTATTTTATAGTTTCTAACCTTCTTCATAACTGAGGTGTGCCAAAGCTTCATCTTTAGGTTAATTAACTGCTATATTTATATAGAAGTTATACAAATATATCTCATTTCTTATTGATTTTATTACATTTGTTGATTTGTTGTGATTTTCTAGGTGGGATTTGTCATAAGGAGTGATAAGGCCTAAATTTACCTATATTTTTCAAGCTATATGAGGTGATTTTGTGGTGTTTTTGATGTAATAGCTAGTCAATTCTTTTACTTTTTAATGAATTTGAGATAATTGGTTGCAAAAAGATTTTCTTTGGATTTTGTGTATAAGTTGCAGAATTTAGAGCTTATTTGTGGTATTCCAATGTTAAACTGGTGCTAGCTGTGGTGTTCAGAATTGGCCCTGGGTCAGTATTGAAAAAATAGAGCAAAACAGGAGCAAAATCATAGCAAGTCATGCAATTCCAAAACTAAACCAGCGATGGCTTTACTTTGTGCTGAGGCGGTTTGCAATCCTTCTTTGACCCAAATTGGAAATTTCTTAAGAAGCCTTGTGGTGTCTAACTTGTACATGGCCTAGAACTTCTAAGGAATATTTTTGGCAACCTAGAAAGTTATAAATATAAGAAAAACACAAGCAAAACAAGATGAATTCAAGGATCAATATAGAGAATTAATTTCTGAAAGAGGAATTCATCAAAAGGAGCATTGCTTTGAGAGAGTCTTCAAGGGAGAAGGATGAGGGCTTATCTATGAGTTTAATCTTAATTCTTTATTTTCTTTTTCTTGAACAACGATGATATTAATATTTTAGTTATATTTAAAGGATAATTTTAGGTTCATGATATTTTATTAATTTTGATTATTTGATCAATTAATTGCTATTTTTGGTGTTTGATTACTTGTTTTTATTTGATGAATTAATCATTGTTTCTATCTTCTAATTAACTTGGAAAAGAGGTTAGGAGTGAAGGTGGATCATGGCCTAAAAGTACAAACAAAAACCATCCTAAACCAGAAAAGTAAACAGTGGAAGCCTTTATACCTTGTCTTTTCCGTGTCTATGTTGGTTGCTTAGGCTGTATCGGGGCCAATAGAACTATAATCTCTACACTTAGTGACGACTCTAGTTGTTGTCCAACAAGTCTTCTACTCCTGTGCATGAACACAAATGTCTTTGGCTCATGAAGTATTCTACTATTGAATCCACTGTCGATGACAACAATTAGACCGAGGAAGAGTCTTTACTTTCTAGACTATTTGCTAACGAGCAAAATCTCAAAAAAATACATTTTGTTCTTATTGTGAAAATCAGAAAGCATGAAGACCAAAGAGACACTGTCTGTAACACCCCGAAAAACCTAGGCCCGCCAGGGCCGGGGATGTCGCCCCGTCCAAAGGACAAGGGATCTTTATAACTAGGTCACAAATAAAAAAATGCTGAAATAAATAATACTCAAACTAAAAAGAATTTATTACAACCCAAAAATACTTCAAAAGTACATCCATGAAATTCTAAAACAAAAACCATAATTAAAACATCCACTCTCGTCTCCCAAAGCAATACATAAAATAAAAAAAAAAAAACACATTCTCTTCCAAGGAAGCTACTCACCCACAACAGGATCAACCTGAAATCATGATAAAAGGTGGTGAGACAAAAATCTCAGTAAGTCCGTATGTGCTTTGGGCGTTTAGCAGAAACAGTTCGTGGATGCAAAGTGTGAAATCTTTATGAGAGAAACATTGGCAAGCAATAAACATTAGTCAAAAGCAAGAGTGGTATTTTGGCTCTTCTAGCCATACATAAGTAATGAAATCAACCACTCAAAAGAAAGGGATATGGGTTACCACACTTTGGGCCCCATAACCGGTCAGAATGCCTAACACGTTGTGCAGACTGACGAAAGTAAGTGATCGGCCTACTAGGTAAGATACTCCTCCTTCTCTATACCCAAACAACCACTGAGTGTTCATTCCGGCAAAAACACAGTCACTTGACTGAAACAAAATAAAATGCTAGCTCGGACCGGCACGACTCACTAGAACTGGCATCTTATCTGGGAAGGACTCACCCCTCAGAGGTGGCAACCTACTGAGAGACTCACCCTAACCCTTCAAAGACTAGTCCTAGTAGTCCACCCTTATTGAGTACTCAACGACATTCCCACTTGGGACAAAATGAACAAAGCATTGTGCTTCATGAAAATAACAATTTGAGAGTTTCCAAAGCTTTGAGAGAAATTAGTTTTAGAAAGAGTTTCAAGTTTGGAAAAATCTGCTCAAAGACTTTCAAATAATTTAAGCGTTGGAATTTAGGATGAATTCAACCCTCAATTACTTTCAAATAACCGAGTGTCCTTGCACTCCACATTTGGCTTGCCATAAGGAAATCATTTCACATCAATCAGGTTTTATGCAGGAGCTTACATGATTCTTGCTCACAACAACAAGGTCTCGGACAGATGACCTAACCCCACATGGGCAAATACAAATCTTAATCAGATTCAAGCCACAATCCACTTTTCTCAATTTTAAATCAACTTAATTCACTACTACCATGATCCTAGTGTCCCAAGCTTTAAGGCAAAACAATAATTGAATAGGTTTATAAGCTCAGTTTAATTTGTTATTTAAAATAATTAATGGATTAGGAAATAAATTCTATTAAGTTGAAAGTTCAACTCTTGTTAAGGAAAATTTAGAGTTTATTTTATCAAGAGTCATAGGTGGTACTAGGTAAAATAGTGATTTAATGATAGCTTAGTTGTTAGAAAATAATTGATAGCTAAAACTAGTTAAGATTAAATTTAATAAGTCTTTCTTGGAAAATAATAAGTAAATCCTTAAGGGTTTTGATCTAGTAAATATTTTATTAAGTATGAATTTTTTTCATAAGGGCTTTAATTAATTTTCTTTATTTTAAATAATATTTATTTATTTTATTTTCTAGAAAAATCATTATTTATTTGACTAAAATATCCTTTACATATATTATAATTCTAAATCTGCCCTTCCTAGGGTTTTCGAAATTCTTTAGCAAAAATTATTAGTAAATATTTTATTCATGAAATAAAATTTGCTTAGGGACAACTAGATCATGATTAGGATTCCATGGTCAACCATAATCAATAACATACTCAATCCTTCAATTCATCAAATCATCCAAGTCTTGCACATAGGCATAGATCTAAATTTATTATTACATGATTTAACCTCTACTAGCATAAACCTGATCATGGCTTCAAAATCTAATCATGCACATAAATCCTATTCACCCATGGTGACATAATCTCTAGTATGCTTCACAAATACTACCTATGACATGCATCAAATCTCAACTCATCATTAAATCCACCAATATAATCCTTCCATGCATAAATCCCGTCTTCATCTCAATCATACATATACTCATGCTTCAATCAACAACATCACATACACAAACCCATCGCCATTCATCAACCTAGAGACATGATTCTAAATTTTAAAAAGAGGATTGAAGGTACTTACTTGATTGATGAATGACTTGAAGGAGTTTAGAGAAGATCTCAACTCCTAGATGGCTAATCTTGTTCAAGAAGGGTGGCGAAAGTATGGCCATGGAGGAAGAGACCATTCTGCCAAGAGAGAGAATTTCGGTCCATGAAAGAGAGAGAGAGAGAGAGAGAGAGAGAGAGAGAGAGAGAGAGAAGAAGAAGAGATCATTAGCATGCTATTCATATAGGTTTTCATTAGAGATTAAGTTTGAAGAGGATGAAGTTGTTAGAATAAATTTACCTTGAAGATGTTCTTGCTCTTCACAGAAATTTCTGCTTTTTGATCCAAAGTAGCAAGATGTTTGGAGGAGTTTGATGTTAATATTGGTGTTGATGGATGCACAGCAAGGAGTAGATCAACTCTGGAGATTTTTGTGAGGGTTTGAAGTGGTTTGGAGGGGTATTAGGTGTGGAGAAGGAGTAGGTGTTCTTGGTGTAGTGTGTGTGTGTGTGTGTTCTTGTTGCTTGAAGAAAATCGAGAGAGAGAGAAGAGAAGCTGCCGATTTTTCTGAGAAATTGTGGCTGCTGAAATTCTGTAGGGTTTAGGGAGTGACTTCTCTAATTTGGAAGGGAAATGAAGGACTAATTGTTACAATCCTTGGAGAATATTTTTAGGAAGAGAATTTGGAAACTAGATATTCCAAGAATATCTTGATTTTTCGGGACAGCTTTGAATTCTACTATGGCCGACTGGATTGTGCAATTTTCTGTGGAATTAAAGCTGGTTAAAGGAGACTTGTGGTGGCCGAAATTAAGGTGCACAATGGTGGAGAAGATGTCTGATCAATTGAGCAAAATTTTATGGAAAGTTGTTAAATAAGATGGATGAAAATTTTGGAAAGTAATCAAGCTAAATTGCAGGGATTTGGTTGAGAGATTTTCGGTCAGCCATGGGGGGAATTTCGTACAGAAGCTTCAGGGAACAATGGAGCTCTGTTAATGGAGGTTTAAGAGAGGTTTTTACAGAATTAGGTTGGGGTTTTCGGTTGAAACAAAATAGGAAACAAGCTGGACAAAAATTCTGCTCAGGAATTTCGCTGAAGAGAAATTTCCTGGCAGAATTTTCGTCTGCCATTTCCAGCAGATTTGCAGCGAGGTTTGAAGGGGATTTCAGGGGTATTAAAGGCTGGTTTCCAGCCTTCTTTATGGAGGAAAAACATGGCTATGGTGCTGCACAAAATCTGGGAGAAAACAGCTTGATTTGGAGCTCACAAGGCTGATTTTCGTACAGGAATTTTTCCTGTTTTACTCCAGCTTGTGCAGTCCGAATTTGGGCAAGAAACTTTCAGGTTTCAACTGATCCTAAAGACCATTTTTCTGGTAGCATTTGGGAGGAAATGTGAGCTAGAATTTTCGCCCTTTTGAAGGCACAACAAGCTGGAAAATTTCAGCTCATTTCATGAAGATAGATGAACTAAGTTAGAGGAAGAATTTCAGCAAGCTTTCAAGAGGGATTTTCCCCTTGAATTTTTCCCACAAATCATTTACATTTTCCAAACCATGAGAAGCCTTTTACTAGGACATTTTGATCCTAAAAGACCTTAGTCCTCTACTGAATTTTCTGGAAAGGAAAAGGATAGAACACCTTGATCAAGCTAAGGAATTGGAAATTAAGAAAAACTAAAGATCAAGGGAGACTGAATTCCCTTTAGGCATTTCGCGAAGAACAAAAGAGTGAAGTGAGAATTCTCCTAACATGTCTCTCCTAGGACATCATCACCACATTGATCTAGGCCCTCATGGCCGAAACCGTCCTTTTCCAAGCAAAATAAAATTTACTCAAGCTAAAGCTTCTATGATGGACTTTGAACCTTAGACCTCAAGAATTAATTCCAAGGCTCTAACCACTAAACCACAACAACTCTTGTTGCTATTTCTACTAGAAAAATTATTTCCTATTCAATCCACAAGCTATCTCCTTATTTTCACCTCGGGCAAAAATTACCATTTTGCCCCTCTCACACATCACTCACCAACAAGACTTCAAGATAATAAAAATCAAATTCAAAGCACATAGAAATCATATGAAAACATATTTAATCATGAAATAAAGCATGATATGCATCCCAACCCCCTTACTCTATGGTTGGTCTTGACTGGGGTTTCACACTGTCCATGAGAAGTCTCTAAGAGAGTGAGATATCCTTGTATGTGTATATCTCTCAAAAATAAAAAATCTCCAGATACCACTAAAACCATGCATATCCCTGGATATATCCAAAAACTATGCTAAGCTAATAGACACCTAGCTAGGGTGAAAAACTCCACTAGCCAAACTAGTCTATCGGCCTGACATGTGGACCTTGGCCAAGAAAACATTGGGCTGAATATTATTATTTGTTTAACCTTAGATTTCGCAAGCCCAACAAATAATAAATCTTAATTAATTATTCCTAGGACTAACATAAGACCAATAAATAATAAACAGACCCAAATTGACCAAGCCTCATACCTAGTTTAAGTCCACGTTAATTCTTAATTATTCAAACTGGACTAAGGCCCTAAATAACTAATCAACTAATTAAACTAAGCAATTAATTTTATTTCTCTGGACCCTTTTACTTTGTTCTAACTCAATAAATCAGACTATCTAAATAAAATAAAATTCTCTTTAATCAAGACAATGTCCTCAATCTAAAATTAATTAGAACTTATGGGCTACTCCAATGACAAAAAAAAAAACACATCGCCCTCGCTATTAAAATAACCAAAATACCACTGCTATGTAAATAGTTATATTTTGTATTTTAAATATTTCATAATATCACCATAAGGAAATATTGACCTCAAGAACAATGTTGCATAAGCAATGACTCCAAACTACAGGTGTTATAACAAATATACCTGATATGAGCTTGAGAGAGAAAGTCTTACAAGATCTTAAAGTGGCTTTTGTTTAACTTTAGCAAAGTTCAAGGACTTCAAACAAACAAGAAAGGATAAAAAGAGATAAAAAAGGATAACAAAGAAATACCTTTTGCCACAAATAAAGAACCCTAAAAGAACTAGTTTTTAGAACCCCAAATTTAATAGATAAAGGTCTACCACAATAACACCTTAAAACCCTTGACTTAGCCGAAAACTAAGAACTGAAAGGATAGGGAATTATGGGCATTCAAACAAGAAACAACAAGAACCCTAGATGACATACAAGGAGAACCTGTGTTAATTTCTAGTTGAATTATCCTTATAGTTTATAGACACTTACTCAAGAGTGGACTAAGCCCTTAGATTGGTCTTGGATTGAAGTTGAACAAGGAACCTCTTCCAAGCTTCAAGATGAATTCTTCATTCTTGTTAAAAATGTGATATATGTTGTTGTTTCCTTACAATACAAAAGCAATATATAAGGGTGTTATGTCCCTGAATTAAACAACTTTTAAATATTACAAAATAACTCCAAAATAGCTTAAAACTATCAAGGATTCGAGTTTCAGGGCACGGCCGGCACTGGTTTGGGCTCCTCGGGCCAGCGCCGGTTCTACTGTAGCGGCCGTTGTTTTTCTACGCAAATAACTTCTGATTGATGTTCTTCATATACTAGCAGCGTAGTCTGTTCCCATTCCTCTTCCAGCACTGCCCATATGCTATCCCACTTGAAATGTGCTTGTAAATATACTTGAAGGTTGTGTTGGAATTATTTGGCATGGGCTCTCGTCAATGGACCGAGCAAGCTCGATTTTGATTCGGTCTCGTCCTCTCCCCCTTCTTGAGCTTAATCCCCGCAGCCAAGTTAATTCCTATTATTTTTCCTTTCTTAGAGTGGATTCATCATTGAATCATAACCTACATCATAAGGAGAAAGATCAACTACATTAAAAGTATCACTTACATTATACTCACCCAGTAGATCCATCTTATAGGCGTTATCTCCATATCGCTCAAGAACTTGAAATGGGCCATCTCCTCGCAGTTTGAGCTTTGATTTGCGTTAGTTAGGAATCTCTCTTTGCGCAAATGCACCCAAACCCAGTCTCCTGGCTCGAATATCACCTGCTTTCTTCCTTAGTTACGCTTGCATGTAATAGCCTCATTTTATTTTTTGATTAGAATCTTAACGTTCTTATGCATGGACTTAACCGTGTTGGCCTTCTTTTTGCCATCAAGGCTCAATCGTTCATTTACAGGCAAATAAGATAAATCTAAGGGAATTAATGGATTAAACCCATAGACAACTTGAAATAGAGAATATGAAGTAGTAGAATAGACAGTTCTACTATAAGCAAACTCTATCTATGGAAGACATTCTTCCCAAGTTTTCAGGTTCCTCTTGACGATTGCTCGTAGTAGTTGCGTGAGGGTCCAGTTGACAACCTCTATTTGTCCATTCGTTTATGGGTGACAAGCTGTAGAAAACAACAAATTAGTTGTAAGTTTTGCCCATAATATTCTCTAAAAATGACTTAAAATTTTGGAATCCCTATTCGATACTATGCTTCGTGGTAACCCGTGCAATCGTACCACTTCCTTAAAGAATAAACCTACAATGTGAGTAACATCATTAGTTTTTGCACAAGGAATAAAATGAGTCATCTTAGAAAATCGATCAACAAATACAAAGATGGAACCCCTCCCCCCTTAGTCTATAGCAATCCTAATATGAAATCTATTAAAATATCTAACCAAGGTACATTAGGGACGGGTAAAGGTGTATATAAACCTTGGGGTAGCGTTTTAGACTTGGACCTTCTACATGTAATGCATGAATTACAATACCACATCTCCCCTCATTTTTTGCCAATAAAATGCTCTTGCAAAATGTCCAATGTTTTGGAAATCCCAAAATATCCTATCAATCCTCCTCCACGAGCTTTTCTTACTAGAAATTCTCTCAATGATCCTTTTGGTATGCATAGTCTATCCTCTTTAAACAAAAACTCATCATGCCTATAAAATTTTTGGAAAGCACATTTTTCACAAGTATGATAAATCTCTCCAAAATCATCATTAGCATATAAGTACTTAATAAGCTCAAAACCAAGTAATTTTGCATCCAAGGAATTTAAAAGCACACACCTACGAGATAATGCATCAGCGACTACATTATCCTTACCTTTCTTGTATTTGATCATGTATGGAAATGTACCAATGAACTCCATCCATTTGGCATACCTTTTGTTCAACTTTTGTTGGCCTTTAAGGTGCTTTAACGTTTCATGATCAGTATGGATGATAAATTCCCTAGGTAACAAATAATGTTGCCAATAGTGCAAAGTCCTAACTAATGCATATAATTCCTTGTCATAAGTGGAATAATTCAAGGGTGCTCTTGATAGCTTCTTACTAAAAAATGTAATAGATTTTTTATCCTGAGTAAATACAATACCTATTCCTATTCCACTAGCATCACATTCCACTTAAAAAGCCTTCTCAAAGTTAGGCAAGGACAACAATAGGGTTTAACTCAATTTTGATTTCAATGTAATGAAAGCCTTTTCTTGTTCTTCCCCCTACCTAAACCCTGCATTTTTTTTAATAACTTCAGTCAATGGGGTAGCTATTGTGCTGAAGTTTCTAATATAACACCTGTAAAAATTAGCTAAACCATGAAAACTTCTTACCTCAATCACAGATGTAGGTGTTAGCTAATCTTGTATTGCCTTGACCTTCTCTTCATCAACTTCAATACCCTTCGAACTTACAACATAACTAAGAAAGGTTACCTTTTTCCAAACAAAATGAACATTTTTCAAAGTTCGTATATAACCTTTCTTTTCTAAGGGCAACAAGCACACTTTTAAGATGATGCAAATGATCTTCATAAGTTTTGTTGTAAATCAAAATGTCATCAAAATACACCACAACAAATTCTCCAATATATTCTCGCAACACATAATGCATCAATCTCATGCAAGTACTAGGTGCATTTGATAACCCGAATGGCATCATAAGCCACTCGTATAAACCTTGTTTAGTCTTAAATGCAGTTTTCCATTCATCACCTTCCCTAATCATGATCTAATAATATCCGAATTTCAAATCAATTTTTGAAAATACACATGATCCATGCAATTATCCAATAAATCATCAAGCCTAGGGATAGGGTAACGGTATTTTACCATTATGTTGTTAATGTCCTTGTAGTCAACACACATTCTCCATGATCCGTCTTTCTTAGGCACCAACAACACTGGAACCGCACTTGGACTCAAACTCTCTCAAACATAGCCTTTCTTGAGCAACTCCTCAACTTGCTTTTGCAACTCCTTAGCTTATTCAGGGTTGTATCTATAAACTGGTCTGTTTAGAATAACAGCCCCCAAGATGAAATCAATCTGATGATCTATTCCTCAGAAGAGTGGCAATCTTTTGGGTACTTCTTTTGGGAATATATCTTGAAATTTTTCAACAAGACCTGCAATTTCACAAGGTAAAGAGAGGTAGTATTATTAGTAGTTACAAAAATCCCTTTATAAATTAAGAGATGCACTAGTTTCTTGGCTTCAATAGCTTCTACCACATCACTCTCTTTTGCAAAGAAATTTACTCGTTTCTTATCTCTTCTCTCTTCTTTTCCTTCTCTCTTTTCCATTTCTTCTTTCTCAATATTCTTACTCTCAATTCTTTTCTCATTTTCTTTAATACTTTTTTTCTTCTCCTTTTCTCTCGTGATCTTTTGATCTTTACTCACTTCACTTCGAGACATAGGTAGAAGAATGAATTTCTTTCCCTCCTTATACATAGTGTGAAACCCTAGTCGAAACCAACCTTAAAGTAAGGAGGTTGGGATGCATATCATATTTTATTGCATATTTAAATATGTTTTTATATGATTTTATGTGCTTTAGATTTGCGTTTTATTGTCTCGAAGGCTTGATTGTGAGTATTGAGTGAGAAGGGCAAAATAATATTTTTTGCTTGAGGTGAAAATAGGGAGATAGCTTGAGGATTAAATAGGAAAAATGTTTTTAGAGGGAAAATAGAACAAGAGTTGTTGTAGTTTAGTGGTTAGAGCTTTGAAATTAATTCTTGAGGTCTTAGGTTCAAATTCCATCATTAGAGCTATAGCATGATTAAATTTTATTTTTGCTTGGGAAGTATCATTGTCGGCCTTAGTGGTGTTTGGAGTAGGGTAGAGATGTTGTCCTATGAGAGACATGATAGGAGTCTTCAAATCCTACTCTTTTGCTCTACACAAAATTCCTAAGGGGAATTCATTTCCTCTTGATCCTTAATTTTTCCTATTTCTCAATTCATTAGTTTGTTCATTTTGTTCAAGTCAATTTTATTCTAGAAAAATTCTAACAATGTGCGGTGGCTTTGAAGGTTCAAAATGTCTTAGTAAAAGACATCTTATGGACCAAAACAATGGAAGGATTTCAAGTGAATTAAATTCCTTAGTGAACTTTCTAAAAATTCACTCTAGCTAGGTTCATTTCCCTTCATGTATTGAACTGAAATTTTCCAACTTCTTGTGCCTTCAAGGTGTCGAAATTCTTAGCCATTATTCCCTTCCAAAATGCTGCCAGAAAATGGCCCTTTTGATCAACTTGAAATCTGAATTTTCTTGGCCATTTTCGGACTGCACAAATACTGTGCAAAACCAGAAAAATTTCTGGGCAGATTCGCAACTTTGGAGGTCCGAAACCAAGCTGTTTTCTTCCAATTTTTGCTCAGCATCTTAGCCACGTTTTTCCTCCATAAAGTAGGCTGGAAACCAGCCATAGAAGACCCCAGAAATCTCCTTCAAACTCCTTGCAAGCTAGCTGGAAGTGGCAGCTGAAACTGCCCAGGGAAAATTCCAGCAAGGGCGAAAATCCTGTGCAGGATTTATTTCCAGCTTTGTTCCTAGTTCTATCCTAGCCGAAACTCCATCCTTTTCTACACAAACCACCCTTAAACCTTCATTAATTGAGCTCCATTATCCTCCCTAAGTTCTGCACTAAAAATCCAGTCATAGCTGCCTAAAAGATTTCCAAAAAAATTCTGCAATCATGCCTTGATTTGGATACTAAAAATTCCAGCTACCATGATCTAGCAACCTTCCATAAAATATCCCTTAAACAACCAGACCTTCCCTTCACCATTATACTCCTTAATTTCGGCCACCCTTAGCCTCCTTCAACCAGCTTTCATTTAGTCGAAATACTGCTCCAAAATTCGCCCATGGCAGATTCCCAAAAGCCCTCCAATAATCAAAGATATTCTTGTTATATCTAGTTTCCAAATTTACTTCCCAAAAATATTCTTTAAGGATTTCAACAACTAGCCTTTCCTTTTTCCTTCCAAACCAGAAAATCATCTCCCTAAACCCTGCAGAAATTCGGCCAGCCCTAATCTCTTCAGAATTTCGGCAGCCTCCATCCAAAAGCTCTCTATTCTCTTCAACCTTCAAGAACACATAGTACACCAAGAACACCTACTCCTTCCTTTCACCTAATACCACTCCAAATCACTTCAAACCACCTCTAAAAATTTCAGATTTCATCTATTCATTGTTGTGAGTCCATCCGTGCCATTTTTAACATCAAACTACAAAATCCAACTTGCTCTTTTGGATCAAAAACCAGAAATTTTGTGAAAGCGCAAGAACACCTTCAAGGTAGGTTTGTTCAATCAGCTTCATCTTCGCTAATCTTTGATCTCTAATGAATATATATGTGTTTAAACATGCTAATGGACTCTCTCTCTCTCTCTCTCTCTCTCTCTCTCTCTCTCTCTCTCTCTCTCTCTCTCTCTCTCTCTCTCGACCGAACACTCCCTCTCTCTCTTGGCCGAATGATTTCATCAACCATGGCCATGCTTCCTTCATCTCCTTTGGACGGATTTAAGCATCTAGGGGTTTAGATTCATTCGAAACTCCTTCAAGGTATTCATCAATCAAGTAAGCCTTTTTAACCCTTCTTTTAAATTCTAGACTCATGTCTCTAGGATGATGTTGATAGAAGATGAATCATGAATAGGGTTGAGTATATATTGTTGTGATGAGTTGAGATTGAAGCATGAATATATGTATAAATATGAAGGAGATGGGATTTTTGCATGAGTTGCTTATCTTGGTTGAATATATGGTGTTTTAGGGTTTGATGTATGTCTCCATGATCAAGTATGCTAGAGATTATGTCATCTATGATGAATAGGAATTATATTCTTGTGTGATTATTGAAGTTATGATTATATTTATGCTAGTAATAGTTAGATCATGCTGTAGTAAGTCTAGATCTATGCTTATATGCATGATTTGGATGATTTGATGAATTGTAGGATTGTATATGCTCATGATTGTGGTTAGCCATAGAAATATGATCATGACCTAGTTGTCTCTAAGCTAATTTTTATTTCATGAATAAAATATTTCCTAATATGATTTTGCTAGTAATTTCGAAAAAAAAAAAAACCCTAAGAGGGGTAGATTTGGATTATTATATATAATAAGGATATTTTAGTCAAATAAATAATAGCTTTTGCTAGAAAAATAATATATATATATATATATATTATTTAAAATAATGAAATCAAATAAAGCCTTTTATGGAAATAATTATAATTAGTAAAATATTTATTACTAAAAATTTAATTATTATCTTTTAATCAAAACCCATTAAGAATTTATTTATTATTTTTCGAGCTAGACTCATTAAATTTATTTTCAAC
This sequence comes from Voacanga thouarsii, assembly GCA_026120185.1. Classification (NCBI taxonomy): domain Eukaryota; kingdom Viridiplantae; phylum Streptophyta; class Magnoliopsida; order Gentianales; family Apocynaceae; genus Voacanga; species Voacanga thouarsii. Next base: position 329,826 of record JANUWF010002331.1, read on the forward strand.
TAATTTTAGCTATCAATTATTTTCTAACAACTTAATTATTAATACATCATTATTTTACCTAATAACCTAGGACCTTTTATCAAATAAACTCTAAATTATTTTTGCGAGGTTTAAATCTTCAACTTATTAGTACTGATTTTTCAAAACACTAATTATTTTAAATATCAAATTAGACTTAGCTTACAAACCTTTTTATTTATTATTTGGCCTTAAAGCTTGGAACACTAGGATCGTGGTAGTAGTGAGTTAAGCTAGTTTTATTCGTGAAAGTGAATCTTTGGCTTGAGTTTGATTGTGATTTATATTTACCCCAGGCGGGGTTAGGTCAACTGTTGGAGACCTTTCTTTTGAGCAAGGATAAGGTAAGTTCCCTTGCATTCATGAAATTGATTTTATTTTATTATCTTGGTTTGAAAGTAAGGTTGGTGAGTATCTCTTGCAAATACGAAATTTTAGCACGGTAACTAATTTTGAAAACCTCTATATTTGGAACCTTCTTATTTTGGAAACTTTCTACATTTGGAAAAATTCTAATTTTAGAAACTTCTAGATTTATAAATTTTTAAAATGTGTCAGGCATGACTTAAGAGCCAAGCATCAAACATTTTGATTTGTTTTGAATATGCAAGAGATAAATTTTTGGGCATGCATCTAATTTTTGAAAATCATAGCATGACTTATTTGAGCATGTGGCTCCTCCACTATGAATTTGTGGAATAAATTATTGACTTAAAACCATGCCTTCTAACATTTTTGTACGAGTTGAAAAATGTTGTTTGGAACTATATTGAGCTAATTTTGTAGGTTCCACCTTGGAGCCTTATGAATTGTGAAGATTGAATAATGTTGAGTACTCAATGGGGGCTAGGCCTTTATACTAGCCTTTGGTTGGTCTGGGGATATCTTTCGGCAGGTGGCCACCTCCAAGAGGTTGACTCTTTTCGATCAAGGTGTCAGTATAGAAGATTGAGCCGTCCTCAGCTAGCGATGGGGTTCTGGTAGAACCGACGGCCGGAAGTGGGACAACCGATTTGGATTGAGTGGGAAAGGGAGGAGTATCTCACTCGGTAGGATGTACACCTACCAGGTGTTGGGGGTCAAGTTCTTCACAGGAGTGAGAGCCACCTAGGGGTGAAGTGCTTCACCTGGTGTGAGAGCCACCGCTATGCCCTGTCAGATTAACTTGGTTGCTTTAATTGTTGAGCTATTTTCAGGGAACTGTTCTAAAGTGTCATTGGAATTTTATTCGAAGCTCAAAATCTTTTAATTATTCATATCTTTTCAAACAGAATAATTTAAGAGCATTTTGCTTCATGACTTCTCACTACTATCTTTCAAGAAGTGAGAGTTAAATTTGTAAAGAAGGCATGACAAAGCTTTTGATATACTGTTAGTGCATGCATCATGAAAAGTGTTTTGTCTCTTTAGGCCAACTCACACACAGGGCTTACTGAGATTTCTGTCTCACCACCATTTTACCATGATTTCAGGTCGATCCTGCTGTGGGGATGAGTAGCTAGATTATACCTGCTTCGGAAGATTTTCTAATGATTTATTTTTGTGTAATGTTTTGGGAAGATGAGAGTGGATAAATTTTATTACGGATTTATTTTTAGCATTTTGGGATTTATTCTTGGATTGATATTTATTTTGGGAGGTAATAAATTTTAAGTTCAAGTATCATTTATATTCCACTATTTCATTTGTGTGACCTAGTTATAAAGACCCCTTGTCCTTTGGACGGGGCGACATCCCCGGCCCTGGCGGGCCTGGGTAGCGGGGTGTTACACATAGTATAAGTGTTTTTCTTCCCATTATTCACTACTCCCCTATCATATTACCATGGTCTCCCTAAAAGTAGGTGGCCTACCTATATAGGAACAACATCGCACAAGATCTCATCCTTGTATTTCCCCATATCGAATGCAATCAAGGCTTGTTTATTAACCTTCAATTCTCCACTTTTATTTAGCTATTGCAACTTGTAGGGTTGTAGATGATTCTTTGTTTCCAAGCTTATTTCTTCCACCATACTAGCACTTATAACATTGGTGCAACTTCCATGTTAATGATTATGCTGCAAGGTACTTGTTGATAAAGTATCTTGTATAAAAGATATTCTCCCTCTATTGATGATGCCCATCCTTTTTCACTTGTGTACTCAAAGATTTCCTAGCTACACCAAGTAATGCACACACCTAACCAACTTCTTCACCTTCTTCACTCGAGATTTCTTCTTCCTTTTGAGTTTCTCCTAATTTCTCATATTCCTCTTCCTCGGATGAAATCTTATCATAGGCATTGGTATACATCAATCTTTTGCTTAGGCATTCGTGTGTCATATGTTTATATCCCAAACAACGAAAGCATTTGATATTTCAGCTCCTCAGCTTCTTAATTGCCTTTCCTTTATCTCTATTCCCTTCTTCCCTCAATTTGTTAAATTCCCCCTCAATTTGTTAAATTCCCTAGGTGGCGGCCTTAGGACCCCTTCCTTCCTAGGTATGGACTTAGGAAATTCTTTAGGGGATAGAGTTGGTTGGTTCCCTCTACTCTCAAATGGCCCTTTTTTCAATTACTTTTCTACCCTCATAGCCATCTATATCATTTCTTCCAAGGTTTCATATAAATGCAACTCGACTACATTGGCTATCTCCCGGTTCAATCCACTTAGAAATCTCGCTTTAGTAGCACATGGATCTTCATTAATAACCACCCTCATCAGTAACACCTCAAGTTATTTGTGATAATTTTCAACATTTTTATTCCCTTGTCTTAGTACTTGAAGCCTCTGATATAGCTCGTTGTAGCAATGATGTGGTACAAACCTTGCCCTCATGAGATTTTTCATCAATTCCTAGGTTCCAATTGTATTTTCTCCCATTCTTCTTCTAGTAATCAAAACCTGCTCCCACTATACCAATGCGTAGTCTGAAAATCCAAATATTGCCAACTTCACTTTATTCTTCTCACTATAATCTTGGCAATCAAATAGAATTTCCATTTTCCTTTCCCATTCAAAATATGCTTTGAGATCACTTTTTCCCTAGAATTGTGGTACCTCTATTTTGATGTTTTTCAATTCCCGTTCTCCCTCATTTTCATCTCTCCTCCTACCTCTCATTATATTACCCCGATAGTGTTCTCCATAGTCTTCCGCCGAGTATCCCTCTTCCTACTCAAATTCCCTCTCAATATTTATTTCAACTCCCCTCATAGGATTCTCACCAAATCTCCCTCGGCCTCTTCCTCTACCTCCTCACAACCTATTTCTCCCTCCCCTCATAGGATATCCACCAACTGAATATTCACCCCATTCTTCTCCAGGTTGGGTATTCACAAGAGGTGTGTTGTAGGCTTCTGGTTACTCTTGTCCCCTCATTTGGCTGGCGGTAGTTGTTTGGTCTTGTTAAGCTTAGAGTTCGATCATCTCCCTCCAAATGCCCTCCATACTCTTTTGCAATGAAGTAAGTGTTTCATGAAGATCTCCCAGATCCTCTTGTGGTCTACTTGTTCTACCAAGATTTAGCCTAGTTGGTTCCTCTCCTTGAGTCATCGTTGGAGTTTAGGTTGATATTCCTACTAAAAGAGTTAAGAGAACAAATAGAAATTGGCTTCCTTACTCACTCCCTAAGTGTTTACACTCCACTCTTGTGTCTGTGCTCGTTGGCTTTTTTAAATAAGAATCTTTCTGTCTTGCTTTTTTCGTTCACTCAATGTCTCACTTGTTCAACCAAAGTCCTCCCCAACATCAAAGAGTTTAGTTCACCTTAGTCCATTAGCTTTTTGGATTCTTCAATACAAGGGTGTCTTAGGATAATAAAATTTAGTGAACATTTAGAGTTCAAGAACAAGTAGAGTACAAGGTGTTCATAATATACAATAAGAAGATAGTCTAAGGGACACAATAAACAAGACAACAATATTTACACCAATTCCAAGGAATGAGTACAAGGATATTTAAATTAAGTAGGACAATACGATAGGAAGGGATCTAGGATTATTTGATAGGAATAATGCTAATGTTCAATCCATATTCTTTCTTTGAGACATTTAATCAAACACATGTTGTTGATAGGGTATATGGTCATTGAGGAATTTTATCAAACACCTAATGTGCAAGATCTTCCTATAGAACTTTGCAAGCAAATTTCTTCCTATACAAGCCCAATATAGTCACAACAACAAGAATCAATGTATTCCTAAGGATCTTTCAATAAGTCATTCTTTTTTCCCAAGAAAAACTCAAAATCAAACAAAAATTCATAAGACCCTTTTAGTACAAATTGTGTCTACAACTTTTTGGTTTGTTTCTTACGCTAGGTTTTGATAGATCCAAGCAAAGATAGAAATCTACTTTTAATCCTTGTCTAATACCAAATTTTATATGAGATTGAGAGAGAAAGTCTTGCAAGATCTTAAAGTGGCTTTTGTTTAACATTAGCAAAGTTCAAGGACGTCGAACAAACAAGAAAGGACAAAAAGAGATCAATAAAGGTAACAAAGAAAACACCTTTTGATAGGAATCCATTCAAGCAATATACTAAAGCTAAAAAAGGGGGATGGAGATTCAACCCACATTCTATGGTGCCGAAGAAGAATTTAAGTTACGAAGACTTTGAATGGAGGATTCGAGCCAAGGAATATGAAGATAGCAAAGAAGTCGATACCAAAAGGAAGCTTGAAAGGCCTTCAAGAAGATAAATTAAGAATCAAGAAAGTTGTCAAGCGATGGAGGATCAAAGAAGAGCCAAAAAGATCAAGGCTTAAACAACAATTTGTGTGGAAGATCAAAGTAGCACAAGAGAAAGGTTGAAGGAAAGAGAAAATAAGCCGGCAGTGAAAAACAGTGCTCACCCGGTACCAGGCCCAATTAAGGCCACCTGGCACCAGGTCTACGCAGCCTATTGGCCAAATTTTATAGTGCACACTCGGTGCTAGGACTAACAAGTCTACCTGGTGCCAGGTAACTTCAGGCATAGCTTTGTTTTGCTGATTTTTCTTGTTTTGTTTTACTTTTGTTTTTAATTTAATTCCTACAACTTTTATTATATAATAGGGATATTTTTTACCTTTTAAAGGTTTGAATGGCTGAGATTTCATCTCACATTAGTTAGGTTTAGTTGCTTATATATATGGCATTATAACATTCAATGTAACAACTTTGAATATTGATAGAAATCAAAGAGTCTCATTTGAGAGCTTTTGAGAGGTGATTCCTCTTGGGTAAATCCCATGAACATCAAGACCATTCTTAAAGCCTAGTCCTTCCCTATGTATTGAGTCTATAAACCCTTTTAGGATAGATCAATTAGCTTGTTAATTTGGGTCTTAGGTTATAGCTAATCTAAGGTTCTTATTGGAGGTAAAGTTCGTTGCCTAAATCATCTTCTTCAAAGTGTTCTTGGTTTCTTGTTAAATTAAGGGTCTTTGGTTGTGATTTAGATAATTTGATTCTCATTTCTAGTGTTCTAAGTTTTCTATTTTGGCTTAAAGTCCTAATATTTAAATTGGGTGTTTTGTTTCTTCACTAATTTTACTGTTTTGAGTTCTTCATTGGGTCTTGCATTTTACCCCAAAATTAGCCATGAAATTCATTGAGAAATCAATTCCAAGATCATATTAAATAGTTTGGTATCAGAGAGAGGAAGCTTTGATTTTGGAGACATTGAACAAGGCTTCAAAATTGGTCAATCCCGTAACTCAAATTTGTGCTACAAAAAGATCAAGTTTTCTTTGATTTTTCTTGTGTTTTATATGTTAAACTTGTGCCTTGTTGATAGTATAAATATTGAGGATTGCAAATTTCTTGTTGTTTGTTAATTTTGGGGGCTAAAATTGCTTAAAATTTCTGTTATATCTTGAGTTCTAAAAAGCTACCTACAAAGTGTTTGTTATTTTGCATAAGTGAACTTTTCACTTGAAATTGTGGCTAAAACTTTTGAAAACACTTTTTATAGTTGATTATCTATCATTTTAAATATTTTGGGGACGTTGCTTGTCCATTGAGAGATCATCTTAGTTGATATTTGTTAAATTCTTACCCTTGTTCTTGAGTGATACATTTTTTGAACTTCTAGTGTTTCATTGCAATTCTTATTAGGTCTTGTCCATTCACCCATTCCTTAGTCATTGAAGTTGTTGAACTCCCTTGAATTCATTGACTCTTAACATAAACTCCTTGAGACTCATTGTTGTTGATGATGAAACTTCCATCTAAGTCTAGTTGATTGTCCTTAGAGGGTCAGTAAACTTGTCAAGCTTGGACTAGCTCCTAAGAAATTGGGGAGATTTTTATGAAAATAACTCATTGAAGAAATTGAGTGCTTGAAAAAGGTAAAATTGTGAGCTTATTCTTATTAAAAGCCAAATGAGAGTTATATATGAGGGTTGAGCATTAATTCTTAAGTGAATACACGTGAGGGAGTGATTGTGAGAAATTACTTTCTATTTTTATTTAAATTTTCTAAGTGAGAACCTTTGAAATTCTTAATACAATGTTCCAAGAAACTTCATTTGATATTCAAGTCGCCTTTGAAATTTTCAAAGCAAAAATGGAAGGCATGAGGAGGGACATTGAGGGAAAAAATCTAACCAAAGCCAAACCTCAACGAATACTAAAAGGGAAGATAGTCTTAGAGTGAGAAATGAGTACAAACCCCCACCCCTATTATATGAGCAACCAATGAAGGGATGTGGAGAACATTTTATGGGAGGTTATCTAAAAATTCCAATAACGAGGAAGCGGTAGAAAAAGTTCGGGGTTAGGTAAAAGAACACATGATATAACACCCCACTACCTAGGCCCATCAGGGCTAGGGATGTCGCCCCATCCATAGGACAATGGGTCTTTATAACTAGGTCATATAAAATAAAATAAAAGAAATACTTTAAAATTAAACTTATTACAACCCAACAATATATGAACAAATCCAAAATAAATTGACTGCTACAATCACTCAAAAGCAATACATAAGAAAAATAATAGAGAGTCTTCAAAATCATAGGCAACAATCTAGCTAATGATCTTCACAGCAGGGTCGACCTGAAAACATGGTATAAAAGGTGGTGAGAAAAAAATCTCAGTAAGCACGTGTGTGCTTTGAGTGTTTCAAGTAAAACAGTTCATGTATGCAAGTTGTAAAAGTTTTATAAGAGAAAGTGTTGGCAAGCATTAAATAAATGTTAAAAATGAAGAGTGGTGTTTTGCTTTCCAAACCATACATGTGCACAATAAATATAACCACCCAAAGAGATAGCCATAGCACCACACGTTGGGCCCCATGACAATATAACGGTCAGAATGCTACACATTGAGCATACTGACATAAGGTAGGTGTACGACCTACCAGGTGAGATACTCCTCCATCTCTACACCCAAACTTACCAGTTGTCCACTCCGGAAACACACAGTCCACTTGACTGAAACTTGCTAGCTCGGACCGGTATGACCTACCGAACTAGCATCCTATTTGGGAAGGACTCAACCTTCATACGTGGCCACCTATTGAGAGACTTACCATAACCCTTCAAATACTAGTCCTAGTAGTCTACCCTTATTTAGTAATCAATGTTGTTTGTCCCACTTGGGAGAAAATTGATCATACATTGTTTTACTTGGAAATAGCAATTAAGGGTTTCTAAAATTCTTGTCAAAGTTAGTTTGAGAAAGAGTTTAGCATTTTGTGTAAAACTGCTCGTTTAATTTTCAAATGATTTACTTGACTGAAATAAAAAGGAGAAACCGTCCTTAATTACCTTTACAAATGAATGATCGTACACATTGAATTTAGCTTGCCATAATAATTTTGGTCTTCAAATGACTCCATGCAAGAGCTTACCTAATCCTTTGCTTTGCTTGAATTCAAAAATCATCCAAGGTCAACCTATCCCCGCTTGGGGTAAACACAAGGCATAAGGTTACATTCGAACTATATCCGCCCTACATAAATAATTCCTAGCTCAACTAGTTACAACCATGACTAACCATGACCTTAATGTCCTAAGCTTTAAGGCTAGATGACAAAGTATTTTATAGAATAAATCTAGCTTGACAAGCTGAAATAGCTAGAGGTTCTAAAATAATTACTAATAAGTTATAATTTCAAATAATAAATTTTGAATATTGATTCTAATAAATAAACTAGTGTTAAATATTGAATAATACTAAATTCTAAATAATATTGGTAAATGGTAATATTTAAATAGTATTATTATAAATAAATGCTAAATTACACTTCTTTTTTAATTAATAATTAATAGACAATAAATAATTAGTAATTAATAATAAAATTAATAATAAATGAATTATATTAAATTTTTTATTAATAAATAACAAATATATTTTAATATAAACAATATTTATGAATATAGGTAAAAGTTTTAACTATGGTCTACAAGGTCATTAATTAATTATAATATTTTATTTATTATTATTTATATAAAAGATTTTATTTATTATTATACATATATATATTATTTTTAATAAAAATATTATTTATTTGACTAATAAAATATTAATATTTCATTTAATATTCCATTTCCAAATCTCCCTAGCAATTTCGAAACTCTTAGGAAAAGTATAGTAGTAATTCTTAATTAAAGTAATAAAATTTGTTAATAAAAATAACCTAGAATTCACAAGAAAATAGTCATGATTTTCCCATTGCTAGAAAAGATTCATGAACACATTCTTCAACATCAAACAATAAACCAATCCATTCATAAACATACACTTGAACTAATGCATATTATCACATGGCCAAATCCCTACTAGGCATAATCATCAATCATGGCTTCAATGAAAAATAAGAACATAAGAGCCTAATCACCTTTGGTGTCATGATATCTAACATGCTTCAAACATCCATAAAATTCATTAAGCATGAAGAACATACATTGATTCAAAAGGAAAATCCATATAACTTATTCATATACAACAATCGTTATGTTTTAACCCCAACTCCTTCATCCACATGCATACACTCAATCCCCCATTCATATTCTATCTCCCTATCAACATCTAAGAGACATGATTTCAGAAATAAAAAGAAGGATTTAAGAATAAATACTTGATTGTCGATTACTTTGATGAAGGCTAAAGAAGGTCCATGCACGTTTGAGAGTCTTGAGTTGTCCAAGGAAAAAAAAACAGCCATGGTTGATGGCTGATCAACCATTTTAGCCGAGAGAGAGAGAGAGAGAGAGAGAGAGAGAGAGAGAGTGTGTGTGTGTGTGTGTGTGTGTGTGTGTGTGTGTGAAACCCCAGTCAAAACCAACCTTAGAGTGAGGGGGTTGGGATGCATATCATATTTTATTGCATGTTTAAATATATTTTTATATGATTTTTTGTGCTTTGGATTTATGTTTTATTGTCTCGAAGGCTTGATTGTGAGTATTGAGTGAGAAGGGCAAAATGGTAATTTTTGCTTGAGGTGAAAAATGGGGAGATAGCTTGAGGATTAAATAGGAAAAATATTTTAGGGAGAAAATAAAAACAAGAGTTGTTGTGGTTTAGTGGTTAGAGCTTTGGAATTAATTCTTGAGGTCTTGAGTTCAAATTCCATCATTAGAGCTATAGCATGATTGAATTTTATTTTTGCTTGAGAAGTGATATTTTCGGCCTTAGGTGCTTTAGAATAGGGTAGAGGTGTTATCCTAAGGGTGGCATGATAGGAGTATCCTAATCCTACTCTTTTACCCTACACAAAATTCCTAAGGGGAATTCATTTCTTCTTGATCCTTAATTTTTCCTATTTCTCAATTCATTAGTTTGTTCAATTTGTTCAAGCCAGTTTTATTCTAGAAAAATTCCAGCGATGTGCTGTGGCTTTGGAGGTTCAAAATGTCTTAGTGAAAGACATCTTATGGACCTAAACCATGGAAGAGGGAGAAGGAAGGATTCCAAGTGAATTAATTTCCCTAGTGAACTTTCTAAAACTTCACTCTAGCTAGGTTCATCTTCTTTCATGTATTGAACTAAAATTTTTCTAGCTTCTAGTGCCTTCAAGGTGTCGAAATTTTTAGCCATTATTCCCTCCCAAATGCTACCAGAAAATGTCCCTTTTGATCAGCTTGAAACCTGAATTTTTCTGGCCAATTTCGGACTGCACGAAGGCTGTACAAAACCAGAAAAATCCCTGGGCAAATTCACAGCTTTGGAGGTCCAAAACCAACCTGTTTTCTTTCAATTTTTGTTCAGCATCTTAGCCACGTTTTTCCTCCATAAAGAAGGCTGGAAACTAGACTTGAAAGACCTCTGAAATGGCCTTCAAATCCTCTACAAATCAGCTGGAAAATGGCAGCTAAAGCTGCCCAGAAAAATTCAAGCCCTTGCGAAAATCCTATGCAGAATTTTTTTTTTCCAGCTTATTTCCTAATTTAGCCCTAGCCGAAACACCACCCTTCTTCTGCACAAACCACCCTTAAACAGCCATGAACTGAACTCCATTGTCCTCCCCAAGCTTTTGCATGAAAATCCAATCATGGCTGCCCTAAAAGATTTCCAAAAAAAAGAATTACTGCAATCATACCTTGATTGGATACCAAAATTCCAGCCACCATAATTTAGCAACCTTCCATAAAATATCCCTCAAACAACCAGACCTTTCCTTCACCATTATACTCCTTATTTTTTGCCACCCTTAGCCTCCTTCAACCAGCTTTCATCCAGCCGAAATACTGCACAAGCAGTAGGCCATGGCAACTTCCCAAAAGCTCTCCAATAATCAAAGATATTCTTATTATATTTAGTTTCCAAATTTGCTTCCCAAAAATATTCTTTAAGGATTTCAACAACTAGCCTTTCCTTTTCCCTTCCAAACCAGAAAATCATCTACCAAAACCCTACAACTAGTCAGCCAACCCTAATCCCTTCAGAAATTCGGCCAACCTTGAACAAAACCTCTCTACTCTCTTCAACCTTCAAGAACACATAGCACACCAAGAACACATATTCCTTCCTTTCGCCTAATACCTCTCCAAATCACTTCAAACTTCTTCTAAAAATTCTAGATTTCATCTATACACTACCGGGAGTCCATCCATACCAGTTTTAACATCAAACTCCAAAATCCAACTTGCTCTTTTGGATAAAAAACCAGAAATTTTGTGAAGACTCAAGAACACCTTCAAGATAGGTTTGTTCAAACAACTTCATCATCTCTAATCTTTGATCTCTAATGAATATACATATGAATAAGTATGCTAATGGACTCTCTCCTTCTCTTCTCTCTCTCTCTCTCTCTCTCTCTCTTGGCCGAACCACTCTCCTTCTTGGCCGAATGATTTCATCAACCATAGCCATGCTTTCTTCATCTTCCTTGAATGAATTTAGACATCTAGGAGTTGAGATCCATTCAAAACTCCTTCAAGGTATTCACCAATCAAGTAAGCTTTTTTAACCCTCCTTTTAAATTCTAGATTCATGTCTCTAGGATGATATTAGTAGAAGATGGATTATGAATAGGGCTTGAGCATGTATTGTTGTGATGAGTTGAGATTGAAGCATTAATAAATGTGTGTTTATGATGAAGATGGGATCTATGCATGAGTTGATTATCTTGGTTGATTGTATGGTGTTTTTAGGGTTTAATGCATGCCTCCATGTCATAGGTAGTATTTGTGATCAAGTATGCTAGAGATTATGTCACCTTTGGTGAATAGGATTTATATTCATGTTAGATTATTGAAGCCATGATTATATTTATACTAGTAGAGGTTAGATCATGATTTGATAAATTTAGATATATGCTATTATGCATGATTTGGATGATTTGATGAATTGAAGGGATGCATATGTTCATGATTGTAGTTAGCAATAGAAATATGATCATGATCTAGTTGTCCCAAAACTAATTTTATTTCATCAATAAAATATTTAATATTATAATTTTTCTAGTAAATTCGAAAAAAACCCTAGGAAGGTAGATTTGGACTATTATATATATAATAAGGGTATTTTAGTCAATTAAATAGTGGTTTTGAAAGAAATAAAATATATAGGTATTATATGATCAAATAAAGCCTTTTATGGAAATAATCATAATAAGTAAAATATTTATTATTAAAATTTAATTATTATATTTTAATCAAAACCTATTAAAATTTATTTATTATTTTTCAAGCAAGACTCATTAAAATTTATTTTCAACTAATTTTAGTTATCAATTATTTTCTAACAACTAAATTATTAATAGATCATTATTTTACCTAATACCACCTAGGACTCTTCATCAAATAAACTCTAAATTTTTCTTAGCAAGATTTAAACCTTCAACTTATTAGTACATATTTCCCAGAACACTAATTATTTAAATATCAAACTAGACTTAGCTTATAAACCCATTTTATTTATTATTTGGCCTTAAAGCTTGGGACACTAGGATCACGGTAGTAGTGAATTGAACTAGTCTTATTTGTGAAAGTGGATTTTGGCTTGAGATTGATTGTGGTTTATATTTACCCCAGACGGGGTTAGGACAACTGTTGAAGACCTTTATTTTATTCAAGCTAAGGATCGGGTAAGCTCCTGTATAAAACCCGATTGATGTAAAATGTTTATTATGGCAAGCCAAATGTTAAGTGCATGGACACTCAGTTCTGCAAAGGCAATTGAGGATTAACTTATTTCTTATGTCAGACAAACAAACTATTTGAAAATCAATAAGTAGATTTACTCAAACTCAAAACTCTTTCCAAAACTGATTTTGACAAAGACTTTGGAAACCCTTAATTGCCATTTTCATGTGGAACGGTGTTTTGTTCATTTTCTCCCAAGTGGAAAACGTCGTTAAGTACTCAATAAGGGTGGACTGCTAGGGCTAGTCTTTGAAAGGTTAGGGTAAGTCTCTCAATAGGTGGCCACCTCTGAGGGGTGAGTCCTTTCCGGATAAAATGTCAGTCCAGTAGGTCGTACCGGTCCGAGTTAGCAGTTTATTTTTCAGTCAAGTGACTGTGTTTTGCCGGAATGGATACTCGGTTCTTGTTTGGGTATAGAGAAGGAGGAGTATCTTGCCTGGTAGGCCGATCACCTATCTTTTGTCAGTCTGCACAAAGTGTCGGCATTCTGACCAGTTATGGGGCCCAACGTGTGGTAACCCATAACCACCTTTTTGAGTAGTTGATTTTATTGATTATGTATGGTTGGAAAAGCCAAAATACCACTCTTCATTTTGACTAATGTTTATTGCTTGCCAATGTTCTCTTACAAAGGTTTTACACTTTGCATTCACGAACTATTTCCACTGGACACTCAAAGCATACACAGACTTACTGAGATTTCTGTCTCACCACCATTTTTACCAAGACTTCAGGTCGATCCTACTGTGGGGATGAGTAGCTAGATATTGCTTGCCTTGGAAGAATTTCTGATAAATTTATTTTGTGTAATACTTTGGGGAGATGAAAGTGGATAAATTTTATTATGGATTTTTTTATGGTATTCTTGGATTTATTCTTGGGTTGTAATAAATTTTAAGTTAAAGTATTATTTTTATTCCGTTATTTTATTTGTGTGACCTAGTTATAAAGATCCCTTCTCCTTCGGACGAGGCGATATCCCCGACTCTAGCGGGCCTAGGTAGCGGGGTGTTACAGAGAGAGAGAAAGAGAGAGAGCATTAGTATGATACATTGAAGATTGAATGAAAAAGGATGAACAATGAGGTTGTTCTTGATTTACCTTGATGATATTCTTAAGACCTTCAAGAAAAAGCTAATTTTGATTGGATAGAAAATTCTTGTTTTCGCATTTTTGTGTTATAAAGACCAGAAATGAATACTAGGGAATAAGTAGGAGTAATCTAGAGTATTTGAGAGTGATTGGAGGTGTTTAGGGTAGGTTTTGGTTTGAAGAAGTGTAGTGTGTGTTCTTAGTGTTCTTGGTGTTTTTGGAGAGAGTTTGAGAGAAAAGCTGTGAAATTTTGGAAAAGCTATTGGCCGAATGGTTTGGAATAATTAGGACTTTCGGTTTTCAGCTAGAAGGAGAGAGAATAATCTGATTTTGTTTGAAATTCAAATGGAGTAAATTATGGAGTTGTTTGAGGTAGGAGATTAGCTAATGGTGTTTGATTAAGGGAGGTTTCTTTGCTCTTCAATGGAGCCAGCTGGACTGATCAGATTTAAGGTAAATAATGAAGGTTGTTCAGGTCTTATTGCTGCCAAAATTTAGTCTTTAATGGTAGAGAAAATTCTAGTTTGGTTGCTTGGTACAAGAGTGTTTTCATGGAGCAAAATTCTGAAATTTTTTTGAAGTTCAAAACAGTTTTGGATAGAGTAATTTTAGAAGGTTTTTGAGATGTGATTATGAAGTCTAAGTACTCAAGGTAAGTGTGGAGGTTAATGGTATTCAGTCCATGGCTGAACAAGGTCCAATTTGCAGAGGTTTAAAGGTGTTTTTCGGCCTAGGCTTTGAGAGACAAAGCTGGAAATTTTTTTGGTTTTAAAGTTGTTCAAGAGCTTTGAATGGCAAGGTTTTTGGTGCAGAATTTCTGCATTTCTTCAACCCGATTTGAAGCTGGTTTTTCTGGGGTGTTTGAGGGTCTTTTAAGGGTAGTTTTCCAACTTTCTTTCTGGAGAAAAATAGAGGGTGCTTCAACTGAATTGATGACAAAAGACAGCTTCAATTTCAGCTTAGAGTGCAGTGAATTGTGCAGGAAATTTTTCTGGTTTTATGCAGTTTGTGCAGTCCGAATTTTGCCCAGAATTTTCAGCCTTCAAGCTACATGAAATGACCATTTTTCTGACAGCAAATGAGTAAGATTACTAGCTGAATTTTTTGAAAGTTGGACTGTCCAGAATTCTGGAAAATTTTCAGATTTTCTTCATTAAAACCATGAATAACTTGAAGGTATAATTGAAGGTTCTATCATGGTGATTTATTTCTCTTGGGAACCCATCCCAATTCTTCTCCCTAATTTCAACACTCCCCTATCCCCAAGAGCTGATTTTTGAAATTCAAGGCTAAAGAATTATCACAGAATTTTTTGGAATTAAAAGAAGTTATTTAATGAATTTTAAATAATTTAAATTATGAAGATGTTAGGACAAAGCTATAGGTAATAAAAAGGACAAGAATTCCTCTAGAATTCTTTTTAGGACATGACTATATGATCAAGACATTATCTTCATATCTCCCCTAAGACAACATTCCTATCTTTAAGGAATGTAAGAAAAATAAAAATTCAAACATAACTAAGATAATCATGAATAAAACCTAAGTGATGGAATTTGAACTCATGACCTTAGAGATTAATTCTAAAGCTCTAACCAATAAACCACAACAACTCTTGCTCTTATTTTCTCACCCAAATTTTCTTCTTATCTAAACCTCAAGCCATCTTCCTATTTTGACCTCAAGCAAAATTACCATTTTACCCTTCCTACTCAATAAGCATAGCTAAGCCTTTTAACCTATAAACCACAATTCTAAAGCACATAAAATCATTCAAAAAAATATATTTTTTAATGCAGAATAATATAATATGCATCCCGACCCCCTTACCCTAAGGTTGGCTTTAGGTGGGGTTTCACACAAGAGGGCAAGAAATTGAGGGGTGTAAAGAAAGTGACTTATCCTAAGAAGTCCACATATACCAATCCCATTTTTCAACATTCATCAAGCCAGAAAAATAAGCTACCAAAACAATCATTGCAAACAACCCAAAAGCTTAGAAAAGAAAAAGGTAGTGAGGAAAGGCTTGAGATTGGGAAAGTTATTCCATTGATTGGTGCTGCTAGAAAGATTGAGGATGCGAATGATATTGAGAATGAGGAGAATTCACAAAGGAGTAATCTTTTACACTAGGTGCCTTATCCAACAAAAGTCTTGTAGTATGATCATCAATGGAGGAAGTTACGCCAATGTGATAAGTACTACCTTAGCGGAGGACTTGGGATTAGAAACCATGAAACATCCTAAACCATACAAACTCCATTGGTTGAGTGATTGTGGTGAAATAAAAGTAAACAAACAAGATGAGGTTGAGTTTACTATGGGGGCCGATAAAGATATGGTGCTATGTGATGTGTTCCCAATACAAGTGGGGCATATTTTATTAGGAAGGCCATAGATGTTTGATAGAGATGTGACACACAAGGAGAGGGAGAATAAATATAAATCAGAGAAGGATAGAAAGAAGATCACACTACTTCCATTACCCCCTAGTGAGGTCTTAAAGATCAAAACATCATAAGGGAAGAAGATAACAAAAGAAAAAAGTTGAGAAAAAAGAAGCAAAAACAAGAGTGGAAAGAATGAGAGCTTAGAGAGAGCACAAAAAAGAAAGATGATGCAGACAAAGTAAGTGAGACCTTCTGGTGCTTGAGGAGTGAAAATAATGAGAAAGAGGCTATAAAGAAGAAAAGTGAAGATGAGGGGAAAAATGAGATTTATGTGGGAGAGCATAAACTTGTATTTTTATTTTCATAAAAAGATTCTTGTTTGAGATCTTACATAGGTATTAATTTGAGGACGAATCGTCTTCAAGAAGGGGGAAATGATAGGAATCCATTCAAGCAATATGCTAAAGCTAAAGAAGGAGGATGGAGATTCAACCCACATTCCATGGTGCTAGAGAAGAATTTAAATTACGAAGACTTTCAATGGAGGATTCAAGCCAAGAAATATGAAGATAGTAAAAAAGTGACAAAGGGAAGCTTGAAAGACCTTCAAGAAGACAAATAAAGAATTAAGAAAGTTGTCAAGCTATGGAGGATCAAAGAATGGGTAAAAAAATCAAGGCTTGAACAACAATTTGTATGGAGGATCAAAGTAGTACAAGAGAAAGGTTGAAGGTAAGAAAAAATAAGCAGGTGATGAAGAACAGTGCTCACACAGTGCCAAGCCCAGCAAGGCCACCTGGTACCAGGTCTACTCAACCTGTTGGCCAAATTTTACAATGCTCACCCGGCGCTAGGACTAATAGCAAAGATTTCATCTCACCTTAGTTAGGTTTAGTTGCCTATATATATGGCATTATAACATTCAATGTAACAACTTTGAATATTGATAGAAATCAAAGAGTCTCCTTTAAGAACTTTTCAGAGGTGTTCCTCTTGGGTAAATCCCATGAACATCAAGACCATTCTTAGGGCCTAGTCCTTTCCTATGTATTGAGTCTATAAACCCTTTTAGAATAGATCAATTAGCTTGCTAATTTGGGTCTTAAGTTATAGCTAATCTAATGTTCTTGTTAGAGGTAAAGTTAGTTGCCTAAATCATCTTCTTCAAAGTGCTCTTAGTTTCTTGTTGAATTAAGGGTCTTTGGT
Organism: Voacanga thouarsii; assembly: GCA_026120185.1. Classification (NCBI taxonomy): domain Eukaryota; kingdom Viridiplantae; phylum Streptophyta; class Magnoliopsida; order Gentianales; family Apocynaceae; genus Voacanga; species Voacanga thouarsii. The sequence goes on from JANUWF010002331.1 coordinate 347,093, forward strand.
TGTGATTTGGATGCCTTGATTCTCATTTCTAGTGTTCTAAGTTCTCTATTTTGGCTTAGGGTCCTAGTATTTGAATTGGGTGTTTTGTTTCTTCACTAATTTCACTATTTTGAGTTCTTAATTAAGTTTTGCATTTTACCCCAAAATTAGCCACGAAATTCATTGAGAAATCAGTCCCAAGATCATATAACCTTTTCCAACAAATAAAGACCCCTAAAAGAACTAGTTTTTAGAACCCCAAATTTAGTATATAAAGGTTTACCACAATAACACCTTAGAATCCTTGACTTAGCAAGAAACTAAGAATTAAAAGGATAAGGAATTGTATTTAAACAAGAAACAACAATAACCCTAGATGACATACAAGAAGAACCCGTGTTAATTTCTAGTTGAATTATCCTTAGAGTTTATAAACACTTACTCAAGGATGGACTAAGCTCTTAGATTGGTCTTGGATTGAAGTTGAACAAGGAATCTCTTCCAAGCTTCAAGCCTTCAAGATGAATTCTTCATTCTTGTTAAAAATGTAATATATATTATTGTTTCCTTACAATACAAAAGCAATATACAAGGGTGTTTTGTCTCTGAACTAAACAACTCTTAAATATTATAAAATGACCCCAAAATAACTGAAAACCCGTCAAAGATTCAAGTTTCAGGGCAAGGTCGGTGTCAGTTTAGGCTTCTCGGGCCGGTGCTAGTTCCACTCTGGTGGAAAGTGCTCGTGTCACAAAAAATGGGACTTTCACCAGCCCCCAGTCAGTGCCGGTTTGGGTTCCTTAGGCCAGCGCTGGTTCCACTCTGGCAGCCGTCGTTTTTCTGCGCAAACCACTTCCGGTTGACGTTCTTTGTATACCAGTAGCATAGTCTATTCCTGTTCCTCTTCGGCATTGCTCATATGCTATCCCACATGAAATATGCTTGTAAATATGCATGAGGTTGTATTGGAATTATTTAGCACAGGCTGACGCTAATAGACCAGGCAAGCTCGATTTTGATTCGGTCTCGTCCCCTCCCCCTTCTTGAGCTCAATCTTCGTGGCCAGGTTTGATTCTTATCAATACCCCTCTACGTAACGACGTATATCTAAAGAGAAAAAATGTAATAACATCTCTCTAAATAACATCTACTATTCTTAGACCTCTAGTCCAATTATCCATGACTTTCTGGAATGTTTTCGCTTTCCAAAGAAGCTACCCTAAAGTAAACATCCAAGTCATGTTCCCTAGGATCTTTAATTATTAGATCATTCGAATAGTCACAAGAGGCGATATAGCATAAAAGCTATCTTGTATGAGTCTATCTTAACTAACACTAGTTACATATACCTAATATGAAAATATATTAGTCCTACAATAGAACCTCAACTATAGCATATCAAAGTATATACTTCCAGTTTTACCAGACCATCGATGTGTCCGGACTTGGGTGTAAAAATCATACAAAAACTAAGCACATTCCCAATCAAGTTTAAATTAAAACGTTCAACCCAAATCACACATATGAGCAAGCGTACTCATCATTAACTGAGCATAGGATTCAAACGAGTGTCGATTCTCAATGAACAAGTAAATATTAATCACCTTTCTTTCATTGTTTAACCGACTCAATAAAGTAAAAAAATAAATAGGAAAATAAAATAAAAATAAAAATATATACATGTCAATGATGTAGAATTATGCAATTCAAACCATTGTTTAGACAACCATGATCTTAAAGAACCTAACCATTACCATAACTAATCATTCTTTTGGTATCATAGATGATTAAAGTAGACTCACTTCTTTCCCAATCCATAAACCCTTATCTTCTAGGTAACTTGGCATCATATACTCTGTCTCAACCAATCTTACCCAAAAGATGCATTAACCACAATCCGTAATTCAAGTTCCATTCTCAGGCAAACTTAAAACATGAAATTAACCAATAAATCCATAATCTGGTAGACATCAATTAACCTTTAATTACTCTGTCCTTGGCAATTAACCCCATTCTCAGGCAAGTTAAAAAACAAAAAATATGAAATCAATAAATTGACACCATCAACCCTATTCTCAAGCAAGTTAATGGAAAACAATCAATTAATCTCGCAATCTACCCAAGTACTTGAATACCAAGAGTAACAATCAATTAATCAAAAGATCAAATACCTCTAAAAATCATGAATATATAAAACAATGTCAAATTACAATAAAACAATTAACACATCATTGTTCAAGAAAAAGAAAACAAAGTAAAAGAAAGCACTCATAGACAAACCTCCTTCTTCTTTCTTTAAAGACCTTCTTGTACAACCCTTCTTGAATTGAAGAATTCCTCTTTTGATTTGAGTAATTTTCTGTGATGATCAATGAATTCTCTCCTTTTCCTTATGTTTTTCATCTATTTATAGGCTTAAAAAGTGCCTAAACTCGTAGGTACAGTGTTCTTGGCCGAGTAGAAGTTTGAAGATACTAAAACTCCACAGATTACCAAAAATCGCGTAGAAAAAATCAAGCACCACCTTAGCTTCAGGGCACAGCCGGAGCCGGCACCGATTGTGTTCTGCTTCTCTACTTGTTCACCAATTTTTCTCCGAATTTCACATGATGAAGACTAGAATGCAGCCGGTACTACCTTGACTCTTGGAGCCGGTGCCGGTTTAACTTTGTTTTGCTCTATTTCACCAATTTTTCTGTCGCTTCGAAGTTCGCATCAACAGTGCATGGCCGGCGCCAGTTCTAGGGCCCTAGCCGACGCCACCTCTCCTCTGTTTTGCGACGTTTTTGTTTCGTTTTACCCTAAAAATCTAAAATAATGAACAAAATACCTTTCCAAAGGTAAAATATCAAATATGAAGGAATATAACTAGTTATTGAATAAAATGTATCACAAAAGAACCTCAAATAACTAGAAAAAGTATGACTAATTTAGCCCCTATCCACCACCAACTCATACTCAAGTCGTAGGGTATAAGTCCACACTGTAGTAGTAGTAGTCTAGTTGTCTACCATATAATACTTTTAGAAACCACTACTACAGGTCTAGTTCTATGTATTCGAAATGCGCTTATGTTATGAAGTGAGAGGACTACTCATTGGCTAAAGGTAACCCATTCCCCATTTAGAATTCATTACACAATAACCTTATCATGATAAGCTTCTTATTCTCATCATCCGGTTAAAAATAACAGTTTATGTATTAAGTAACCCGTGATCTATATCATACTATGAAATACCTCCATTCATATGGATCACTTACTTAAATACAATGGATCTTTTCTTGCAAAATTGTGCATAAAATAAAGTGTGAAAACACAAACAATTAATGAGAATAAAATTTGTATTAACTTAATTGAAATTACATCATAAATACATTCTCAGTGGGCATACATTCCAATAAGGATTAGTTCCAATCTAGTTAATTTTATATCTATTACTTCTTGATTGACTTAGTAAGGAATATTGAGAAGGAAGAACATAGTAATCAAAGGTTAAGTAATTTCACCTAGGGAATAAGGTCATTAATTGATTTCATGTTTTATGGGGACAATATTAATGTATCTTCTAGTTGGTTGGTAAGATAAGGATATCTACTAATTTAACTGCAAGGTAGTAAATCTAGGACTTGAGAAAGAACTGGAGTCTATTCTACTCCTCGACGATGCTAGAATAGTAACTGATTGCAATAATTATCAATCAATCATTATTATGTCTTCAAAAATTTCTATCTACTTACATGACTTATCTCCTATATTTTGTATATATTTATTTTTTGTTTTTTTATTTCTTATTAATAAATTTAGTTGTTAGATTAAATAAAAGATGAAAAGTAATTAATAGTAGTTATTCCTTAAGGATCGATACTCGTCAATTCACTATACTATGCTTTACGATGGGCATACTTGCTCATATGTGTGATTTAGAGTTAACATTTTAATTAAAACTTGATTGGGAATAGACCTAAAAATGAATTATTTTATTTATCCAAATTTGACGTATTAAGTTTTTAGCATCGTTACTAAAGAAAAATATCATGAAAGTTTGAATTCCATTAATTTAGCCATGTAAATATGCATATATGTTATTTGTTGTAATTCAAGGCCATATCTTATTATTTGTATAATTATGTGGACTAATTTACTAATTATTGTATTTTTTGTACTAATTATAACAATGTGTATTCATTCAACTAATAGAACATTATGCTACATTTCCGTAAATAAAGAATATGGCCGGTTAGAATTTGGATGGGATGAACAAAGGGTAGAACCCTTATGAACATCTAGCCACTTCACAAGGGATAATACCACGGCTAACGGAGAGATTACACAACATTTGGAGAATGATGTCATGATCACAATTGAAATCAAACACTCTAGAAACTGTACTACAGAAATTTGCAATGACTGTGATAGCACAATTCCAAGAGATTGATGAAACTCTTAAGAATTTTGAGACTATGTTTTAGAATATGGAAAGAGAAAACTAATTTTTAACTGATTTGGTGATGAAATCGCAAGGACAAGCACTTTTGGTTACTACTAGGTCAAATATTCAAGCGGATTCAACAGCTATTACTTTACGAAGTAGGGAAGAACTGATTGAAATAACATATGACAACTGGCGCCTACTAAACCTAGAGAACTGGCACCGACCGACACTTGAAGGGAGCCCCGATGAAAATAGAACTGAATCAACATTGGCCCAAGAAATTAAATCGGTGTTGGCTCAACTCTAGACTCCAAGGGATGAGGAAAAAAAAAGTTACCAGTTTTTAAATCCCCAGTCCCTTACCCCACCAGAATACACAAAGCAAAAAAGGATGAACAATTTGGTAAATTTTTGGAAATATTCAAGAAATTGCACATCAACATTCCACTCATTGAAGTTTTGATGCGCATGCCTAAATATGTAAAATTCCTAAAGGACATTCTTGCAAACAAAAGGAAGTTGGAAGACTTGTCCATCGTGGTATTGAATAAAGAATGCTCGCTATCTTCCAAGGCCAGGGGAGCTTGCCACAGCAGGAAAACGATCCAGGGAGTTTTTCCATTCCTTGTCTTATCGATAGTCTTACATTTAGCAATACAGTAGCTGACTTAAGTGCTGGCATCAATATTTTTCCATATAAAACTTTTAAAAAGTTATGCCTAGGTGAACCTAAACCTACTAGGATGAACATTCAATTGACTGATAGATCAATTAAATATCCTAAGGAAATAGTGGATGATATGCTTGTTAAAATGGATAAGTTTATAATTCCTATAGATTTTGTTATTCTTGATATGGATAAAGACTCTAAAGTCCCTTTAATTCTAGGAATATCTTTTCTAGCTACCACTAAAGTATTAATTGATGTTCATATGGGAAGGTTAACACTTAGGGTTGGGAATGAAGATGTTATTATCCAAATTCATAAAAACATGAAGTATATGTCTTCTCATGATTCTTGTTTTATGATAGATATTTTTGATGATTCTATCTTTGACTTTATGGAGGAATCATTGGCTATGATCCTATGGATTTGATTTTGGACACAGGAAAGGAATATGAGCATAAACAGCCATTCATAAGGAGTTCAATTACATATTTGGAGGATACAAATGAAGAACTTGAGTTTAAAAATTTCGAGAAGATTGAAAAAACCAGTTTGAGGAGAATAAAGTCATCTATTGATGAGCTACCAGAGTTAGAATTCAAGGACCCAAACATGTGGAATTTACATTTTTTGCCAATGAAAGAAAATTGCCAATTATCATAGTAAAAGACCTCACTTAGGAACAAAATACCAAATTGTAGAAGCAGTGTTTGGACAAAGTGTTGGGGATATGCCCTAGAGTCAATTTGTACTTATACTAGTGTCATTATGTTTTATATAATAATATGAGGCTTTCCTTTCCATGAATAGTGAGTTTTGTTTTATTGGTCATCAAGTACGTGACTTGATAGTAAAACCCTACAATGAATACAATGACTATTCTAAAACTGTCTCTGATCGATTATTATTATTGGAATAATAATAAATTAAGATTAGTATGTTTGTGACTTGATGGCTATGTTTTACTGGCCATGGATATTTGTGATATCGAGTCAAGACATAAATAAATGTTAGAGAACATTGTATTGGACATGACCCACTGTGAGAGTACTTCATGGAATATGTCATAAGTACTTTCTAGCCATAATGATATTGAAAGTCCTTCGACCTAAATTCATCATAGTTTCCTACTTGATAAATTCTATATTTTGACATTGTCTAAAGTTATCTTTAACCAGATAATAAATTAGACTACTGTTGGATATAGAATAAATCAATGAGAGGCATATGATTGATTGTGAAGGGATTTGTTCCTCTCAATTATGGGAGAGATATCCATGGGCCCCTTGATAAGTTAGACTGTTAAAAATGCATGGCCGTGCTCAAATATATCAATCTAAGATATTGATATCATTTGTTTGAACAGTCTACTATGAAATCAAGAAATAATTGATTAAGCTTAATAAGGATGACATGCTCCATGCCTTATGCTTAATCTGGATATCGTGTGACAAAAGGACTAAATATAAAATTATGGTTTGGTTCAAAGAGATCACCGATCTTCACTTAACCTGGATAGTTATAATGTTTTGCTAGAAACCGCTTATAACTTGTGGGCCATTTAAATATGATTTAGGTACATTGCCAGTGTTAAATGAACCTATAGGGTCACACAATAAGCGAACTTGTTAGGTTATTTTTATGGTGACCAGATTCGATGAATCTGGAAATATGTCTAAGTTAATCGTACTTAGAAAATTTACCAGATACAATGAATCTGGAAATATGTCCACATTCGATGTATCTGGATGATGTCCAGATTATAAGAATCTGACTCGGTAAATTAATTAGTTAAATTGCCAAGATAATGACAGAATCTTATCATATCAGTTTTAATTTAATTTGAATTTAAATTAGAATATGATAAGATATTATTAGGGTTGGACTCTAAGAGGTTCGGGGGTTTTTTAAGAAAACCCTAGCCGTCTTTTCAATGGTCCAATTTTTCGGTTGAGAACATTCGTGACATTCTCTACCAGAAGAAGAAAAAAACCTCTCAAACCCTAGACGCTAGCACTCCCCGCGTATCGAGTGAGTTCGTGGTGTGTATCCGATAGAGGACGTTCGCATATTGCAGCGTCTGGTGATTGTTCGGGTTGAACATACAACAGCGCAATCAGAATCGAAGGATTTCGATTATAGCAACCAGAGGTAATTCTAAAACCTTAGATCTTCTTAATCATTTACTTGGGTCCTCAGGAGGGATTCGTGGATGTTTTTCGCGTTTAGGAGTCCACGAATCCCAACACAAAGAAGGAATAAGCATTTTCAACCCATTTACTATGCAAGTAAACTCTCACGGTGGCACGAGCAAATTACATAACAATAGAGAAAAAATTGCTTGCAATAGCATTTGTCTTTTATGAATTTTGTTCTTATCTTATTTCATCCAAAGTCATTGTGCCCACTGATCATTCCACCATTAAGTACCTTTCTAACCAAGCATGATTCCAAGACAAGGTTAATTAATGGGCTTTATTATTGTAGGAATTTAACTTGGATATTAAGGGGGGGAAGGAGCTGAAATTTTTGCTACAAATCACTTATCTAGATTGAAGAATCCTGCTCTAGAGTTATTAAAAAAAAGATGAGATCAAAGATATCTTTATGGATAAAAAACTTCTGCTAATTGAAGGTAATGATCCTCACACTCCTCGGTTTGCAAATTTTGCTAATTATTTGGTTGCAAAAATTGCTCCCAAGAATTTAACATTGCAATAAAAGAAGAAATTCTTCTCTGAGATAAATTTCACGGCCGTGCAGCTGGCCGTACACTCAAACTTCTAGGAGCAATTTTCTTTTTGCAAATTGCACGGTTGATACATACCCGTGTATTCAAGCTGTGCAACCCTTATAGCTACACTTCAATCTTGATCTCCTTGGTCTCCTTTGCTTTGCAATGAATGTCTTTGACCCTTTATATGAATTGTGCTTACTTTGAGCTCTTTTTAGTCCTCTTTTAGGCATCCATTACTTCACCATCTTTTTTATCCTTGGCTTGTTGGCTTCATTAGCTTGATATTCCCTTTAAAGTCTTTTGAAAATAAGCCTCATCCAAGGAACTATGAGCTGTGGTTTGAATCTCTCTCCCCCTTCTTTGGTGTAACCTTCATGCCTTGAAATTCCTATCTTTGGTGTAAAAATTCCTTGTTTTTGTATGAATTTGTCCACGAATTGGCACCTACGAAAAAGTTCAAACAAGAATTTTTTGGGTAAAGGTAAAAATGTAGTCTTTTGAACCTTGTCATACTCCTTGTTTTCTCTTTTTACCACCCATATTTTCCCTCTCATTTTACCTCCACTCTCTTTTCTCTTCTCATCTTCTTATTTGTCGCTCATTTCTTTTTCTCTCAAATTGGAAGAGGTCACTCAATTGTCATCTCCCTCTCCTTTCCTCTTCTCAAGTTGATCTTTAATCTCTTCTTTTGTTTTCCCTTTATCTTCTTTCTTCCTTAATTCTTTTTCCCTCGTTTTTCTCTCCTCTTTCATTTTCTTTCTCCCTCAAAATATTTTAATCTTTCAAAACCTCACTATAGGATAAGTGATATGATCTTAGGGTTGTTTTCTCATTAAATTTCGTAGCTAAATTTAGGGCAAAATGCAAGATCCATCAAAGAGCTCAAAACAATGATTTTTGTGAAGAAACAAGATACACAATTCCAATACTAGGATCCTAAGCCAAAATAAAGAAATAAAAACTCAAGAAATGAGAATCAAGTCTACTAATTCATACACAAGAACACTTAAAGAAGATGAACTAGGCAACCAAAGTTAATCTCTACTTTAGACCCTCGGATTAGCAAGAAACTAAAATTCTATATTGATAGGTTAGTTTAATCTATTCTTAAGAGTTTATAGACTCAAATCAAAGGCAAGAAATAAAATCCTAAGATTGGTCTTGGCCTTCATGGAAGAACCCTAAAAGAACTCTCTCAAGAGTGTCTTTGATCTTAAAAATAATATCCAACTTACATTTGAAATTTTATAATGCTATATATATAAGTATCTAAACCTAACTAAAGTGAGATAAAATCTCAGCCATTGAAGCCTTCAAAATGCCCGAAATATCCCTATTACATTGATGCATAAATTTTGGGTATATAAAATCATCAATTTTAAATCCATCTCTTAATCAAGTTTTAATTAAAATATTAATCTCAAAATACACATGTGAGCAAGTATACTCATTGCAAGCATAGTATAGGGAATTAACGAGTATCGTTCCTCAAATGAATAAGTACACACTAATCAATTTTCATTTATTATTTAACCGACCAAAATAAAGTGAGAAAATAATAAAAAGAAAAATAAAGAAATATATACATTCAAATATGCTAATTTGAATGAACTAAGTGTTAAGGCGAAATTAACTTAACCTTTGATCACTTAGTTCTAAAATCTTAACTTTATCATTCAAATCTATCAAGATTTAACAAATACGAAATCAATGCAACGAAACTTCTAACATCATTGTGTCGAAGTCAATTAGAAAAACTTGCATCAATAACTAATGAAATCAAGTAATCAAATACCAAAGATGATAAAGAATTGATCAAATAACTAAATTAACACAAAATCATAAATCCTAAAATAATATTAAATTACAATAAAAGCATTGAATACATCATTGCTAAAGAAAAAAAAAGACAAAGAGAAAAGAAAGTACTCATAGACGAGCCTCTTTCTTCTTCCTTGAAGACTCCCTTGAACAATCCTCCTTGATATGGGTGAACTCCTTCTTCAATAAGAGAATCAAAATTTCTACCTTTTAATTCACCTTTCTATATTGTATATCTCAAACTATTATATTCTCTTATGCTTTTATAGGCCTCTTGGTTGCCAATTTTGTGACTGAGGAAGTCTTGATAGAATAGGAATAGGAAAATACCAAAACAATTAGATAAGCCCTAATTCCGTGTATAGCATTTCCGCTTCCAGAGCGTACCCAGCGCCAGGTACCTTTGACCTACCTGGCACCAGGTGCACTCTGTTCTTCTCCTGTTTTGCTACTTCTCCTTGACAGATAGACTGGACCCGGTGCCAAATGCACTTGCCAGACCTGGCGCAAGGTCTGTTCTAAAATTCCTCTGTCGTTGGCTCAATTTCTTCTAGTAGAGCATAATGGACCCAGCACCTAGTCCATTAGTTGGTCCTGGTGCCAGGTCTATTTTAGCTGTGTGCACTTTCTATTCGATTTTAACTTAAATCTGCATATATTTGCTAAAAACACCTTTTACAAGCAAAATATCAAATAGGAAGGAATATACCTAGTTATTACAATAAATGTATCTTAAAACACCCTCAAATAACTAGGAAAAGAATAGTGATTTTAACCCATATCATACATAATAAAAATCATAAGAATTTAATTGGAAACAAAATAAAACAAAAAGGGAAAATTTAAGTAGAAGTCGGGTGTTGCCCGAAGTGGGCTGGCACTGGTCGTGAAGCCTCATCCGGCGGTGGCTTGGATCTGAAGATATCTGCTGAATCGGCCAAGCCGAGCCAATGTCGGTTCGGCTTGCTAGGCTACTGCCGGTTCAGGACTACTTTCCAACAGTCAGTCCTTTTTCTTGTCCGTGACCTGCTCTTGTACTCCTTTGACCTTCCATACAAATTATTGAGCAATTGCCACTTTCTTTGGCACCTATCTCTTAACACTTTTTATATTCCTTGGCTTGTTAATCGATTTTCCTTGAATTCCCCCTTGTAAGCCTCCATGTATTGGATTCTTCTAACGTGCCATGAAATGTGGCTTGTAGCTCCATCCCCCTTATTTAGTTTTGGCATAATGCTCGGATGGATTACTATCAATAAGGGAACTAAAGTGAACTTCCTTCCTTCTATCTTCAAAGAGTAAGTATTTTTCTTCTCCTTATGGACTACATGTCTATCAAATATCCAAGATCTCCTTAACAAAATATATCCAACATGCATGGGATATACATCACACAACACTTTATCATGGAACCCCCATTTCAAATTCAATATTGGCTTACTTGTTCACCTTCACTTCTCTACAATTGTTCAATTAACGGAGCTTGTAGGGACTAGGGTGTTTTAAGGTTTCTGCTCCAATTCTTCTACCAATAGAGTACTAATCAAATTTTTACAACTTCTCCTATCAATAAGCACACTACATGGTTTTTTCTTAATAAGACACCTTGAAAAGAAAATATTTTCCCTTTGTATTTCATCTTTTTCACAAGCATCCTTAACTTTTCTTGCTACTCCAATCAATAGACAAGTTAGCTCATTTACCATTTCTACTTTACTACCTACTCCAACCATTCAAAATTCCTCCTTTTTTTTTCACATTTCTTGATTAGTTAAATAAAAGATTGGCATAAGTGGTTTTCTTGGGGTTTACTCTCCTTTGGAATTTTTTCTCAACCTCTAGAAATTGTTTCTTAACATTCACATATCTTCCTTTACCACCTTGTGCCCCATAAAATCTTATACTTGCTAACTTGATATGATCTTGAGAAGCTCCAAAAATGAGGATTGAACTCAAAACAAGAAACCCTACCAAACCCACACAGAAGAACACTAAAATGCAAAGCAATTAACACTCTTGTGATAATATGAATCTATCCTACATCAAAGGCACCTTAACACCCTAATCTACCTAGAGATTAGAATACTAAGAATAGGAATTTGAAGGCATGTAACTCAATCCTATCAAACACACTAGGCAACCTAGCACATAGAATAGACAAGGAGTTGAGATTATCCCTTAAGATTTAGAGATAAGATCAAATGTGAGACTAAATTCTTTGATTTAGTTTTGATGTTTAATGGAATCACCTATGAGGATCACTCTCAAGAACTCTCACTAGAGAAAAAATCTGAATTCTTCTTCCCAAAAATACCAAAGTTATGTTTACAAAGCTATAATAGCTTATTCATAGTTGCTTTACCCTAAACTATTAATCAACTAAACCTAAATATTAAATGGCCTTAATACAAGTTTTAAGGCCCTATTACATGCCTTAAAATAGGTTAAAATATAATAAAAGTTGAAAATGAAATTACAATAGAAAAGGCTTAAGTAAGAAAATTTGCAAAAGTTCGGATCTGGCCAAAATAGGGTCGGTGCCAGATAGGTCTCCTGGGGATGGCGCTGGATCCAATTTGGAGGAATAGTTCTTGTGCACAAAAGTCAAAACAAACAAACGAAGCTTTTCTAGTCCACAACTGGTGCCGGTATTGGCTGCTTGGACCGGCACCAGATCTGTTATGTTAGAACAGTACCTACGTTAAAATTTAAAAAAATTTTTTGCATATCATAACCAACGTCTGGTCGGTCGATCTGGGTCGAAACTGGGTCAGCTCTAGGCAGCCTCTCTTATTTTGTTGCACTCCAATCCCTACTTATTTGACCTCCATTCCTTCTATTCCTTTTCCATATTTCCCATTGATCTTCCAAATAGTTTAAAGCCAAGATTATTTCCATTTGAAGCTCTCTTGGGTCGCATTTCTTCATTTGCCTGCTTGCCCTTTAATTCTTGTTCATTTGTTTGCTTGACCTTCCACAAGGATTGTTGCCTTATTTGTACTCCTTTTGGCCTTCATTTTATTATTCACTCTTTTATTGGGTACAACGTAAAGTAAATGAATGTAGTTGAGAGGGTCAATAAAGGATTCATCACTCTTAATAGTAGGAGAATATATCTCAAGGAATATATTTATAGGTGAATTATAAGTTTGTTATAATTCATGGGACCTAATTGTAATTAAGTAAACTTCAAGAACCAATTTGTTGACAATTGGACGTTGAAGGACTAAGTTACAATTTATGGTAATTATAAATCTATAAATATAAGGAAACGATTTCCTTAGGGTTGGATACAGACCATTCACGCAATAACAGAGAAACCGTTTCTCTGCCTCTCTCTTGATCAAACCCTAGCCGTCTCTCTTCTTGATCAAAACCCTAGCCTCCCGAATTCTACTAGCATAGAATTGTGAGATTGTGAGCATTCAACCTTGTGTGGATTATCATTAGAGGGAGTTCTTTATTGGACTTCAGTTGAGCTGTAGTGAACGGTTTTGGATAATTTGGATCGCGCCTGCGTTCTTGTTTCTAAAATTTTTGAATTCCGGCTTCACGAGGTAATAATCGCAATCTTCTCCTTTTTCCCGTTTCTATTGCAAACCCGTGATCCATGTCTTGGATTTCTTGTTGTTTTCCACTGCGTTTAATCTGATTATGCATGATAGAAATCCTATAGTGGTATCAGAGCCTACGGTTTTGTGTTTTAATGGGATGTTTTATTGCTTTGAATTGTTCAAGCATGTAAATTGCATGATTACAGCATGTTAATTATATGATCATGTCTGCTGGTTTGTATGTAATCGTCTGGGTTTTGTTTGAATAATCTGGGTTGCAGAAATCGTTTCTGCGTTGTGGGTTTTATGCTTTTGAAAATATTGCAGAATGGTTCTGCGTCTGTGTTCAGGTTTTGGCTTCAGTTGATGTTCATCCTATAATTAAGCCTTCCGTTTAACAATTTAGATTGTTAAATTGATTGTGAGAATGATCACAATGGTTTGTTAATAAAGATTAACAAAGATCAACGTCAAAAACTGGTTTTGATTGATCTTGGAACGGCCCCGAACTGAACAAAAAATTTCCAGAAAATCCAAGCCACATGCGGTGGTTACTGTTCGTTTTTTTAAAAAAAAAAAAAAGTTCTGGAATAGAATTTTGAAAGGGAAAATCTCATTTGATGAGAGGTGGTAAAATAAAAATTTTTCCAAGGGGGCGCTGCCCCTTGACCTCCGCCCATTGACCGGCCAGCGGGACCGCCGTTATCATTCCGTGACGGGACCCAGAAGCATTTTCTCAAAATTAGTTTTGAGACAATCAATTTTATTTTTCAAAATAGTGATTTTGAAATTTTAAAATTAATGTATTTTTCTTAAATGTTGATTTTAAAATTTGTTTTATTTTCCCAAAATAATGATTTTGGAATAATAAAAGTATATGTTTATTTTGTTTAAGCATAGTTAATGGCATGGTGGATAGTTATGGACTAAAACAAACTATATCTGTTCATGCATTTTTTACCGCTTTGTTTTAATGAAATAGGGCCTGCGTGTCCTGCCTTCTCTCAAATTCTGATGTAATTATCTTCTCATTTAACTCCCCTCGAATGTAACTCGAGGTTTCTCCTTTTAGGAAATTATGTAATTAGATTATATAGGTTAGATTGGGTTGAATTTTATTTTCAAGATTTTGAAGATGGCGTTCAAAATAAGACGAGATGGTAAGACCCCCTACCTGTATCATGCATGAACACATAGGGCTAACCATATTAATTTCCTTGGTGGCTCGAGAAAATTAATTTAGAAAGTCCATAACCATGCCACGTAATTGTTTATTACCATGTTTATCAATTTATGTTGCTTATTGATAAATTGTATGCATGCCTAACGATGAGACCACTAAGAGGAACAAATCCCTCAATTAAAATTAAACCTAATTCCTTCCATTAATATAGTAAGAACGAGAGTCCTTTTTCAAGACCAGGTTGTTGGGCAAACCCAAGCCTACTTGACATCGGGCATGTTCAAGCTATGGAATTAAATTCCTGATTAATGGGTCGGGTTTAACTAAATTCTTTATCCCGGTTGGGCAAACTCAAGCATAAAGAAATTTAGAGGAAAAGTTGGGGTAGCCCAAAAGGCTTTAAGATTAAAAGCTATTAATCACCCAATGATCTGGTAGTTACATACGATGTAATTGGTATTGAATACCTACCAATGAACTTAAGGATGACTTGTTGGGCAAACCGAAGGTTATTCTTAAGGAATTTGGATACCGGTTCACTAGGAAAGCTTCCAACGGGCTTTCCCGAGTCAATAGTGAGGGCTATTGGTTTGAGTAAAATAGTGGAATAATTATGCGCTTAATTAAAGACCTAATTAATTGCATTGCATTTGCATATACATGTTCTAATAATTCTATCTTTACATCTAGGTCATTTGCATCATGTCGACAAACCTAAACTTGCATAGCATCTTGGAAACAAACAAACTCACTGAATCAAACTATTTGGACTGGTATAGAAACTTGAGAATCATTCTCAAGTCAGAAAAGTTACTCTACATGCTAGAAGCTCCTATACTGCCACCTCCAGCTCAAGATGCTCCTGCTGAAGAGCATGCTGTCCACAAGAAGCATAAAGAAGATAGTGACACAGCATCTTGTATCATGCTGGCGTCAATGTCTCCTGAGCTGCAAAAACAGCATGAGCATATGGATACTCAATCAATGATCCTCCATCTTAGAGAGCTGTTTGATAAACAAGCTAGAACAGAGAGATATGAGATCTCTAAACAATTGTTCCGTGCTAAGATGGTTGAGGGTGCTTCAGTGGCCACTCATGGGCTGCAGATGTTGGGCTACATTGAAAAACTTGGGTCTCTTGGGTTCGTAATGGATCATGACTTAAGTACTGACTTAATTCTACGATCATTACCAAGTAGTTTTTCGCAGTTTGTGATCAACTACCACATGAATAATGTTGAGACCACAATACCTGAGCTAATCAATCTGCTTAAGACTGTTGAGTCCTCTATGAAAAAAGGATGATAAGGCAATCTTGTTAGTAGGTTCTTCATCTTCTAAGAAAAAGGTTTCTAAGAAGAAGAAGAAGAACACTCCTACTAAGCCCAAAAGAGGTGTCAAGAAGAAGGAGGCTGCCCCTAAAGGCCCATGTCATCATTGTGGCAAAATGGGCCATTGGAGGCGTAACTGCAAGGCCTACTTGGAGACTGTAAAGGAAAAGAAGGAGAAGGAGAAGCTTACAAGCACTTCTACTTCTAATCCTGGTATGTTTATGATTGAGATTAATACTGCCTTTAATAATGAGATATGGGTATTAGATACCGTTTTTGTGGATCTCTTTTATGCAATAATTTGCAGGGACTAAAGGACAGTAGAAGGTTAGAGAAAGGTGACGTGGACCTACGAGCTGCAAATGGAGTAAAAGTTGCTGCACTAGCTGTGAAGACTTATCATCTCAATCTACCTTTTGGATTAGTTTTAGAACTACAAAACTGTTAATTTGTACCTGTTTTGTTGAAAAATATTATCTCAATTGCTTGTTTAGCCTTATTCAGATTTCATCTAAGTTTTAAGAATAAATGTTGTTCTTTCTCATTAAATGATATTCATTATAGTTCTGCAACTTTGATCAATGGTTTATATGTTCTAGATATGTATAATCCAATTCTTAATATAAGTAAAAAGAAATATAAAAAGGATAACTTAATCTCATCTTACTTATGTCATTGTCGTTTAGGCCATGTAAATGAAAAACGTGTGTCTAAGTTATACAAATTGGGTGACTTAGGGTCATTTGATTACGAACCATATGACATATGTGAATCTTGTTTACTTGGAAAAATGGCTAAAACTTCTTTTTCAAGAAAAGGAGAAAGGGCAAAAGAGTTATTAGAACTCGTACATTCAGATGTATATGGCCCAATGTCAATACAGGCAAGAGAAGGTTATCAATATTTCATTACCTTTATTGATGATTATTCTCGATTTGGGTATTTATATTTGATGAAATATAAAGCTGAAGCCTTTGACCATTTCAAAGACTTCAAGAATGAAGTAGAGAAACAACTTGGCAAAAGTATTAAAGCTCTTAGATCCGATCGAGGAGGTGAATACTTAAGTCAAGAGTTTCTAAGTTATCTAAGAGATAACGGAATATTATCTCAATGGACTCCACCATATACACCTCAACATAACGGTGTTTCTGAGAGAAGGAATCGAACCCTTCTAGACATGGTAAGGACCGTGATGGCTTTTGTAGACCTACTAAAATCGTTTTGGGGGTACGCACTGGAGACTGCTGTTTACATTTTAAATAGAGTTCCATAAAAAATGGTTGATACCACTCCTTATGAGTTATTTTTTGGTAAGAGACCAAAGTTATCTCATTTAAGGATTTCGGGTTGCCCTGCTTTTGTTAAAAAGGTAATGTCAGACAAACTTGAAAGTAAGTCTGACAAATGTTTGTTTGTTGGATATCCAAAAGAATCGTTTGGATATTACTTCTATCTTCCTTCTGAAAATAAAGTTTTTATTTCAAAACATGATGTCTTCTTAGAGAAGGAGCACATGTTCAAAGAAGATAGTGGGAGCAAGCTTGAACTTAGTGAAGTTCAAGAAGAGCAAACAAATATTGATCAACCTTCTGAACCTGTATCTATTCAAATAGATGAACCTTCTAACACACAAGAGCTTCGTAGGTCAAGTAGGATACGAGTGGCACCTGAGAGATATGGATTTCTCATAAGTGACCGTAATCACGTATTGCTCATAGATGATGATGAGCCTACTACTTACGAGGATGTTCTGAATAGTTCAGAATATGATAAATGGCTCGAAGCTATGAAGTCAGAGATAGATTCCATGTATGAAAACCAAGTATCGACTTTGGTTGATCCACCTGAAGGAATCAAGCCTATAGGGTGTAAATGGGTTTTCAAAAAGAAAACTGACATGGATGGTATTGTGGTAACCTATAAGGCTCGCTTGGTAGCAAAAGGTTATCGTCAACGACAAGGTATTGACTATGACGAAACTTTTTCACCAGTTGCGATGATGAAATCCATAAGAATACTCCTATTCATTACCGCTCATTACGTTTATGAGGTCTGGCAAATGGATGTGAAAACAGCTTTCCTTAATGGAAACCTGATTGAGGAAGTGTATATGACACAGCCTGAAGGTTTCATATTCGATGATGGCACAAAGGTGTGCAAGTTGCAAAGGTCCATTTATGGACTTAAGCAAGCATCTAGGAGTTGGAATATCCGTTTTGATGAGACAATTAAAGAATTTGGTTTCATTCAAAACATGGATGAACCTTGTGTGTACAAGAAGGCTAGTGGGAGTAAAGTTATTTTCCTATTGCTTTATGTAGATGACATATTGCTTATAGGAAATGATATTTCCACTCTTCAATCAGTGAAGATTTGGTTGTCCAAGATGTTCTCCATGAAAGACCTTGGAGAAGCAACCTATATTCTGGGAATAAAGATCTATAGAGATAGATCTAGAAGGTTGCTAGGTCTTTCACAGTCTACATACATAGACAAAGTGCTGAAAAGGTTCAGCATGGATCAATCCAAAAGAGGATTCTTACCTATGACACATGGTGTAAGCCTTTCAAAGTCGATGTCTCCAAAGAGACAAGTTGAAAGGGATCACATGAGTAGAATTCCATATGCTTCGGCAATTGGGTCTATCATGTATGCTATGATATTTACTAGGCCTAATGTATTGTGTGCTCTTAGTTTGACAAGTAGATACCAATCTGATCCTGGAGAGGGTCACTGGGTGGCTGTAAAGAATATCCTTAAGTACTTACGAAGGACTAAGGATGCATTCTTGATATATGGAGATGGTGATTTACAAGTAAGAGGGTATGCTGATGCCAGCTTTCAGTCCGATAAGGACGACTTCAATTCATAATCTGGCTACGTATTTACATTAGGTGGTGGGGCAGTTAGTTGGAAGAGCTCCAAACAAGAGGCTACTGCCGATTCAACCACTAAAGCAGAGTACATAGCAGCTTTTGAAGCAGCTAAAGAAGCAGTATGGATCAAGAAGTTCATCACCGAACTTGGAGTAGTGCCCAGCATTGTTGATTCGATACCTTTGTATTGTGTCAACAATGGAGCCATTGCACAGGCAAAGGAACCACGATCTCATCAATGATCCAAGCATGTACTTAGACGCTATTATCTAATTAGAGAAATCATAGATAGAGGAGATGTAAAGATAGAGAGAATTCCCACGGATCAGAACATAGCTAATCCACTCACTAAAGCGCTTTCCCAGAAAAAATATGATAAATATGTTGAGTCATTTGGTATTCGATACATGAATGATTGGCTCTAGTGCAAGTGGAAGTTTGTTAGTGTTGTGCCCTAGAGGCAATCACTTGTACCATGTATATTGCATATTAAATTAATAAGAGGCATTCTTTATCTTTCAGTTTGATTGTTATATCTAAATATGTGTACAAACCGTTAGATAAAGTCCCTAGTACAACACAGGTGTTAAGGAAATCATGATGTGAGATTCCTACTAACTATGCAGTGTTTGTACTTAAATAATCCCCAGTCATAGTATTAATAAGATGGGACATTATTAATACGCCAAGACTGGCACATGTTATATCTCTTGATTGGATCAAGCAGTGGTTCTCATATCCGTGGGTATTGGGATACTCAGGATTCACGTGTGGATGCTTATTTTGAAACATGTTCATTGGATGACCTAGCTACGAGGTAATCACTTGGATAACTATTTAGTGCCAGTGATAGAATCTCATTATAGCAAGTGTGCAAGTATCCTTAGACTTGAGATCTCCAAGGTACTTTGTTTATCGAGCGTTGTACTTTGATTCTAATCTTTGGAGTCTTATCTAGGACCGCCTATGAGATGGATATTGGGTACAACGTAAAGTAAACGAAAGTAGTTGAGAGAGTCAATAAAGGATTCACCACTCCTAATAGTAGGAGAGTATATCTCAAGGCCACTTGTAGAAATCATTACTCATGAAGTCCTTGACCAAGGTGACTATGTGATGAAAATGGTTCCAATTGATACACATATCGAGTAATGAATTTCTTGAACAAGTACTAAAATATTCGGGTCACAATTAATAATATTCTGGAAGGAGTTGGCACTAATTCCATGCTCTAGACCGAATGAGATATTGTATGTTGAAAGGAGTTTATTGCACTGATAATTTGCTATTGAAAGGTTCATGTCAAGCCACTTGACTTTCTAGACTTTTAGGTGGTCAAGAGTCAATGCTAGATGTCGCTCTTGATATGCTAAATATGAATTTATTAATTAGAGAATTAATAAATTTAATTCTTTATTTTATTAAGGATTACTAATTCTAATATTGTTAGAATTAATTCATATTATGCTACCAATAAGACCAGGAAACCTAATGGGTCACACACAATAAAGGTTTGAATGCTCAAATGTATTATTTGATAATATTGTGGGGTTAATTAAGAGAAGGGAATATATTTATAGGTGAATTATAAGTTTGTTATAATTCATGGGACCTAATTGTAATTAAGTAAACTTCAAGGACCAATTTGTTGACAATTGGACGTTGAAGGACTAAGTTGCAATTTATGGTAATTATAAATCTATAAATATAATGAAACGGTTTCCTTAGGGTTGGAGACAGACCATTCACGCAATAACAGAGAAACCGTTTCTCTGCCTCTCTCTTGATCAAACCCTAGCCGTCTCTCTTCTTGATCAAAACCCTAGCCTCCCGAATTCTACTAGCATAGAATTGTGAGATTGTGAGCATTCAACCTTGTGTGGATTATCATTAGAGGGAGTTCTTTCTTGGACTTCAGTTGAGCTGCAGTGAACAGTTTTGGATAATTTGGATCGCGCCTGCATTCTTGTTTCTGAAATTTTTTGAATTCCGGCTTCACGAGGTAATAAACGCAATCTTCTCCTTTTTCCCGTTTCTATTGCAAACCCGTGATCCATGGCTTGGATTTCTTGTTATTTTTCGCTGCGCTTAATCTAATTATGCATGATAGAAATCCTACAGTTAATCCTTTACTACTCATTTGTTTAACTCTTTTTGGACAATCATAACAAGTATGCTCAAAACTCCCACACATTCCACATTCACACCCCCACAAGTTCTTTTGCACCCCATGCTTAGTTATTTTTTGCTCTCCTCCCACATAAACTTCCTCATTCTAATATTCCTCACTCCTATGTTCTTCTTCATATTCCCGATTTTGTTCCTCGAAACTACCATATCCATCCCCACTCATATAGGATTCTCCATTGTTTTCACTCCCCCTACTCTAATCTTCCATGGGACTCAAGTTCTCATATTCTTGATCACTCTCCCTAAGGTCTCCGCCATAGTTATCATATTCCCTTCCACTTGTACTAGGCCCCTCATCATGTTCATCTAAATATCCCATTCTCTTATAATCATCCTCCTCATATTCTTGCTCATATTCATTTTCCTTCCCATAATTACTCTCACTATAGCAAGACTCCTTATAATTATCATACCATTCACTTTCACTCCAACTAGACATTGTGAATTTTCTTTCAAAAGAAGTTCCCACAAAATTGAAGTAGAAAAATACAAGAAAAATTCCTCACTTCATTCATTCACGTGTTTACATTCAATTTTTAGTGGTCACTTTTCACTCATGTTTGCACTCTTCTTGGCTTTTATCACAATGAACTCATTCTTTTGCCTTTTTCAAACTTTTAATCCCACACTCATGTTCTTTTCAACTCTTTCCCACTTCAAATAATTTAGTTCTACTAGTCAACTAAATTCCAAGGGAGAAGAAAGAAAGGTGTCTTAAAGGCAATTTATCAAATACTTGGTGTGTAAAAAGAAAAATGCATAGATTTCAAGAGTTGTTAAACTTAGTGATGCTATCAAAAGCTCAAGAATAAATTAGCAATTAACAATCACTTAAATATTATTTACTAAACAAATTATTCATCATACTTCATGAATAGAAGCTTTGGCAGCCAAATATTAGCATTCACAATTCATTGGGACAATATATCAAACACATTGAATGTAATCTCATAGCTCAATGTTGTATAGCAAATTTCAGCTTGGTTTTGGCCCCAAATCAACAAATTTTTACACCAAATGACTCTTCAAACATCAATATATAATATAGGGTCAAATTCACAACGTTTCTATAGCACAATTTCAAGTTTTTGACATCCAAAAATAGTAAGAGAAAAAGTGACGAAAATTTAAAAATCACTAGATATTGAAGAAGATTATACCTTAGCTCAAAGAAAGTTGGTTGATTAGAATCCACATAGTGCAAGCTCTGATACCACTTTATATGATCTTGGGAAGCTCCAAAAATGTGGATTGAACTCAAAACAAGAAACCCTACCAAACCTACACACAAGAACACTAAAATGCAAAGCAATTAACACTCTTGTGATAATGTGAGTCTATCCTACTTTAAAGACACCTTAACACCCTAATCTAACTAGAGATTAGAATACCAAGGATAGAAATTTGAAGGCACCTAACTCAATCCTATCAAACACACTAGGTAACCTAGCACATAGAATAGAGAAGGAGTTGAGATTATCCCTTAAGATTTAGAGATAAAATAAAAAATGAGACTAAATCCTTTGATTTAGTCTTGATGTTTAATGGAATCACCCATGAGGATCACCCTCAAGAACTCTCTCTACAGAGAAAATCAAAATTCTCCTTCTCAAAAATACCAAAGTTATGTTTACAAAGCTATAATAGTCTATTTATAGTTGCTTTGCCCTAAACTATTAACCAACTAAACCTAAATATTAAATGGCCATAATAGAAGTTTTGAGGCCCTATTACATGCCTTAAAATAGGTTAAAACACAATAAATGTCGTGAAAATGAAATTACAACTAAAAATGTGAAACAAGAAAATTTGCAAAGGTTTGGATCTAGCCAGAATAGGGCCGACGCCAGGTAGGTCTCCTGGTGGTGGCATCGGGTCTAATCTAGGGAACAATTCTTGTGCACAAAAATCGGAACAAACAAACAAGACTTTTTCCAGTCCACAGTCAACGCCAATACTAGCTGCTAGGGCCAACGCCGAGTCTATTTTGTTGGAACAGTACCAGCATCAAAATTTGAAGAATTTTTGCATATCATAGTCGGCGCCTAGTCTGTCGATCATGGCCGGTGCTGGGTCAGCTCTGGGCAACCTCTCTTATATTGTTGCACTTCAATCCGTACTCATTTTACCTCCATTCCATTTCAATGTATCCCCTTGATCTTCTAAATAGTTTTGAAGCCAAGATTGTTTCCATTTGAAGCTCCCTTGGGTCGCATTCCTTCATTTGCCCGTTTACCTTTTAATTCTTGTTCATTTGTTTGCTTAACCTTTCACAAGAATTGTTGCCTTCTTTGTAATCCTTTTGGACTTTCTTTTATTATCCACTCTTTCATTAATCTCTTGGCCCTTGTTGGCTTGGATGCAATACCCCGCCCAAAACCACCTTGAACCTATGGGGAAAAAGCCATGCATTGCATAGCATCTCGCATTTCATGTGATATCTTCAAATTATTTTTGCATGGGTGCATGTGATTTTCAAGGTTATGCTTGCATAAAATTATTTAAATGTGTTGTTGCATTACTTGAGAGTTGTTTAAGTGAAGTTTAGTAGAGGAGATGGAGAGATGAGAATTAGGGTGGAAAGAATTTCCTAGAGAAATATTATCATCGGAGTTGATTTGGAATAACAGTTGGGTTTGGTGATTTTCCTTGGTGACCCGAGTTCGAATCTTACCTCTTGCGAATCTTAGTTTTCCTTTTGAATTCATTTCTCTAGATTTCTTCATGCTTTGGCTGAAAAACCCTGGCCATCCTAGTGAATTTTAGCGCCATCATCTAAGGAGATAAGTCTCCATATTTATCTCCTAAATTCAAGGATTTTTTATGAAGATAAAGTTTAATTTTATTTCCAGCTTTTATTCTTTGATTTTCAAAAATTCTAGTTAGAATAATTAGATTCCAGCTTGGTTTTAATGTATCAGATTTTGTAATTGATAGTTGGAACTAAATTGTTATTTTTCTAGTTAGATACCTTGTTGATTTTGAACATAGAACCCTAGCTAAAAATTGGAAAAATTTTCCAGCTTAGTGCCGCCACCTTTGAAGGTGTTTTAGCTCAAAACAAACTCTTTCAATACTAGGAAATCTTATCCTAAATCCTTTAGCAAATCAGATTTTATTTCAATCCTAAATCAACTAGGTTTTACTCTCTGTTTTCCTGCAGAATTTCGGCAGCCTCGTGCATGCACAAGCTGCACGAAATTCCTGCACTGTCAAATGTAATCAAACTCTTCAAACCATAGCTCAAATCACCTAGAACACCCCTCACCAAATCAGATTACTATGGCGACACAAAATCAGATTTTATCCACCAAAAATTCCAGAATTTCGGCCAGCTTCAAACCAGGATTTTCGGCAGCTTCAAACAAGAATTTTCGGCCGGCTTTGCTTAATGCAATGATCGAAAATTCTGCACTTCAACCACCACTAAAACTCCCTATTAAATTAGCCAATTTCAATGCCTAAAGAACTCATTATTTCCTTTCTGAATTACGGATAGATTAGCAACCAAAACAGCCTGAATTTTCCCTCTTTTGTTCAGCAAATTTTTGCACAAAAACTACTGCATGTGCACAGGATTTTCGGAGACCAAAAGCTGTGCAAACTCTTCCTTGATTAGCCAAAAAGACCTGAACACACACAGCCCTTTTCTTGAGCAATATTTCGGCCAGCATAAGAGAACAATTCCAGATTATTTTCTCCTCTTAAACCATCCCAATTTCAGCAGCAAAAAGGGGTACAGCAAGCTGCAATTTTCGCCCTTGCTGTCCAAGAAACCTAAAGCCATTAGGAGTCCTTCTTAGCACCACCATCTAACCCTAAGTCAAACTTCTCTAACCCTAAATCACAGTAGCCGACCACTCCCTCCTTCCTACATGAAAATTCCAGCAAGAACTCTTCTGCAATTTTCGAAAATCCCAAGAGCAATTCCTAGCAAAAAACCGATCACACCCTAAGGTAAGCAAAAATCATCTCAACCTCTTGAATCCTTTCTTTCGCCAATTCTTCTCTTTTTCTTCCCTTGAATTACGCCACCTAAAGGCTGATTTCATCCTCTTTAGCTACCTTTGGACAAAAGGAAGGAAAGAAGGCAGCTTTTCTCTTCTTCTCAAATGAACTCGAGACGATCACCATAGGAACATCGAGATCTTGATAACCCGGTTGTTTCAAGGTAAAGGAATTCTTACCCTTGATGTCGAAGTTAAAGTTTAATGAGATTGATGAGGTCTATGGAAGTATGATAGCATGATATATGTGCTTGGTGTGGATGAATGAATATTTTGAGCCGAGTAATTAATTAAGCATATTCGATGGATAGTAATGCCATGTTTTATTGTGATAATGACGGATGGGAATTGTGATGGTCAAGGCAAGACCTTTTTGATATATTAATCATGTCTTTGATGGATGTAGGGTCATAGTGTATGAACTTTGAGAAGTAGATAATTTATTTGGAGGTAGATAATGGATTGTGAATTGTTATGGGAATAAATGAGTTTAATGCATGTTTGAATCGATTGAGACCCTAATCATGATATTATGTTATTCTAGATCCGGAGGGTATTTGAAAGAATCAAGCTGTGATTTTATCTTATTTATCTGAGGCATATCAAGTAAGTCCCTGCATAAACTCTTTTGTTAAATGTTGTGATGGCAAGTCTATGTGGTAAAGCTTTGTGAAGCTATTGTTAAACTATGTTTGCTTGGGTTGCAAGCGTGGATATTTACTCTTTTACTGATTTTGTCAAACTAACAATTTTATCAAGAACACTATTCTTTCTCCTAAATTTTTAGAAAAATCTTCTAAAGAAAACCACGTTTTACAAAGCCAAGATATGGAAATATTTTGAATCAGGAATTGACGGATATGTTCGTTGAGTACTCAATAAGGGTAGACTAACAATACTAGTCTTGGAGGGCTTGGGTAAGTCTTCTAGCAGAAGGCCACCTCCAGAAGATAAGCTCGGCTTGAAAAGGTGACAGTGTTGGTTGGTCAGCCCGGTCCGAGCTAGTATTTGTACCTGGTAAGGTATTATTTATTTTCCCAACATGGACACCTAGATGGTTTTGTTGGGTGTAGAGAATGAGGAGTATCTCACCCGGTAGGCTATACACTCACCTTGATCAAAACGCCTAACGTGTAGTAATCTGGTCTAGGCAATGTGCACAAAGTGTAGTGCCTTGTCCTCATAGAGCCCAACGTGTGGTGACTGACTGTTTATTCGAGTAGATGATTTATTTTGTATAAAGTGTGACAATGAGAAAAACCCATTCCTTGCAAAGAGAAAATTATTTATGACTTGCTGAATATTTTTGCAAATGTTTTTCACTATGCATACACAAACTGTTCAAAGTACCATGTGCACACACATGATTTACTGAGATTTAATCTCACACTATTTTATATCATGTTTTCAGAAGATAGATTATGTTGAGCAAGCAGGGCATGTGATAGTTGAAACTTTTGTTATTTTTTTCCATTGTGTTCTAAGAGATAATTGTTGGTTCAAGTTTCTGATCGGATGTTTGTTTTTGTTTAGTTTTGCTCGTGTTTGAGCCGATGTAATAAGAGTTTTCTGTTATTTATCTAAGTTTGATTTCTTTGGTTGTCTTTTCATTTTTATACCTCGTTTTAAAGACCCCTTGTCCTTTGGGACGGGGCGACATCCCCGCCCTTTTTAGGTATGTAGTAGTGGGGTGTTACAAATGGTATCGGAGCCTAGGTTTAGGCAATTATTTGACTTACTGGATTATATTTTCTTAAGTATTTTGATTTTGTGCTAATTTTTACCTTTTGTTTATAGAATGGTCAAAAGAGTTGTATCGGCTGTCAAAGACTGGCCTGCTAGTAGCAGATCCACCCTCGTCTAATTCATGGATAGAGCATAAGCCGCCTATACTAGACGACCCGGTGGCTGAGGCAGAGATGGAGGTTGTGGGAGCCTAGGAGAGTATGAGAGGGATGATGCGGGGGAGGTAGTTGTGCTTGCCAGTAAGGGTGAGGAGGATGAGGAGATGGCTGAGTTGAGTGAGGAGGAGGCAGATGAGCTTTGAAATGAGGGAGACGATGAGGGTGAAGGAGAGATGGCTGGGATAGAGGATGAGGTGGTGATGGAGGTTCCCCGGACCCCGTAGATAGGTGAATTTGATAGGATTCCTACTTGCTATGATCTTAAGGAGTCCAGTGGTGAGGGACATAGGCCGAAGGATGGAGTTACCTCGGGAGAGAGGGAACTTAGGCAATCCGCTCTAGGAATGGAAGATAAGGGGAAGAGGAAGTTAGAAGAGGGTCCTAAAGGGTGTGGACTTCGATATGGATTGGGGATAGATGCAAAGTTGAGGAGAGAGGAGTTACTCGATCTATCTAGCTCGAGGAATGAGAGGTCTGTGCCTAGGGGTGCGGTTAGATTAGCTTTGGATGAGCTCTACGAGACAGCCATGAGAGCCAAGAGGGGCCATGAGGGTGAGTCAGGACAGCCAGGTAAGAGCATTAGTTTTTCAAGGGATTATATAGGGAGACCTGATAGCTCTGTGGGGTGGCTTGTGGAACCAGCCTTTGACGACTCCGATGCCTCTGTTGACACTAGAGAGAGTTAAGTATAGAAGACCAGTAGTGTTTACTCTTTCTCTTTCGGGATTTGCATTCCTTTGTTTATTTGTTCTTTTTAAAGAAGCATGTTGCTTATAGGGCTTTACTATTTTATTGGGAAAAAAAAGGGTATCATATGTGATAACCCCTTCTTTACGGAAGTATGGTTTATATGAAAAGCAGGAGTTTCATTTATTACTTGGTTTTTCCCTGCATAACATCATCAAATTCTCTTTTAAAGTAAGTAGATAACATTACTATTAACTGATCATGCACCTGAGCATACTTCTTTCCCTTTGGTAACTATCTGACTTGGGGTGAATGTGATTAAAGATGACACCAAGATGCAGGACAGTCGTTTATAGCAGAACCGTGCAGGAAAGTGCATCCTCAACTTTGGAATTTGAGCAGATGCGCCATTCCACACCCGATGTGGAGGAGCACTTGCAGCGAGAACAAGAGTTAGCTTCAAAGAGGTCTTGGGATGTGACCATGGGACAAGCTTTTGATAAGATGGCTTCGATCCTACAGAACTTAATGGAGAGAGTGGACAAGGTGGCTAAGAAGTCACCGTGGGGAGAGGATGAGGCCCTGGAGTGTTTCCTGAAGTTCCAACTTCCCATATTCCAGGGGAAAGTAGAGCAGGATGAGAAAGCAGAACAGTGGATTGAACAGATGGAGGATATTTTTGCCACTCTGCAGTACTTAAAAGAGAGAATGGTGAAGTTTGTTGCTTTTCGGCTGAGGAGACCGTCACGAACATGGTGGCAGCGAGTACGGAGTGACTGGGACAGAGAGGAGCAGGAATGGACATGGGACGACTTTACTGAAGCTTTCCATGCTGAGTACATTCCCCGATGGGTAGCTGAGAAGAAGGAGGATGAGTTCCAAACTCTCAAGCAGGGAAGCATGTCAGTTGCTCAGTATGCAGCCCGATTTACGTAGTTGTCCAAGTACTACAAATGCTTGGTCGACACGGAGCAGAAGCACACCCAGCAGTTTGTGAAAGGGCTAAGGCCAGATTTGAGAAAGGCATTGGCTCCGTCGCTGCCAACCTCATACACCGCCGTTGTGGACGCAGCATCCCGGATAGAGAATGAGGAACGGTATCGACCGGTGAACAGACCTTTCCAACCGAATCGTCCACCAATGAGGCCTTCGGGTAACAAGCAACCTGCGGGCTCTATGCCGTAGGGAAATCGGGGTAAGCAGCCTCGAGTGCCTATGGCCGAACCAATGCAAAACAACCTGAATTGCCGACTCTATGGAAAGCGTGGCCACACCGAGAGGAATTGCTGGGGCAACAGGGGAGGAATGAGGTGCTTCAATTGTGGAGACCCAGGACATCTGAGGAACGCCTGCCCTAAACCTTTAAGGATTGGGCAAACAACCCCGACTCAGCCAATGGGAGTCAATAGAGGTGCAGCTACTGGAATAGCTAGAACGGGAGGTTAGAAACCTCAAGTGAAGGCCAAGGTCTTTGCCCTGAACAGAGAAGAGGTCGGAATGGATACAGCCGTGATCGAAGGTAACCTTTCTATCCAAGGTCGTCTTGTTAATATTTTGATAGATCCAAGATACACACACTCTTACGTAAGCAAAGTATGTGTATCACATCTGGGTTGGGAAAGAAAGGAATTACCTTATACCTTAGTAGTAAGCTCACCCTTGGGAAAGGTGGTAGAAGCGGGTAAGAAAACGGGAAGCTGTGAAGTTGAGGTAGGGAAGGAGATTTTGGAAGCAGACCTTATAATTCTACCCATGGAGGATTATGACATGATATTGGGTATGGATTGGTTGTCAAAGCACGAAGCTCGTGTGGACTGTAAGATCAAGATAGTGCAGTTTGTGAGACCCAGTCGGGATGTGATTGAATTTAATGGTAAGCGAGCGAAGGAACTGAAGTTCTTGATTACTGGTGCTAAGGCCCGAAAGTTGCTCAAGAGAGGATGTACGGGATATTTGGCGTATCTTCTGAACAAACCCAAGGATCAGTGTACCTTGGAGAGTACGGAGGTGGTAAAAGACTTTCCAGACATTTTTCCTACTGAGCTCACATCTCTACCCCCTGAACGGGAAGTTGAGATTATCGTGGACTTGATTCCCGAAGCAGAACCTGTGTCAAGAACTCCCTACCGGATGGCACCAACAGAATTGAAGGATTTAAAGAAGCAATTGGAAGAGTTGGTGAGGCAAGGCTACATTCAACCGAGTACGTCGCCATGGGGAGCCTCGGTGTTGTTTGTCAAGAAGAAAGATGGTACTTTGAGGTTATGCATTGATTATCGGGGACTAAACAACTTAACAATCAAGAACAAGTATCCTCTACCCTTAATCGATGAGTTGTTCCATCAACTTCAAGGCGCCGCTTGCTTTTCGAAGTTGGACCTACGGTAAGGATACTACCAGGTGAGGATTAAGGAAGAAAACATTCCTAAGACTGCTTTCAACATGCGGTATGACCACTATGAATTTGTGGTAATGCCGTTCAGTGTAACTAATGCACCGATAGTTTTCATGGATTTGATGCATCAAGTTTTCCAGCCATATTTGGACAAGTTTGTGGTTATCTTCATCAATGATATCTTAATCTACTCCAAGAATCTGGAGGAGCACGCAGAGCACTTAAGGTTGGTCCTGGAAAAGCTGAGAGAATTCAAGCTTTTCGCTAAGTTCAGTAAATGTGAGTTTTGGTTGAGCTCGGTATCCTTCCTCGGCCATGTGATATCCAAGGATGGGATCAAGATGGACCCTGCCAAGGTGGATGCCGTAGCTAATTGGAAACAACCGGAGAACATTACTGAGATACGAAGTCTTTACTGACCATAAGAGTTTGAAGTACATCTTCACGCAGAAGGACTTGAACCTTTGACAGCGTAGATGGATGGAGTTCCTGGAGGAGTACAGGTGTCCCATTAATTATCACCTTGGCAAAGTGAATGTGGTAGCTGACGCTTTGAGTCGTAAAGTGAAGATAGCACATTTGAGAATGCAGAAGGTGTCGGCAGTGCAGGAAATCCTGGAGCAGGAAGCGGAAGTTCAAGGGAGAAAGATTTGTGTAAGTAACTTGACCCTGACGCCCGACCTGGAGCAGGAAATTGTAGCAGCCCAACGGGATAGTACGGAGTTTTAGGTGTTCAAAAGAAAAAAGATTGGGAGAGGGGGTGAAGATTTTCAAACCGACGAGAAAGGGGTATTGTATTTTTGGGACTGGATATGTATACCTGACAATCAAGACTTAAGGAAGAGGATACTGGATGAAGCTCACAAGAGCAAGTATACCATACACCCTAGGGAAGTAAAGATGTACCACAACCTGAAGAAGAAATATTGGTGGGCTGGAATGAAGAGAGATGTGGTTTAGTGTGTGTCAACGTGCTTAACCTGCCAGAAAGTTAAAATGGAGTATAAGAAATCTGCAGGTTTATTGCAACCATTACCGATTCCCAAGTGGAAATGGGAAGAGGTGACTATAGATTTTGTAACTGGTCTTCCGATGACCAAGTCACACAAGGATGCAGTTTGGGTGGTGGTGGACCGATTGACCAAGACAGCGCATTTTATACCAGTGAATGTAAGGGACTCGATGGAAAAATTGACTCAAACGTATACCCGGGAAATTGTAAGGCTGCATGGTGTACCGTCAAGCATTGTATCAGATAGGGACCCTAGGTTCACTTCGAGATTCTAGAGCAAGTTTCAAGAGTCTTTAGGTATTACATTGAAATTTAGCACATCTGCTCATCCGCAGACAGACGATCAATCCGAGAGAGTCATTCAGATACTAGAAGATATGCTCGGAGCGTGTATTTTGGACTTTGAAGACCAGTGGGTCGAGTGTTTACCGCGTGCTAAATTAGCATATAACAACAGTTACCAGGCATCAATTAGGATGGCGTCGTATGAAGCATTATATAGGCGTAAATGTCAAGTACCGATATATTGGGGATGGACAAAAGAGGGGTATATCAGAAGAATTGGTGAGGTATGTATTCAGGAAATGACGAACAAGGTCAGGGTTATCCAAGAAAACTAAGAGCAGCGCAAAGCCGACAGAAAATCTATGCAGATTCTAGGAGGAGGGAACTAGAGTTCCAAGTAGGTGATTGCACATTCTTGAAATTGACTCCTAGTAGAGGAATCCTGAGGTATTCGAAAGGAGGGAAACTGAGTCCTAAGTATTTAGGACCGTTTTCGATAATGGAGAAGGTTGGGCCGGTTGTCTACAGATTGGATCTACCCGATGGTCTAACTAGGATGCATGATGTTTTTCATGTGTCTTAGTTGAAAAAGTACAACCCCGATCCAAGTCATGTGCTTAATGAGGAGCCGTTGGAGTTGCATCTGAATCTGAGATACGTGGAAAAACCAGTCAAGATTTTGGAGCGGAGTATCAAGACCCTTCGAAATAAGCAGATACCTATAGTAAAGATACTTTGGGATCATCATGGAGCACAAGATGCAACGTGCGAAATGGAAGAATAGTTAAGACGGAAGTATCCGAATATGCTCTAAGGGTATGGAATCTGAATTTCGAGATGAAATTCTCTTAAGAGAGAGGGGATGTAATACCCCGCCCAAAACCACCTTGAACCTATGGGGAAAAAGCCATGCATTGCATAGCATCTCGCATTTCATGTGATATCTTCAAATTATTTTTGCATGGGTGCATGTGATTTTCAAGGTTATGCTTGCATAAAATTATTTAAATGTGTTGTTGCATTACTTGAGAGTTGTTTAAGTGAAGTTTAGTAGAGGAGATGGAGAGATGAGAATTAGGGTGGAAAGAATTTCCTAGAGAAATATTATCATTGGAGTTGATTTGGAATAACAGTTGGGTTTGGTGATTTTCCTTGGTGACCCGAGTTCGAATCTTACCTCTTGCGAATCTTAGTTTTCCTTTTGAATTCATTTCTCCAGATTTCTTCATACTTTGGCTGAAAAACCCTGGCCATCCTAGTGAATTTCAGCGCCATCATCTAAGGAGATAAGTCTCTATATTTATCTCATAAATTCAAGGATTTTTTATGAAGATAAAGTTTAATTTTATTTCCAGCTTTTATTCTTTAATTTTCAAAAATTCTAGTTAGAATAATTAGATTCCAGCTTGGTTTTAATGTATCAGATTTTGTAATTGATAGTTGGAACTAAATTGTTATTTTTCTAGTTAGATACCTTGTTGATTTTGAACATAGAACCCTAGCTAAAAATTGGAAAAATTTTCCAGCTTAGTGCCGCCACCTTTAAAGGTGTTTTAGCTCAAAACAAACTCTTTCAATACTAGGAAATCTTATCCTAAATCCTTTAGCAAATCAGATTTTATTTCAATCCTAAATCAACTAGGTTTTACTCTCTGTTTTCCTACAGAATTTCGGCAGCCTCGTGCATGCACAAGCTACACGAAATTCCTGCACTGTCAAATGTAATCAAACTCTTCAAACCCTAGCTCAAATCACCTAGAACACCCCTCACCAAATCAGATTACTATGGCGACACAAAATCAGATTTTATCCACCAAAAATTCCAGAATTTTGGCCAGCTTCAAACCAGGATTTTCGGCAGCTTCAAACAAGAATTTTCGGCCGGCTTTGCTTAATGCAATGACCGAAAATTCTGCACTTCAACCACCACTAAAACTCCCTATTAAATTAGCCAATTTCAATGCCTAAAGAACTCATTATTTCCTTTCTGAATTACAGATAGATTAGCAACCAAAACAGCCTGAATTTTCCCTCTTTTGTTCAGCAAATTTTTGCACAAAAACTACTGCATGTGCACAGGATTTTCGGAGACCAAAAGCTGTGCAAACTCTTCCTTGATTAGCCAAAAAGACCTGAACACACACAGCCCTTTTCTTGAGCAATATTTCGGCTAGTATAAGAGAACAATTCCAGATTATTTTCTCCTCTTAAACCTTCCCAATTTCAGCAGGAAAAAGGGGTACAGCAAGCTGCAATTTTCGCCCTTGCTGTCCAAGAAACCTAAAGCCATTAGGAGTCCTTCTTAGCACCACCATCTAATCCTAAGTCAAGCTTCTCTAACCCTAAATCACAGTAACTGACCACTCCCTCCTTCCTACACGACAATTCCAACAAGAACTCTTCTGCAATTTTCGAAAATCCCAAGAGCAATTCCTAGCAAAAAACCGATCACACCCTAAGGTAAGCAAAAATCATCTCAACCTCTTGAATCCTTTCTTCCGTCAATTCTTCTCTTTTTCTTCCCTTGAATCACGCCACTTAAAGGCTGATTTCATCCTCTTTAGCTACCTTTGGACAAAAGGAAGGAAAGAATGCAACTTTTCTATTCTTCTTAAAAGAACTCGGGACGATTACCATAGGAGCATCGAGATCTTGATAACCCGGTTGTTTCAAGGTAAAGGAATTCTTACCCTTGATGTCGAAGTTAAAGTCTAATGAGATTGATGAGGTCTATGGAAGTATGATAGCATGATATATGTGCTTGGTGGGGATGAATGAATATTTTGAGTTGAGTAATTAATTAAGCATATTCGATGGATAGTAATGCCATGTTTTATTGTGATAATGACGGATGGGAATTGTGATGGTCAAGGCAAGACCTTTTTGATATATTAATCATATCTTTGATGGATGTAGGGTCATAGTGTAAGAACTTTGAGAAGTAGATAGTTTATTTGGAGGTAGATAATGGATTGTGAATTGTTATGGGAATAAATGAATTTAATGCATGTTTGAATCGATTGAGACCCTGATCATGATATTATGTGATTCTAGATCAGAAGGGAATTTGAAGGAATCAAGCTGTGATTTTATCTTGTTTATCTGAGGCATATCAAGTAAGTCCCTGCATAAACTCTTTTGTTAAATGTTGTGATGGCAAGTCTATGTGGTAAAGCTTTGTGAAGCTATTGTTAAACTATGTTTGCTTGAGTTGTAAACGTGGATATTTACTCTTTTACCGATTTTGTCAAACTAACGATTTTATCAAGAACACTATTCTTTCTCCTAAATTTTTAGAAAACTCTTCTAAAGAAAATCACGTTTTACAAAGCCAAGATATGGAAATATTTTGAATCAGGAATTAACGGATATGTTCGTTGAGTACTCAATAAGGGTAGGCTAACAATATTAGTCTTGGAGGGCTTGGGTAAGTCTTCTGGCAAAAGGCCACCTCCAGAAGATAAGCTCGGCTTGAAAAGGCGACAGTGATGGTTGGTCAGCCCGGTCCGAGCTAGCATTTGTACCTGGTAAGGTATTATTTATTTTCCCGGCATGGACACCCGGATGGTTTTGTTGGGTGTAGAGAAGGAGGAGTATCTCACCCAGTGGGCTGTACACTCACCTTGATCAGAACGCCCAATGTGTAGTAATCTGGTCTAGGCAAGGTGCACAAAGTGTGGTGCCTTGTCCTCATGGAGCCCAACTTGTGGTGACTGGCTGTTTATTCGAGTAGATGATTTATTTTGTATAAAGTATGACAATGAGAAAAACCCACTCCTTGCAAAGAGAAAATTATTTATGACTTGCCGAATATTTTTGCAAATGTTTTTCACTATGCATACACAAACTGTTCAAAGTACCATGTGCACACACATGACTTACTGAGATTTAATCTCACACTGTTTTATATCATGTTTTTAGAAGATAGATTATGTTGAGCAAGCGGGGCATGTGATAGTTGAAGCTTTTGTTATTTCTTTCTATTGTGTTCTAGGAGACAATTGTTGGTTCAAGTTTCTGATCGGATGTTTGTTTTTGTTTAGTTTTGCTCGTGTTTGAGCCGATGTAATAAGAGTTTTCCGTTATTTATCTAAGTTTGATTTCTTTGGTTGTCTTTTCATTTTTATACCTCATTTTAAAGACCCCTTGTCCTCTAGGACGAGGCAACATCCCCGCCCTTATTGGGTACGTAGTAGTGGGGTGTTACAAGAACCACCCAAAGCTAATAGAAGAGTTATGCCGACAATAGAAGAAGGGAGTTGGAGTTTCAGGTGGGGGACCGAACTTTTCTAAAGATAATGCCGAGTAGAGGGATTCTGAAGCATCCTAAAGGAGGGAAGCTGAGTCCTAGATACCTAGGACCTTTTCCCGTGACTGAAAGGATTGGACCTGTAGCATATCGATTGGAGTTGCCGGAAGGATTAGTAGGAATTCATTATGTGTTCCATGTGTCCCAGTTGAAGAAATACAATCCTGACCCGAAGCATGTATTGAACAAGGAGCCATTGATTCTACAGCCTAATTTGAGCTACGTTGAGAAACCAATTAAGGTTTTGGATCGGAGTGTCAAGGTGTTGAGAAGTAAACAGATACCCATGGTGAAGATTTTGTGGGATCATCATGGTACTCAGGATGCAACATGGGAAACCGAAGATTGGGTGAAGAAGAAATACCTGAACTTGCTCTAAAGGTATAGCACTTTGAATTTTGAGGCGAAATTCTCTTAAGGGGGAGATGATGTAATACCCCATATAAGACCACCTTTAGTAAGTGGGAAAAAGTCATGCATGTCATATTGAGTTATACCGCATTTTGATAATTTGAATTATTTTCTATGAAAATATTGGTTGTGGATTGTATGAATTAATTTATTCTTGATGTAGTTGGATTTTTTGAGCTTTCATTTATTGACGAAAGTTTATTAGACAAAGGGGTAAAGCAAGTGGGAAGAAATCAAGGGAGTTGTTAGGAGAATATTTAGAAAGAAAATGTAGCTTGGTGGATAAAGCTTGGCATTTAAACCTTGACGGGCTTGAGTTTGAATCCTAGTTATTTCCAATCCTTTTTATTCTCTTATTTTCTTTCCTCCTTCCCTAATTTTTCCCTAGCTTGGCCGAAATCCCTAGGAGAATAGCCACTAGGAAATTAATTTCCTAAGAAGAGGAAAATAAATTAGGAGAGTGATTTATTTGAAAATTATTTTATAAAATATTTGAGAACAAATTAAACTTTAGTTTCTAATATCTTATCATAATCTTTTAGAGACTTTTAAAGATTACTAATCTAGATTTTCTTTTAGCAATATCTAAATAATATACTAGTAGAGAAAAATATATATAAGAAAGTATATAGGTATTATTTTCAAGGAAATAAATTTCCTTATTTTATCTTCTTTCAAATAATATTTTTATTTATGGAAATAAAAGGCTTAGAGGTGAATTTAAATGAAATAATTACCTCTTGG
Organism: Voacanga thouarsii; assembly: GCA_026120185.1. Classification (NCBI taxonomy): domain Eukaryota; kingdom Viridiplantae; phylum Streptophyta; class Magnoliopsida; order Gentianales; family Apocynaceae; genus Voacanga; species Voacanga thouarsii. The sequence goes on from JANUWF010002331.1 coordinate 383,621, forward strand.
ATAAGAGGATGATTTTCGAAAATTTAGGAAGGAAAAGGAAGAAGAATTCGGTAGCTTCAAGGAAGTAGGAAACCAAAATTTTCTCTTAATATAACTATTTAATAGCTATTTAAAAATTACTCAAACTAAAATAGGAAATTAATTAAATTATTTCTTAAATAGATAACTTAGTTTCTTCACCAAATATTCTGGAAAATTGCATCAAAGTTGCCGCCACCCTTGGAGCAAGTATAACCCAAATCAAACTCTCTAAAACCTAGCTAGGGTTGTCCAAGAAAACCTTAACCAACTAGGACTTTGTTTTAGTCAAAAGAATAACAGAATTTTCCCCTCAAATTCCTTCAGAATTTTGGCCAAAAAAACCAGCCTTATTCTGCACAAAATTCTCAGCAAAAACCTGCGCAGAAATTCTTCTATTTAGCAAGTAAAATACAGCTACACAAAGACTTCTTTTCCTTCTCTTGTTTCGCCACTTTAGAGACCAAAACCAACCAGCGTTCTTCTCTCATTTTGTCCAGGTTTTTCCTCACTGTTTTTCCAGAATTTCGGCCACCCTTAGCTTCACAAACACAGCAGCAATCAACCCTAATTTCCTTGCAAAATTTCGGCAGCCATAGAGACACCCAAAGCTGAACAATTTTCTCTTGTGATCAAGAAACCCTAGCAAGACCAAAACTCCTTTAAACACCTAAACCTAACACCCTAGCCTTTTCTATACAGCAAACCACAAAAATATCCACCCTTTCAGCCCCTCAAACTCACAAAAAAACCAGCATTCAACCAGCTCCAAAATTCGGCCAGCCTATTCCAAGAACAAAACCAAAATCGAATCTCTCTACAAGGTAATTGATCTTCAACCCTTCAATTCAACTCCTACTCTCTTCTTTTCCTTTTCTCTTCCTTAAATCACGTCCATAAGGGACTAATTTTACCTATTCTTTGGTAAGACTTGATCAAGGGCATCCAAGCGAACCAAACTCTTCAACTATTGATTAAACTCAAGCTAGTCAACAAGGAGTTACCATGATTTAAGCCTAAATCGCTAAGAGATAATCAAGATCCTATCTTTATTGATTTAAATGGTCTTAAACTTCAAAATATTGGCTTAAGGATGTCTATGGAGTCTAGTATGAAAGCATGAATATATTAGATTGATGATCATGTTGAGGAAAGCCATAGACAAAGCATGTATGAGATAGGACATTGATGTATCTTGTCATGATGAATCTAGATCCATGCTAAATAGACAAAAGATGAGATCTTTTAATGTTTATGGGGCTATTTATGATGATTTTATGTTAGTTTAATATGGAAGATGTCATGTGATGAATTGATCTAGATCAATGAATGGTTATAATCAATAGAATAGTAAGGGAAAGTTATTCATGTGATCTATTGAATTAAATACCATGAATGAAAGAGGTAGATAATGAAAACATGGAGAGTCATGTTGTATGAAATAATGGATGGAACGATTGAATCCTAATTGTGGGATTATTTAATTTAGATAAGGAATGAGTGGAAAGTAGAGCAATCGATTGAGTGGAATTTAGTTGTGATTTATCCAGGTAAGTCCCTGTATAACTGTTTTGATAAATGTTACTTGTTTGCAAGTAATTTTTACAATGTTATTTGGAATTGATGTCAATACGATGTTTTGACACAAGGATTGAGCCTTGATTGAAAATGATGAGTTATATTGGATTGTTGTGAGACTTGGATTGGAAACGTGGATGTTTTATTTTCAAAACGAATTTGCTAAATTTTGATTGTTCAACTAAAAAAATTATTTCTTAAACCATTGTCAAACGATTTGAAAATACTATTACGAAAAATCACGTTTTACAATCAAATTAATTGAAGACTTTCGGAAAAGGGAAAATGATTCTGCTCCTAATCGGGGAGCGTTGAGTACTCAGTGGGGGTAGGCTAGTAGTACTAGTTTCGAAGAGTAAGAGTGAGTCTTCTGGCAGGAGGCCACCTCCAGAAGATAAACTCAACTTGGAGAGGCGGCAGTACTACTTAGTCAGGCCGGTCCGAGCTAGCATATTGGTCCACGTGGACATTGTTGATCCGGATTGGACAACCGGAATGTTGGATGTAGAGATGAAAGAGTATCTCATCTAGTGGGTGAATTCCCCAATGCCCATTATTGAAAGAATATATTGGGAAGCTATCATGGTAGTAACCATGATATGGATTGTGTTACTATATTGTTGAATCATTTGCTAATCCCTATTTAATGAATTGTGAATATGATGAAATAGTGATTTATTGTGAACTGTTTTGGATTGATTGAGCAAGGCTCCTTTGTATGATTGTTATTGATGAGATTGGCTTGCAAACACGATTTTGTAATTTTGATAAACCTGCATACAACAAATGCTGGGGAGTGTTGAGATTTAGAAAATAAAAGTAATTATTTGTTTTCCAATACTATCCATTTATCTAGAAGAAAAATGTGATTGTTCGTTTTCGTAAAGTTATCATTTTATCTATAAAGTTTATTAATTTCTTCTATAAGAGTTAGTAGGTTCACTATTTGTCCTTTAAAAGAATGTACCATATTCTGTATAAATAAGGGTTTTATGTAAATAAATAGAATATTAATAGATGTAATTGAATCATATGAATGAATGCTAGATTCTTCACTTTGCTTTCTACAAATTCTTTAAAAGTTCTCTACTTTACAATTTTCTTAAGTTTGTTGAACTTTATTTTATGATTCTATGTAAATCAAATTTACAATATATGATCGATTTAGTGATAATAAACGTTATTGATTTCCTTCAAAGGGAGCCTATAAATAAATATTTTTTGTGTTTAAAAAATGCACCTAGTTTAATCCTTTAGGTGTATTTAATTAGTTTTCCAACCTTATGTTGGTTGGGGGTGCAAAGTGAAAGTACCTGAGGAGGAAAGTAATGTAGAAGTAAATCAGAAAAACGTCATGTTTGATTAAATTAAAATGTAGAACAGAAGTAACTTTCCCGCTACGTTAGTAAATATTTCCTTTAAATTTTAGAAGGGTTAAAGAGTATATGACATTAAAATATAAATATATCCTTATTTAATACTTTTCAATTGTTAAAATAATAAAGATAATAGATATATTAATTAATTTAATGAAATGAAAAATATTTTATTTACTCTTCCCCCACTTCAACCAAATAAAATAAAGATAATTCTAATTTATTTTTCCTAATAGAAGTAAATATGCCTCTTCCTCTTCTCTTTCCTCTCTGTGAACTTAAAAAAATATTAAGATGCAATAAATTGATATTATGTTCAATTTTTTAAATATTTAAATATAATTTTAAATTTTTATAAAGATGTATAAATTTAAAAATTAATATTACAATCTACTTAAAATGAATAATAAAATTATTCATATTTTGTAAATGAAATTTATTTTTATTAACATTACCATTTCTTTAAAAAAAAAAGTCTAAAATAATATTATTTTAAAAAATTACAAAACAAATACACTCCTGCTTTAAAATAGTATTGGTTTCTAATTTCCACAATTAAAAAAAAAAGTACTGGAAAATTTCAAGGGCATAATTATGAAAAGACCATATCTGTGGGTTTCCTCATAATTAGCCCAAAGAAAACAGGGAAAAAAAAAAAAAAACACCTCCATCGCCGGTTCTGTTCTTCCTCTCCAAGAAATCTTCCTCTTTTACTCTCCCTTATTTTACTGAAAGCCTGCTCAAACCCTTCGAAGTCTCTTCAATCTACAAATCCCAGACTTTTTCCTTTTGTTCAAGAAGCTGAATCTCTAGTTAAAATGGAGGCAATTTCCGGCGATTTTAACTCACCACACACGATGGGAACCACCATCATCGGCGTTACCTACAACGGCGGCGTCGTCCTCGGTGCTGATTCTCGCACAAGCACGGGTACTCTGTTCAATTAGCTTAATTAGTTATTCTTATATTAAAACTCTCCAAAGCCCTAGAAGAATGTAAAAAGTTATTATTATTTTTTCTGAGTTTTTAATTAGTTATTTTTGTTTGTTCAGGAATGTATGTAGCGAATAGGGCATCGGATAAGATTACGCAGTTGACTGACAATGTCTACGTTTGTCGTTCTGGATCGGTAGCTTAATTCTTCCCTCTGAATGTGTTGGAAAATTTTATGTTTTAACTGAAGTCAAAATAAATGCCGCAGATGTTGTATTCTAGCAGAAACTATAGGTTAGGTTATTTTTGGGATGTATTTGTTTTTCTGAATTTTGTTGTATTTTACTGTTTAAATTCCCGGGTTTCAGGGTTTGTTTGTAATTTATAATTCCTTTATGAAGTTAAAAAATAAACCTTTAATTTTTTGGGCCTCCTAGGATGGAATTCTTACACGCAATAACTTGTGTGAGAGAATGAAGTTAAATGTAATACATTAGATGCTGATTAACTTAGATTGAATACTAGATTTAGGCAATAATTTTGTCTGACTTCTGCCTGTTTGTTTATGGTGTACCATTATTTTATTTGCTTTTGAATTTTTTTGCTTATTCTGCAGAGAAAATGAATCTCTATGCTTCGTCTGAATTATGGATTTTTTACCAGGAAAAGAATGAAAAGTGAACGCTAAAGGAATGGTTTCTCTAGGTTCCTTGCCTGTTGGAATACAATGGACCTGCTCTTGTTAACTTTTCTAATCTGATTTTGGCTTATAAAGATGGAAGAAGCTAATTTTGAAAATTAAAAACTGCTTCTGCTTATGACAGTAGTTAAATGTAGATGTTATAGTTTTAACAGATTTTTAAACAGTTTTTCCAATGAGCAGCTTTTTCTTCAGTAGCTTAAAATAAGCTTAAAACTAAGGAGAAAGGGTCTATTATCAGTACGAGAATATATATACTGTTGCTGTAAAAAAACAGGATGGTAGAAAGGAAAATAACTAGAGCGCTGGAGTTGTCTACCAGGCTTGTTGAGCAGTCCTGACATCATTTTGGCTGTGAGATGTTTTCTTTCTTGTTTTATAATAACTAAACATGAGAAAATTATTTTCTTAGAAAATCTTTTGCATTTCAAAATTTGGGCTGTTTTATGTACCAGAAGATGACTGGGTCAAGGATTTTTGTTTGAACTGTCAACCTAGTTTTAGCTGATCTGCACTTAATGGTCTGCGATGTAATAATTATGCCATAAACATTAATTACATTTTATTTAATTGTGTAATTTTGTGATGAATGAATAGTAAAGAATTCTTTTTATTTAATCATATAATATTTGTGATGAATGAATAGTAAAGAAGTTAGAATAGTAATGAAATTATGAAGTCATTTACTACATTTAAAAACGTGCATTAATAGAAAGGTACAAAAACATGTGGTGTGACAGAATGGCTGAAATAAGTGTAAAACTCCAACCTCATACATAAGATCCTATACATGATTTATATGTGATTATGAAATTAGTTAAACTTAAGTAAGCGGTTCTGAGGGCTATGCTCCATTCTTTTGTTGCCTCCACATGGCTTCAGTCTTGGCCGTGACACTGAAGCATTATCAGTCTCCATATAAATTTCATTGGCAGCTGGACATCCTTTAATCGTTTAAAGATGAATGGCAGCATAAGACATTTCTCACTACAGCCTTTTCCCACCAGGTCTTGCTGGCGTGGTTGCAAGCATAGAAGAAACTTCATGGAATTTCTTCTGTTGCTAAAACATCAAATACAATACTAAACGTTTTTCTATAGTTCACCATCATTTCTGTTAATTAATAATGACAATATGATTTACTACAATAGTGTGATATTTTTGGTCCTAGTGCTCCTATAGTTCATGCGCACCTCTGTTGATTTATAATGATATGAATTTGATACAATTGCATGATATTTGTTCGGCATTAAGTGGCAAATTTTTGCTTCTGGTTATTGTTGCTGATTTGTAACAAGTTTACAAATGGGTAGAAAGTGGTGGAATAATTGGAGTGCAATGTTTATTTACATGTGTTTTCCCCTTTTACAGGCAGCAGATTCACAAATAGTATCAGACTATGTTCGTTACTTTCTTCATCAACATACGTAAGTGAAAATAACCAAAGGAGTTCTCTTTGGTCTCAGTGGAATGTGTGGCTGTATAGTTTACATTCTTGCATTTTCTCATATTATGTTGGCCTTTGTAACAGAAAAAGTAAGGTGTTAGTGATGAGTAGAACTTAAAATTATCCTGAGCCAGTGTCAAAAATATCATATTGTTGAAGTGTTACATTTTCAGCATTGGAGTTGGCGTTTAAGTATTCCCTATTATAGTGTTATAGTACTTTAAGAGGGACATATGCAACCAAGGTGCATCAAAATAACATTTCAGATTATGTGTCTTTTGCAAGAATGATTAAAACCTGTTTAATCACATATTTGGTTTGCCTTAGCTGCCATTTTAGGTTCATCCTTGAAAATTTAACCAGTTAAAAGCCAACTAATAGTGAAGCAACAATCAAATTAACTTTTTTGAAGCCTACATGGCCTTAATGTTTATCATCTCCACCTCTGAGGCACTACTTTACAAATTCTAATTTCTGTTTGGGGCTCGTGCTCCCTGAGAAGAGGTCTTCTCTACAATTGTCTCATTTACTTTTTCTTCCATAGCTGTAGTGTTTATGTTTGGTGTTTTTCTGATTTTAAGTCATGAATACTTGATGCAGGATACAACTTGGGCAACCTGCGACTGTGAAGGTTGCCGCAAATCTTATCAGATTGCTATCCTACAATAACAAGGTCTGTTTTCAGTATTCCTTGAACTATCACAATTTGCTTACAATCACAATTCTTGGACTGTTTTCAAGTAGCCAAGATCTCTGGTCAAATTGAACAAGTCCCTGTTAGTTTCCTAGATATATAGTGTATGTATTTGGAATATGCTAAGATCTACCAAGCATTCGGTAGAAAATACTGAATCTGTTAGATTTTCCCAGAAGTAAGCAAGTTAGTGGTGTGTATTGTACTTGTATAAATTTGAGAAGTTCTGGCTTTGGTTTTATTCATTTACTTATAGAGAGATAAAAAGATATTCACATCACTGCCATTAACTATCAGAAGAAGAAATATTGAATAGGATGAGGATTAAATAGATTTAGTTTGCCGAATAGCTTGTTACTGAAATGTGAAAGTTAAGGCTTAGTCTTCCCTTAGTGTCTTTGTGGAGTCCTGATCTGAAGAGCCTTTCTCTTAGATTCCCTTTTTTCTTTGGTGAGTATCTGTTGCACTTTCTTCCCCTCCCCCCTGCCTATTTCTTTTTTTTATCTCTCCTTCTTTTTACATTCTCACTCTTTTCACATATTTTTATTGAGAAATAGAGATTGTGCAAAATAATTAGTTTGCACAGAGTTTTGGTATTGGTGATGAATTCTGTGGACAATCAAAGCTCTTGGGTTGATTACATATGGTAGTAATGGGCCATTAAAAATCAGGTCAACAAACTTGGTTAACTTGAAAGGGTTCTAAGTGTATGAATAGTTCGGATCTCTTAAAGGGATTAGTGAGATAAGGTTTACATATAATATGTATTTGAATACATTTTGCGGGAGAATGGAACTCCAACTGTAGATATCTACGACTGCAGTGTACTTTCATGGATTTCTGTTGAATTGGATTGGCTTGACTGCAACATAATAGACGTGCTGGTGATTTTAGATGTCTTAAAAGTAAAATAAGAAAACTGATTATTATTATTGTCATAGGGAAGATTAACTACAGTAGTTCCTTAATGACAAGCATGGTTCCCATTTTTTGCAAGAGGTTTTCTTAGACACAAGGAAAAATATACAATTTTCAGAAAATTACTGTTGTTTATTACTAGTCCAATCTATAAATCATATGGTAATAAGAATCTTAGTCTGATTCTGGTTACTAAGGTCTGAAATTATCCCACTGATGCAGGACAAACTCATTAAAACTGCCCCAGGAATATGCCCTAGGATTGGTTAAGGTTTATGTAAGGTTACCAGGCTGAAAATATCAATTAAATGCAGGAAATCTGTCTAATAGTGCAAATAAAGAATAAAAATAAGAGAATAAGAGAGAGAACTCTTAGCATCACACCAATAGGGAAGGATAAACCCTAGGGGTCACATCTAGGACCTTATCACACCTTAGGCTTTGATTGCATCACACAATCAGAAATACAGAAACATTCAGTAGACTCTTTATGACTCAAGGAAAAGCATACATAAGTAATAGAGAATTTATAGATCCAAAATTCTAAGCTAGCTAGGACTAGACTCTTTAAGTTTCTAAAGTATAACTATGACAATAGAATTCTTAAACCAATCAATTTAGGAATCTTAACTAAACAGAAATTTAAACTCCTAGCAAACTTCACTCTTAGAAAACTTCTATAATAAAATTACCTAAACGCTCTAGATCTCTAAAGGCTCATAAAACCCAATTTACCAAATATTTCCAACTATAAACTCTAAGACAGAATTTCTAATATTAAAGCTGGATTGTAGAATCATTGCTTGACTTAGAACTTTCCAGTTTTTGCACCTTTTCATCTTCTGCATCATTCTCCCCCGGTTGGAGAAAACTCATCCTTGAGTTTTGAACAATGATAGGAAAAAAGTCAAGAACAGAAACCCTGGTGTCTTAAGTGGAAAGTTTGAAATTTTCCTCATGTGAAGCACACAAATTAATCGTGTGGTAGAACTCCATAGGAAGAACAAAATCAATTCTAGAAGAATATTGAATGTAGGTTTCTTGCATGACCTTGTACTTTCCACGATCCCAAACAAATATTTGAGATTTTTCCTTGTATTGTATCTTGTGTACAGTCCCAAGGCCAGCAACTAACCCCCTTGAAACTCAGCTTCTACAGGTTTTTTTTCAGCAAATCTTCACCCTTTCTTCAAGAACAATCTCATCATCAACATTCTCCGAAGTCATGTTTGCATCCTGTTTGTTCAAGTATGGTGCCTTGTTGGACGTTAGTTTTTGTGTCCTTTTCCAATAGAACTTCCCTTTCACCCTCATCATGAACACTTGCTTCTTTGTCATCCTGGCCAAGTTCCATTGACACAATAAGCCCACTTTCCACCCTTCCAAATTTAGAATCGGCTTTTTCAGCTCCTTGTTCAATGAGCTGTAAAGTCTCTTGCTTCACAATCAACTCACTCTTCCTAGGCCCTTTTGCTCAATGTTCCTGCATAGTTTCTGCACTCAAAGGCTTTAAAACAAGCTGTTTCCCATTGAAGTCAAAGGAATAAGTGTTTTCCTTTCCATCGTGCATCACCTCTCAGTCATAAAGCCAAGGACGACCTAATAGAATATGTGTAATAGTCATTGGAATGACGTCACACCAAATAGCATCAATATAAGGGCCATGTGTTAAGCTTCCCAAACATCTTTGAGTCACCGGAATAGTAGTACCATTTATCCATGCTGCCTTGTATGGTTCTGGACGTAATTCTATAGGTAACTTAAGCTTCTCAACTGTAGCTTCAGATGCAACATTCGGGCAACTACCTCCATCAATAATCAGCTTTCTAGTCACATTTCCACAGCAAACTAAGGCTTGAAAAATATAAGTTTGCCTTCAATCTTCACCTTGCTGTAAAGGATCACTAAGAATATGCCTTAGTACAAAAAGTAAAGATGTGTCTACCTCATCTTCCTCAAGCTCGTTGTTTTCAAGCTTTGGCATATCTTTTGTGAAATCAGCCTCTTCTTCAATCTTGGACTTTGCATCTGTCCTTGCACTTGCCTTAACTCCTACATGCAGATTTTTTCTTGGCTGGGCATTGCCATGCATAATGTCCCTTCAGACTGCAGTTGAAACATTCATTCTTCTCATTCTTCTTATGATTTTCAGCAATTGGAACATTGCTTCTAATGTCACTAGGATCATAATCATCTTTCCCTGCTACTATCTTCAGTAACTGTCCATTAGCTGATTGCTTCATACTCTTCTCAATCCTGTATGCAAGCTGAAATGCATCATCTATTGTGTTTACTGGATGGGTTATCATCTGGTCACGAATGTCTGGTCTCAACCCTTGTTTAAAGCGAGACAAGGACTGTCGGGAATCCTCAACACCTCTGCAACGAATTTTCAGTTTTTCAAACTTATTCATGTACTCAACTGCGGTCATACTTCCTTGCCTCAAGTTAATGAGTTCATCAAAAACGTCTGTTGGTAGTACCGAGGTAAATATTTTTGTTTTAGTTCCAACTTCAGCTCTTCCCATGTCACATGTGGATTCCCAGCAAGTTGTAAATCATACTACTTATCTGTCCACCAGATTTGAGCTTGCCCGATAAGTTTCATTATTGTATACCGAACTTTCCTCTCATCAGACATGTCATTCCAATCAAAGAACCTTTCTAAAGTAGTAAGCCAATCGGTAAAAGCTTGTGGATCAATTCTACCATCAAAATCTGAAACTTCAATATGCACCTTTCTGGTAATATCTCTGGTTGAATCATAAATATCAAGTTTACCATATCTTCCAGCCTCAAGAATGTCATGGGCCATACCTGGAAGAGCACCTTGTGGCTTTTCCATGAGCTGAACACCTCTGTGGTCAATATTTTCAGGCTGCAAAGGACCTGGATTTTGAGAATCTGTCCCATGCACAACATCTTTTCCGTCACGCTCAGCTCCACTGCTGGTTGTCTCAGAAGTTGTGGCTGAATTGCCTTCAGTTCCAACATAAGAGGCCATTACCCCATTGATTTTAGCTTCCAAGGCATCAACTTTCACCATGGTTAGATAGAGCAACTCATAATACTCCTTCTGTGTACGTTGGATGATAACTTTTCCCACTCCTAGTTGTCATAGGATAAGAATTCTTGGGACAGCAGGGGGGGAAGAAATGGATCTTTGATAAAAGAACTGATTTTTTCCTCCTCTCCAACTAGTAAAGATGAAAACTTCTACAAAAGAAAGAAGACAAAAAGATAGCTCTGATACCAAACTGATGCAGGACAAACTCGTTAAAACTGCCCCACGAATATGCCCTAGGATCAGTGAAGGCTTGTGTTGGGAAACCAGGCTGAAAATATCAATTAAATGCAGGAAATCTGTCTAATAGTGCAAATAAAGAATAAAAATAAGACAATAAGAGAGAACACTTCGTGTCACACCAAGAGGAAAGGATAAACCCTAGGAGTCACACCTTAGGCTTTGATTGCGTCACACAACCAGAAATACGGGAACATTCTGTAGACTTTGTATGACTTCCAAAATTCTAAGCATACATAAGTAATAGAGAACTTCTCTATTTATAAATCCAAAATTCTAAGCTAACTAGGACTAGACTCTTTTAAGTTTCTAAAATCTAACTATGACAATAGAATTCTTAAACCAATCAATTTAGGAATCCTAATTAAACAGAAATTTAAACTCTTAGCAAACTTCACTCTTAGGAAACTTCTATAAAACTACCTAAATGCTCTAGACCTCTAAAGGCTCATAAGACCTAATTTACCAAATATTTCCAACTATAAACTCATAAACCAGAATTTCCACTATTAAAGCTGGATTGTAGATTCATTGCTTGACTTAGAACTTTCCAATTCTTGCACCCTTTTGTGTTCTGCATCACACACCCTGCAAATAAGCTATAACAAATTTTCTTCCTGAATGATCTATTTATTTAGAAGAAATGTTTATATAATTTTTTAAATTTTAAAATAAAATATTAATTTTTTTAAAAAAAATTTCTGGTGTCTATTTGAGGATTGTTGACTTTAACACTTCTTTAAACCTGAATGAACAAAGTAAGAGATTTAATAATTAACTTAATGACATTAAAATTGCTTGTATGTTCATCATACAGATCTTTTGGTAATAGTTCATGTATTTTGGCAGGATGGTTGATGCATCATTCAGATTTGCTTAAAGTTAACTGTATAAAAAGCCTTCTTTTTCTATTTTCATTTGGGGACTTCATTTTACTATTCTCTTCTATAGGCTTAACTAATTAGTCTATTAGGGCCAACTTTTATATTACTCTTCAGAGGCATAAACTAATGATATCATGTATTTATCTGATCTTTCGCATACAACTTTCTTTTTCATTTTGATTTGCTTATGTGCAACTTCTTGTGCATCTTAATGTGCTTCTTACACTATCTGAGAAGCTGCTTTGTAAGTCCTATTCTTTTACACATTTACTCAATGAAAGTCTACACTTTCTCAATTTGACAGAATATGCTGCAAACTGGCCTCATAGTTGGTGGATGGGACAAGTATGAAGGAGGTAAAATATATGGAATACCCCTTGGTGGAACACTTCTTGAGCAGCCCTTTGCTATTGGAGGTTTGTTTTTCTTGAAAATTCCTGCTGATCCGGTCTTTCACTTTTTTGCTTTTTGCTTGCAGCTGCTGTGTATGTCTCTTGCCTATTCCACATTAGTCTTTTCTTTGTTATACATGGGTCACAATTTTTAGATAATATCTCATGAGGCTTTTATTAATACCCTGATTTGCCTTTTTTGTTTTCTGTTTCTTTCAATGCTTTTTTTTTTTTAATTTTATTTTAACAATATGGCTCTTGCATGAGGAGGAAACATACGGTTTAATTCTTTGTCTAGGGCTCAGTGTTTATTTTAGTCGCAGTTTGTGTCATCATCAATATAGCCCTTGGAAAAATTCTATTGTAGTTACTCAAGAATTGGTTTTAGTTCAGTATCATTGTGATGCTCCTCTGTTGATTTCTTTGCTTTTGATGCTTTTTCTTTCCAACACATTTAGTCTAAAATATGTCAGAATTTTTGTTTTCCTAGAGATAGTAATGATACTGCAAGATTTTGCAACCCCCCTTATAATGACTGTGGTAAGATAGTTTGTCGAACATTTTATAGTTGTCTTGGTGCAATACTACTCATTGAGGCTATAAATTCTCCATTAAATTTGTTATATCTGTAGGATCTGGTTCTTCGTACTTGTATGGATTCTTTGATCAGGTGTGGAAGGAAGGAATGACCCAAGATGAAGCTGAGGTTTGTGCATATGCTGCAAATAACTTGTTAACTTGTGCAGATGTAGCTTTTGTCATTACTTCCTTTTCTTAAATATATTAAGCACGAATACTTCTTTAGATGTGCTAAGGTCTTGAAACCAATTTGAACGTTGAAGAGGAGTCACTAAGATATTAGAATGAGAATTTTATGAGATATTGTTTACATCTGGATATGAGCTTGCATTTGCTAAACAATCAAGGCTAAAGGTTTTAAGGTGACAGAAGCCAAGTCCATCTTCTATTTTGCAACAGAACTTTTCAAGCTATCATAATCTTCAATATCCTTCACCTCCCTTATGATACACAAATTAAAATCTGATAGACTAAGAAATTGGTACTTTGTGTAGGTCATTTAGTGATTGCCACTACTGGTTTCATTTTTTCAGCTTTTGGAATTCCTTCTTGTGCTGTGGACAGTTTTCTGAAAATACATAAAAAACTTATACATCTAAAAGGTATTTACGAATAGGATGTTGAGATTTATGCAACATAATTGGGTTCTTTTATATGGATTTTCTTCACATTGTAAGTATGTACATGACGAACCCAACAATACTACCTCCCTGATTACCAGCAGTTGATGGTAAACAACGTACTTATCCTGAGGATCAGCTCTTAAGCTCCAAATATTTTACTCTTGACACTTCTTCCAGTTAATGGTTTTCTCCAAACTTCAGATATTGATTCCTCTCAGTCAAGAATGAGAAAAGGAAAAACAAAGGATGTTAATTATCAATAGTCCGGATGAACCAAATCTCTCTGCTGTGGCCAAAAGTTTTGTGATGCTCCCCAACACATGAAGGTTTATACAAAAGATAGCCATAATATATGTCATTAGTTGACTGGAGATTTTGTGTTTGTTGGAAACTTTGAAGGCACTCCTAACTGCATGTATTTGCTATTTGTTTGAATATTATATTCTGATTTGGTCTCCACTGCTTTTTATTCTTATATTTTTTTTCTTTTTGCTACAACAGAAATTAGTTGTCAAGGCTGTCTCGCTTGCCATTGCTCGAGATGGTGCTAGTGGTGGCGTTGTTCGAACTGTTACTGTGAGTTAATTCTTTAATTTTTGCTTCTTTGTTTAATGAAATTTAAGCTATAATAGCAATTGAGGTTCTAATGGAAATCTTTCTTCTCTTTATGGGGATAATTGCCATTAGGCATTGATTTAGTTTCAATTTATTATGCCTGTTTTGTGTTAATGATATAGGTTGTCACATGGTATGGAATGTTAATTGTATGTGTGTATTTTCAATGTTTTATGTTATTTGATAAAAATAGAAAAAGAACGAAGATGGGTTTGGCCTTGTAATATCCGTTCTGGGTATGGCAGCCTAATATTTGCCTGCTTCGGATTGTGCCATACTTTGTGGCTGTCAATCTGTTAGCAAATTGTTTTGGAAATTGAAGTATATGACATTTAAGCGGGACAATAATTATGGAAGTTAACCACTTCTATAAGTTGCTTCTTTTGAGATTTGTAAGAGAATTGGCAATTTACACTCCTGAGGATCCACTCACCACCTTGGTTGGGTAGGAAAAGAAGGTATAAAAGTAAACTGGAGACACATCCTTTGGTTTGCTGTTAGAAGGTAAGGTGGGAGTGGATTAGTTTTACCTCACAGAAACAGTTATCTTATATCACGAGGATTCCATATCCTTTTTCTTGCATCTTTTCTCTTAATTACTAAAAAGTTCTTTTGTCTAAAATAAAATCCAAGTATGATATTGCACCCTTCTAGGTTGGTTTTTTGTAATCACTATTTTTCGCAATGTGGTACCTAATGGGTGTGGAAATTAGATATATATGTTTAGTTTAAGCATAGAGGTAGACAATTTGGATTGGCAATTGAGTTGCTCAAATTTTACTGGTAGCCAACTTGTTATCCTGAGCAACGTAGTGGATTGCTGTCTTACCTCCACTGATTTCTTTTTGAATGCATTGTAACACATAGTAATCTTGCAAAAGCTAGCTTAAGAGCAACACACTTCACTGGTACATGTACTTGTGACATGCTCATATGTAAGAATTTGGAGGTTCGATTTAGGTTCTGGTTTTTGTTACTTTTGCCTCTGACTTGTCGAATTTGTCATAAACTGAGAAAATCAGCAAAAGTATGATATCATCTTTGTTTCATCCTTTCATCAAGGTTCACATTTTTTCATCAAGTTGATAGTTATGCCATATTTTCTGATTCGTTTTTGCATATTTTGTGTCTTCCTCTAAATCATATTCTGTAGACACTCTTTGAATGCACTTAATTGGTCATTGTTGGATTTGACTGGACTATCTTTGACCAATTAGAACTTTACATAGTTATTCAGGAATTGGATGAGCTGTTCTACCATGTAAATCTTAAGCAGTGCGAGGAGTGTTGGTATATTGTAAGCAGGCGACGGCTCCAGGAACAGCTGAAATTATTTTTGGGACATAAATAGATGTGCATCCTGCATACGAAAATTTAGTGGATTATTGTGATATATGCAGCTTGCATGATAGGCTTAGTATACTTTTGTGGCACTTGATTATTTGAGTAGCTTTAATGGATCATGCATAAAGTTGCTTTGTTTTGATATTTATATCAATAGGAACTACGGTAGTTTGGGTTGTAATTGCTTCAGTAAAAACAGATGTCTTATATCCTTCCTTTATTGCTAAGTATAACAATATCTATCAAATTATTCTCTTTTACCTTTGATTATACCATCTTTTTTTTCGTATCTATATCCTTGCTGGTGTATTATTGACCCTGCTGTGTGTTTTACACAGATCAACTCAGAGGGAGTAACAAGAAAGTTCTACCCTGGTGATACTCTTCCTCTGTGGCATGAAGAACTGGAGCCTCACAACTCACTCCTGGATATTTTGTCAACGTCCAGTCCGGTTCCGATGGACAGTTAGAAATTACTGGCATTCAGCTTGAGTGTTGAACATTTGATTCCAGACTTGTATTTCTAGTGCAGCACTCAGTGGATAGAATCATCTTAACATGTTCCTGGATATATGATCTTTCTGAGATTTATTTGTGTTGGCTTTATTGCTTAATTTTAATGTTTCCGAGTTACTATGACTATGAAATGGAGGACCATGTTCCAGGTAAAATGAGCCTAGTGATGATTACGTTATACTGCTGTAAACATCTGGTTATATGAGCCTCGGAAGTTCTCAATGACCATATTAATTGATTCACGCCAATACTTTTACTTCTTTGCAATTTAATAATCTTTGATTAACAGCCAATGATCAAGTTACGTCCTAGCTCGTGGCAAACATAGGAGTGGCAGGTCTGTCAGTAAAAATTATTTATTAAAATTATTATTATTTATTATTGGTTTACGATAATGCGAGAGCAATTTCCTCCTTGTTAAGAGTATTTTTTGTTCAAATGTCCTTATTATTCTTTTGATTAAAGAGAATCAAATATTAATTTTTAATTGATTATAAACTGAGAAATTTACCTAATTATTTCATCTCTATATTCTAATTTTGTTCTCATTATTTATTCTTTCTTCTAATTTTTGGTTGTTCACTCTTTCATCTCTTCTCTCTCTCTCTAAAACAAAGGTTTTTTTTTTTTTTTTTAATAAAATCTTTTCTTTCTTATGGGTATGGTACAATAAAAATTGATGTATGAAAAAGTAGTTGTTGAATTCGGAGATCGATTTCTATGATATGTGAAATATTGTTTTGGAGACGTTAACTATTAACGGGGAGATTTTTTTTCTTTTGAAAAATGCAAAATGAAAACTTTGTTTCAGGGAGAAGAAAGAGAGGAAAAAAAGGTCAGAAAGAAGAGATGGAGTGAACAACTAAAAATTAGGAGAATGAATAAATAGTGGGAGAAAAATTAGGGCATAAGGAGATGGAGTAATTAAGTACGCTTCTTAATTTGTAATTAAGTAAAATATTAATATTTAATTAATGTCATTTGAACCAAAAATGCTCTGACATAAGGGAAATTGCCCTGGCAATGTTGCTAACCTTTATAATTTTGTTATCCAAATTTAACAGATTTAGTATAGATTAATTTCAAGAAAAATCAAAATTAAAATCGATACTTAATTGTAAATTATTGGTTATATAATCAAAACTAAGCCGTAAAAAAAAAAAAAAAAACATTTTTAGTTTTTAATTTTCTCTTTTATTTTTTTATTTGTGTTTTAAAAGTTTCATAAAATAAATAAATAATATTTACTTATATGTTTGTTTTAAACTTGAATATTTGATTATAATTAAGTTTATTTTTAATTTTTAACTAGGTTAATTGCTTAATATTTAGATAGATTATTATTTGTCACACATTGCATCCATTATATATATATATATATATATATATATATATATATATATATATATATATATATATTTATGGGTTAGGGAATTTCTTATTAATATCTAACGAAATCAGTATTGGTTGATATAAATAAAATTAAAACTTATGAGAAATTTTATTGATCATATAATCAAATAAATAATCAGTTGTAACCTATTGACAGTGGTAAAAAAACATCATATTGTTATCATCCTATAGCAAACAACTGCATAATTTGATTTTTAAAAAATGTAAAGGGAAAAAAATATTTTTGGAGGGACCAGCTGCATCAAGAAGCTTGAGACCAAGAAATGATCAGTAGAAGGCGTAGAAGAAGTCAGCATGAGGAAAAGAGAGGGCAAGGAATCGGAAATTAATATTAGAAGGAAATTATATAAAAATATATATTAAAAGAAATTTGAAAAATGTTTATGATAAAGGGTAAAATTTAAATGGATTTTTTTTAAAAAAAAATTAATTTTCTATGATAAAAGTAAAATTTTTAAAAATTTGTCTCAATCCCTGTAGAGGGAAGAGGGAAGAGGGATTTTAGAGAGCTGGAGGTTTAATTGATAGGTTTAGTGATGGGTTGTTTTTGTCCGATAAAAATAATTAAAATCTATAAAAATATATGAAGTTTTTTATTTTTAATAAAAGAGGTCACAATATATCTTATCATACGAGGTAAAGTTTTTTTATCATTTAAAATCTTTAACATGTTTTCACATTTTAAATTCTATTATTAAACACTATTAACTCAATAAATTTTAAATTATTTAATTTTAAGAGCTGAATTAATTTATCAAATGGGTTCTTTGAACCTTGAGCTTCACCTAAATGTCATATCTGCTCAAATTGTTTTGGAATTGAGGTAAGTTAATGTAGTAACTTGTCCATTTACAGTACAATTGACAAAACACTTGCAACATTTTGCTCATTCTATGCTATATTTGTTCAAAATTAAAACAAAAAAAAAAAAATTATGCCATTTACTTGATGTGTGAATAAATTACCATTTTTCTCCGTTGTAACTATTTCTAATATTCTTGACTCAATTTATTTATTAGTCAACTTCACCTCAAGTTTAAGCCTTAACTATTGAGATAGTTCAAAGGTTTAGATGGAAACCTCTCGAGAGATAATTTGGCACGATGGAGAATAGAATAAAGGTTAAAATTTTATATCATTTAGAGACACCTACACTTCATTTGGTTCGCAAAGGGAGAGAGGGAGAGAAAGGAGGAAGAAAAATGAATCCTTTATTTCTATTAGAGGAGGTAAAATATATTTATTCCAATTTATTTAGTTATATCGGTGATTATATAAAAGATAAATAAAAGATTTTTTTATTGTATTAAGTTTATTATTATATCTGTTATAGTTATTTGTTTAATTATTGAAAAGTGAGAAGGAAATGATATATTTACTTTCATTTATATTCTAACCCCTTCAAAATTAGAGAGGAATATTTGCTGATACGGAATGAGAGCTATTCCCTTTCTAGTTTACCTCCACTCTTGATTTACATCTAACTAAATATAAGTTTTTGTATTTCTTTCCAAATACTTTATTTTTTCCACTCCAAGCAAACAAAGCGCAAGAGGAAATAAGGTAAAAGTGGGGGATCTTAGGGGCTAATTTGCCAAAAAAGAAAAGAGAAGAAATGAGAAGTAAATATTTTCTGGCATGTAAGAAACACATATGACCTTCCTTTCTTTTAAGATATGGACAATGTCTCCAGAAATTTTGGGACATCAGATATAAATGACCTTCCTTTCTTTTAACTTTTTTTTTTCTTTTCCTTCCACACCATAAATATTAGTTATCTCTTCTATTGTCCTTCTCTTTCCTTTCTATCTATTCCTCTTCTCTCCTCTTTTTTCCTTTTCTTTTTGAAGGAATTAAGGAAGGGAAAACAACAAACCAGAAATTTTTGTGAGGCAAACAAAAATAATGTTATTGAGAAGGAACACGAAGTTGGAGCACTAAGGTTCTTGGAGACTAATTCTCAAAGTCCCACACATCTCAAAGGGGTTTATAACTCTATCTATATGGTTACAAAAAATCTTGACTTCTAATAGCATTAGGACAATGATTGAATACAAATTCCTAATCCTATCTTACATAGAAGTTTAATAACTTCTCATTAGGAAATCAAATAACATTAGGAAACTACCAAATACATAACTCAATATAATTAAAATTAGTAAATAACAAAAGTCCTAGTTAAAACTCGGTTTAATATTCTAACATTACCTCCCTTAAACTAACTTTTTCAAACATTATCACTCCTAACATCTTCTTCAACTTCAAAAATGATTCAGCCTTCAAAGGTTTGCTGAAGATGTTTGCAACCTGGTCCTTTGTAGGACAATAATAAATCACTTCTTGATCATGAACTAAATCACAAATAATGTAAAACATGATGTTTATGTCTATGTAATACTAGATTCTTAAACAAATCAATAGCTAATTTATTATCACAAAAATATAGTAGTAGGATGACCCTATAGATGTTATAGAATGCCAAGCATCATTCTCAACCATAATTTAAAGTGGCACCATTCGTAACTACCATATATTCTGCCTCAATTGTAGACAAAGCAACCACTGATTCTTTATTTGAAGACCAAGAAAAAAAACTAGAGTGCAAATAGAATGCACAACCAGATGTACTTTTGTATTTCACAATATCACCAGCCTAATCACTGTCTATATACCTAACAAGAGTTATATTATTAGTATGCAAATAAAATATGCCATCAGATTGCATACCTCTAATATATCTCAAAAACCATTTTGTTACTTGCAAGTGAGATTGACGGGGAGATTCCATAAATCAGCTAATCAACCTAACACCATAAGTGATGTTAGGCATGGTAGAAGTTAAGTATCTCAAACTAGCATTAAACAATCATCCAGTGCCATATTTTGTCAACTTTAATTTTTCTTCAACTAAAGTCATGATAGGGTTGGCTATATCCATTCTAAATTTCTTCAAGATATCACTAGCATCCTTTCTTTAAGAGATAAAAATTCCTCTATCCAATTGATAAACTTCCAAATCCAAAAAAAAAAAAAAAAAAAAAACTTCAATCCCAAATTTGTTATCTCAAAATTACTAATCTTAACCTCCTTAAATTCAAAAATTAATCTAGAATTGTTGCTCCTAAAAATAAGATCATTAGCATACAAGCACACAATAAGTATATCAATATCACCATTATACTTTACACATAAAATATGCTCATATGGACATTTTTCAAAACCATGATCAACAAAATAAGTATCAATGCGAGTATACTAAGCTCTGAGCTTACTTCAACCCATATACTTCTTTCTTTAATTTATAAACTTTATTTTCAGTACCTTCCATCACATATCCTGGAGGCTGCTTAACATACACCTCATCTTCCAAAACTCCATTCAAGATAGCAGACTTAACATCTATTTGATAAATTCTCCAAAAATTATGAGCAGTAAGAGAGATAAGCATACGTACTGTACCAAGTCTGGTAACAAGTGCAAATACCTCAAAATAATCAATTCCAACCTTTTGTTTATATCATTTTGCCACTATCCTTACTTTGAAATGACCCATCTCTTCAAATGGTTTGTATTTGGCCTTGTATACCCATTTGACACCAATAGGTTGTTTATCAACTAGAAGAGAAGTTAACTCCCAAGTTTTATTTTTCTTAATAGCATAAACTCCTTGTCAATAGCACAAATCCGACGATCATCATTTGCAACATCCTTAGAGGTAATTGGATTACAATCTACAAACAACGCAAAATTAACAATATCTTTGTCAGATAAATCATTGTCAGTATTAACAACATAGTCCTACAATCGTGTTGGTAAATGATGTTATCTTTGAGGGTGATTAGAAGATTGTACTGTGAACTAATAGTTTACTTAATCTGCTTTCCTTCTTGTTGAACTAAATCATCATTTATCAAAGTTTCTATTTGTAGTAGAATTGAAGGTAATAATATTGGTTGTGTATGAAGGATCAAAAATGGAAAACATCAAAGAAAACGCAGCGGGAAATTTTCATTTTTCCGATCCACATCTAGGGAGAGTACTTACATGTCTTGTTTGGTCACAGATTAACCAACAAAGTGCTAGGTTGCACTGGATCTTGCGATGGAAAGGGAGAAGGAGACCTTGGTGGTTCTACCGGTATTCTTGTTAATCTTCTACTCCTACGCATCAAACTTCTCCAAGCTTCTTCTCTTAGTCTTTTGGTGTATAACTCTACCTTGATTTTGGGTTAGCTTGGTGAAAGCTCCTTTGGATAACCAATATCCACTCCTAGAGAGAAAGGAGATAAGGAAGAGGAAATGCAAGAGGAAGGGTAGCTGCACACACAAGAGGGAGAGAGTTAGGGTTGGGAAACCTTTCCATCTCTTCCCTATATATTTTGGTCACCCTAGGGCTTAATGAAACCCTAGTGGGCCAAAACACACTAATCCCTAATGGGCTTGGTGTTGGGCTCATAAACCAATCCTCTTTATTATCTTTTTTGGGCTTTATCAAATACCCAAGACAATTTTCAATTGGACTCTTAATATATGTTAATATATATCAGCCCAATGAAATAATTTATTCCAGTCCAATTTTCTAAATTCATTAATTATCTTTTCTGGGTTTTATGTAAAACTCAAAACTAATTAATTAATTCTAATTAGCCTTTTAGAATAAATTTTATTTCTCTTCTAAATAATTATCTATGAAGCCCAAATTGTGCCTAGACAACATCAAGGTAACTTGAGCTACTTCGGGGACTAAGAGACATATTATTCATGACTACTAAAATGATAAAAATGCCCTTACTATCAAATAGCTGCATTTTACCATTTTAAATATTTTCATTTATCACCATATGAAAATATTCACCCTAAGAATAATATTGCTAAAACAATGTCTCCGACTTACAGGTAAAATAACGGAAATACCTCTCTATGTAACACCCATCAATGAGATAGGATAAATGTACTAACACCCATCTCAAAGACATTTATCATCCTTAGATTTCTAGTCCGATAATCTGTGACTCACTCGAATGTACTTGCTTATCATTAGAAGCTACCCAAAAGCACACATTCTAGAGTCATGTCCTTAGGGCCCTGGATTATTAGATTATCTTGGACAATCACAAGGGAGTGATTTAACTTCACAAAATGAAGTATAGAAACTCTGTTGCATGAGTCCATCTTAACTAATTAGAGTAATATACCCAACGTATAAGGTTATTGAAGGCAAAACATGGAAAAATGAAAAATGCACAATAGCATGCTAATGAAAACAGAGCACACGCAGAAACACAATGGAAGAAAATTTTTAATACCTCTGCTTGATTTCACTGGTCTAGGGGGTGCCGACACTGTTGGGATGTATGCCCTCTTAGACTAGGTTTCTGATGTAAAAATCGAATGTTTTAATAGAAGAATTTATTTTCAAAAATTGTTTGTGAATCTACAATTTTATTTGTGTACAATTATGTTTGGAAAAGACCCATTATATTTAAGTAAGTGGTCTATGTGAATGGAGGTCTTTCACAGTAAGGTATGGATCACGAGTTACTTAACAGATAAACATTCGTTCTTAACCGATTGATGAGAATGGGAATCTCATCATGTCTAGGTTATTATGTTGTGAATTCTAAATGGGGAATGGCTTACCTTTAGCCAGTGAGTAGTCCACTCACTTTATGATATAAGCGTATTTCGAATATGTAGAATATGACATATAGTAGTGGTTTCTAAAAGTACTATATGGTAGAAACCTAGACTACTACCGCTACAGCGTAGACTAGTACTCTACGACTTGAGTATGAGTTGGTGGTCTGACGAAGTTGGAAACATATACTTTGATATGCTATAGTTGAGGTTCTATCGTAGGGCCAATATACTTGCATGTTGGGTATGTGTGACTAGTTAGTTACGAAAAACTTGTACAAGATAGTTTTTATACTATATCACCCCTTGTGGTTGTCTGAATGATCTAAATATCCAGGGTCCTGGGAAACATGACTTGGATGTTTGCTTTAGGGTAGCTCCATTGGAAAGCGAAAATAATCCAGGAAGTCGTGGATCATTGGACTAGAGGCTTAAAGATGGTAGATACTATTTAGAGAGGTGTTAGTACACTTCTTCCTCTCTAAATATACGACGATGTATAGAGGGATATTTTAGTCATTACACCTGTAGGTCGGAGACTTTGCTAACGTAGCACTGTCCTTGGGGTCAGTATTTTCTTTTGGTGATATTAGGAAATATTTAAAATGCAAAATACAACTATTTATATGGCAAGGGTATTTTGGTCATTTTAGTAGCCAATGCGGTGTGTCCTTTGGTCCCTAATATAGACCGTGAGTCCTAATTAAATACGGGTTAATGAATTGATCTTAAATTAAATGGAATTTATTTTATTTAATTAGCCTGATTTCATTGTTGGACTAGAATAAAATAAAGGTCTATAGAGAGAGAATTGATTAAATTAGTTTAGTGGGTTAATTAATTATTCAGGGTTTTGACCCAGTTTGAATAATTAAAGATTGACTTGGGACTAAACTAATATAGGCTTATTTATTGGACTAGTTTATTTGGGTTGAGAAATTAATTATTAATTGGGCCATTTATGTGGTTCTAATTAGAATAATTAATTAAGCCCAAAAGGTTAAACTAAGAGTCCAATGACCCAGTCCACTTTAACCTAGGGTTTTATTTAGGTTAAACAGAAGAATTGGAAATAACATTGTGGATAGAACATACATTCTCTGGGACGGCCTCTTCTCTGTGAAAGAAAGGCCAGATGTCTCTCTCCCCCTCTCTCTCTCTCTCTCTCTCTCTCCCCAAAAAAAGGTTCCTTAGTCTGTAGTTATTCACCAAACGGATTTAGGCAGGCTATATACTGGAAGATCGAGAGATTGGCATTCACTTACATGCAAAGACGGAGTAGGAGACTTGCAAGAATCGCACTAGAGGCTTCCACCAACATACCTACCCCGGTAGTACATGTTCCAGTCCAGCCAACTGTTAGAATGAGGAAAAGAGGTAATTTTTTTTTTTTAACCTCGGTGTCCGAACAGAGCCTAACCGGCGTCGGCTAGGGCTGCCAGAGCCGGCGTCGGCCCTATTCGGGAATCCCCTGTTCTTGTTTTTTTTTTTCTAGTTTTTGATCTTCGCTTCCCTGCGTGCCCTGTGTTTTTCACTTCCTATGCCTTCAGGCACTTCGGTCTGAACCGCTTCTGCTTCTGAGATAGATCCTTCAGGCTGTTGTCCTGCAAGCTGACGGCTTCTTCTAGGCATCAATGCTAGTTCTCTTAGCTATCGGAATATAACCCTGCCTGAAAATGCCTGGTGAAAGCTATGGATGAAGGATGATCTTTCTACTCCGACTAAATGCTATTGAGCATTAATTAGTTAAGACATGTCTGTTCTTGTTCTCACAGAGAACACACGCGAGAGAGAGGAAGAAATCGTGAGGCTTTTTTGAGAAAATAGAACGTGCTTCTGTGAACCTCTGTAGTTGCTCTTTGAATCCCAACAACTTTAATAATAGGTTATTATCCGAGCATTCAAAAATCAAATAGAAACCCTAAGGCCCACGTCATGTTAAGCCATTTAATAGGCCTTTGGATCTTTAGCCCAGTTAATTGGGTTAAGCCTTTAATTTAATTTAATTCCTGGACTAATAGAAGCCCAATAATTAAATTAATTAAATAACCCAATGGACCAATATAAACCTCAAACCTTGGCCCAGTTCATTGGCTTTAGCCTTTAATTTAATTTAATTATTCCTGGACTAATACAAGTCCAATGATTAAATTAATTAAATAATCCAAATGGGCCAATATATAATTATCCTTTTTTGGACCCTTTATTTTATTCTAGCCAGGCTACTCGAATAAAATAAAATCCATTTAATATAAGATCAACCTCTCAACCTAAAACCATCATAACTTATGGGCTATTCCAAGGATCAAAAAACACATCGCCTTGCTACTAAAATAGCCAAAATACCCATGTTATAAAAATAGATGTATTTTACATTTTAAATATTGCCTAATATCACCATAAGGAAATATTGACCCAAGGATAATGCCGTGTTAGCAAAGTTTCTGACCTACAAGTGTAATGACTAAAATACCCCTCTACGCATCGTTGTCCATTTAGAGAGAAATAGTGTACTAACACCTCTCCAAATGATATCTACCATCCTTAGACCTCTAGTCCAATGATCCACGACTCTTGGAATATTTTCGTTTTCCAAAGGAGCTACCCTAAAGTAAACATCCAAGTCATGTTCCATAGGGCCTTGGGTATTTAGATCATTTGAACAATCACAAGGGACGATATAGCGCAGAAGCTATCTTGTACAAGTCTGTCTTAATTAACTAGTCATATATACCCAACATACAAGTATATTGGCTCTACGATAGAACCTCAACTACAACATATCAAAGTACATGCTTCTAGCTTCATTAGACTACCAACTCATACTCAAATGGTAGAGTATTAGTCCACGTTGTAGCAGTAATAGTCTGGGTTTCTTCTAAATAGTACTTTTAGAAACCACTATTACAGGTCCTGTTCTACGTATTCGAAATATGCTCATGCTATAAAGTGAGTGGACTATTCACTGCCTTAAGGTAAGCCATTTCCCATTTGGAATTCATAACAAAATAATCTAAACATGATGAGATTCCCATTCTCACCAATCGGTTAAGAACAAACGTTTATGTGTTAAGTAACCCGTGATCCATACCTTACTATGAAAGACCACCATCCACATGGATCACTTACTTAAACATAATGGGTCCTTTCCAAACGTAAATCGTGCATAAACAAATTTTTGAGAATAAATTCTTTTATTAATAAGTTCGATAATTATATCAGAAACCTAGTCTAGAGGGTATACATTCAACAATCTCCCACTCGCACTCTAAGACTAAGAAAGTCCGTAGGTACCTGCCTCTATGGTATCTAAGTGTCTCTTGAAGATTCTTTCTATCAAAAGCTTAATGAAGGGATCTGCTAGGTTATTTTTTGAGGCTATCCGTTCCACCACGATTTCCTATCTCTGGATGAAATCCTAGATTAGGTGGCACTTTCTCTCAATGTGTTTCCCCTTCTTGTGGTTCCTGGGTTCTTTGGATTGCGAGACTATTTTAGTGTTGTCACGATACACCACAATCAGTCTGTCTATGTGTGGCACGACTCTAAGTTCTGAAAGGAACTTCCGAAGCTAGACTGCTTACTTAGATGCCTCGAAAGCTGCCACATACTCAGCTTCCATGGTTGAGTCAATAATGCAAGATTGCTTGACACTCCTCCATAAAACAACTCCTCCAGACAAGGTGAAGACATATCCACTAGTGGATTTTCTCTCATCCTTATCTGCTTGGAAGTCTGAGTCTGTGTATCCAGTAAGAACTAAGTCATCAATCTTGTAAACTAGCATATAATCTCTCGTACCTTTAAGGTACTTAAGAATATGCTTTATAGTTTGCCAATGAACCTCCCTAGGGTTTGACTGATATTTGCTAACTAAGCCTGCGGCAAAGCAGATATCTGGCCTAGTGCACAGCATGGCGTACATGAGACTTTTCACAATCGAAGCGTAGGGAATTCTACTCATTCTGTATTTTTCTTCTTAGGACTTAAGATAGTCTTTTGAACAAAAAGATAACCCATGCCTGCAAGGGATTAGAACTCCCTTGCATGAGTGAAGAGAACTTTAGATGAACTTATGCGTGGGTTGAATGCTCAGCTCCTATGGCTAAACTACTTTATGGTTTGCTGGAAAATTTTCTGGTTTGTTGAAGCTATGTTAGTTCAGAATTTCCCAAGGGATTTTTTAGCTTTCTACACACACGAAATGGCTGCTTGATAGCAAGGAAAGAAAAGGTATTTTTGCTGTATTTTTTTCCAAAATCTAGCCAAAAGGAAGAGCTGAAAATAATTCCAACTTTATAACAAAATAAGTATTAACAAGATAGACTTCTTTAGAAAAGAAACCATGGTGATTGAATCTTAGAAAACAACCACACTATTATCCCTACTAAGTTTCAGCCAACTTATGCCCATGGGCTGAAATTTTTGTTACGAAATTCAAGTCCAAGATTATCCAAGATATTTTATAAGAAAATTAAAAGAATTAAAGATATAGGAATATTTTAAATTTAAATATGCTAGGACATAGGTTGCTAAAATAATGGATATAAAACTCCTCTAGATTTTCTTTTTGCATGAGATCACATGGTTAGAATATTACCATTGTGTCTCCCCAAGAAAACATTCCTAACTTCATGGTATGCAACAAATAAAATTCAAACATTAGTTACGGTAACTAAAAATAATGCCTATTTAATGGGATTTGATCTCAAAACCTTAGGAATTAACCACAAAGCTCTAACCACTTTACTACAGTAACTCATGTTCTTATTTTTCCAAGCTAATTCTCTTCCTTTCTGAAACCCCAAGCTTCTTCCTATCTCACTTTAAGTAAAATTCCCAAATAATGCTTAATACTCAAAGTACAAATAAACTATATAATCCACATATAATAATTCTAAGGCACACCAATTTATCTGATAAATATATTTTTATGCAATATGTCATGAAATACATCCCATCCCTCTAATTCTAGGATAGGTTTAGGTGGGGTTTTACACTTCTTGGAATCATTTTGTCCTTGCCCTCGTCATTGGTCCTTGTGTCGTGTCTCCCCCTTCTTGTTCTTGTCCTCCATGATGAAATAGAATCTCATCATCTCCCCCTTCTTGGAAAGAATTTGTCTTCAAATGAACTCCATCATTTACATCAAAAGGAGAAATATCTCTAACTTTGAAAGTGGCGCTAACATGATTCTCATCGGGTAAATCTATTTTATACGTGTTATCTTCAACTTTGGTGAGAACTTGAAAGGGGCCATCTCCTTTTAGATCCTACTTACTTTTTCTTAAGTTGGAAGCCTTTCTTTGCGGAGGTGCACTCATATCTAATCTCCGGGCATGAATGACACCTTTTTTGTTCCTTGGTTGCGCTTGAAGGCGAGCTCTTCATTGTGCCTCTCAATAGTAGCCTTAACCTTTTCATGGAGAATCTTCACCAATTCTACCTTTTGGCCTGCATCAGGGTTCATTCTACACCTAGAGAGGCAAAGGAACCAAATTCAAAGAAGTTAGAGGCTAAAACCATATATAATTTCAAATGGAGAATAGGAAGTAGTAGAATGAATAGTCCTATTGTATGCAAACTCAATGTGTGGTAAATACTCTTAGCAATTATTTAAGTTCATCTTGATGATGGTTCTCAAGAATTGAGTAAGTGTTCGGTTCACCACTTCCGTTTGTCCATCTGTTTGAGGGTGGCAGGCTGTGGAAAACAAATGGTTAGTGCAAGTTTGTTCTATAAAACTCTCCAAAAATGACTAAAGAACTTAGTGTCACTATCTGAAATAATAGTCTTTGGAATCCCATGCATCCTCACGACTTCTTTGAAGAATAAATTTGCAATATGGGAAACATCATTACTCATGGAACAAACTACAAAATGAGCTATCTTTGAGAAATGATCAACAATGACAAATATAGAATCCTTCCCCTATTGGTTCTAGGTAAACCCCAAATAAAGTTTATTGAAATATCAACCCATAGTGCATTTGGGGTGGGTAAAGAAGTGTATCAGCTATGAGGGAGTGATTTAGATTTGGCCCTTCTACAAATTATGCAATCAAAATAATGTTTCTCCACGTCCCTTCTCATTATTAGCCAAAAGAAATGTTTTTTAAGGATGCTTAATGTTTTTGTAGCACTAAAATATCCCGTTAATGCCTACTATGGGCCTCCTTAACTAGCAATTCCCTAATAGAGCCCTTGGACATACAAAGCCTTACCTCTCTAAATAAGTAACCATCTTGCCTATAGTATTTGGCAAAAGCACACTTTTAACAAGCAAAAAAAAATATCCCCAAACTCCTTATCATTGTCATATAATTCTTTCACCAAGTAAACCTGAGAAGTTTAGCCTCTAAAGAATTTAAAAATACATACCTTCAAGATAGTGCATTCGTAACCACATTCTCTTTGCCCTTTTTGTATTGAATGACACAAGAAAATGTCCCAACGAACTCCATCCACTTTACATGCCTCTTGTTCATTTTTTTTTTTTTTTTTTTTTTTTTGCTTTTGAGATGTTTAAGAGTCTTATGATCAGTTTGAAAACAAACTCTCTTGGTAAAAGATAGTGTTGCCAAAACTCTAGGGTCCTAACCAAAGCAAAGAGTTCTTTGTCATAAATAGAGTGATTGAAAGCTGTCTCGAACAATTTCTCACTAAAGTATGTATTGGGCTTTCGATTTTGGGTCAAAACTTCACCTATCCTTATTCCACTTGCATCAAACTCTATCTTAAATGCCTTGTCAAAGTTAGGCAAGATGGGAATTAAAGCTTGGCTTAATTAGTCTTTGAGGGCTTGGAATACTTTTTCTTGGGCTTTCTCTTACCTAAATCCTACTTTTTTCTTCACTACTTCGATTAGAGGGGTTGCCATAGAGCTAAAATTTTTTATGAACCTCTTATAAAAGTTAGCTAGCCTATGAAAACTATGGACTTGGGTAATGGTGGTAGGGGTGGGCCAATCTTAGATTGGTATAACTTTTTCCTCATCAACCTCAATTCCTTTGGCACTCACAACATACCCAAGAAATGTTACCCTCTCCAAACAAAAAGAGTATTTTTCGAAATTAACATACAATCTCTCATTTGATGTGCAATAAGCATATATTGAAGATGATTCAAATGATCCACATAGACTTGATATATATTAATATATTATCAAAGTATACAACAACAAATTTTCTAATGAATTCCTTTAAAACATGATGCATTAAACTCGTAAAAGTACTTGGAGCATTTGATAACCGAAAAGGCATATAAAGCCAATCATACAACCTTTGCTTAGTTTTAAAGGCTATTTTCTATTCATCCCCTTCTCTAATTCTAATTTTGTGATAATTGGACTTCAAATTAATTTTTGGGAAAATGCATGTACCAAATAACTCATCAAATAGATCATCTAGCCTAGGAATGGGATAGCAATACTTAACCGTAATATTGTTAATGGTATGACAATCTACACACATGGGCCATTTCTTATCCTTCTTTGGCACCAAGGGAACCGGAACTGCACATGGTCTTAGTCTCTTTTTTACGTGTCCCTTCCCAAGTAATTCTTCCACTTACTTTTGTAGCTTTTTAGCCTTATCCAAATTGCTTCTATAAGCCAGTCGGTTGGGAATGATAGTTCTGGGGACAAAGTCAATTTGATGCTCAATGTCTCTTATGGGTGGTAGTTCTTTAGGCACCTCATTTGAGAAAACATCTTCAAATTATTGGAGGCTGCAATTTCATTAGGCAAAAATAAAGTAGAGTCATTATTAGAAACATAAGAACCTTTGCAAACAAGAAGAACAACCGGTTCCTTAGCTTCTATAGCCTCTATGAGTTCATTTTCTTTTGCAAAGTAGTTCACTCTTCTTTTACCTCCCTTATCTTGTTCTTGTTTTCTCCCATCCTTAATAGTCTAGGGCATTTGTTATCCCATCCTCTCTCTGAACTCCTTTTCTTTTCTTTCCTCTCCAACTCTTCTTTTTGTTTGGCATCTTGTGCTCTCTTTTTCTTCTCTCTTTCTTTCATGATTCTTTAATTTTTATTCACCTCACTTTGGGGCATGAGGGTAAAAGTAAATTTAGACCCTTCTTTGAGAAGGGAGTAGGTGTTTCTTCTACCATCATACTTCACATTCTATTCATATGCTAAGGCCTCCCCAATAGTAAGTGGCTCGCTTGCATTGGTACCACATCTCATAGCACATCATCTTTGTAGTTTTACATCTTAAAAGATACTAAGACTTGTTTGTTAACCATTAATTTCCCACTATTATTCAACCATTGTAACTTGCAAGGTTTTAGATGTTTAATCCACTTTATGCCTAATTCATCTACTAAGCTTGCACTATTCACATTAATGCAACTATTGCTATCCATAATGGCACTACAAGGGGTCATGTTGACTAGACACCTTGTGTAGAATATGTTTTCTCTTTATTAATGATCTTGGTCCTCAATGGCTTGAGAATTGAAGGATTTTCTTGTAATTCCAACAAAGGCATAATCTTGACCAATAATCTCCCCTTCATCACTTTCCTCATTCTCATTTTCTTTTTATCCTCTATAGTGCCTTTCTCATTCATCCTTCTCTTCAATAGAGACTTCTCCACAGCAGTTAGTGCACACAGTCCCTATGCTAGGACACTCATGGGTAGTATGTCTATAGCCAAGATGCCTAAAGCACTTGATATCTCTATTCTATTGTGATCTCTCTGTGGCTTTCCCTTTATCGTTGTTCCAACCTTCCCTAAGCTTCCAATCTTCCCTCGGTTTCTAATCTTTTTTTATTTCCATCATTCCTTTAGCTTGTTGTTATCCCTTTGGAAAGGTTTAGGGAAGCATCCTTCTTGAATTTACAATTTTATGTGTGCACAATTACGTTTGGAAAAGATCTATTGTGTTTAAGTAAGTGGTCCATGTGAATGGAGGTCTTTCATAGTAAGGTATGGATCACGGGTTACTTAACACATAAACTTTTGTTCTTAACCGATTGATGAGAATGGGATTCTCATCATGTCTAGGTTATTATGTTGTGAATTCTAAATAAGGAATGGCTTACCTTTAGCTAGTGAGTAGTCCACTCACTTCATGATATAAGCGTATTTCGAATACGTAGAACATGATCTGTAGTAGTGGTTTCTTAAAAGTACTATATGGTAGAAACCTAGACTACTACCGCTACAGTGTGTACTAGTACTCTACAACTTGAGTATGAGTTAGTGGTCTGACGAAGCTGGAAGCATATACTTTGATATGCTATAGTTGAGGTTCTATCGTAGGGCTAATATACTTGTATGTTGGGTATGTATGACTAGTTAGTTAAAACAGACTTGTACAAGATAGTTTCTATACTATATCACCCTTTGTGATTGTCTGAATGATCTAAATATCCAAGGCCCTGGGAAACATGACTTGGATGTTTGCTTTAGGGTAGCTCCCTTGGAAAGCGAAAACAATTCAGGAGGACGTGGATCATTGGATTAGAGGCCTAAGGATGGTAAATGTCATTTAGAGAGGTGTTAGTACACTTTTTCCTCTCTAAATGTACGGCGATGTATAGAGGGGTATTTTAGTCATTACACCTATAGGTCGGAGACTTTGCTAACGCAGCACTGTTGTTGGGGTCAATATTTCCTTATGGTTGTATTAGAAAATATTTAAAATTCAAAATACAACTATTTATATGGAAATGGTATTTTGGTCATTTTAATAGCCAAGGCGGTGTGTCTTTTGGTCCCATGTATAGACCGTGAGTCCTAATTAAATATGGGCTAAGGAATTGATCTTAAATTAAATGGAATTATTTTATTTAAGTAGCCTAATTTAATTATTGGGTTAGAATAAAATAAAGGTCCATGGAAAGAGAATTAATTAAATTGGTTTGGTGGGTTAATTAATTGTTCAGGGCTTTGGCCCAGTTTGAATAATTAGGAATTAACCTGGGACTAAACTGATTTAGGCTTATTTAATTGGACTGGAAAATTAATTATTCATTGGGCCATTGAGTTGGTTCTAACTAGAATAATTAATTAAGCCTAATAGGTTAAACTAAGAGTCCAATAGCCCAGTCCAGTTTAACCTAGGGTTCTTTATTTAGGTTAAACAGGAGGATTAAAAACAACGTGGTTGTAAAAAAAAAAAAAAAAAAAGAGAGACGGCTTCTTCTCTGTGGAAGCTAGACATCTCTCTCTCTCTCTTTCTCTCTTCAGAAAATTCCCTAGTTCATTAGTTGTTCATCAAACAGTAGTTAGGCGGGCCATATATTGGAAGATTGAGAGTTTGTCATACACATACATGCAAAGGTGGAGTAGAAGGCTTATAGGAATCGTATCAGAGGCTTCTACCAGCACACCTACACCGGTTCCGCACGTTCCGGTATAGCCAACACTTAGAACAAGGAAAAGAGGTAAAATTTTTAAAACTTCTGTAACACCCCACTATCTAGGCCCAACAGGGCCGGGGATGTCACCCCGTCCAAAGGACAAGAGGTCTTTATTACTAGATCACATAAATGAAAATAAAATAATACTTTAAAATTAAACTTATTACAACCCAAGAATTCAAGAACAAATCCAAAATAAATGGTTCACTATCATCTCTTAAAGCAACATATAAAATAAACAACATAAAGTCTTCCGAGTAGGCAACAAATGTAGCTACTCATCTCCACAGCATGATCAACTTGAAAACATGGCATAAAAGGTGATGCGATAAAAATCTCAGTAAGACTGTGTGTGCATTGAGTGTTCTAGGTAAAACAGTTCATGAATGCAGGTTGTAAAAATTACATAAGAGAAAGTGCTGGCAAGCGAGAAATAAGGTTAAAAATAAAGAGTGGCATTTCTCCTTTTTGAAACAATACATGTGCACAACAAATACAATCACTCAAATGGGCGATCATGGGTTATCACATGTTAGGCCTCATGACCATATAACAATCAGAATGCCACACTTTGTGCAAACTGACAAAAGGTAGGTGATCGGCCTACCGGGTAAGATACTCCTCATTCTCTACACCCAAACAAACCGGTTGTCCATTCCAGAAACACACAGTCCATTTGACTGAACTTGCTAGCTCGAACCGGCATGACTAAGTAGTACTGTCGTTTCTCTAAGTTGAGTTTATCTTCTAGAGATGGCCTCCTGCCAGAAGACTCACTCCTGGTCTTCAAAATTAGTACTACTAGCCTACCTTTATTGAGTACTCAACGTTGATTGTCCCACTTGGGAGAAAACTGATAAAACATTGCTTTACTTGGAAATAGCAATTAAGGGTTTCTAAAATTCGTGTCAAAGTTGAGTTTTTAGAAAGAGTTTAGTGTTTGTGCAAAACTACTTGTTTGGTTTTCAAAAGATTTATTTGACTAAACAAGAAAGGAAACAGTCCTTAATTGCCTTTACAAAATAAGTGTCCATACACTTCGCGTTTGGCTTGCCATAGTAGCCTTTTGTCATCAAATAAGTTTATGCAGGAGCTTACCTGACCCTTTGCTTGCAAATTCACAAACGTTCCAAAGCTGACCTAACCCCGCTTGGGGTAA
Source organism: Voacanga thouarsii (assembly GCA_026120185.1). Taxonomy (NCBI): domain Eukaryota; kingdom Viridiplantae; phylum Streptophyta; class Magnoliopsida; order Gentianales; family Apocynaceae; genus Voacanga; species Voacanga thouarsii. The sequence goes on from JANUWF010002331.1 coordinate 418,129, forward strand.
ACACAAGTTATATGGTTATACTCAAGCTATTCACTTCCATAAATAATCCTAGATCAACTTATTACAATCATGACCCTAATGTCCTAAGCTTTAAGGTTGGATGATAAGGGGTTTTATAAAATAAGTCTAACTTAATAAGTGAAAATAACTAAGGGTTGTAAAATAATTACTAATAAGTTATAGGTTCAAATATAAGTCTTGATTGTTGCTATTAATAAATAAACTAGAGTTTAATTTATGAAGGATCCTAAGTCCTAGGTGATATTATTAAAAATAATAAATTATTACTAATTTCTTAATTAATAATTGGTAGATAGAATATAAATAAAATTAATATTAAATAAATTTTATCAAATTTTGATCAATAGATAATAAAGAAATTTCAATAGTATTTATGAATATATGGCCTACAAGATTATTATTTTACCTATTATTATTATTATTATTATTATTATTATTATTATTATTATTATTATTATTATTATTATTATTATTATTATTATTATATAAAAGGCTTTATTTAATAATATTATAATATATATAAATATTTATATATATTATTTTTAATAAAAGATATCATTTATTTGGCTAAAATATCACTATTCCATTTAATATTCCAAATCCAACTTCCTAGGGTTTTTAATTAACGTAATAAAATTGGCTAATTAAAATAGCTTAGGATCAACAAGGTCATGATTATAATTTTCCTATTGCTAACAAGAATCATGAACATATACTCCAACATCAATCAACAAACTATTCCATTCATGAGTAAAGGCTTAAATCCATATCCACTAGCACATGGTCAAAACTCTACTAAGCATAATTATATTCATGGCTTTAATGAAAACAAGAACATAACACCCTATTCACCAAAGGTGACATAACATCTAGCATGCTTAAACATCCAAACTCACTCAAATCATGAAAACATGCATCGATCCACAAGAACTATCATGAAACTTAACCATGGTAAAACATCCTCATGCTTCAATATCAACTCCTTCATACATAAGTACATACTCAATCCCCAATCATATTCCATCCTTTTCTAACAACATCTATGAGACATGATTTTAGAATTAAAGAGGGTTAAGAAAAATTCTGGTTTTGATCCATTAGCAGATTTTTGTTTTCAATGTTTGATGTTATAATATCCATAAATGGACTCTAAAGAGTGAGTAGATGTGATCTAGCATTTTTGGAAGAAATTGGAGATGTTTAGAGTGGTCTTAGGCTTGGAGAATGGTGGTGTGTGTTCTTGGTGTTCTTGGAGAAATGGAAAGAATTAGAGAGAAAGTTGAACGAAATTGCTGAAATGGTCTTGGCCGAATGATTGAGGTATTCTTGTGACGTGATTTTCAGATTAGGGAGAAGAGGGAAATTAGGTCATTTGAATTTCAAAGGGAGTAGTTTATGGAGTGAATTAAGGTAGGAGATAGGGTAGAATGGTTTGATTAATGGAGGTTCTTGGGAGCTTCAATGGCCAACTGGTTTTGCTGAGGTTTTCCTGAGATGAATGAGGTTTAAAGGAGCTATAGGTTGGCTGAAATTCTGTGTGTAATGATGGGAGGATTTTTGGTTGTTTAAAGCTTAATCCAAGGTAGTTTCATGGAGTAATTTGCTGGAATTTTGAATTTTAATTAGAAGCTTGATTGGAGTAATTGAAGGAGGAATCTAAGGTGTGGCTATGGTGTTCAATCATGTAGGTCAGTGGAGGAGTGGGATGAAGTTTAGTTCATGGCTGACTAAGGTTAATTTCACAGAAAGTTGAAGTGATTTTCGGACAAGTCTTGAAGAGAGAGTAAGGCTGGAATTTCTGGTTTGATTTTCGCATGGCATGCTGGAATTTTTGTGCAGTTTTTCTGTAATGTTCCAGCTGTCTTACAGAGAGTTTGAAGGGGTTTTGAAGGGTCCTTTAAGGCTGGTTTCCAGCCTTTTTTATGGAGGACGGACGAAGCTGAATTGTTGGTTTGAAAGGTGGAAGAAACAACTTGGTTTTTGGCCTGCTAAGCTGCGAAACTTGCCCAGAATTTTTTTCTGGTTTGCACAGCTTTGTGCAGTCTTATTTTTGGCAAAGGTTTTCAGTCTTCAAGTTGAACAAGTTGGTCATTTTTCTGGCAGCATTTGAGTAGGAAAAATGGTTGAAGTTTTTGAAAGTTAGGCTGCCCAAGATTCTGGAAAAATTTCAAATTCCTACCATGAAGAAGATGAACACTATGAAGTGGAGTTTTGAAGGTTCAACCATGGAGATTAATTCTCTTGGGAACCTTTCTTAACTCCTTCCTTATATTCAATCAAAACTCTATCCTCTAAGAGCCATTTTCAAAATTCCAAGATCAATAAACCTTGCTGAATTTTCTAGGATTAAAATATGGCTTTGGATAAATTAAATAAACTTAATTGGTAAAGAATTAACATAAGCTAGGGAATAAAAAGGACATGAATCCCTTAAGAATTCTTGTAGGGCATAAGAATAGGATTAGGACATTCCCTTCATATCTTCCCTATGACAACACTCCTACTTCCACTTATGGCATGCAAGGGACAAAAATACTCTAACTTATAAAATAAAATTTAATCATGATAAAACTTAATTGGTGGGGTTTGAACTTAAGACCTTAGAGATTAATTCCAAAGCTCTAACTACTAAACCACAACAACTCTTATTCTTATTTTCTCTCCCAAATATTCTTCCTATTTAATCTTCAAGCTATCTCCCTATTTTCACTTCAAGCAAAATTACCATTTTACCTTTCCTACTCAATAAGTACAACTAAACCTTTTAGACTATAAATCACAATTCTAAAGCACATAAAATCATTCAAAAATATATATTTATGTAAGAAAGTATGATATGCATCCCGACCCCCTTACTCTAGGGTTGGTTTTAGGTGGAGTTTCACATCTTCCCCTCCTTAGAAGAATTTCGTCTCGAAATTCAGGCATACGTCTATCTCAAATCGGGATACTTCCGCTTTATCCACTCTTCTATTCCCTATGTGGCATCTCGTGTGCCATGATGCTCCCACTGCACTTTTACCATCAGAATCTGCTTATTTTGGAGAGTCTTGATACTTCGGTCCAATATCCTCATGGGTTTCTTCACATAGCTTAGGTCGGGTTGCAACACCAACGACTCATCATTTAAAACATGACCGGGATCGGCATTGTACTTTTTCAGCTGCAACACATGAAACACATCGTGAATTCCCGTCAATCCATCTGGTAAATCCAATCGGTACGCCATCGGCCCAATTTTCTCCTTTATCGAAAACGACCCTAAATACCTTGGATTCAGCTTTTCGCCTTTCGGATACTTTAGAATTCCTCTATTTGGTGTCAATCTTAGGAATATCTCGTCTCCCACTTGGAATTCTAACTCTCTCTGCCTATTGTCAGCATAACTTTTTTGTTGACTCTGGGTTTCTTTCAACCTTTCCCTAATTAACTTAACCTTGTTTAACATTTCCTGAACACAGACTTCTCCAATTTTTCTTGTATGAGCATCTTCTGACCAACTCCAGTATAGCGGTACTTGACACTTGTGTCCATACAGTGCCTCATACGGAGCCATCCCAATCGAAGGTTGGTAACTATTATTGTACGACAACTCCGCATACGGTACATATTCGATCCACTTATCTCCAAAGTCTAGCACACACACTCTCAACATATCCTCTAGTATCTGTATAACCCTTTCTGATTGCCCATCGGTTTGCGGATGCGCCATCGTACTGAACTTCAGACTCGACCTCATTGATTCTTGAAAATTGCCCCAAAATCGAGATGTAAATCTCGGATCTCGATTAGACACAATACTTGAAGGCACTCCATGCAGTCGGACTATTTCTCGCGCATACGTCTGAGCCAACTTTTCCAGGGAATCCCTTACATTCACTGATATGAAATGCGCTGATTTGGTTAGTCGATCCACCACTACCCATATGACGTCCTTTTGGGTTCTTGATGTAGAAAGTCTGGTAACAAAGCCTATGGTCACTTCCTCCCACTTCCATTCAGGCACTGGTAATGGTTGCAACAGTTTTGTTAACTTCTTGTGCTCCGCTTTGACCTTCTGACAGGTGAGGCATGTCGAGACATACTTAACCATGTTCCACTTCATTCCGGGCCACCAATAAGCCCTTTTCAGATCCTAATGCATTTTGACTTCTCCCAAATGAATGGCGTATTTGCTCTTATGCGCCTCTTCCAAAATTCTGTCCTTTAATTAGTGCTTTTCGGGTACACATAACCGATCTCTGAAATACAAAACTCTCGCTTCGTCCTGTCGGAATTCACTGCCTTGCCATTTGAGCTCATTGTCCTTGAAAAGCTGAAATTTTGCATTACTTTGCTAAGCTTCAATAATTTCCGGCCTTAGGTCTGGTATCAACTTTAGGTTGCTAACAACAATTTTCTCCTCTTGCACTTCTGCTCTTCTATCCAACACATCCTGAACCACTTGAATTTCCTGCACCCTTAGCCTGGCCATACTGACTTTTCTGCTCAGGGCGTCAGCAATAACGTTGGCCTTTCCGGGATGATAGTTGATTGGACAATGGTACTCCTCAAAAAATTCCATCCATCTCCACTGCCTCAAATTCAAGTCCTTCTGGGTGAAGATGTAGTTCAGACTCTTGTGATCAATGAACACTTCATATTCTGCTCTGTACAGGTAGTGCCGCCATTTCTTCAAAGCGAACACAATTGCTGCCAGCTCTAGATCATGCGTGGGGTAATTTACTTCATGAGGCCTCAACTTCCAAGAAGCATAGGAAGGTCAAATAATTTTAGAAAATCCTTCAATGAATCTTTTATAATACCCAGCCAATCCTAGAAACTTCATACTTCTGTTAGGTTCTCTGGGTGCTTCCAGTTCATCACTGCCTTAACTTTCGCAGGGTCTATTGTAATTCCTACCTTAGATATGACATGCCTCAAGAAAGCTACTTCTTTCAACAAAAATTAGCATTTGCTAAATTTGGCATATAGTTTAGCCTCACATAGTTTTCCCAATACCTTTCGAAGATGTTCCTCATGTACCTGAGGGTTTATTGAATACACCAGGATATCGTCTATGAAAATAATAACAAAACAATCTAGCTATGGCTGAAACACTCGGTGCATCAAGTCTATGAAAGTAGTAGGAGCATTAGTAACACTAAACGACAACACTACAAACTCAAAATGTCCATATTGTGTGATAAATGCAGTTTTAGGAATATCTTCCTCTCGAATTTGGACCTAATAATATCCATACCTCAAATCTAGTTTAGAAAAACATCCTGCTCCTTGCAATTGATCAAACAATTCATCAACCATAGGCAACGGATATTTGTTCTTTACTGTCTTTGCATTTAACCCACGTTAATCTATACACATTTGAAATGAACAATCTTTCATTTTAACAAACAACACAAGTGCTCCCTACAAAGATGTACTAGATCTAATAAATCCTTGCTCTAGCAATTCATGCAATTGTTTCTTAAGCTATTTCAACTCTGTCAATGTCATTCTATAGGGAGTCTTTGAAATAGGTTCTATAGTTGGGATTAGATCAATAGAAAATTCTACTTCCCTTACTAGTGGTAACTTTTTCAATTGTACCATAAAAACATCAAAATATTCACACACAAGAAGAACATCCCTCGGTTTGTTCACTCCTCCTGGCTTATTCATGACATAAGCCAAAAATCCAGTACACCTTTTCCTAATCAACTTTAATTCTTGATATTAGGGAGCTATTTTTCCTTTTGGTCTCCCCTATAAATTCTTGCATCACTTTCCCAGGTTTATAAAATTGCACCCACTTATGTCTACAAGCAACCCAGGTATAATATTAGGATAACTAATCCATCCCTAAAATGACATCATAATCCTCTATAGGTAAGCATATTAAATTTTTTTTCTAGTACTATATTGCCCACTAAATGTCTATAGTTCATATGTATTTTATCACTGCTCATATGTTTTCCCAATGGTATACTAACAATAATTTCATATGGGGCTTCCTCTCCAGTAACTCCCACTCTTTCAAGAAAAGAATTTGCAAAAAAAGAATGTGTAGAACCCAGATCTATAAAAACTTTAGCTTTTTTGTTGACTAAAATACCACTCTGTATAACGTCATTCATTTCGAGAGGAAACAGTGTAAAAACATCTTTTTAAATGATATCTACCATCCCTAGACTTCTGATCAATAGTCCATGACTTCCAAACATGTTTCCCCTGTATCAGGAGTTATCCTTAAGCAAATATTCAAGCTATGTTCCCCAGGGCCATAGATCTATAGACCATTCGGATGGTTATAAGGGGGGTGATATCTCTAATAGGAACATAGAAGCTCTCTTGTATGAATTTAACTTAACTAACAAATCACACATATACTTCTATCTTCCCTAGACTACCAACTCATACTTAAGCCGTAGGGTATAAGTCCATGTTATAGCAGTAGTAGTTTTGGTTTCTCTTATTTTAGTACTTTGTGAAGCTACTACTAGGGTCCACTTCTATGTATTCTAAATACGCTTATACTTTGAAGTGAGAAGACTACTCAATGGCTAAAGGTAAGCCATTCCCTATTTAGAATTCATAATATAATAACCTTTATCCTAATGAGATTCTCATTCTTATTAATCGGTTAAGAACAAACATGTGTTAAGTAACCCATGATCTATACATTGCTGTGAATGATCTACGTTCATATGGACTATTTACATAAATATAATGATTCTTTTCCAAGAAAAATCGTGAAAAATAAATTGAAGTAAAATAACACCAAAAAAATTTAGAATAAAAACATTCATTTATTAATTCGAATTTACATCAGATACGTAATTTGAGGGTATACATTCCAACACCTAGGAGAAACAATGACTCTCAAACCCTAAGAACAATGAATTGAACCTTCTAAATCAACCCCAATCACTCTAAACCCAACTAGGAGTCAATAATAACATGGAAAATATGAACTCGGGCAATCAATTGAGCATCGAAAAGAACCCAAGATATGCTAGAAATCTAATACCCACTTTAAAATAAACATTAATCTATCCAAAGTAAGACTAAAAACCTGATTCTTAGGTTTGATTAAGGCCTAAGAGAAGTTTTGATTGAAGGGAATAATCCTAAAAGAAACCATCCCACCAAACTCTCATAGAGTTCTTGTAAATTCCTACCTAAAACTACCTTTATACTAGGAGAAGGATTTTCTTTTCATCGCATAACACATGTGCATATGATCGTTAAGATGAATTTATATGTTTTCATTATCACTTATTTATGTTTTGTTCTGTGTTAATGAGATAAGAAATTTTATTTTTGAGTTGAGAAGGCCTTAGGTCATAATTTTGTTGTGTGAAAAAGAAATATAGTTAGCTTTGAAATATGTAAGAAGAGGATTATGTTAGGAAAATATCACACAAGGGATGTTGTAGTTGAATGGTTAGAATTTGGAATTTGATTCATGGAGACTTGAGTTCAAATCCCATTAGCAGAAACTCATTTTGGAATTCAATCCAATCTAATTATTTTGCCCAAGTTTTACATTTCAACTAATGTTTGAAATTTGGGATTATTTAAATTTGAGAGCATTGAGTTTCTCCTAAGAATGTTCAATTTCATAGGATAGAATACACTTATATTTAAATAGAAGTGTTTATTTAAAGCAATTCTATTTTCTCTTGTTCATGGATAGAATACAACTTCTAAATATGAACACATGTGCATGAAACAAAACCTTCAACTTTTTCACTTCATACTTTCCAGTGTAATCGGATACAACAAGAACCATAGTCGCTGAGCACTCTACATGTTCCTTCTTCTTCAAACTTCGAAACAATTTTAGAATTTTTTCCACAAGCTGAAAACCGGCTTACACGTTCTTACTTCAAGCAAAACCTAGAAATTTTGCTGGCCATGATTGGATATCACACACACACACACACACACACACAAACCAATCAAGCCATGGACCTCTTATATCTCACAAACCATGCCATGTTCCTTCTTCTTTGAACTTCAAGCTATGGACCTTCTTGCCAAGTTGATATGTGTTTTTAGTGTAAAAAATATTACTAAAAAATTACGCAATGAATCAAGTTTTAATTAAAATTCCAACCACTAAAAACACACATATGAGCATGTATACCCATTGTATAGTATAGGGAATAGCAAGTATCGAATCCACGACAACTTAGGCTCCCACATTACTTTACCCAAATCTATATAATTTAGCCAATAAAATACGAAGAGAATAAAAAGAAAAATAACTAAAGATAAAAATAGATATAATTGAAGGATGAAAATTCATGTAACTAGACAATTATCTTGAAAATATAATATTGAATTACTTAGCATTTATCATAATCAATTGTCACCTTGGCATCATGAAGGAACTTAAGTAAAATCCAATCGTTTCTCAACTCAAAAACTTACTTATGTAGATTCCACTTCTTTTCCAAGCCATGGAATTACTATCCCCTAATTAATTTAGCAGATTTTCCAATGAAACCAAAGTAACCAAAAGATGCATTAAACTCATACCTTATAAACATGAAATTAGCCAACGACCCTATACTCTAGGTGAAATCAACGAATCTTTGATCACTATAGTTCTTTAATCTTAACTTCATTTTCCACGTCCATTAAGATGTAACAAATATGAAATCAATGCAATGAACTTGTAACATCCTTTCTCAAGTCAATTAGAAGAAAATGAATTAATAACTAATGATAACAAGTAATCAAATACCAAGGGTAACAATAGATTGATAAAAAACCAAATTAACTTAAAATTATAATCTCCAAAATAATATCCAATTACAATCAAAACATTAAGCACATCATTGTTCAAGAAATGTAAACAAAGGATAAAAGATAGAACTCATAGACAAGCCTTTCTTCTTTGCTTGAAAACCTCCTTTGAACAGTGCTCTATTGAGTAGTGATTTTGTCTTTGAATAATAAGTAGCTAGCTTGGATCCTTCAAATCACACATTTGTCTTGTATTTTTTGTGTTTAAATAGGTATCTAAGAGGCTAAAATTCATTCCCTAAGAGTCTTGGGCCGAGTAGAGATTGGAAAATATCAAAACTCTTGGGAAATCGCCAAATCCATGCATGATTAGAAAGCTCGCCGACATCGGGTAGCATGGAACCGGCCCGATCATGCTCTATTTTTTGAATAACTAATATCGAGGCCGATGCCGGCTTCGAGGGTCACGGTTGGTGCCAGCTATGCTCTGACGGCAACGATTTGTTCATTTTTTCGTCATTTCCTGCAATAAAAATCCAAAAAACCTTTCCAAGGGTAAACTATCAAATATGAAGAAGTATGCCTAGTTATGACAACAAATGTATCACAAAATACCTTCAAATAACTAAAAAAATATAGATGAATTTTTCCTCTATTACATACCACCACAGTTGAACTTTGGCTTGTCCTCGAGCAAACAAGAATTAGACACTAAGCAAATGGCTTAAGAAAAAACAACTTTTCAACTTATCCTTTGCAAATTCACCCATAATAAAGGAATAATCTTCTTCCAACCTCAAGTACAAGCTTGTCATTCATTTAACCCTTTTAAAACCTTTCAAACTCATGCATTAAATTAAATAATCCCAAGGCCATCAAAGTTAAGTTAAACAAACTTATATCTAGTAAAAGAAAATTATCCTACTCCTCAAGCAAAAACATAGATAACATAAATCATACAAGTCAAGCCATATAACCAATTCGGGCATTATAAAATCAAATATACATAACTTAAGTTAATGAAATAATGAAAACAGTCTACCTTTTTTTTTTTTTTTTAAATGACTTAGGGATTTGATAGCTTGAAATGAATGGATTTCTTTTCATGCACCATTTGGCCCTTTATAGTCATTATCATTTTTCTTTTTCATTATTTTTTTTCTAATATTTTCTTTCTTTGCTCTTCCTTGTCCTTTTACTTGTTTGCCTTTGGGATAGCCTCAAGAGAGTGCACCGAATAATACTTGCTACTTCTTTCCATATTACCCCCCTTTTAACAAAAGGTATTAAAGATTTAACAATAAAAGCATTTTTTTCAACTGAATTCTTTTTTTTTTATCACATAACAACGATTTTTTTTTCACTCATTATTTTTTTCAACTCACATTTTTTTTCTTTTCACTCAATTTTTTTCCCTCGCATTCCTTATTCACAAGCAAAAGTCGAGCAAGCTTTAAATCTATAATACAAGAATTATTCAACAACTCTTCCCATATTTTATCATATCATCCACATTCCAACTCAAAGAATAAAACAAATCTCAAATGCCAAATATAACCAATGTTAACTTAAATTCTCAAGACTTAGCAAAATCCGACTTAATACACAAGTTTACCGTTTAAATAAAAATTCAACCATAATAACTGAAAAATCCATATCTCATGATGAAAAGAAAATTACAACTCCATTATAAACAAATAAGCTCAATTTAGCTCCAAAATTTTCAAATTGTCAAATGTTCAAATTTTCAAATTTTCAAAATTTTAAAATTTTGTCCAATTTTTTTTTTTAAATTTTCAATAGCCTTGATACCAAGAAAACACCAATATCATTGACAAAAAACTTGGACAAAGAACATTACCAAACGACTCCCCCATACTTAAACTGGACAATGTCCTCAATGGTAAAAAATAAACACAAAAAAGCATCTCCAAAGGAACCAAAAATAATAAATAGGGTAGAAGGTTAAGTAATACTCCCTAAATGCAATGAAGCTCCAAGAGATGTCCAAACTTAAAATAAAGGGAAGGGCTTGTCCAAGAGAACTTTATTCAAACTTGCAAAAGAAAACACAACTAAAAGCACAAAGAAAATAATATCAAAATAAAACATACCAAAAATTAAAAAAAAAAAAATAACCCAAAGAAAATACTGAAAAGCCTAAGAAAACAAAGATAAAAAACCAGAATTTTTCTTCAAGTCTCAAAAACACCATCAAGGTAACCAAGAAAAAAATTTGTTCATCTTCTTCCCTTCAATCTTTAACATGTCATACTAATGCTCTCTCTCTCTTTCTCGGCCAAAATGGTTGCTACAACCATGGCTGTTTTTCTTCTTCTTTCTTGGACGATTCAAGCCTCCTAAGTGTGTGGATCTCCTTGAATCTTCATCGAGATAGTCATCAACCAAGTATTCACTTTAAACTTCTCTTTAATTCTAAAGTCATGTCTCTTAGATGTTGATGGAAAGGGATAGAACATGATTGGGGTTTGAGTATATGCTTATGTATGAAGGAATTCAGATTGGAGCATGAGAATGATTGGCCATGGTTAAGTTTTATGAAATTTCTTGTGGATCAATGCATGTTCTTCATGTCTAAAGTGAGTATGAATGTTTAAGCATGCTAGATATTATGTCACCTTTGGTGAATAGGGTGTTATGTTTGTGTTTTCATTGAAGCCATGAATATGATTATGCTTAGTGGAGATTTGGCCATGCGATAGTAGGTATGGATTTAAGCCTTTATTCATGAATAGAATAGTTTGTTGATTGATGTTGGAATTTATGTTCATGATTCTTGTTAGCAATAGGAAAATTATGATCATGACCTTGTTGATCCTAAGCTATTTTAATTGGCCAATTTTAATATTATGATTTCCTCCAAAGATTTTGAAAACACTAGGAAGTTGGAATTGGAATATTAAATGGAATAGTAATATTGTAGCCAAATAAATGATGTCCTTTATTAATGATAATATATATAAAATTTATATATAATAATAATAATAATAAATAGAGCCTTTTATATAAATAATAATAATAGGTAAAATATTAATCTTGTAGGCCATATATTCATAAATACTATTGAAATTTATTTATTATCTATTCATTAAAATTTAATAAAATTTATTTATTATTAATTTTATTTACTATTTTCTATCTATTAATTATTAATTAAGAGATTAGTAATATTTTATTATTTATTTTAATAATATCTTCTAGGACTTAGGATTCTTCATCAATTAAACCCTAGTTTATTTATTAATAACAACACTTAAGATTTGTATTTGAACCTATAACTTATTAATAATTATTTTACAACCCCTAGTTATTTTCACTTATCAAGCTAGACTTATTTTATAAAACCATTTATCATCTAGCCTTAAAGCTTAGGACATTAGGGTCATGATTGTAATAAGTTGAACTATGATTATTTATGGAAGCGAATATAGCTTGAATATAACCATATTACTTGTGTTTACTCCAGGCGGGGTTAGGTCAGCTTTGGATGATTTGTGAATTTGCAAGTAAAGGATCAGGTAAGCTCCTGCATAAACTTATTTGATGACAAAAGGTTACTATGGCAAGCCAAACGTGAATTGTATGGACACTCATTTTGTAAAGGCAATTAAGGACTATTTCCTTTCTTATTCAGTCAAACAAATCTTTTGAAAACCAAACAAGTAGTTTTGCACAAACACTAAACTTTTTCAAAAAACCCACTTTGACACGAATTTTAGAAACCATTAATTGCTATTTCCAAGTAAAGCAATGTTTTATCTGTTTTCTCCTAAGTGGGACAATAAACGTTGAGTACTCAATAAGGGTAGGCTAGTAGTACTAGTTTTGAAAAGCAAGAGCGAGTCTTCTGGTAGGAGGCCACCTCCAGAAGATGAACTCAATTTTGAGAAGTGACAGTACTACTTAGTCATGCTGGTCCAAGCTAGCAAGTTTTAGTCAAGTGGACTGTGTGTTTTCGGAGTGGACAACCGGTATGTTTGGTTGTAGAGAAGGAGGAGTATCTTACCTAGTAGGCCGATCACCTACCTTTTTGTCAGTCTGCACAAAGTGTGGCGTTCTGACCATTATATGGTCATAGGGCCCAACACGTGGTAAACCATAGCTACCCATTTGAGTGGTTGTATTTATTGTGTACGTGTATGGTTTTAAAAGCAAAATGCCACTCTTTATTTTTAATCCTTATTTATTTTTTGCCAGCATTTTTGTTAATACAATTTTTACAACTTGCATACATGAACTGTTTTACCTGAAACACTCAAAGCACACACTGGCTTATTGAGATTTTTTATCTCATCACCTTTTATTCCTTGTTTTTAGGTCAATCCTGCTATGGAGATGAGTAGCTAGATTGTTGCTTGCTTTAAAGACTTTGTGTTATTTGTTTTATGTTTTGCTTTGAGGGATGATAGTGAACAATTTATTTTGGATTTGTTCCTAAATTTTTGGATTGTATCAAGTTCAATTTTTAAAGTATTGTTTTTATTTTCATTGGTGTGACCTAGTTATAATGACCCTTTTATCCTTTGGACGGGGCGACATCCCCGGCCCTATTGGGCCTAAGTAGTGGGGTGTTACAAGTGGTATTAGAGCCTAGGTTTATACAAATATTGATAGTATATGTTCTATTTTATTAAGTTCAAATCTTTTACCTAACGTGTCTTGTTTATGCTGCAAGATGGTTAGAATGCTTAGAACTACAAGGAAAGGGCAGCAATATCATCCTCCCATCCCTATCTACCTGGAAGACCTATCAGTGCCTCAGCCTGCACCGTAGGCAATTATTCCTTTTGATGATAGCAATGATGATGAGGTCCTGATCAATGAGCCACCCCCAATACTTGTGATAGATTTGGTTACTAATAGTGAAGATGAGGAAATTGATATGGCAAATGTTCCCCACCCTCCTAGTCCCGTAGTTGACTTGTCAGCTGCTAGTGATGATCCGAGGGAGATAGATTATGAATCTTCACCTAGACCTTCCTTCATACCTCCACCCAACCAGGTTGATATCGGGGAGAGTTATAGGCGACCCGGGAAAGAGCCAATAGATGGGTTTGCAAGTGGGGCTGGGATAGTCTTCACTAAGAATTCTAGGGGATGGTTATATGGGCCGACTTTGAAGACTCCGATGAGAATTAGGGAGGCTAAAGGCTGTTATGATTAGGATGTTTTGTTTACAGCTTTCCATGAACTTTTATGATAAGGATTTCATCCTTGTTTATTGCTTTAATTTCAAATTTATGTAAATAAGAATACCTGAGTACTCTAAGGTTTGAGAGAAATTTATATGCAATTCTTTATACAAAACTTGCATCTGATTTCCTTTTACGTAAATATGACTGAGAATGCATGCTTAAAATGTTTTAAACATTGAATGCATAAACTCATCATTTGGGTATGGTTTAGAATGGCACCCAAGCACCGTGTAGCCACATCAGGCAGAAGAGTTCCGGAGGCAGAACCTGTGACACCAGAGGTTGAGATAACCCAAATGCAGTCACCCAACCGGGGAAATAAGAGTGAGCCAGATTTGGAAATGGGGTCAAAAGCACCTATTGAAGTGACAATGGGGCAAGCATTCAGCAAGATGACCGAGATTCTTCAGACTTTGACTGAGCGGAGGAATCCTAAGGGAGAGGACGAAGCTTTGGAGCGGTTTCTGAAATTTAAACCGCCCATCTTCTTGGGAGAAGCTGAGCAGGATCAGCAAGCTGAGCAATGGATAGAGCAGATGGAAGACATATTTGCTACGCTTCAGTACACTGAGGAGTGAATGGTGAAGTTTGTTGCATTTCGATTGAGGGGCCCAGCTCGGGCATAGTGGCAACGGGTTCAGGACGACTGGGAGATGATTGATCAAGACTGGACATGAGCCAATTTTGTGGAAGCATTCAGAGCTGAGTTTATCCCTTAATGGATAGTGGAGAAGCTGGAAGATGAGTTCCAAAATCTAAACCAGGGAGGCATGATGGTAGCTCAATACATGGCACGGTTCACCTAACTATCAAAGTACTGCAAGAGACTGGTGGACACTGAATAGAACAGGACAAGGCAGTTTGTTAAGGGGCTAAGGTTGGAGTTGAGAAGGGCGTTGGCACCTTCTCCACCAACGACCTACTCAGGGGTCGTAGACGCAGCCACCTGGACAGAAAATGAGGACTGCAGCAAAATGGCACCGAGACCTTTCCAGCTGCCAAGGCAAGCGCAGGGAACTTTCCAGAGGCAGCCATTCAACAAGCGCTCTGCCAACCAGCAGTAACAGAATCAGGGAAAGTAAGCTCGGACAGCACTAGTTGGTCCTACGCAAAATCTTCCGTTATACCGGCAATGTGGGAAAAAAGGCCATACTGAGAAAAACTATTGGTCTAAAGGAGGTGAGTGGAAATGTTACCACTACAGACACTCGAACCACCTACGGAACGTCTGCCCTAAACTTCATCGAGTCGGGAAAGGAAATTCGGCTCAGATCCTGGGAGCCAATCGAGCCAATGCCATGGGAGCATCTGGGAGTGGAGTGCCGAAGCCTCAAGTGAAAGAAAAAGTTTTCGCTCTCAACCGAAAGGAGGTTGGAATTGATGCGGTAGTAGTGGAAGATACGTTTACTATCCAAGGACGTTCCGTTAATGCTTTGATAGACCCTGGATCTACCCATTCCTATTTAAACAAGAACTGTGCATATCATTTGGGTTGGGATGGAGTTCAACTACCTTTTACGTTGTTGGTGAGTACGCCTTTGGGAAAGATGGTGCAAGCAATCGATATGTGCGAAACTGTAAAATTGAAGTGGGGAGAGAAAGCTTAGAGGGAGATTTGATAGTCCTAGATATTAATAATTATGATTTGATATTGGGAATGGATTGGCTAACGAAGTATGGGGCTGGGGTAAACTGTAGGAATAAATCGGTTCAGTTTATTAGACTAGGGTGTGATGTGTTGGAATTCAACGGCAAGAGAGTAAAGGAATTGAAGTATTTGATAGCTGGGGCTAAGGCCCAAAAATTGTTAAAGCAAGAATGTCAAGGATATTTAGCTTATGTGATAAACAAGCTGAAGAACCAGTGCACTTTGGAAGATACCGAGGTAGTAAAGGATTTTCCTGACATGTTCCCTACGGAACTTACTTCTCTACATCCCAGCCAAGAAGTTGAATTCACTATTGATCTAGTTCCAGGGGCGAAACCAGTGTCTCAGACTCCATATCGGATGGCACTGATGGAGCTGAAAGAACTAGAAGAGCAGCTAGAAGAGTTAGTGAAACAAGGTTATATCAGACCTAGCACGTCAACCGAGGGAGCACCTGTGCTCTTTATGAGAAAGAAGGATGGGACTCTGAGGCTGTGTATCGACTATCGGGGCTTGAACAACCTGACAATGAAGAATAAGTATCCCCTACCGTTGATTGATGAGCTGTTCGACTAGTTGCAAGGATCCAGTTGTTACTCCAAACTGGATTTGAGGCAAGGAAACTATCAGGTGAGGATAAAAGAGGAGGATATTCCAAAGACAGCCTTCAACACAAGATATGGTCACTATGAGTTCACGGTGATGCCATTCGGGGTAACCAATGCACCAGCGGTATTTATTGATTTGATGCATCGAGTGTTCCGACCCTACATGGACAAGTTTGTGGTTGTCTTTATCGATGACATACTCATTTATTCCAAAAGCCTGGAGGATCATGCAGAACATTTGAAGCTGGTATTGGAGAAGCTAAGAGAGCACAAGCTTTTCGCCAAGTTTACCAAGTGTGAGTTTTGGCTGGATAGTGTGGCAACGAAGGTTGAAGCAGTTTCATACTAGAAGTAGCTGGAGAACATCACCAAGATTCAAAGTTTCTTCGGATTGGCTGGCAATTATAGGAGGTTTATCAAAGGATTTTCAACACTCGCATAGCCTATGACCCGACTGCTGAGAAAAGACATACCATTTGTTTTGAGTGAAATATGTGAGAAGAGTTTCCAAGAACTGAAGCGGAGAATAGCACCAGTGTTGAGTCTGCCAGAGGGAGATAAGCCTTACACATTGTATACCGATGCTTCTAAGGAAGGTTTGGAAGCAGTTTTGATGCAAGACTGAAGGGTGATCGCCTATACTTCTCGAAAGTTGAGGCCTCATGAATTTAATTACCCCACACATGATCTAGAGCTGGCTGCCATTGCGTTCGCTTTAAAAAAATGGCGGCACTACCTGTACATAGTGGAATTTGAAGTGTTCACTGATCACAAGAGCCTGAAGTATATTTTCACCCAAAAGGACTTGAATCTAAGGCAGCGAAGATGGATGGAATTTTTGGAGGAATACCGTTGTCTAATCAACTATCATCCTGGGAAGGCCAACGTTGTTGCTGATGCCCTGAGCAGAAAAGTCATTATGGCCAGGTTAAGGGTACAGGAGATTCAAGTGGTTCAGGATATGTTGGATAGAAGAGCGGAAGTGCAAAGGGAGAAAATTGTTGTTAGCAACCTGAAGTTGATACCAAACCTAAGGCAGGAAATTATGGAAGCTCATCAAAGTAATTTAGAATTTTAGCTTTTCAAGAACAAGGAGCTCAAACGGCAAGGTAGTGAATTCTGACAGGACGAAGCGGGAGTTTTGTATTTCAGAGATCGGTTGTGTGTACCGAAAGAGTACCAATTGAAGGATAGAATTTTGGAAGAGGCGCATAAGAGTAAGTACGCCATTCATCCGGGGGAAGTCAAAATGTACCAGGATTTGAAAAGGGCCTATTGGTGGCCCGAAATGAAGTGGAACGTCGTTAACTATGTCTTGACGTGTCTCACCTGTCAGAAGGTTAAAGCGGAGCACAAGAAGTCAACAGGACTGTTGCAACCGTTACCAGTACCTGAATAGAAGTGGGAGAAAGTGACCATGGACTTCGTTTCCAGATTTCCTATGTTAAGGACCCAAAAGGACACTATATGGGTAGTGGTGGATCGACTAACCAAATCAGCGCATTTTATACCAGTGAATGTAAGGGATTCCATGGAGAAGTTGGCTCAGACCTATGTACGAGAAATAGTCCAACTGCACGGAGTGCCTTCAAGTATTGTGTCTGACTGAGATCCGATATTTACATCTCGATTTTGGGGCAAGTTTCAAGAAGCAATAGGGTCTCGAGTCTGAAGTTCAGTACGACGGCGCATCTGCAAACCGATGAGCAGTCAGAAAGGGTTATACAGATATTAGAGGATATGCTAAGAGCGTGTGTACTGGATTTCGAAGATAAATGGATCGAATGTGTGCAGTATGCGGAGTTGTTATACAATAACAGTTATCAAGCTTTGATTGTAATGGCTACGTATAAAGCACTGTATGAGCGCAAGTGTCAGGTACCGCTATACTAGAATCGGTTAGAAGATGGTCACGTAAGCAAGTCGAGGGAAGTCTATGTTCAGGAAATGTTGAACAAGGTTAAGTTAATTAGGAAAAGGTTGAAAGTAGCCTAGAGTCGACAAAAGAGCTATGCAGATAATAGGCAGAGAGAGTTAGAATTTCAGGTGGGAGACAGGGTATTCCTAAGATTGATACCGAATAGAGGAATCTTGAAGCATCCGAAAGGTGGGAAGCTAAATCCAAGGTATTTGGGACCATTTCCGATAAAAGAGAGAATTAGGCCGGTAACGTATGAAGGAATTGACATATTTACAGAGCATGCTTCAGTGGATGAAAATGGAGAACATGAACATTAAACAGAGTATGGGAGCAGCATGGTGGGATGAAAACATGCCTGTTGGAGCCTTAAAAATTTGAAGAACATTGAAGAAAGCTTTGAACCTGGGAAAGCAGCTTCTTCTTCATCCGTCCATGAACATCCAGTGAAGCTTCCACTGTCCAGTTTTCTTCCTCCGGTGAAGCATAAATGCCAAGCTTTATGGTTCACGGAATATGACCACTGCCTAAATCCGTTGGTGAGCACTCCAGTGAAGAAGAGTGGTCTCTAATCTCTTTGGAAGAATCAAGAACAAGAGGATGACGCAAAACTCATGAGAGAGAAAGCTACGTGAATAGAGACGTGAGGGAGAGTCTCGTGAGATAGAGAGAAAAGCTAGGGGGAAAAAATAGGGTTTTCTCTATCCCAGAGTCTTGTTTATTGTTAGCCGAAACTAGGTCTCCATTTATCTGATAAACATATTCCCCGGGATATCATATTTCAAACACCCGGATGTTATCCTAAGAATTAGTTTGGCTTAACCCTAAACTCATCTGAACTGTATCTGGAAGAAACCCTACGGTCCAAGCTATTGGGCCGAAATAATATTTATTATTTTTCTTGGACCCAAAAGGCCTAAAATAATAAACATTAATTATTTATTTTCTGGGTTTATAGAAATAACCCAATAAATAATTAATGAGCCCAAATGAACCAAAATAATTAAACTTTAATTATTTATTTCTTAGGCTTATATAAATAACCCAATAAATAATTAAGCATCAATTATTTTCCCCTTAGTTTAAGCCCAAGTTAATTTCATAATTATTCAAACTGGGCCTAAGCCCTGAATAATTAATTAACCAATTAAACCAGATAATTAATTTCTCTCAACTCCTATTTTTATTTTATTTATTTATTTATTTTATTCCAATCTAATAATAAACTAGACATCTTGAATAAAATAAAGTAAAATAAAATAAAATAAAATCCTCTTGAACTGAGAGTAATTCCTCAACCCAAAATTAATTAGGACTTACGGGCTATTCCGAGGACCAAAAAGACTCATCGCCTTGGCTGCTAAAATGACCAAAATACCCCTACTATATAAATAGCTATATTTTGCATTTTAAATATTTCCTAATATCACCATAAGAAAATATTAACCCCAAGGACAATGCTGCATTAGCAAAGTCTCTTACCTATAGGTGAAATGACTAAAATACCCCTCTACACATCGCTGTACATTTAGACAGGAAGAAGTGTACTAATACCTCTCTAAATGACATCTACCATCCTTAGGCTTCTAGTCCAATGATCCACGACTTCCTGGAGTGTTTTCGCTTTTCAAGTGAGCTACCCTAAAGCAAACATCCAAGTCATGTTTCCCAGGGCCCTGGATATTTAGATCATTCGGACAACCACAATGGGTGATTTAGTGTAGAAACTATCTTGTACAAGTCTATCTTAACTAACTAGTCACACATACCCAACATGCAAGTATATTAGCCCTACGATGGAACCTCAACTATAGCAAATCAAAGTATATGCTTCCAGCTTCGCCAGACCACCAATTCATACTCAAGTCATAGAGTACTAGTCCTCACTGTAGCGGTAGTAGTCCAGGTTTCTACCATATAGTACTTTTTAGAAATCACTACTACAGGTCCTGTTCTACGTATTCGAAATACGCTTATGTCATGAAGTGAGTGGACTACTCACTGGCTAAAGGTAAGCCATCCCCTATTTGGAATTCATAATATAATAACCTAAACATGATGAGATTCCCATTCTCATTAATCGGTTAAGAACAACTGTTTATGTGTTTAAATAACCTATGATCTATACCTTACTGTGAAAGACCTCCGTTCACATGGATCATTTATTTAAACACAATGGGTATGTTCCAAATGAAAATGTACACAAATAAAAAAAATTATTTTACAAATGATTTCCGCAAATAAATTCTTTTATTAACATATTTGATATTTTCTTCAGAAAACTAGTCTAAGAGGGCATATTCCCAACACGTATCGATTAGATTTGCCAGATGGGTTGACAGGAATGCACGACGTGTTTTATGTGTTACAGCTGAAAAAGTACAATATCGATCCTGATCATGTTTTGAAAGATGAGGCGTTGGTGTTGCAACCCGACCTGAGCTATGTGGAGAAACCCATGAGGATATTGGACCAAAGTATCAAGACTCTCCGGAACAAGCAGATTCCGATGGTAAAGGTGTAGTGGGAGCATCATAGCACGCGAGATGCCATATGGGAAACGGAAGAGTGGGTAAAGCGAAAGTATCCCGATCTGAGATAGAGATATGCTTGAATTTCGAGACGAAATTCTCCTAAGGAGGGAAGGATGTGAAACCCCACCTAAAGCTAACCCTAGAGTAAAGGGGTCGGGATGCATATCATATTTTCTTGCATGAATATATATATATATATATATATATATATATATATATATATGAATGATTTTATGTGCTTTAGAATTATGATTTATAGTTTAGAAGGCTTAGTTGTGCTTATTGAGTAGAAAGGGTAAAATGGTAATTTTCTTGAGGTTAAAATAGGAAGATAGCTTGAGGATTAAATAGGAAGAATATTTAGGAGAGAAAATAAGAACAAGAGTTGTTGTGGTTTAGTGGTTAGAGCTTTGGAATTAATCTCTTAGGTCTTAAGTTCAAATCCCATTATTTAAGTTTTATCATGATTATTTTTTTTAGGTTGAATTCTTTTTTTTTTCGGCCCTTGCATTCCATAAGTAGAAATACGAGTGTTGTCCTAGGGCAGACATGAAGGGAATGTCCTAATCCTATTCTTATGCCCTAAAAGAATTCTTAAGGGATTCATGTCCTTTTATTTCCTAGCTTACCTTAAATTCTTTGCCAATTAAGTTTGTTCAATTTATCCAAATCTATGTTTTAATTCCAGTAAATTCCAGCAAGGATTTTTGGTCTTAGAATTTTGAAAATGGCTCTTAGAGGATAGAGTTTTGACTGAAAATAGGGAAGGAGTTAAGGAAGGTTCCCAAGAGAACTAATCTCCATGGTTGAACCTCCAAACTCCACTCCATAGTGTTCATCTTCTTCATGGAAGCAATCTGAAAATTTTCCAGGTTCTTGGATAGTCTAGCCTTTGAAAATTTCAACCATCTTTCTTACTCAAATGCTGCCAGAAAAATAGCCAACTTCTTCAGCTTGAAGACTAAAATTCCTTGCTAAAAACTGGATTGCACAAAGCTGTGCAAACCAGAAAAAAAATTCTGGACGACTTCGATACTTAGCAAGCTAAAAACAAAATATTTCTTCTACCCTTCATACCAGTAGATTACCTCTGCCTTTCCTCCATAAAGAAGGCTGGAAGCCAGCCTTAAAGGACCCTCTAATACCTCCCTAAACCCTTTGCAAATCGGCTGGAACATTGCAGAAAAACTGCACAACAAATTCCAACAAGCAATTCGAATCTCAAACCAGAAAAATTCCAGCCTTGCTCTCTCTTCAAGCCTTGTCCGAAAACCGTCTCAAACTTCTGTGAAGTTAACCTTAGTCAGCCATGAACTGAACTCCATTACCCTCCTCCACTGACCTACACGACTGGACTCCATAGCCACTCCTCAAATTCCTTCTCAATTACTCCAATCAAGTTTTCAATTGAAGTTCAAAATTCCAGCAATTGCTCCATGAAAACTCCCTTGGATTAAGCTTTAAAAACCAGAAATTCTCCCACCATTGAACTTAGTATTTCGGCTAACCTTATAGCTCCTTCAACCCTCATACATTTTGATGCGTTTATATTTAGGCATAAAAATCATACAAAAACTAAGCACATTTCCAATCAAGTTTAAATTAAAATGTTGAACCCAAATCACACATATGAGCAAGCGTACTCATCATTACTGAGCACAGGATTCAAACGAGTGCCGATCCTCAAGGAACAAGTAAACATTAATTACCCATATTTTATTGTTTAACCGACTCAACAAAGTGAAAATAAAATAAAAAGGAAAACTAAAAATAAAATAAAATAAAAAATATGTACATGTCAAGGATGGAGAAGTATGCAACTCAACCCATTAATTAGACAACCATGATCTTTAAGAACTTAACCATTATCATAATCAATCATTCTCTTGGCACCATGAAGGATTAAGGTAAATTAGCATCACTTGGTCTATCTCAACTAATTACTACCTTCTAGATAAACTAGCATTACTTGGTCTGTCTCAACTAATTCATCCAAAAGATGCATTAAACATAATCCTTAATTAAATTTCCGTGGTCTAGCAAATTTAAAACATGAAATTAATTAATGAATCCTTGGTCTGGCAAACATCAATTAACCTTTAATTACTCAATCCTCAGCAATTAACCTCTTTGGCCTAGCAAGTTAACAGCCAATGAATGCGAAAATTAATCAATTGCAACCATCATCAACCTCTTTGGTCTAGCAAGTTAACAATAGAAACAACAAACTAATCTCAGAATATGCCCAAGTAATTAAATACCAAGAAGAACAATCAATTAATCAAAGGATCAAATAACTCCAAGAATCATGATTATCTAAAACAATGTCAAATTACAATAGAACAATTAAAACATCATTGTCAAGAAAAAGAAAACAAAGTAAAAGAAAGAACTTATAGACAAGCCTCCTTCTTCTTCCTTTGAAAACCTTCTTGTACAACCCTCCTTGAACTTGAAGAATTTCTCCTTAGACTGAGTGATTTTCTATAATGATCAATGAATTCTCCTCTTTTTCCCTTGTGTTTTTCATCTATTTATAGGCTTAAGAAGTGCCTAAACTCATGGTACAAAGTTCTTGGCCGAGTAGAAGTTGGAAGATGCTAAAACCCCCTAAATTTCCAAAAACGCGTCAAAAGATTGCAGCACCGCCTCAGGAACAGACCACAGCCGGTGCCATCTTGGTCCTTCGAAGCCGGCACCTCCTGTGCTCTATTTCTCCACTCGTTTGCCGATTTTTCACCGAATTTTGCACATACGTTCCAGATTGCAGTCGGCGCCGCCTCCAGCTTTACAGCCAATGCCGGTTAGGCTCTGTTCTACTCTGCTTCTCCAATTTTTCCATCACTTTGAAGTCTGTGCATCCAGTGTACAGTCGGCGCCGGTTCCAGGCATCCAGCCGGCGCCACCTCTGCTCTGTTCCGTAACGGTTTTGCTTCGTTTTACCCAAAAACCTGAAATAATGACCAAAATACCTTTCCAAGGGTAAAATCTCAAATATGACAGAATGTGACTAGTTATTGTACAAAATGTATTACAAAAGAGCCTCAAATAACTATACAATAAATAACCAAATTAGCCCCTATCACATTTCAGTAAAACCAGTCGGCCATAGTAGCTCCAAAGAACCTCCATCAATCAAACAACATTACCATATCTTTTACCATAAATTACTCCATTTGAATTTCAAACAACCAGATTTCCCTCTTCTCCCTAATCCAAAAAAAAAAAAAAAAAAAAATCACAGAAATCCCTCAATCATTCGGCCAACACCTTCAGTATTTTGTCCAGCACTTTCTCTCCAATTCTCTCCATTTCTCCAAGAACACAAAAAACACAAACTACCTTTCTTCAAGCCTAAGACCGCTCTAAACACCTTCAATCTCTTCCAAAAACTCCAAATCATGCCTACTCACTCCCTAGAGTCCAGTTCTAGATTTTATAACATCAAATCTCGAAAATAAAAATTTGAAATCAGATAAAAAACAAGAATTTTTCTTGAAGTCTCAAGAACACCATCAAGGTAACCAAGAACAACTTTTGTTCATCTTCTTCCCTTCAATCTTTAACATGTCATACTAATACTCTCTCTCTCTCTCTCTCTCTCTCTCTCTCTCTCTCTCGGCTGAAATGGTTGCTACAACCATGGCTGTTTTTCTTCTTTTTTCATGGACAATTCAAGCCTCCTAAGCGCGTGGATCTCCTTGAATCTTCATCGAGATAGTCATCAACCAAGTATTTCTTTTAAAACTTCTCTTTAATTCTAAAGTCGTGTCTCTTAGATGTTGATGGAAAGGGATAGAATATGATTGGGGTTTGAGTATATGCTTATGTATGAAGGAATTCAGATTGGAGCATGAGAATGTTTGGCCATGGTTAAGTTTTATGAAATTTCTTGTGGATCAATGCATGTTCTTCGTGTCTTAAGTGAGTATGAATGTTTAAGCATGCTAAATATTATGTCACATTTCGTGAATAGGGTGTTATGTTCGTGTTTTCATTGAAGCCATGAATATGATTATGCTTAGTAGAGATTTGGCCATGCGATAGTAGGTATGGATTTAAGCCTTTATTCATGAATGGAATAGTTTGTTGATTGATGTTGGAATTTATGTTCATGATTCTTGTTAGCAATAGAAAAATTATGATCATGACCTTGTTGATCCTAAGCTATTTTTATTAGCCAATTTTAATATTATGATTTCCTCCAAAGATTTCGAAAACCCTAGGAAGTTGGAATTGGAATATTAAATGGAATAGTAATATTTTAGCCAAATAAATGATATCCCTTATTAAAGATAATATATATAAATATTTATAATAATAATAATAATAAATAAAGCCTTTTATATAAATAATAATAATAGGTAAAATATTAATGTTGTAGGCCATATATTCATAAATACAATTGAAATTTATTTTTTTTTCTGTTGATTAAAATTTAATAAAATTTATTTATTATTAATTTTATTTACTATTTTCTATCTATTAATTATTAATTAATATATTAGTTATATTTTTTTATTTATTTTAATAATATCATCTAGGACTTAGGATTGTTCATCTATTAAACCCTAGTTTATGTATTAATAACAACACTCAAGATTTGTATTTGAACCTATAACTTATTAGTAATTATTTTACAAACCCTAGTTATTTTCACTTATCAAGCTAGACTTATTTTATAAAATCCTTTATCATCTAGCCATAAAGCTTAGGACATTAGGGTCATGATTGTAATAAGTTGAACTAGGATTATTTATGGAAGTGAATGTAGCTTAAGTATAGCCGTATGACAAGTGTTTACCCCAGGTGAGGTTAGGTCAGCTTTGGAATATTTGTGAATTTGTAAGCAAAAGATCAGGTAAGCTCCTGCATATGTTTATTTGATGACAAAAGGTTACTATGGCAAGCCAAACGCGAAGTGTATGGACACTCATTTTGTAAAAACAATTAAGGACTGTTTCCTTTCTTGTTCAGTCAAACAAATCATTTGAAAACCAAACAAGTAGTTTTGCAGAAACACTAAACTTTTTCTAAAAACCCAATTTGACACGAATTTTAGAAACCCTTAATTGCTATTTTCAAGTAAAGCAATGTTTTTTCCATTTTCTCCCTAGTGGGACAATCAACGTTGAGTACTCAATAAGGATAGGCTAGTAGTACTAGTTTTGAATAGCAAGAGCGAGTCTTTTGGCAGGAGGCCATCTCTAGAAGATGAACTCAACTTAGAGAAGCGACAATACTACTTAGTTATGTCGGTCTGAGCTAGCAAGTTTCAGTCAAGTGGACTGTATGTTTCCGGACTGGACAACCGGTATGTTTGGGTGTAGAGAAGGAGGAGTATCTTTTTGTCAGTCTGTAGAAAGTGTGGCATTCTGACCGTTATATGGTCATGGGGCCCAACATGTGGTCACCCATGACTACCCATTTGAGTCGTTGTATTTATTGTGTACATGTATGGTTTGAAAGGCAAAATGCCACTCTTTATTTTTAATCCTTATTTATTGCTTGCCAGCATTTTCGTTAATACAATTTTTACAACTTGCATACATGAACTGTTTTACCTGAAACACATAAAGCACACACTGGCTTATTGAGATTTTTTATCTCATCACCTTTTATGCCATGTTTTCAGGTCAATCCTGCTGTGGAGATGAGTAGCTAGATTGTTGCCTACTTTGAAAACTTTGTGTTATTTGTTTTATGTGTAGCTTCGAGAGATGATAGTGAATAATTTATTTTGGATTTGTTCCTAAATTTTTGGATTGTATCAAGTTCAATTTTTAATGTATTGTTTTTATTTTCATTGGTGTGATCTAGTTATAAAGACCCCTTGTCTTTTGGATTAGGCGACATCCCCAACCCTGTTTGGTCTAGGTAGTAGGGTGCTACACCTGCCTTAGGTTTCCACTTCCAAATCCTAACCTCCTTCCTTAGTTATTACTTCCAGGTCGATTCCATCCTCCTATCCTTCATGGGCAAGGGGAATTTAAAATCTTATGCCCCATTTCCTCACAATTAAAGCATTTAAAGGAGGGTAATCCCCCCATCAAGCTAGTCGGGCCTCCCTTCTATTGAAGCTTCCTCTTTCTCTGCCATCAGGACCCTCCAAGCCTCTTCTAATTCATGCCCAAAAATCCGCATCGGTTCCTCTCACCTGCCTGCTCAATATCGGCCATTTCCTTTCTAGAGGCCCTCTCTACTGCAGCGTTATAACTGGTGGGAACTATACTTGCTAATACTCTTTTCAACTCTAACCGTAAACCCTTCCCAAAACGTCTAACCTTATTTGCCTCTAAATGGACAAGGAATGGGCAATATTTTGACAGTCTAGTAAATTTAGCAACGTATTGTCCCACTGTACGACCTTCTTACCAAACAGCTTGGAATTCTTCCTCCTTTCTTTCTACCACCTAAAGGGGACTAAAATCCTTCTTAAAACTGGCCTTAAAATCTGTCCACTCCTATTCTTGTTGATTCATCTCTCTGGCCCACCAATCTTGGGCAGGTCCTTTCAACTGGAATGTAGCAAGTTGTACCTTCCTTTGCTTCGAA
Organism: Voacanga thouarsii; assembly: GCA_026120185.1. Classification (NCBI taxonomy): domain Eukaryota; kingdom Viridiplantae; phylum Streptophyta; class Magnoliopsida; order Gentianales; family Apocynaceae; genus Voacanga; species Voacanga thouarsii. The sequence goes on from JANUWF010002331.1 coordinate 445,365, forward strand.
TAATTTAAGGCTGCAAAGATCTTTTCCATCTGTTCAATCTAATTTTCAGCCTCCTATTCTGAGTCAGGTTGCCCTTGAAATTGCGGAGGGTGGAGTTTCAAAAAGCTCTCAAGGGCTCGATCCGATTCGACTTCACTTTGCTAACTTTCCTAGCACTTACTCTCATTTGTCCTAGCATTCTTAGTTATCCATTGGATCATGTAAGCCATCTTTAGGAAGGTCTAAAACATGGGGTGGTCCAAGGTTGTAAGGTGGGGACCTTCCGCCCAAAGTTCCTCCATCATGGGTTCAGGGTTATTTTGAGTAGCCTGGGATGATCATTCGGAGGTCCATTTAGGAGGCATCTATATAGTTCATAAGATTTTATTGGTATAACAAATGTATTATAGCTCAAAAGCAGTTATAAAATATGTATACTGCAATTAACAAAATGTAACACATGTTCATTCTCATTTATCACAAATTCAATCCAAAATTCGTATGCTAAGCACACAGTCATATTGTAATACCCCTCCCAAAACCACCTTTGACCACCTATGTGGGAAAAGTCATGCATTATATAGCATTTTGCATTTCATGTGATATTTTAAAATTATATCTTTGCATGGGTGCATGTGATTTTCAAGGTTGTGCTTGTATTAATTTATTTGATGAGGAATAGTTGTGTTGGTTGCATTAAGTGAGAATCGTTTTAGGTGAAATTTAGTAGAGGAGATAGAGGGATGAGAATTAGGGTGAAAAGAACTTCTTAGAGATATATTAACACTGGGGTTGATTTGGAGTAATGGTTAGGTCTGGTAATTATCCCTTGGTGACTTGAGTTCGAATCTTACCTCTTGTGAACCTTAGCTTCCTTTTTAAATTTTCCTTCTAGAGTTCTTCATGCCTTGGCCGAAAATCCTTAGCTAGCTGCCACTTTGGAAAGTTTTAAGTGGTATAAGACTCTTCTTGATAAATATTAGAGATAGAAAATATATTAGGGAAAGATCTTATTTTATTTCTCAAAGAATTTCGGAATTAACCTTTTATTTATTTAATTTTTCCTAGAGAAATATTTTAGCGAAAACCTTAGCTACACTTTTGAATTTCAGCCGCCATTGTCTTAGGACATAAATCTCCATATTTATTTTCCAAGCTCAAGGATTTTTTTATAAAGATAGAGACTAATTTTATTCTAGCTATTATTCCTGTAATTTTCGAAAATCTTAGCCAAGAACAATTAACTTCCAGCTTGTATTTAATTAACCAGATTTTATGTTAGCTAGCTTGAATTAAATCTATTATTTTCCTAGCAAGATACTATGTTGATTTTGAGAATAAAACCCTGGCTAAAATTTTGGAAATTTTCCAGCCTTGTTGCTGCCACCTTTGGAGCAATTCTAGCTCAACTCAAACTCTTCCAAGACTAGGGAAGCTTATCCTAAATCCTTTAGCAAATCAGATTTTATTTTATCTCCAAAACAAATCAGGTTTTGTCCCTCTTTTCTAGAAGAATTTCGGTCAGCCTTGTGCATGCATATGGCTCACGAATTGCTGCACTCCTAGGTGTATCCAAACTCTTCTACACCTAGCTCAAATCATCTAAAATACCTCTCACCTATTCAGGTTTATTTTAGCTACACAAACCAGACTTTTTGTTCCTTCTTAATCCAGAATTTCGGCCAGCTTTGCACACACCATACTACACAAAAATCAGCAATACAAAGTACACCAAAACTCTTTATTGACTTAGCCAATTGCAGCGCCTAAAACCCTTAGTTTTTCTCTCAGATTTACGTCAAAAACAGCAGCCAAAATAAGTCCAGAGTTTCTCTCTTTTGTTCACAGTTTCCACACAACAAAAACATCCACCTTGCATAAAATTTTGGTTGTCAAAACCTACACAAACTCTTTCACGTCTTGGACAAAAAAATTGAACATGCACAACCTCTCCTTGTGCACTGTTTTCGGCTAGCCTAGGAGAACAATTTCAGATTATTTTTCTTCTCTCAATCCCTCCTAATTTCGGCCAGTAAAAGGGTATAGCAAGCTGCCTGTTTTTCGCCATTGCTGCCCAAGAAGTTTAGAACCATTAGGAGTCCTTCCTAGCATCATCTTCTAACCCTAAATCAAACTCTTCTAACCCTAAACTAGAGTAGCCATCTATTCCCTCCCTGCTGCATGAAATTTCCAGCAAACTTTCCTTTGCAATTTTTGAAAAACACAAGAGCAATCGTTAAGCTGAAAATCAAAATGCACCCTAAGGTAAGCAAAAGTCCTCGTATTCTTTCCTCCATTAATTCTTCTCTTCTTCTTCCCTTGAACCACACCATATAAGGGTTGATTTTATCTTCCTTTCTTAACTCTCGATCAAGGGGAATTAAAGAAGACAGCTTTCGCTCCTTCTCAAGTGAACTCGTGAAGATCATCATAGGGGCATCTTGATCTCATTAATCCAGTTGTTATAAGGTAAGAGAATTCTTATCCTTTGTGTCAAAATTAAGGTGCAATGTGATTGATGATGTCTATGGGAGTGTGATAGCATGATGAATGTGGTTAGTAGGATAGATTAATATTTTGAGATGAGTATTGTGTTAAGTATGTTCAATGGATAGTGATGTGATGTTATGTTGTGATAATGGTGGATGTGAATTTTGATGGTTAAGTCGAGACCTTCTTGATATATTATGCATGATTGAGTTGATTGAGATCCTGATCATGATATTATGTGATTCTAGATTAGGAGATTGTTTGAAGAAGCAAGCAGTTGATTTTATTCTTGTTTATCTAAGGTGTACCACGTAAGTCCTTGCATAAACTCTTTTTATTTGATGCTTGTGATGGCAAGTCAAATGTTGTAAAGCTTTGTGAAACTATTGTTGAGCTATGGTTACTTTGATTGTGAACGTGGATGTTTATTCTCTAAATGGCTTTATCAACTAATGCCTTTATCAAGAACTGTCTTTCTCTTAAATGTTTTAGAAAATATTTTTTTTTTTAAAAGAAAACTACGTTTTACAAAGCTAAGGTATGAAAACACTGTGAATTAGGAATTGACGGATATGTTTGTTGAGTACTTAATAAGGGTAAGCTAACAATACTAGTCTTGGAGGGCTTGAGTAAGTCTTCTGGCAGGCGGCCACCTCCAGAAGATAAGCTCTGTTTGAAAAGGCACCAGTGTTGATTGGTCAGGCCGGTCCGAGCTAGCATTTGTACTTGGTAAGGATTTATTTCCCGACATGGACACCCGAATAGTTTTGTTGGGTGTAGAGATGGAGGAGTATCTCACCCGGTGGGCCGTACACTCACCTTTGATCAGAATGCCCAAAGTATGGTAATCTGATCTTGCCATGGTCCACAAAGTGTGGTGCCTTGACTGTTTTTCTTATCATGGGGCCTAAAGTGTGGCGCCATCACTATTTATTTGAGTGGATGATTTATTTTGTACAAAGTGTGGCAATGGGAAAACTCCACTCCTTGCAAAGAGAAATTATTTATGACTTGCCAAATATTTCTGCAAATGTTTTCAGCTATGCATACACGAACTGTTCAAAGTACCATGTGCACACACAGGACTTACTGAGATGTTAATCGCATACTATTTTTATATTATGTTTTCAGGAGAATGACACTGTTGAGCAAGTGGAATGTCTAGTAGTTGGAGCCTTTGTTGCTTTGTCTATATTTGAGAGACAGATGTTCATTTATGTTTTCTTTTCGAATCGATGTATGCATATGTTTAGATTTACTCAAGTTTGACTTCGATGTAATAAGAATTCCCTTTATTTATCTAAGTTTGATATCCTTGGTTCAGCTTTATATTTTGTACCTCATTTTAAAGACCCCTTATCCTCGGGACGGGGTGACATCCCCGCCCTTTTAGGGTACGTAGTAGGGGGGTGTTACATATATACACCGGTTGAACTGTACATATCATACTATATTTATCTATATCTCATCCTTCTACTCGTCATTCTTACTATTTGATATGGGAGGTCCTGAATCAGTTGAGACTGTATAGGGCTCTGCTGAATTAACCTTCTCATCTCTGTCTGCATTTGACTGCAACCAAGTCTATAGTTTTGGCTCTATCTCTAAATCTTTCTCTTCATCAACATTATCTTGGTGGTATAGCTCAATATCATCATCTATCTCATCAGAGTCATCACTTACCTTATCATGTGGCGATGGTATCTTCTCAAGATAGGTTTCCTCGCTATACCCGAGCTCTTACCTACCTCTCTCTTCCATTCATCATAGCACTCGACCATTGGGCGCTTGCCCTTATCACTTCTATCCACCATATCTACAGAATAATAGGGTTATACCCATTCCTATAACAATACCACAATTCTATAAAACTAAGTTCTGATACCCATTGTAACACCCCTACTAATGGTAATAGCGGAAGCATATCAACACCGGATATTGCCCCGTCTAGTTACTCGGACAAGAGGTCTTTATAACATAAAAAAAAAAAAACCAATAGAGTATGTAAGGTCCAGATCCATACAATAGCCTATACTGATGGTCACACGCACATATATAATAAGGAATCTCATACATGAAAATTTCCATTCAACATCAGTAATAAGGTACATTATCCAAAAGGGAAACGTCGGGACCTATTCTACTATCACTGTGGTATCATCCTCTATCTGTAGGTCTGCTTAACTCTGGATCCTACAAAAGGTAAGATGAAAGACGTGTGAGTGAAAAATCACCTAGTGAGTCCCGTGTGCGCTAGTGCTTTATCAGAGAGACAGGGTACACAAAACTTTTATGGAATTGTATATCATTTGTTTACTAGAAACGATTCCAAAACTCTTTAACGAAGAGTTTATCCAGAACTCAATTATTTTTGGAAAATTGTATTTCAATTTCAAAACATTATCCTAATTTCCAAATCACAAGTACTTCTCCAACAGAAGGTCGGCCTATATGCAAAGCTCACAAAGCTTCGCTTTGGCTTCACGAACTTATTATGCTAAGGCCTCCGCCTTACAGCACTCAATCGTGCATTTCTAAATAAGTACACCGACTTGCACTGTGTCATCGTATTGAGACAACAGCCTCCAATACTCAATCCGTGCATCACCGGATAAGCACACCAACTAGCACCTTGTCATCGTACTAAGACCGCAGCCTACAGTACTCGATCCGTGCGTCACTGGGAAATATTTTACATGCTACCATAAGCCAAGGGTCGTAATCCTAATGTCAATTACCATCGAGGCAGCAAGGAGTCAAACACGCCAAGTGTCCCTGCCCGGCATCTAGCGAATGACTCAAAATCAAGAAGCGCCCGTAACACGGCAATTGCCAGGTACTAAACAGCTAGCCAGAAAGACTCATCACAATGTCCTGTCGCCTTGTTCAGAGTAAGACAATCCCCAGAACTAGCTAGCTTACTTGGGGTCGTCTACCTCTAACATGAGCTAGTACAAAGATCAAAGTCCTTGCTGAGTACTCAACGTTAACAATACCAACCCCTTCTGATTGATCAGGTCAGAGGGTTATCTGATCCCGTAGGATTTTCAAATCAAAATATTTTTCGGGGAAAAATCATATTTTTTAGAATTTGATCTCACTGACTCACAAGTCAGATCATTATTCACTTAGACTCCGCAGAGCTAATTAATTCATTCCATGTCACCATAGGCCAATAAAATAATTTCTGCGATCAAAAGTTGTTTTCCAAAATTCAATCTCATTACGAGAGATCATTTTCAAAATCATTGAAACAGGATAAAGATTTCTGTTCACCCATAAAATCGTGTTTCCAAGCCGTTTTCCCATACTCGATCACCAAAGTCATTTTCCAAGAACTTTCTGGTCATTTTACCCACGCTCGATTCCAAAAGATTTTCTGAGGGTATTCGGGTCATTTTAACCTTACTTGAATTAAAAAGTATTCACAAGAGTTCCAACAAGGATATTTCGGTCATTTACTATATACTCGATTTCAAAAATTTTCATAAACATTTCAATAAAGATATTTTGATCATTTTCCAAATATCAGATTCCAAGAGGAATTCATTTTAAAGAAAACTAAAATTCTAATCCCAAAAGAGGATTAAATTCAAAATTTCTAAGCATATTTCCATAAAATGTTCCAATAAGGTCATTCCAATCAATTTATGAATACCCGATTCCAAAATTTACCATTTTTTGAAAATCCAAAATATTTAATTGATGTGTATGGATTTGGGTATAAAAATCATATAAAAACTAAGCACATTCGCAATCAAGTTTACATTAAAACTTTAAACCCCAAATTATACATATGAGCAAGCGTACTCATCATTAACATAGCATAGGGTTCAAACGAGTGTCGATCTTCAAGGAACAAGTATACATTAATCACGTTTCTTTCATTGTTCAACCGACTCCATAAAGTGAAAAAGAAATAAAAAGTAAAATAAAACAAAATAATATAATATATACATGTCAAGGAAGGAGAATTATGTAACTTAAGCCATTGTTTAGACAAACAATGTCTTAAAGAACCTAACCATTATCATAACTAATCATTCCCTTGGCATCATGAAGGATTAGACTCACTTCTTTTTTAAACCATGAAATCACTATCTCCTAGATAAATTAGCATCACATATTCTGTCTAAACTAATTTACCCAAAAGATGCATTAAACACAATCCTTGATTAAATTTCTATATTCTGGAAAACTTAAAACATGAAATTAACCAATGAATCCATATTTTGGCAGACATCAATTAACCTTTAATTATTTTGTTCTTCACAATTAACCCATTTTTCAAGCAAGTTAAAAGACAACAAATATGAAACTAATGAATTGAAACCACCATTAACCTCTTTTTTAAGCAATTTAATGGAAAGAAACAACCAAATAATCTCGTAATAGGCACAAGTAATTAAAAACAAAAAAAAAAATCAATTAATTGAAAGATCAAATAACTCTAAATACCATGAATATCTAAAACAATGTCAAATTACAATAAAATAATTAACATATCATTATTCAAGAAAAAGAAAACAAAGTAAAAGAAAGCACTTATCGACAAGCCTTCTTCTTCTTCTTCCTTTGAAGACCTTCTTGCACAATCCTCCTTGATTTGAAGAATTCCTCTTTTGATTGAATAATTGTCTGTGATAATCAATGAATTCTCCCCATTTCCCTTGTATTTTTCATCTATTTATAGGCTTGGGAAGGGCCTAAACTCGTTGGTGTAATGTTCTTGGCCGAGTAGAAGTTGGAAGATACTATAACTCTACAAATTACCAAAAACCGCGTAGAAAAATCACAATCCCGTCTTTTCCTCAGAGCACAGCCGTCGCTGCCTTGGCTCTTGGAGCCGGCACCAGTTGTATTCTGGTTCTCTACTCGTTCACCGATTTGTTCTTGATTTCAACACCATGTAGTCTAGAATGCAATGGTGCCGCCTTGGCTACTAGAGCCGGCGTCGGTTCCACCCTGTTCCAATTTGTTTTGACAATTTTTCATCACCTCAAAGTGTGTGTCAGCAATGCATGGCCAGCGCCGGTTCCTATGCCCTATTCAGCGCCACCTCTATTCTGTTTTGCTACGTTTTTGCTTTGTTTTACCCCAAAAATCTGTAATAATGAATAAAATACATTTCCAAGGGTAAAATCTCAAATATGAAGGAATATGACTAGTTATTGAACAAAATGTATCACAAAAAAGCCTCAAATAACTAAGAAAAATATGATTAATTTAGCCCCTATCATTAATCCAAAAAGGACTAAATTCACAATATTCATCCTTTAATCATCCAGTAAGGTTTCCAAGCCAATTATGATGCTTAATCGAGCCCAAAATAGCATAAAATAATTCTTGCTCAAATAAACCTTCAACATATTCAGGGATTTCCAAAATGGTATATAACATAGCATTTCATGGAAAAACAAAGCACACTAACTTTAGAAAGAGTGTTAGAAATCCAAGAGAATCACCTCGTATCCTAACTAAACTCTTTCCGTTTATGGTCGTTCAACCATCGTTTCCACCGTTTTCAACGTTTTGTTAGCTGTTTACCAACAAACCTACACCAAACATTGTTTTTGGGTCAAATCGTGTTTGGCCAAAAAACAGTCGACGGGTAGCCGACGTCCAGCTGATGTGCCCAACGGGTAGCTGATGTCCAACTGACGTTTAGCCGACGGGGGTCGATGGTTAGCCGATGGTCATGGAAAACATTCAATTTCCTTTCTCGTCATTTTTTCATTGTTTGTTCGATTCTTTCGTTTTTCTTTTTTCACATCCTTTATCCCTTCATATACAAGGGATTCACTTCATATTTCCCACTTATTTCATCTAAAATCACATAATTAACCATTCTTAAGTTCAACTATTTTCTAAGCAAAATTTTGGAATTTTGCTGCTTTGACATATGATTTTGTTTTGGATATAACTTTCAACCTACAACTCCGATTGATGCCGAAGTAATTCCAAAATGTGATTAAGATCTTCCTTGATGATTTCCAATTCATAAAATAGTCATTTCCCTTTATGTTTTATTTATTTCTATCCATAATATCTCAGTACATCAATCCCCTAACTGAAATGATAACCTTTGGTATTTATATCACAACGTTTTATTCACAACTCCAAATCATGAAAAATTGGTCCCAAAACGATCCTAAGATATTTAGCTACAAGTTTAAGATTATAGGGTTCCAAAATAACCAGCTATATTGTTCAGTTTATTACCTCTTTAGAGCTGCACGAAATTCTTCCAAAACAGAATTTCTGTTTCGCACCTTTCTTTCGCATAATCCATTCTCTTTTCTTTCCTATCTCATACATAAGTCGTTTAATCATTACAATCCTTTGTTTATCATTTAAACATCACATAATCCTTCTTGATTCCAGTCATGCACAATCAGTATCTTTCATGTTTAAACAACTACAAAACCAACAACTTTGATTAATAACAACAATATTCCATTTTCTTCAACAATTATTCCATTTGTTATTCTATTTCCTTCTTCCATTTTAGTAGCCATGAACAATTCTTTAAACCATCTTCAAAACACCTCCAAACATCATATAAAACATAGCATACATGCGTCCAAATTCACCACCATGCATAGCAAATACAACAACCCCAAAACAATAGATATTTTCTAAACATAACTCACAATTCATATGAATTTTCTCAATAAAATTCATATCAAAACAATCCTTATTCTTCATGCTTCAACTTTAATTCATGAAACATAGACTTTTACCTTGTTTGTTGATTGCTCTAGGCTGAAAATGCTCCAAGTTCCTTCCTTTTTCTCTTCTTGGAATGCTTTCTCTCTCTTTTTCCTTTTTCTCTCAATTTTCTCTAGCTTTTCTTTCCTTTTTCTTTCTCTCTTCTCTCTTTCTTCTTTCTTATTGCTGCTGCCCATTTTTAGCTGTTAAAATACAGCTCCCACCGCCATTCTCATGACCAAAATCACATGGTCAAGTGATTCATTAAATGGTCAAATCTTCCTTTGAAAGTTTTTGCAAAATCTCCTATTTTTCTTTTATTTTCTCCTTTCTTTTCTTCCTTCATTGTACCAAAATTCAGGCTCTTCTTCAACCATTTTCCACCGCCACTTTCTTAGACTTCTTGGTCCAAATTGTGACCAAGATTGGTCACAAAGTCAACTTTTGTGGGCTATCCAATTTTCAGCCATTTTCCTATTGGTTTATTTAATTAATTTCCTTAATTAATAATCTTATTCAATAACCTTTTGAAATAAAATAATACCACAAATATCTTACTTTCCCAATGGTATTTTGACACTTGTTTTCATCCTTCAATCATAGTACGCCACTTGTCTTAATGTCGACCGCACTTTAGAATTTTCTTCAAAAGTGACCCAAATCGGATCCAGAACGGAAAAATATTTTACTTCACCATTCAACTCCAAAAATTCCACTGAATCCATTGGCAATACTTAAATTCTTCAACTCCTTCTCTACTTGGTCAAACTTTCGATCAAAGTCACGGGTGCTGTCAAAAAGACGAAAATGCCCCTGATACCCCGAATAGTATAATTCACACCAAAACGTGTGTTTCGTCGCACTGATCAATTTCTCGTCTCAATGTCCCCTCAAATTCTTATTTTTTTAATAATAATAGCCTTCCGAAGATTTAGGGTACAGGTAGAACAAATCTAATAGTTACATCCATATCTTGCCCAAATATTATCATACCAAAATATTCGTCTCATTACACCGATAACTTTTGTTTTGGTCATTGATACAAATTCTCACCCTATTACAAATAGTAGCCATTCGAAAGTAAAAGGTGGGTTATTACAGGAATTAAATGAGCAGACTTAGTTAGTCGATCCATTATAACCCAAATAGTATCTCGCCGCTTTACTATCATAGGTAATCCTGTAATGAAGTCTATAGTAATTTCATCCCATTTCCACAATGGAGGATAATGCTTGTAACCCTCCAGGCCATTGTTAATTAGCTTTCCTTTACTGACAAATTAAACATTGAGTTACAAGGTTTGAATTGGCCTTCTTCATACCAATCCACCAATAATGCCATTTTAGGTTCTGATACATCTTTATAGCTCCTAGATGGATGGTATACTTACTCCAAGGTACCTCTGTTACAACATCTGATCTCATCGCATATTGTTTTAGAATACAATATCGATCACAGTAGCAATTAATCCTATCATTGTCCTTCAGAACTCATCTCCTCCTCTATTCACCTCCTTCTGCACTAACTTTTGCACTCTTCATCTTTATCTTTCTCTGTTTTCAACTGTTGTAGGAAGGCAAGTTGAATAGAAGTATTACTTATCCTTATTTCTCCATTACTACAAATACTTCTAATTCTGGAATTTGTAATGTCCAAAGAGCTGATAAATTTGCCTTTCTACTAAGGGCATTTACTACTGTGTTTGCTTTTCCAGGATAATATTTAATTGGACATTGAAATCCTTTCAAAAATTCCATCCATCAACTTTGCCTTATGTTCAAATCATTTTGAGTAAAAACATACTTCAAACTTTTGTGGTCGGTGAAGATTTCTATCTCAGTACCACATAAATGATGTCTCCACTCTGTAAGGGCAAACATAATAGCAACTAACTCCAAATCATGTGTAATGTAATTCTCCTCATAAGGTTTCCATGTCCTAGGGATATAAGCTATCACGTTTCTCTCTTGTATCAATACTCATCTCAATCCTTTTTTTTTGATACATCTGTGTACTCCTAATAAGATTTGTCCATCATTGGTAATGTTAAAGTAGGAGCAGAGCTTAATCCTTTTCTCAACTCTTGGAATTTTCCCTCATATTTCCCAGTCTAAACATAAGGAACTTTCTTTTGGGTAAGTCAACTAAAAGTAAAGCTATCTAAGGAAATTTCTTAGTAAATCTCCGATAATATCTTGCAAATCCCAGAAAACATCGTATTCAATTGAAATCAAAGGACGTTTCCAATTCGTCACTGCTTCGACTTTTGCAAGATCTATTGTACTCATGACTTTGGATATCACATGTCCCAAGAATGCTACTTCTTATAGCCAAGACTCACACTTACTGAATTTTGTATATAGTTTGGTCTCCCTTAACTTTCCTAATACTTTTTGAAGATTATTATTCATATTCTTAGGGATCTTTGGAGTACACCAGAATATCATCTATGAATATAACTACAAAATTGGGCCAAAATGTTCGGTGCTTTAGATCTATGAAACAACAGGCATTAGTGACACCAAAGAGGCCTCACTACAAGCTCAAAAGGTCCATATCATGTTAAATGCAGTTTTTAGTATATTTTCTTCCTAAATCCGAACTTAGTAATATTCTTGCATCATGTCTAACTCTAAGAACCATCCTGCTCTTTGTAACCAATCAAACAATCCATCAATCATGGGCAATGGATATTTATTCTTTACCATTATTGCATTTAACCTCATAAATCTATATATATCTATAGCGACTAATCTTTCTTTCTAACAAACAAGATAGGTACTCCCCAAGGTGAAGTACTAGGCCAAATGAATTCTTGCTCCATTAATTCCTATACTTATTTCTTAAGCTCCTGCAATTCTGTAGGTGCCATTAAATAAGGAGTTCTTAAAATTAGTTATGCTAATGTCACTAACTCAAAAAAAAATCTACTTCTCTTTTTTGTGGTAATTCCTTCAATTTTACTGGAAAAATATCCAAATACTCATTCATAGCAGGCACTTCTTCGAGTTTCTTAACCCCTTCTGGCTTATTAATTACATAAGCTAAGTACCCAATACACCATTTTTTTATTATCTTCTAGGCCTTGAGTTCCGATATGCACGTATTACTTTTCCTCCCAGCCCCGTCTACAATTTCCAATATAGGTTTCCCACGTTGACAGAATTGTATTACTTTATGTCTACAGTCAACTTGATTACGATGTTGGGATAGCCTGTCCATGCCCAAGATAGCATCTTAGTCCTCTATGGGCAGACATATCAAATCTCCTCCAAAATTTCATTTCCTACCAAGATCTTACATTCCTTATATATTTTCTCACTATTCAATCACTTTCCCAATGGGGTACTAACAAGCATTTCTTATGAAGTTTCTTCCCTTCTTTTTCCATAGCGTCAAGAAATACATTAGCAACAAAGGAATGCATAGAATCGGGATTTACCAATATTTTTGCATCATGATTTAAAGCTAAGAAGTGTACCTTTCACAACTGTGACGTGATCATCCATCTTCTTCAATACAACCACTCGAGCATTTACTTGGTTTAGTAGATCTGGCACTCAGGGTAGAAGCTTGTTTAGGTTCTCTCTTTCTAGTCCTTGATTGTTTCTTCCTGGTTGATTTCATCCTTCTCTCCTTCGGAGGTAAGGGCAATTGAAACTCTTATGCCCTTCTTTCTTACAGTTAAAGCATCTAAAAGAAGGTTGTCCTCTAGTTAGGCCTCCACTCCTCTGCATCTTTCCTTTCTTCTGCCATCAAGGTCCTCCAGATCTTTTCTGACTCATACCCCATAATTCACTTCGATTTCTCCTACTTAGATTCTTATTTATTCCATCATTCTTAGTAGCTCTAGTAATAGTCTCTGCCATCCGTTGAATGGTATTAGCCATTTTCTAGAAGCGTTAGAACATAAAATAATCCAAATTCACAAGGTGGGAATCTTCCACATGCGATTCCTTCGCCATTGGCTCAGGGTTATGTTGAGTAGTTCGCGATGATCATCCAAAAGTTCATCGAGGAGATATCTGTACAGTTCATACGATTTTGCTCATAAAACGATATAACATAACTCAAGAGCAGGTACAAAAGAGCTATAGTGCTAATAGCAGGATCATAGCATATATTCATTCTCATCAAACAAAAAGCCAGTACACAATTCATGTGCCGAGCACACAATCATATACACTGGCAGGACTGTACATATCCTACTACACATATCCACGTCTCATCCTCCTGCTAATCTTCATCACTATCTAAAATAGGAGGTTCTGAATTAGTAGAAACCGTATAGGATTCGGTTGTATTGAATCACTCGCCTTCATCCGCATCAAGGTACAACTAAGCCAGTATGTCAGAGTCTATCTCCAATTCTTTCTCGAACTCCTCGACCATAGGTATTCTCACTTTAGGTATCTCCTGATCTCTTCCTATCTCAACATCTTCCTAACACAACATCTCATCTTCTAATACTCCTAGAGTATCCCCGCCAAATTCCTTCTTATTATCCTCGGACAATACTACACTATCGAGGACACTATCCTCCTCATCATTATCCTGCTGGCGTGGTTCAATATCGCCATCAATTTCATCAAAATTGCCACCCATCTTTTCACGTGGTGATGATGTCCTCTCAGGAGTAGGTGTTCTTTCTAGACTGAGGTCTTGCGCAAATAAGGTAATGATAGGCACAACAGGGTCAAATGTGCTCTCGATGAGACAGGGTGTACGAAGGCGGCCAGGGTCGGATCCTGTCCAAGTGAAACATCCTGTCACACCTACTCAGTGGATAATCCTAATCTCCCAGATCTTTTCACACTAGAATGCACATTCTATCTCTTTCTTCCCATCATCGCTATACTCATCTATTGGGCGCTTGTCCTAATCACTCTAATCCATCATACCTTCACAACGAAAGAGTTTTATAAATCCCTATTACGATACTACAGTTCTATAAAACTAGGCTCTGATACCAATTGTAACACCCCTACTAAAAGTACAGGGGAAGCATATCAAAATCAGGGGTCGCCCCATCTAATTACCCAGATAAAGGGTCTATATAACAAAAAACTAATAGAGTATGTAACATCAAGATCCATAAAACAACCTATCCTAATGGTCACGTGGACATATATATAACAAAGAATCTCATACATGAAAATTTTCATTCAATAATGGTAATAAGGTACATTAGCCAAAAGGGAAACAGCTGGACCTATTCTGCTATCACTGTGGTATTTTCCTCTATCCGTAGGTTTGCTCAACTTTGGATCCTACAAAAAAGGTAAGATAAAAGACACATATGAGTGAAAAATTACCCAATGAGTCCCATGTGTGCTAGTGCTTTATCAAATAGATAGAGTACATAAAACTTTTGTAGAATATCATATCATTTGTTCACTGGAAATAATTCCAAAACTCTTTAATGAAGAGTTTATTCAGAACTCAATCATTTTTGGAAAATTATATTTCAGTTTCAAAAAATGCCCCAATTTCCAAATCACAGGCACTTCTCCAACAGAAGGTTGGCCTGTATGCGAAGCCCACAAGGATTCGCCAACAGCATCACGATCTTATTGTGCTAGGGACTTCGCCAGACAGCACTCAATTTTGTATTGTCGAATAAGTACACTGACTTGTTCTGTGTCATCGTACTAAGACTGCAACTGCCAGTACTCGATTCGTGCGTTACCAAATAAGCACACCAACTTGCACCGTGTCATTGAACTGACACTGTAGCCTACAGTACTCGATCCGTGCATCACTAGAAAATCTTTTACTTGATACTGTAAGCCAGGGGTCTCAATCCTGACATCAATCACCATCGAGGCATCAAGGAGTCAAACGTACCTAGTGTCCCCGCATGGCATCTAGCGAATGACTTAAAATCAAGAAGTGCCCGTAGACACGGCAATTGCCAATTGCTAAACGGCTAGCTAGGATGACTCACCTCAATGTTCTGTCGCCCTGTTTGAAGCAAGAAAATCCCTAAAACTAGCTAGGTTACTTGGGATCATCTACCTCTAACATGAGCTAGTACAAAGATCAAAGTCCTTGCTGAGTACTCAACGTTACCGATACCAACCCTGTCTGACTGATCAGGCCAGAGGGTTATTTGATCCCAAAGGATTTTCAAATCAAAACATTTTTTAGGTAAAATGACACTTTCCAAAATTTGATCCTATTGACTCGCAAGTCAGATCTTCATTCACATAGGCTTCGTAGAGCCAATTGATTCATTCCATGGCACATCAGGCTAATAAAACAATTTCAGGGATTAAAAGATCGTTTTTCAAAAGTCAATCTCATTACGAGAGATCATTTTCAAAATCATTAAAACAGGATAAAGAGTTCTGTTCACACATCAAAACATGTTTCCATGAGTATCCGGGTTATTTTCCCCGTACTCGATCACAAAAGTCATTTTACCTATACCCGATTCTAAAAGACTTTCCAAAGGAATTCAGGATATTTTACCCTTACCCGATTTGAAAAGTATTCACAAAAGTTCCAATAAGGGTATTGCGGGCATTTACCGTATCCCCGATTCCAAAAGTTTTCATAAACATTCCAAAAAGGACATTAGGATCGTTTTCCAAATACCCGATTCAACTCATTTCAAGAAACACAGAATTCTAATCTGAAAAGAGTATTAAATTCAAAGTTTCTAAATATATTTCCATAAACTATTCCAATAAGAGTATTTCAGTCAATTTATGAATACCCGATTCTAAGAATTACCGTTTTCTGAAAATCCCATGCATTTAATCCAAAAAAGACTAAATTCACTAAACCATACTTTAATCATCTGTTAAGGTTTCCAAGCTAATCATGAAATTCATTCAAGCCCGAAATAGCATAAAAACGAATCTTGCTCAGATAAACCTTAAACATATTCAGTGATTTCCAAAATAGTATATAACATAGCATTTCATGGGAAAAAAAAAAGCACACTAGTTTTAAAAAGAGTTTTAGAAATCCAAGGGACTCACCTCGTGTCCTAACTAAACTCTTTCCGTTTACGGCCGTTCAACCATCGTTTCTATCGTTTTCTATGTTCCATTGGTTGTTTACCGATAAACCAACACCAAATATCGTTTCTGGGTCAAATCATGTTCAGACAAAAAATAGCTAACGTGCCCAATGGTTAACCGATGTCAAGCCGACGTTTAGCTGACGAGGCCGACAGTTAAGGAAAACATTCAATTTTCGTTCACGTCGTTTTTTCGACGTTTGATCAATTATTTCATTTTCATTTTCATTTTCATGCATCCTTTATCCGTTCATATACAAGGGATTCACTTCATATTTCCAATTTATTTAGTCCAAAATCACATAATTAATTATCTTTAAGTTCGTCCATTTTCGGACTCATTTTTCTGGAATTTCACTGCTTACACATGATTTTGTTTTGCACATAACTTTCAATCCACAACTCCGATTTGGCTCTATGGTATACAAAATGATTGTAAGACTCTTAACTTTAATTAATATTTTCCTTTTTCAGAGTTCTGGTTCCTGTAACACAATACAGGGCAAAAATAGCCCCAGTAGTTTTACCTCAATTCCACTATTCTTGCTTTCCTTTGTTCTTCTTTAGTCTTTAGCATCTTGGAACCATTAATTAATTCAATTTTTCTTCAAATAACCTTTAAATCTATTATTTTTAGATTTCAATAGCTCACAAGAATCATACTTATTCAACACAAATTCATCTTTTCTAATCAAAGGCTAGTATAATCCATTTTTCGAACCATGTAAATTCCATTTTTACTCTATTTTGATCATCATCTCCTCAGCTGGCAACAACCCTTTAAGACACCATAATTATTCAATTCTTCTTCACACAAAACATCATTCAAAGGCCCTTAGGTAGCCGCTGTTGGGTCTCAGGCTCGTATCCTATACGGCGCAGCGGAAAATAAAACGAGATACCCTCCTAGGACCCATCTATGTGTGGAAAATAGGACATAATAAGGGTAAAGGTAACAGCTTTTACCTTTGCATGATCGTCCGAAGAACAAAAATTTCTTCTTTAAGTTGAGGCACGATCCAGCAATCCTCGTGATCAACCTCCATGTGAGTTGAACATCTAACCACTATAATCACAGTGTGTGATTATCTCTAACAGTAATCCACATAGAGGAATACTCAAGCACCAAATTTCTGTGCTAGCAGAAAAAGGATGGCGGCTAGGGTTCAAGATCAAAATCGAGAGAGAAAAGAAGAAGATTTTCGTGGCTGTTTTTTTTTTTTTTTTCAGCTATTGGCTAGGGTTTTTCGTGTGTTATTAGCTACTATATATCACACGAAATTCCCTTCCCAAAACTGAGAATTCTAATCATATTAGAATTCCCTAATTGTAACTGGAAATATCAAGTTCTCATAATTACTACTTATACCACAAATTATAACTAATTATAATTTGTTCACAATAATTTTTCTTTCTCTCAATTAACCCCATAATGTTATCAAATAACATCTTGAGTATATAATCTTCTATTGTGTGTGACCTATTAGGTTTCCCAGTCAATTAGTAGAGAACATGAATTAATCCAAACGTCTTTGAGATTAATAATCCACAATTAATTAGAATTAATCCTATTAATTCTAATCAGGATTGGTTTATTAATTCATCAATTAATAAATCCATATTACCAGTTCATGAGTGGTATCTAGCAACAAATCATGACCACCCAAGAGTCCAGGAAGTCAAGTGGCTTGACATGAACCCTTCAATAACAAACTTCAGTGCAATCAACTCCTTTCACCATACAATATCTCATTCGGTTTTGAGTACGGAATTAGTGCCAACTCCCTCCAGAATTAATTCTGGCCCGAATACAATAGTACTTGTACTAGGAACCCACTACTCTAGATGTGTATCAATTGGAGCTGTTTCCAATACACAATTGCCTTGGCCAAGGACTTTCGAGTAGTAATTCCTACAAGTGGCAGTGAGATATTGCCCATACTATTAGGAGTAATGAATCCTTTATTGACCCTCTCAAATACTTTTGTTTACCTCACCATGTACCCAATATCCATCCCATAGGCGGCCCTTGATTGAGCTCCGGAGATTGGAATCAAAGTACAAGGCTCAACAAACAAAGCACCTTGGAGATCTCAAGTCTAAGGATACTTGCACGTTTGCTATATTGAGATTATATCACTGGCACTAAATAGTTATCCATGTGATTATCTCAAAGCTAAGTCATCCAATGAACTTGTCCCATTAACAAGCATCCATGTGTTAACTTTGAGTATCTCAATACTCACGGTTATGAGAACCACCGCCTGATCAAATTAGGAAGTCTAACACATGCTAGTCTTAACACATTAATGATGTCCTATCTTATTAATACTATGACTAGGGACTATTTAAGTACTAACACCATCCAGTGTAGTAGGAAGCCCATATCATGATATCTGTCATGATTTCCTTAACACAGTATTGTACTAGGGACTTTATTGAATAGTTATATTACTTAAAGTATACAAAAGAAATTGTAAGATAAATAATACATTTTATTAAAATAAAATGTGTCATATATAATGTACAAGTGATTGCCTCTAGGGCACAACACTAACAGTCGGCACATATATAAAGTTCATACACAAAAGTTCACAAACCCTAGCTTTGATCCGAAATCAATACATGAAAGTCATGTTTTTATGTTAAAATTCACATTATCGTAATCATCATTCACCTAACAACAACTTTAATTCAAGCAAGTTGGGGTTTTAACCTTGTATTTGAGGCTATTTTGTGTGATTTTGCTCCAAGAACACACACACACACACACACACACACACACACACTTCTTTCTTTCTCCCTTCTTTTTCTTTTTCTCTTGGTTTTTTATCAACCTTTTCTTTCTTATTTTCCCATATTTTTCTTTCTCCAAGGCTAGAAGAAAATATGGCTGTAAATCAGCCTC
The DNA here is from genome assembly GCA_026120185.1 of Voacanga thouarsii. Lineage (NCBI taxonomy): Eukaryota > Viridiplantae > Streptophyta > Magnoliopsida > Gentianales > Apocynaceae > Voacanga > Voacanga thouarsii. The sequence continues at coordinate 464,483 of JANUWF010002331.1, forward strand.
TTCACCACCATTCTTCATCAGAAATTTGACCAAAAAATATTAATTTAATTAATCATATGGTGGTCACAACATAGGTGTGTTCCAATAGAAACTTTACACATCAAGCACTTTATTTTATCCACAAAAAATCCCTTATTTCTCCTTGCATGGCCTACAAAAATTTTGGCCAATTTCTAGCCATGCATTCATCTTCTCTTGGTCAAAATGTTAGCCAATTATATTGATTAAGAGTTTAATTAAGTGAGCTCACGAGTGATGTGTTCCAATCACAAAATTACACAATATTCTTCATTTATTTTGCAAAGCTTATCTAAGAAGTCTTGCATGCATGAATCTTTCATGCATACTCTTATTATTTGACACTTGTCCTTGGCCACCAATCACAAGAAGCCACACATACCATTTTCAACCGCATTTTCCTATTTTCTTCAAAAATGACCAAAATCAGGTCTGCAAAGGAAAAATATTTTATTTCACCAATCAACTCTAAAAATCCTACTAAATTCATTGGTAACAATTAAATTCTTCAATTTCTTCTCTATTTGGTCAAATTTTCTGTCAAAGTCGTGGGCGTTGTCAAAATGACAAAAATGCCCCCGCTACCCCTGGTAGCATAATTCACATCAAAACGTGTGTTTCATCGCACTGATTAATTTCTCTATTTTGAGTACCTTACAATTCTTATTTTTTTAATAATAATAGTCTTCTGAAAATTTAGAGTACGGGTAGAACAAATTCAATAATTACATCCACGTCCCGACAAGATGTTATTATACCAAAATATTCATCTCATTATACCGATCATCTTTTGTTTTGACCATTGATATAAATTCTCATCCTATTACAAATAGTAGCAAATTGAAAGTAAAAGATGGGGTGTTACAATTGATGTGGTAAACTTGATTTGAGGATTACCTAGGAAATAAGGTGAGTCCCATTTATTTTATGAAACTGTTTTAGCAAGTGATTTTTTGAAATATATGGCAGCATATCATGACATGTGATTGTGCCACACAAGATTTTGTATTTTTTTGTGACGTTTTTATCCTATAAAGGGCAAAAAGGCACTCGCATTTGTAAAAAACTTCACTAAAAACTGCGAGTTTGATAAGGGCCATTTTTTTACCAATCTATTTTCTTTGTCTGTTCCATTGTTCTTCACTCGGAGGTCCTCTAGTGTATTTTTTCCTCACCGTCTATCCACTCCGCTATAGCTAAAATTCATCCAGATTGGTTTCCTATTCATGTTTCAATCTTAAGTTTTTAGTCATCTAAATGTTTTTGTTTTTTTCCTCCATTCCATGTATTTATTCTTCTTAGTCTATCGACCCTGCTGTAGCTTGCAATTTGACCGGTTAGTTCCTTCTATGTGTTTTAAACTTTCTTTTTAGTCAACCCATTAATTCCTCAAAATGATTTTGTTTTTTTTTTATTTTGTTCCTTCTCTTGCTTCCTCTTGCCAATCTAGTTCGGTAATGTTTTTGAGCAGTGGGGTTTTTAAGTTTTTTATGTAATAAACAGAGGAGTTTAATTTCAGGTATTATGATGAATTGTTGTCCTCTTTACATAGATGGTTTTGTCATTTTTGGGAAGGATTGCAACATAAGAAAAGCTGGTTTCCTTCTTTGTTGTAACCCCAATTCCTTAGCAATTTATTTGGGGTTCTATTATTCCAACAAGATTTTGAATAAAGTCAAGTGTTTTTTTGTTCTTGATAAGTTTTACTGAGTTGAGATTGTTTGGTGAGATTTTTGTGAGTGTAAATTTCTGATGAGTTGCAGTTAATGTAGCTTGATTTGCATTCCTTTCTGTAGATAAATTTACGGGCTTGCTGTTGATTGATTTCTAAATGGCAAATAGACAGATAAATTCAGGTTTGTGTATATATGTGTGTTACATTGCTTTCTTTTTTATTTCATGTTAATTTTTCTTTGTAGTAAATGATTCTAGGAACTAGTTCTTTGTGAAAAAAAAAAAAAAAATCATGTTAATTGTTCAATTTCTGCTGCAACAATAGAATCATTATTTAATGGTTAATTGAGACACTTAATGTATAATGATAACTACAGCTTTATCGTGTACTCTTCATAAATTGAGATGAAAGTGTGATTGTTTATATTGTATTGACTAATGAAATATTAGGTCTGAAGCTTGTTTCTACATAGATTAGAAGCATACTATTTTTTTTTTTATCTTGATTATGTCATGCTGAAAAAAGCTATTAATAATTTTGTTTTTTTCTCAGTTAGTGCCTTATATGAGCAGCAAGCTACTTCATCAGAATTTTCTTGTTAATTTTGTTAATTTATATAGATGAATCACCAAGAATATTTTTTTAATTCTGGATCCCAAAAAGAATAACTAGGAATAACGATCTATTTTGGCTATTTGTGGTGTATAGCATAGAGGACCCTCTTTTATTGACTATTTTTCCAGTTTCACCAAGGTGCCAAAGGGAGTAAATGTCCAGCCCACAATTGAAGCTAGAAAATATTCACAATTTAAAATTTCTAAATTGACTATACAAGGCATATTTGTTTTAATCCAAACTTGATAACACATGCACATTCATAGTTAAGATAGGGATAAATTTTGTAAGTAGGCATCAATCACCGTAAGCTGAGCCCCTACGAGAATTAGATCATTAGAATCAAACTAAAATTCACTTATCCACCTAAGAGTAATTGCAAGTGCTAATTATTATAATATCGCGAGTATTGCTTGACTTGTTGCTGTACCCTTCTTGTGTATTCTGTAGGTTCCTGTAGATCTAAAAGATCTTGGATGCCCATTAGATTTTTTTTATAGAATTGCCTTATATGATTGTTTAATATAAAAAGCAGCAATGTGTTATTTGTTATTGCTTTCAGTATTTTTTTGCTCTAAATATATTTTTTTATTCTGAATAAAGGGAAGTCATTTGATTTTTTTTTTCAATATGAATTGGTTTTTTTATTTCTCTTTAATTGTCTATAGAGAGTAATAGCAAAACAGCTAAGGGAAATCTAACTCCTCCTTGATAAACTGTGCAAGCTATGGTTTAAGTCTTCTTCTTAATTATTATTATTATTATTATTATTATTATTATTATTATTATTATTATTATTATTATTATTATTATTATTATTATTATTATTATTTGTTTTTTCTTGTGCTTGGTGCCTTTAGCGTTGGCGTGGAACTGAAATTGGCTTTTTCTATATTTCTAACATTTGCATAAGTACCAACATCTCTCTTTCTCATTCACTAGTTCTCGAGTTAGTGTTGGCTAATCATGTTCTATTTTTGTAAGGTGACTTGGTAATTTAAGCATTCATTTTTGTTTTCTTTATCTTTTGGTGCTCTATTTTTCAATTTTTCTCATGTACAGTAACTTAATTTAAAGGGCACATTAATTTAATTTCACTAAAGGTCACACTAAGTAATGCAATTTTTTTTAAGGTGTTCTTAGATTGGGATTATATTCAATTTTTCTAAGAATGTGTGAGTATAATTTTAAATTTTCTAAAGAATATCTAAACTCAAAAATTAATAATCTGATCTACTTGGACAAAATATAATTTAGTCCTTTTTTTTTTTCCTTCTCCAGTAATTCTTCTCCATTAATAAGTATCAAATATCTACTATAGTATTTTGAATTGCATGTTAGATACTCTTAGGAGTTCTAGCATCTTAGAAATTTTGTATTATTTTACATTTGTTTTTTAAAAAAATTTCTTTTCACTAGCCTAATTAGGGTTGCTCAAATTGATCTTCTGCTAATTGATTTGGAATTTTAGTTTCATAGGTATGGATAAGGGTTGGATGAAACTTCTAAGGAATACCACTGAATATAAAAAACAAAGTTGAAAGGTTTTTAAAATTTGCAATGAACAATGCAATTTTAAATGGAATGATATTATGCCCATGTTTGAGATGTGGAAATGGAGTATTGAGAAAAAAAGTTGAGGTAAGGGAGCATTTGATTGTTACGGGGTTTATTAAGAGGTATACACATTGCATAGCGCATGGAGAACTCTTTAGTTCTAGTTTATCTACATCGCATTCAACTTACATCGTGGATAATGTAGTTAATATGTCTGATGACATGGAAGCAATATTACATGATGCTTTTAGAGTCCCATATAGTGGAAATATAGATGAAGAAATTAATATACCATCCCTAAATATTGAAAAAATTTACAAATTTATTAAGGATTGTCACCAAGAATTATATCCAGGTTGTAAGAAATTCTCCAAACTTGCTTTCATCATTTGATTACTTCATCTCAAGTACATAGGGAAGTGGTCAAACAAGAATTTTGATATGCTACTTGATTTGTTGAGAGAATCCTTTCCTGGGGGTGTAGAACTCCTAAATCTTTATATGAAGCTAAAAAATTAATAAAATAACTGGGCTTAGGCTATGAAAAAATAGATACTTGTCCTAATAATTGTACATTGTACGGAGGGATAAAGAAGGGTGGAAGGAGTGTGAAACGTGTAAAGAGTCTAGGTAGGTCAGTTCTGAAAATGATCCAATGGGTGAGAAGAGGAAGATTTCAAAGAATGTTTTGTGGCACTTTCCCTTGATGCCTCTATTGCAATGTCTATTCATGTCAGCCAAGACTTTAGCTTCTATGGGATGCCATGCAGAAGGTTGCACAGATGATGGTTGTATGAGGCAACCTACTGATTCACTTACTTGGTAAGTTTTTGATAGTCTGCATTCAATTTTTTTAAAAGATGCCTGTAATGTGAGGTTGGGATTAGCATTCAATGGTTTTAATCTGTTTAAAAATATAAATATTGCTCATAGTACTTGGCCTGTGACACTTATGCCTTACAACTTACCCCCTTGGATGTGTATGAAGCAATTATATTTCATACTGTCATTATTGATACCTAGTCCATCTGCTGCTAGTAACAATGTTGATGTTTATTTACAACCTCTAATCGCAGAATTGAAAGAGTTATGGGACATAGACATGCCAATATTTGATGCATCTTCTAACTAGAATTTCCAACTACGTGTGGTATTGTTGTGGACAATTAGCGATTTTTTAGGTTATGCAAATTTATCTAGGTGGATCACTAAATGGTAGCTACCTTATCCTGTTTGTCATAAGGAAACAAAATCACAGTGGATTAAGAATGGTGGCAGACGTTACTATATGGGGCATCGTAGTTTTTTGTCTTCTAGTCATCATTTTCGAAAGGATGCACAATCATTTGATGGTCAACAAGAATATGGAAGGCTATTGCCTAAATTGAATGAGGATATGATATTGAATGAGTTCGAGGGAAAACAGATCAAATTTGGAGGGCAGTCAATGATAACAAACAATTGCCCTATAAATTGAAGAAACAAAGTATCTTCTTCGAGTCATCGTATTGGAATGATAATTTGATGCGCCATAACCTTTGATGTAATGCATATTGAGAAGAATGTTTTTGAATCTATATGTACTACATTGTTGGAGATGGATAAGAAAAGGGACCTTAAGTCACATCTTGACTTAAAGAATATGGGTATTCAATCGGATCTTCAACCTATTGGGCGGGATAATGGTAAAGGTTATTTACCATGGCTTGATTTGTTTTGAGTAAAAAGGAGAAAGGGACATTTTTTAAGACTTTAAAAGGTGTTAAAGTACCTGACGGATATGTACAACTTGTCTAGGTGTGTTCAACTTAATCTGCCTAAGCTTTCTGGACTAAAAAGCTATGACCATCATATCTTAATGCAACAGTTGTTTCTAGTTTTATTTCTTTGGGAGCCTTATTTCTGGTTTTTATTAATTTTTCCATTTGTATTGATGCCTTAACAATTGGTGATATTACATGACTTACTGGTTTTGTTTCTTTGGGAGCCGTATTTCTAGTTTTATTTCTGGTTTTTATTAATTTTGTTTCTGAGTCATCTAATGTGTTTTGGATCAAGTGTTGTATGTTTCCTCATGATTTTTTCTTACTCATTTGAGTGGTTGTTGTAAAAAATGCAGAAGATTAGTAATCAGTTGTTGACAACAACCAGCTCTATGGATATTTGATCCTTTGGTGTTTCTCTTTTTTTTTTTATTACCCTCCCGATTTACTTTAAACTGTTGATGATGTTCTTATCATTCTAAAGTTCTATAACTAGAGTGTTGTTTATAAAGTTCCACAAGGAATAGCTTGAATTTCAAAGAGATTAGTTGCTGAAAATCTCAAAGGTGGCTGCCAAAAGGAGAGAAATTAGGATAGCTTAATTTCAAAATCTCCCTTGTTATTATAGGAACAAGATTGTAGGGGTGTTGCTATTTGAAATTGATGGTTAAGGATAAGAAAATTCTAAATACTAGTATGGCAGAATCTTAGGATCCAATTGCTAAAAACTCTTATGGATAGAAATCTCTCATAATCATAGGTGGTTGGAAATTTGAAAGTGATGGCTGGCTAAAGGTATATAACATTCATAGTCTTTTTAAAATTATTGAGTTTTGAATACAAATAAGACAAAGTCCATGTTAAGGGTCGGGTGAAATGAACCAATGCCTTCTGGAAGTTCTCATTCATGTCTTCTAGTCATCCTGTATTATCTATTACAATATCTGCCCTGGTCTATTTGAGATCCAGAGACATCTGAGCATTGATCCTACTTTTAACATCTTCTTCTGGTATTCCATCTCTTCCCATTAGAGTAGGATGCTATTTACCACTGGCTTCATTTGTTCACAAGCTCTTGTAGTTTAAGGATTTTGATCCCAATTAATATACATAAGTCCGAACTCTTAACTCTTGCTGGAGCTTCATTTTTTACCAGGCAAAAACACATTATTACTTTGAACAGTCTTGAATCACCAAAAGAAGTTAGGCTATAACATGTGCACGTAAAAGCACTAAGCAATGATTAGACTATAAAAATTGTAGTTTCACCATGAAAGACTTCTACTTAAGAAATAACAAGGAAAAATGGTAATTCAGTGTTGTATGCTGGAAGAAAAACTAAAAATAAAAATAGAGCGAATGCTGGAAGAAAAACTAAAAATAGACTGTAGAAGTTGCATGCCAAATCAGGAAAGAAAAACTAAAAATAGTTGTAAAGGAAATGCTGGAAATGAATTTGTTCAATGTTTGTAGCTATAGATTAGTTGTGATTGCAAGGTACAAAGCTTAAAAGACTGAACCTAAACATGTTCTTGGGATTAGTGTGTAGAGTTTATTTGTGCATGTAACATGTAAAATGATGCATGTTCCTAGGATTCTATGAACTGGACATTGTAGATAAATGTCTTAGGAACAATTTTGGACAAGTTTTATGTAATTTGGATGAATATACAGAATGTTATGGCACAAAATAGATTTAAATATCTACTAACAAAATTGACACTTTAATTTAAATATCTACTTTATATCTAGTTCATTTGTTCTCCTATCAATAGAATGAAATGGATGAAAGAACTACACAATTCCCTCCTAGCTTAGAAGATAGACTTGGGCTAAATGATATATTCTTTCAAATTGTTAGCCCAGATAGATATAGCAGAATCCACTTGTTTGGCAGTGGTGTTCACCTTTCGGAAGTATGTGGTGAAATACCAAGTCGCAGCACATCCTTTCGTATAATCAAAGAGCAAAGAGATAAAATTACAAGTATAAAACACTAGTTAAGTGAACAAGAAAAAGAATTAGCAGAGATACATGCATTGCTAATACCCTGGAGAAATAGTTCATCCCTACCCGATTCAAGAATTCCATCAATGTGTTCCAATAGTAGCCCCACTACATTAAGGGTATAGAACATATTGAAACATAATTCTTGCCTTACTTGTTCATTAATGTAGGAAAGCATGAATCTAAATAGTTCATCACCCCCCCTTTTATTCGGATCTGCAGTTCAAGTCGATTGAGATGGATGGTGTTGGCTGGGGGAATGAGATGAACCATTTAAAATTGCACTCAACAATTGATTAAACTCGTTCATGCTCATATAGATTGTAGTTGTCTCAGTTTATTTACTAAAAAGATTTATTATTTTTTCTATATTGAACACATGAAGATGCATGGTAGGAGAATAAAACCATGAGCACAAACAGTAGCATTTCAGTGCATTTTCTCAGCTGTCTCAGTGCATTTTTAGTGCATTTTCTCTGCTGCCTCAGTGCATTTTCAATACAGTAATTTGATTTTGATTCACTATTTTGCAAGGTGATTTACACATGAAATAACGACATAAATTATTGGGAAAAGTGGGAAAGTTAATGGGTGCCACTTTAAAGTAGTCTAATTACCTAAGAAAGAAGTATAGAAGATGTAAGAAAACTCAGCTGGACTACTATTTTCAAATTAATTTAAGGTGGGGAAATTGTTCTGTAATTGGTTTTAATTAATTATCTGTAGTTCTCAATTCTCTTCAGGCTTATGATTTGATGTGTAGTTAGAACTGATATAAGACAACTCAGGTGAGCCACTGTGTGAAACTTTTAATTTCTCTGTCTTGCGATTTGTGGACTTACCATGCTCATAGTTTAGCTAGTAATGGACTTACAATATTTATATAAAAATACTGCTACTTTTCTCTAGAACTTTTCCTCTGCCCAGAAATGCTCTACATGAACCTTATAAATGGTTGAATTGAAACTTCTTTATTTGTTTAAACATATCATTCCTTTAAGTTCTAGAATACAACCTTATAACTTGTAGCCAATTCTAGATATCCATTTGATAGCTTTTCTATTTAAGGAAATGAAACAGGATCATTTTGGTTGGTAATCTGTAACTAATGAATGAGGTTGCATTATATTGGAGGGATTTCTTGCCACCATTCCTGAAGTATCAGAATGCATTGGTCTATCCCTCTGGGATGCAAAAGAATACAATGAAATTTTACCAATGGATTTTGGTAGAAGGAAAAAATGTTGCAATGTCAAAACGTGGAGCTAAAAACTGAGAAAAAATGCAGGTCCACAATAGAAAGGAAATAATTGCAGGGAGCTGCTATCCTTGATTTTGATCTCTTCTTAATGACCATTTCATTGAGTTTTAAGAAGATCTAGTTACTTTACTGTGTGATTTCTATACAAGTTCTCTGGCCATTTGTCTGGTGCAAAAGTTGAAAGTATTACTTATGTCATTTACCTCATAGTTTGTCAACATAGGCAATTTAAACAATTTGTAAAGAATGGATCTAATGAAGTTAATTAATTAATTTCCATGCCTTCAACACAATTAATTAATTTTGATTTTGATTTATGCTACATCTTCTTTCATTGTGATTGGCATTTACTGTTTAATTGATTATTTTTTTGGGGGGCATCAATGGCTTTTTCTTGACCATGAGTTGTTTAGCTTGTTTGACTAATTCCACTAAATATAGACTAAATAGAATATTCATTGCAGGAAGGTGGATATGTTTCAATTTTAAGCATGTTGGATTCAACTAAAGTTGTTGCAACAGGCCGCATTCAAAAGTTGGATCCATTCCAACAAGTTAGGGGACTAAGGCTAGGTGAGGGATGCTGTGAAGTTGTGGTTTTAGCTCCTTTCCATAGTGATGAGCAATTAAATTAGATCTAATTCAAACCATTGGAGACTCCCCCATTGGATTATCTATTACTTGGCCATGCCATTTTATAAACACTTACCTTATTAATTATTTTAATATTTGTTGTTTTGCATCATGTGTAATATTGTTGTTACTAAATTCATTCCATATAATAATAATGTAATGAGGATTCGTGAAGAAGAATGAATATGCATCTCAATATCAAAGCAATTTGGGATTGGGACATAGTAAATGATGCTTGGTTTTGAAGAACTAATTTTTAGTTTTAGATTAGCTTGGTTTCAAGAATCGATGTACATAAATATACTTAGTACCTACTTTTGTGCTACTTTTGTTCTATGAATTTGAATGTTAACTTTAGATATTATAAAATTTACATTTGGATTTACTTTCTCTTCAGTATGACTTTTAATTGTTTTGATCTTTCATAATGCAATTAAAGAGGCCTAACAAGCATTGATGCTTATTTGCATTGCATAACCTATGGTGACGCTTTTTTCCATCATATCAGAGCCGACACATTACATGACACCATTCTTGGTCGTGGAATAGGCCCTATTGTGATGCTAATGATGTGTCACATTAGAGAAGCTTTCATGACATCCTTCTTGGCAACACATTATAGCATCTACTATGATGCCTACATGTGTCATAGTACAACTCCTATTGTGACAGAAAATTTTGTCAAAGTAGCCATGATTTCATGACACTTCTGCTGACATGGTTAGTGGTCACAATAAATACTCTGTTATGACAAATCAAGTTGTCATAGTAGTGGTATTTTCCTGACAGTAATTTTTTCCATAATATAATACCTATGGTGATGTTTTATTATGTCATATTAACATAGCGTTAATGACACTTTTACTGATGCACAAAGCCATCACCATAAACAACCTATGGTGACACTAGAAAACATCATATTACACGGTCTTTAGTGACATTTTACCTGATGCCTTTGTGCACCAGAGCATCTATTGTGACACGACTTTGGATGATGCTGCGGCAAAGCATCAGGAAAGCCTCCTTTTAACGACAGATTTTAGCGTAAGTATAGCTTATTTTTCTTGTAGTGATAGGAGCCTATCATTAGACTCCAGGGTGCTTACTATCTTATGCGGGTTAAGGCGTTTTATGCTAATATGTAGGACAGGAAGAAAGATAGCCTAGAGACTATTTCTACAATGGTTAAGGGGGTAGCTATTGAGCTGGATAGGGCTAGATTAGCCTCTATCCTGAGTATACCCGATGATAGTCCATGGACAGCTGTGGACCATCATAACCATAGGTTCATTTCTGAGGCTTCCTAGAGTGTGACTGACACCCGCACTACTATGGGGATGTATAAGAGGGGTCCATATAACAGGGGGACTACTATTCCAATAATGACCTCAATACCCAACTGCGAGCCGTAGTATATATCTTTTTTTTCAATGTAGTACCTAAGGCTATTGGTTTCAATGTGTCGAGGGTGATTGATCTTTATATTCTTCATAAGATGAAACAAAGTGAGCCTACCCCCTTACCCTTCTTATTATCCAGTCCATGAGGGAGGTCATCTACTCTCGCCTTTCCTCCAAGGCCATTGTCTTTTTGTTAGTGGTTATGCGTATACTACAGGCCTTTGGAGTGAGTTGTGATGGAGAGCTTACTGAGACTACCACTGAGCGAGATGTAGTAACTAAGCATATATTGGTCCAGTGTGGGTATCGGTATAACAAAAGAGAGAGAGAGGAGATGGATGAGACCTTTTGAGGTCTAACATTCAAGGATGGTAGCGGTACCCCCTTCTGATGATATGGAGAAGGAGAAACCACCATGGCCTTGAGCTCATGCTAGTAGTTCGAGATCACAACCTAGTGTTAGGTTTGAGGTAGAGATACGCACCTAGATGGAGCAGCTTTGGATCGGGATGGAGACCCAGACGACTATTCTTCTCCAACTTTGAGATTCTATGGCTGAAATGCATAAGAAGTAGGATGCTCACGAGCATTGATTGATGACTTAGATGCAACAGTTTCCTATACTAGGAGGAGATGCCTTCACTAGTGGAGCTACTAATACTGATGATGATGATGATGATGATTCTATGGAGGATGACTCATTATTTTCTTACCTGTTACTTTTATTCCTTTTTCTACTTAGTTTTACTTTTGTTTCTTTTTTGTTTTGATTTTAATGACCTTCTAAGATAGTTTTCTCTTTTATTATCTTATTTTATTTTCCTTTTTTATTTAAGTTTTATACTTTTTGTTGTGTGTCTTTATTTACGATTGACTCAACCGCTATCAAGGAAACAATTCTCTTTTAGGATGACTTCAACATGATTCTCAGCAATACATGGCTATGGAAAGTATTTCCTTATCTTATCTTTCTTTCCTTTTTCTTTTTAGTCCATTGGATAATTTTTCTTGTGATATTCTAGGGAATTGTCCAACTTAAGTGTGGGGGAGGGATTCAAGTTAATACTTCCTATACTTTCACTGCTTATTTCTTTTTCTTTTTTTCTTTTTATCAATTTTTGGGATATAATTTTTTCAATTTTTTCTAGGATTTTCAATAAGAGTGGCTTTTGAGCTTACAATTGAGTAATTTATCTATGATGGAGTTATAATTTTCTTTTTAACTTTGGATACAAAGTTGTCATTCATTATACTTGTATTTATGTTAAAAAAGGTAAACTTGTGTATTAAGATGGATTTTGCTAAGTCTTGAGAATTTAAGTTAATATTGGTTATATTTGGTATTTGAGTTTGTTTTATTCTTTGAGTTTGAATATGGATAGTATGATGAAATATGGGAAAATTTATTAATTAATTCTTGTATTATAAATTTATAATTTTTTTAACTTTGAGTTGAGAATAAGGAATGTGAGAAAACAGTAAACAATAAAAAAAATGAGTGTAAAAAATTCATTGTTTTGAGATGTTGAAAAATGATGAGAAAAAATGCTCTTATTTAGAAATTTGGAAGTCTTTTTGCTGAAAAAGGGGATAATATGGAGAGAAGTAACAATTATTGTTCAGTGCACTCTCTTGAATCTATCGTGAAGGCAAGAAGGAATGAAAAAGAAAAGAGAGAAAGAAAATTCTTAAGGAAATAAGAGAACAATAACTGTGAGGGGGCCAATATGGTGTATGAAAAGAAATCCATTCACTAGAGGCTATCAATTCCCTAAGTCGTTGGAAAAATGGAGTGTTTTCTTATTCTACGACTTAAGTTGTGCAAATTTAAGTTCATGATGCTTGAATTGGTAAAATAGCTAGACTTATATGATTCGTGAGTGTCTATGTGTTTGCTTAAGGGATGAAATAATTTTCGTGTATTGAATATGACCTTGTTTAACTTGACTTTAATGGGCTTAGGATTATTTAGTTTAATGCATGACTTTGCAAGGTTTTGAAAGGATTGAATGAATGAGAAGTTTGTGTTTAAGGCTAGAAGAAGATTGTTACTTTATTATGGTTGAATTTGATTGCGGGTGATTTTAATGAATTGTCTTGTCTTGATTCATAAGCTATTTGCTTAAGTGATTAACACTTTTGCTTGAGGACAAGCAAAAGCTTAAGTGTGGGGGAATGTAATAGCGCCTAATCATGTCTATATTTTCCTAGTAATTTTAGGATGTTTTCTGGCATTTTTGGTTTGATAACTAGTTATTTCCCCTCATATTTGATGTTTTGCTTGTGAAAATTGTTTGTGGTGAATTTGTAAAGGAATTGGATGATTTAAAGTAAAATTTTAGATTTCCTGACTTGATTCGGTGCCTGCTCCAAATGGTTGAACCGCCCGTGGCTCAGCTTTGAAGAAACAAATTTAACAGAGCACAAATTGGGAGATTTCTAGACCTGGACCAGTGCAGGTCTAGACGAAGTAACCAAGCACCGGCCCTGCTCTATTATAGCTGCTTAAAATCTTTTTTCAAGTTAAAATGGAAATTGCAAAAGGGGTTAACTTGCTTCCAACTTGTACTCAGCCCAAGGCTTTTAAAGGATGAATTTTAGCAACCATGAGGCCTATTTAACCAAGAACAAGTGAAGAACAACATATGAATCCAAGGTGCTAGAACATAAATCATTCATTGAAAGGGAATTCATCACTCCCAGGAGCATTGTTCAAGAAGGTTCTCAAATGAGGAAGAAGAGGGCTTGTCTACGAGTTCTTTCTAAACCATTTAACTTCTTTTTCTTTGAACAATGATGAGATTAATATTTTAATTATAATTAAATGTTATTTTCATATTCACGATATTGTAATTTATTTAATCGTTAACTCATTGGTTGTTGTTCTTGGTATTTGATCACTTGCTTTTCTTTGATAGATTGATGAAGTTGAATTTATGTCTAATGGACTTGGGAAATGAAGTTATATTGAGTTCAAGTTAATTAATTCTATATAATTTTTATCTTAACTAGATTGAGAAATAAGGTTAAGAATTGAACCTTAGTAATCAAAGGTTAGTTAATTTCGCCAAGAGTATAGGGTCATTGGCTAATTTCATGTTTATATTACCTAGAGTATAGGGATATTCATTAGGAATAAGTTTAATGCATTTTATTAGTTATGTTGGTTTGATTGGAAAATCTGCTAATTTATTTAGGAAATAGTGATTCCATAGATTGGAAAAGAAGTGGATGCTATCTTTATTTTTTCATGAGGCTAAGACTATAATTGATTGTGCTAAGTGTTGGATAGTTCATGTCATGCTCTCAAGAACAACTATTTAATTTCATGTTTTTCTCTCCAAGAATTGTGTATATATTTTGTCTTTACATTTATCTTTATTGTTATTGTTTTCTCTCTAATTGTTAGGTTAGACAATGAATGAGAAGTAATTAATATGTACTTGTTTCTTGATGATCGATACTCATTAATTCTCTATACTATGCTTAATGATGAGTGATCTTACTCATATGTATAATTTGGAATTAATGTTTTAATTTAAACTTGGCTAGGAATGGAAACAAAATTACATGATTTTTATATACCCAAATTTAACGCATGACCATCTCTATTGGCACATATTCAAATCTTTTTGCATAAAAATATGCTTCGAGCTTTTATGATCAATGAAAGTATAAAACATTGCCTCATAGAGGTAATGCCTCTATTTCTTCAATGGAAATACAATTGTTGCCAATTCCAAATCATGAGTGGGGTAACTTTCTTCATGTGGTTTTTACTTCATGGATATATATGCTATCACCTTTCTCTCATGAATCAGCACTCCATCTAACCTTTTGATGCATAAATTTTGGGTGTATAAAAATCATCAAATTTAAATACATCCCTTAGTCAAGTTTTAATTAAAACATAAATCACAAAATATACATACGAGTAAGTATACTCATCGCAAGCATAACATAGGGAATTAACGAGTATCAATCCTCAAAGGAACAAGCACACACTAATTACTTTTCATTCATTGTTTAACCGACCAAATAAAGTTATAAGATAATAAAAAGAAAAATAAAGAATTATGTACAACTCAAGGATGTAAAAATATGCAATTTAGACAAAGGCTTTTGAAAACATGACAATGAATCACTTAGCAAATATCACAATCAATTATTATCTTGGTTTTATGAAGGATTTAAAATACACTCACTTCATTTGCAATCCATGAAATTACAATTTTTAAGTTGAATTAGTGAACCTATTTTGTCTTAACTAATTAATCTAAAATATGCATTAAAATCAACCCTCACATAAACCCCTATATTCTTGGTAATTTAAAACATGAAACTAGTCAATGAATCTATATTCTAGCAATAATCAAACAACCTTTGATTACCTAAATTCTAGACAATTAACCCATTTTTTCAAGTAAGTTAAGAGATAATAGATATAAAATTAATTAGTTTAAGTCATTACGAATCCCTTTTTTCAAGCAAGTGAATAACAAAAATTAATCAACTAACTCTGTAAGAAAAGCAAGTAATCAAATCCCAAGATAAATAATGAATTGATCAAAAGTCTAAATTAATTCAAAAAATCTTGAATCTAAAAAACAATGTCAAATTACAATGGGAACATTTATTACATCACTATTCTAGAAATAGAAGACAAATGTAAAAGAAAGAACACATAGAAAAACCTCCTTCTTCTCCCTTAAAGACTTTCTTAGACCTGGCACCTGGTGTACTATCCATAGAAAAAACCTCCTTCTACTCCCTTAAAGACTTTCATAGACCTAGCACCTAATGCACTATCCGCACTAGGTTCATTATGGAAACTTCACATTTTTACTCGAAATCAACTCAATTCTGCACTAATTTGTCAAAAAATAATTTCGACAAGAAAATATCAAATAGGAAAGAATATCTCTAGTTATTACATCAAAAGTATCTTAATTTAACATCAAAAACTAGGAAAATAGTGATGATTTGAGCCCCTATCAATTCCCCCACACTTGAACCTTTTCTTGTTCTCAAGCAAAAACACTTAAGCCAAGAAAATCATCAAGAAAACACAAGCCTTTATTTTTCCAAAAATTTGAGACATAACAAGGATTATAACTTCCCTTCAAACTTTAGATAAAGATCTTACCATTCATCAAACCCTTTGAAAGCAATTAAACTTTGAAACATTTGATAAGACATCACAAAGCTCTTGAAGTCCAATTAAT
Organism: Voacanga thouarsii; assembly: GCA_026120185.1. NCBI lineage: Eukaryota > Viridiplantae > Streptophyta > Magnoliopsida > Gentianales > Apocynaceae > Voacanga > Voacanga thouarsii. The sequence goes on from JANUWF010002331.1 coordinate 480,637, forward strand.
CACGTTTATACCTTAGTCCATGAAAATGATTTCACCCTTCAAGTAAGAGCATAGATAATATGAATTACACAAGTCAAGCTATCTACTAACTCAAGCATTATAAATCTAAAAATTGTACAACTCAAGTCATGATGTAAGGAAAGCACCCTAGTTTTTTTCTCTATTTTTTCAATGACTTATGGAATTGATAGCCTCAAGTGCATGGATTTCTCTTCACACACCGTATTGGCCTCCTTTTAGTCATCACTCATCATTTTTTCAACATATATCCTCTCTTTAGCTCTTGGAAATTCATAGCCTCAGAAAAGTGGATTTCTCTTCACTATCTGTATTGGCCCCATGTAGTTAAGCAAAAACAATACTTTATTGTCTTCAAAGAGGAAACAACAATCAACTTCTCTTTCTTCAACTCTTCAACTCACAACCATTTCCCACAATTTTTCACAATATTTTCACTCAAAGATTTTATCTCCTCACATTCCTTATCATAACTCAAAGCTAAGCTAAGTTTAAACCCATAATACAAGAGTTAGCCAACAAACTTTCCCCACATTCATCATATTTTTCATATTCAAAGTAGATGAGTCAAATAATACTCAAACACCAATGCATAAACAAGATTAATCCAAATTCTCAAGTTTTCACAATATCCTATCAAATAAACCAATTTTATAAAAATCCACCAAATAACGACAAAACTCATATCCAAGTAAGAAAGATAATTACAACCTTGCTAAACCATGAAAAACCACAAAAAATTTTGAAAAATTTCAAAAAATAGAAAAAATGATCCAAAATGTGTATAAATGGAAAATATCTTCAATGCTAAACTCTCTCCCCACACTTAAACTAGACATTGTCCTCATTGGCCAATAATAAAACAATGACAGCAAAGCTAATGGACCAAAATAAATAAAGGAGAAGAATAGAGAAAAGCAAATACTTCCACACACTTAGCTTGATACCAAGAAAACACCAAGATAATTGATATAAACCTGGACAAAGAATATCATCAAACCACTCCTCCATACTTAAACTGGACAATGTCCTCCTTGGCAAAAAATAAACACAAGAAAACATCTCCAAAGGGACCAAATATTATAAATAAGGAGAGGGTGAAGTATTACTCCCAAGTACAATAAGCTCCAACAAATATTAAAGTGGGAAATAGAAAAAAGGGCTAGTCTAGGAGACTTTTTTCCTACCTGCAAAAGAAAATAGAAATAAAAGCACAAAGAAAATAATAACAAAATAAAGATACACCTAAATAAAAGAAAACAAACAAAAGAAAAACAAAAATCCAAACAAAGCAAGTAAAGACACGACTCATTCCCCCATACATAAGATGGAAAATATTTTCATTATTTGGGGGAAATAACATACAACAACTTAAACAAACCCAAACCAAGAGTAACGATACAAACAATTTCCACTCATCATGCTTTCTCATCAAACATTTGTAAAAGAAATTAAAGTTTAAAGTAGAAGATAAGCATGATGAATGTAGAAAGAAAGGAGGTTATTGAAAAAGGTAATAGATATGAAAACATTTTTTCTCTTTAAATCAAAACATGTAACCCTCATTCCCTAACATTCCTTTAGGCACACAAATATCTTTTTTAACCATATGAGTGCACCTAGTATCTAACGGATGCATCAACTCTAAAATCACCAATTAACCCTTCACAATAATTTTCACAATTAACATTCCCTTTAAACTTAGTATTTGAGTTTTCAAATATGGGATTAAGATATCCTTACTTTCAATGCATGATCCACAAAAATTAAGTTACCTCCATTTGGATTGGGTGAAAGGTAGAATTTGTAAATTTCCTCCAAGGGTGGAAAAATTCAACTCTTTAAGGCATGTTAAATTCCATACGTCATCATTTAGACCATCGTCTTCCAAGAATGGAGAGGAATCTAAGAAATCATGTGATAAAGAGAGATTAGAATTATTAGAATATAGAGGAGAATCGAATGCCTCCCTTGTAACACCCCGCTACCTAGGCCCAACAGGGCCGGGGATGTGGCCCCGTCTAAAGGACAAGGGGTCTTTATAACTAGGTCACACAATCGAAATAATAGAATGGAAACAATACTTTAAACTTAACACTTATTACAATCCAAGAATCCAAAACATAAATCCAAGATAAAATTGTTCACTCTCAACTCCCAAAGCATTACACAACATAAATATCAGAAAATCTTCCAAAAAGAAATACTGGCATGCAATAAATAATAGTCAAAACAAGAGTGGTGTTTTTGGCTTTTCCAACCATACATTTTCAATAAAATCAACCACTCAAAAAGGTGGTCATGGGTTACCACACGTTGGGCCCCATAACTATATAACGGTCAGAATGCCACACTTTGTGCAAAATGACAAAAAGTAGGTGATCGGCCTACCGGGCAAGATACTCCTCCTTCTCTATACCTAAAGAAAACCAATTGTCCATTCCGGCAACACACAGTCCACTTGACTAAAAACTGCTAGCTCGAACTGGCACGACCTACTGGACTGACCTCTTATCCGGGAAGGACTCACCTCTCAGAGGTGGCCACCTACTGAGGGACTTACCCTAACCCTTCAAAGACTAGTCCTAGTAGTCCACCTTTATTGAGTACTCAATGTAATGTATATGCCACTTGGGAAAATGAATAAAACATAGTTCAACTTGAAAATGGCAATTAAGGATTTCCAAAGTTTGGGGCAAAACTGGTTTTAGAAAGAGTTTTAGAGTTTGAGTAAATCTACTTATTGTTTTTCAAATAATTTGTTTTACTGAAGTGAGAAAGGAGATAGTCCTCAATTGCCTTTACAGAAATGAGTGACCACGTACTCCACAATTAGCTTGCCATAGAACCATTTTGCATCAATCAGGTTTTATACATGAGCTTACTTGATCCTTAGCTTGAGATAAAATAAAGGTCTTCAACAACTGACCTAACCCCACCTGGGGTAAATATAAGTCATAATTAAACTCAAGCCAAAAATCACATTCACATATAATTCTAGCTCAACTTACTGCAACTATGATCCTAGTGTCCCAAGCTTTGAGGCCAGAAAATAAATAAAAGGGTTTATAAGCTAAGTCTAGTTTGATATTAAAGTAATTAGGGTTTTGGGAAATAGGTACTAATAAGTCGAAGGTTTAAACCTTGCTAAAAAAAATAAATTAGAGTTTATTTGATGAAGGATTCTAGGTGGTATTATGTAAAATAATAATCTATTAATAATTATTTGTTAGAAAATAATTGTCAACTAAAATTAGTTGTAAGCAAATTTTAATGGGTTTTGATTGAAAGATAATAAATAAATTTTAATAGTATTTATGAATATAAGACTTACAAAATTAATATTTTACTTATTATGATTATTTATATATAAGGCTTTATTTGATATTATTATTTTACATAATGTCTATATATTTTATTTCTTTATTAGAAACTATCATTTATTTGACTAAAATATCCTTATTTTATATATAATATTCCAAATCTACCTTCCCTAGGGTTTTCGAATTTTTCTAGAAGAAAGTATAGCATTAATCATTTTATTGATGAAATTAAATTAGCTTAGGGACAACTAGGTCATGATCATATTTCTATTGCTAACCACAATCATGAACATACACTCCACTCCAATTCACCAAATCATCCAAATCATGAATGAAGGCATAGATCTAAATTTAGCAAGACATGATCCAAGCTCTACTATCGTAAACATAATCGTGGCTTTAACAAAAATACATGAACATAAACCCTATTCACCAAAGGTGATATAATCTCTAACATGCTTGATCACATATACCACTCACGACATGGAGAGAATGCAACAAAACCTTAAAAACGCCATGCAATCAACTAAGACAATCAACTTATGCATCAATCCCATCTCCATCATATACACACATTATTCATGCTCAAATCTCAACTCCTTCACAACAACACATGTTTAAATCCTAATCATAATCTATCTTCTTCCAATATAATCCTAGAGACATGAATCTAGAATTAAAAAAGAGGGTTGAAGAGGCTTACTTGATTGATGACTACCTTGGAGTAGTTTCGAATGGATCCTAACTCGTAGGGACTTAATCCGTCCAAGAGAGATGAAGAAAATATGGCCATGGTTGAAGTCACCATTTGGCCAAGAGAGAGAGAGAGAAAAGAGGAAAAGAAAATCCATTAGTATGTTTATATATATACATATATTCATTAGAAGTTGAAGAGGAGAGAAGGTCGGATGATTGATCATGCTTACCTTGAAGGTGTTCTTGAGCCTTCATAAAATACTGGTTTTTTTTTTTATCCAAAAGAGAGCGTTGGATTTTGGTATTTGATGTCAAAAATTGCAGAAGTGGTTTCAAGGGGTTGAGTAGGTATGATCTGGAGTTTTTGGAGGAGATCGGAGGAGTTTGGAGTGATCTTAGGCTTGAGAATGTTTAGTAGGTGTTCTTAGTGTTCTTAATTTTGAGAGAACGGAGAGAGATTTGGTTGGAGCTGGCTGAAATTCTGAGGGATTAGGGTAGCCGAATTGATTTGGAGAGTTTAGGAAGTTGAATTTTCTGATTTGAGAGGAAAAAGGAAAGGTGGTTGTTTAAAATCCTAAAAGAATATTTTAGGGAATCAATTTTGGAAACAAAATATGGTAAGAATATCTTTAATGGAGGAGAGCTTTTGGAAGCTCCAATGGCCGACTATTTGTCTGTGAGTTTTGCTGAGATGAATGATGGTTGAAGGAGCTTAATGGTGGCTAAAAATATGGAGTACAATAGTGGAGGGATTTCTGGTTGTTTGAGAGATGAATTATGGTAGTTTACTAAATATGATTGTTGGAATTTTGGTCTCCAATCAATGGCTTGATTGGAGGGATTGATGGAGATATTTTAGGAGCAGCCATGGGACTGGTTTTGAGCAGAATGCTGGAGAAGATGATGGAGCTCAGTTCATGGCTATTCAAGGGAAGTTTGTACAGAAAAATAGTGGAGGTTTCGGACAAGACTAAAGAAGGAACAAAGCTGGAAAAATTCTTGGGCAGATTTCGCAAGTTGCTGGAATTTTTCTGGGCAGATTTTGCTGCCATTTTCCAGTGAGTTTGCAAAAGATTTGAAGGGATATTCAGAGGTCTTTCAAGGCTAGTTTCCAGCCTTCTTCATGGAGGAAAAATGAGGTTAAGATGCTCGGTGAAAAACTGGAAGAAACAACTTAGTTTAGGTTCACCAAAGTTGTGAAAGTGTCCAGAAAATTTTCTAGTCCGGTTTTGGCCTTATAATTTCAGACTTCAAGCTGGCCAAGAGGGCTATTTTTCTAGCAGCATTTGGGAGGGAATGATGGCCGAAAATTTCGACACTTGGACTGAACAAGAAGTTGGGAAAAAAATTTCAATTTACAACATGAACAAGATGAATACACTTAGGTTGAAGTTTGAAGGTTCAACCATGGAGATTAATTCTCTAGGGAACCTTCCACAACCCCTCCCTATTTTCGGCCCACAAGATGTCTTACACTTAGACATTTTTGAACCTTCAAAACCACAGAACTTTTTTGGAATTTTCTGAAATAGAATTGGCTTAGCTAAATTGAACAACCTAATGAATTGAGAAATAAGAAAAACTAAGGATCAAGAAGGGTATGAATTCCGTTAGAAATTTTTGTAAGGCACAAGAGTAGGATTAGGACATTCCTATCATGTCTTTCCTAGGACAACACTCCTACTCTTTACTAAGTCATGCAAGGCCGAAATATAGCCTTCCTACATAAAATAAAATTTAATCACACTAAACTCCAATGATGGAATTTGAACCCAAGACCTCAAGAATTAATTCCAAAGCTCTAACCACTAAACCACCACAACTCTTGTTCTTATTTTCTCTCCCAAATATTTTTCCTATTTAATTCTCAAGCTATCTCCCTATTTTTACCTCAAGCAAAAATTACAATTTTACCCTTCTTACTCAACAAGCACAAATATGCCATCTAAGCCACAAACCACAAATCCAATGCACATAAAATCGTATAAAAATATATTTATGCATGTAATATATTATGATATGCATCCCAACCCCCTTACTTTAATTTTGGGTTCAACTGGGGTTTCATATCCTTTTCCACATTAGGCAATTGTGCCACATTCCACTCTTATTGGGGATTCTCTTGTTCAAGTGTATGGGCTGTTAGGGCATCTTTAACCAACTTGGCTAGTTGTGTTCTTGTAGAGGTCATTCTTTGGGATGCTTCTTCATGCTACTTAACAGATAAATTTGTGTTGGCAACAAAAGAATGCATTGAGGCTTCAAGTGACGTCTCACAAAAAGTGTCAAACTGAGCTTGCAAATTTGCCAAATTCTCATCATTATAGCTCCTTTTATCTTGTGCCCAAAAGTAATTATCCATGATGATGTCAATCTCGTGCTCAAATAAAAATAAAAATTAAATCAAAAATAAAAATAAAAATAAACAAAAATAATAGAAAAACAAAGTAATGGAAAAAAATAAAAGGTGATACGAGCTCAGGAGCATAAAAATTTGGAAGTTTGACTCAAGAACAAAGACCCAAGAATTGGTCACCCAATTCTATACCAAAAAGCCTATAAAGTAAGAAACCTAGGTGATGAACAACTAGAACCCAAATTTTGATAGGATTTGGCCAACTACTTTAATACCCAAATACCCCTAATCCTATAAGATATTAAGAACAAGTGGGATAGAGAAACGTAGGCACTCTACTAGATTTCCCAACAAAGATACTACGTAAGAATAAATCCACCCAATACCCAAGATGAAGAAACAAGTTAGATTAACCCAAGGATTTTAGAGACCCTAAACAAATGTGGGTCTAATTCATTTTCTTGGTCTTGAAAGAGTGAAAGAACTGGGGAGGAATTCTCCTCTCCAAGAGTTCAATACTCTATTCTATCTTTGAAATTTGAAATCTAAATTCTATCACATAATATGTTATAATAGGGTATATATAGACCCCAAGTTAGCCTAGCTAAGTAGTAAACTAAAACTAGGAATTAAGTGGGCTTAATACAAGTTTGAGGCCCTATTACATGCCTTTAAATAAGTAAAAATAAAATAAAAATTGTGGGGATCAAAATAAACATGTAAAAAGCTATAACAAGGCAAAATAGGAAGATTTAGGGCTGGACCCGACTTAGGTCGGGGCCGGTTTGAGTGGTTAAACTGGCACCAGTTCAATGCAGGTCTGAAGAGGCCTCTTCAATAGACCATAGCCAGCACTGGCTGGCCTGGTTGGGCTAGCACCAACCGTCTTCTAGGTAGCTAAATTTGAGCTGCCCAATTTTTCTCGGGTGGCGCCATTTCTTCACTATTTTCTTGATGTTTTGCAACCAAAATATTGTTCTTGACCTCCAAGATCATTTTGGTTGTTTTTTTAACCTTCTGATATGATCTTATGGTTATTTTCTCAATGAATTTCATGGCTAAATTTAGGACAGAATGCAAGACCCATCAAAGAACTCAAATCAGTGAATTTAGTGAAGAAAGAAAACTTAATTCAAATACTAGGACCTTAATCCAAAATAAAGAACTTAAAACACTAGAAATGAGAATCAAGTCATTCAAATCACAAGTAAATACCCTTGATTCAAAGGAAACCAAGAACATTATAAAGAAGATGATTTAGGAAACTAACTTTAGCTCCAACCAGAATCTCAGATCATCTATAACCTAAGACCCAAATTAGCAAGCTAATTGATCTATCCTAAAAGATTTATAGACTCAATACATAAGGAAGGACTAGACCCTAGGAATGGTCTTGATGTTCATGGGATTTACTAAAGAGGAATCACCTGTCAAAAGCTCTTAAAGGAGACTCTTTGATTTCTATCAATATTCAAAGTTGTTATATTCAAAAGTTATAATGCCATATATATAGTCATCTAAACCTAACTATAGTGAGATGAAATCTTAGCATTTCAAACCTTTAAGTGGTCCAAAATATTCCTATTACATAATAAAAATAATGAGAATTAAATTAGAAATAAAACTAAAACTAAACAAGGAAAATTATCAAAACAGGGTTGTGCCCGAAGTTACCTGGCGCCAGGTCGACTTAATGGGTTTGGCATCGGGTTGGATGTACCAATATTGGCCAAGGGGCCGAGAGGATCTGGCACCAGGTAGGATTGTTGGGCTTGCACTGGCCAAGAGGGTCTGGTGCCAGGTTGACTTGAAGTCATGTTTGTTCCTCCTTGAAGCTATCTTGGATTACATTCCACCTCTATCTCTCTTGTTGTCCAATCCTTGGCTATGTGGCTGCTTGACCCTCCACAAGGGTTGTTGTCTTCTTTGTACTCCATTTGGCATCTCCTTTGGCATCCATTTTGTTACACATACTTTGCTCCTTAGTTTGTTAAATTGGTTACTTTGAAAACTCCCTTTAATTCTCTTGAATAGCAATCTTACGCCAGGAGCCATGAAGTGTGATTTGGTCATTCTTTCCCCTTCTTGGAAATGGCCTTCATGCCTATGATAATTCATATCAAAAGAGAAAAAAATAATAGAAAAAAAAAAGAAAAGAAACAGACACACATTAAATATATTCACAAACAACCTAAATACTAAAATTAGTGGTATTTTTAAGCACAACATGAATTAAGCTAGTCAATTAACTCACACAATGTTACAAACAACAAGATATAGCACCTATTTACATAAAAGAGTATATACATATAGATATATAAACATATGAACATAGTTAAATTAATGAAATCCTAGCTTTCATGATATTGTTACTTAGCAACAGTGCCAAAAACTTGATACGTAAATTTTATATGTATAAAAATCATTAAATTTAAATCCATCCCTTAGTCAAGTTTTAATTAAAATATTAATCTTAAAATACGCATACGAGTAAGTATCTTATTGCAAGCATAACATAGGGAAATAACAACAATCGATCTTCAAAGGAACAAGTACACACTAATAACTTTTTATTCATTATTTATTCGACTAGATAAAGTGATAAGATAATAGAAAAATAATAAAAATATGTACAACTCAAGGATGTGAAAATATGCAATTTAGAGAAAGACTTTTGAAAACATGACAATGAATCACTTAGTATATATCACAATCAATTATTATCTTAGTCTCATTAAGGATTCAAAATACACCCACTTCGTTTGCAATCCATGAAATTATTATCTTCTACTTAAATTAGTGAATATATTTTGTCTCAACCAATTTACCTAAAAGACGCATTAAAATCAATCCTCATATAAACCTCTATATTCTAGATGGTTTAAAACATGAAATTAGTCAATGAATCCATATTCTAGCAATCATCAACCAACCTTTGATTACTTAAGTTCTAGATGACTAACCCCTTTTTTAAGAAAGTTAAGAGATAATAGATATGAAATTAATTAATTTAGGCCATTATCAACCCCATTTTCAAGAAAATTAATAACAAAAATCAATGAACTAACTTTGTAACAAAAGCAAGTAATCAAATCCCAAGATAAATAATGAATTGATCAAAAGACTAAATTAATTTAAGAAATCATGAATCCCAAAAAAAATGTCAAATTACAATGGGAACATTAATTACATCACTATTCTAGAAAAAAAAAGATAAAAGAAAGAACTTATAGAAAAGCCTCATTCTTCTCCCCTAAAGACTCTATAGAATAATGCACCTTGATTTGATGAATTTCTCATTTAATGAGTGATTCTCTGATTTGCTCAATCAAATCCTTTTTTCTATCTTGTGTTTTCCTTGCTTTTATAGGCTTCTTTGATGCTAAAATTCATTACTTGAGGAGTTTTGGCCAAGTAGGATTTTCGTGTCCAGAGCGAACCTGGCACTGGGTACAGTCGACCCACCTGATGCTAGGGATGTTCTATTCTTGTCCTGAATTTGGTCTATTTTCTTTGCTTTTCTAGATTGTACCTAGCACCTAGTGCACTATCCAGACTTGGCGGTAGGTACATTCTTGAAACTTCACCTTTTTGCTCGAAATCAACTCAATTCTGTACAAGTTTGACAAAAACACTTTCCATAAGCAAAAAGTCAAATAGGAAGGAATATGCCTATTTATTACATAAAAAATATCTCAATTTAATTTCAAATAACTAGGAAAGTAGTGATAATTTTAGCCTTTATCACCCTTCTTTGGAAGCATCCATATACACCTCATATAATTTATTCATTTTTTACAAGGCCAAAACAGACGTATGAAGGCTTAGAAAAGGGAAAACACAGGGCATGCAACGGAAGCGAAAGCAAAAAAATTGGAAAAACCAAGAACAGAGGAATTCCCATCTAGGGCCGACGCTGGCTCCGGCAGCCCTCGCTGGCGCCGGTTCGACTTTGGTGGGACTTCGAGGTTAAAAATTTCTTACCTCTTTTCCTCGTTCTAAGAATTGGCTGGACCGAAATGTGTGCAACCAGGATCGGTGCGCTGGTAGAAACCTCTGGTGCGATGCCTGCAAGTCTCCTACTCCGTCTTTTCATATAGGTGAAATCCAAACTCTCGATCTTTCAGTATATGGCCTGCCTAATTCTGTTTGGTGAACAACTACAGAACTAAGGAATATTTTTTGGAGAGAGAGAGAGAGAGAGAGACGTGTGCATCTTTTTTACAGAGAAGAGGTCATCCCAAAAAAAAAAAAAAAAACGTAATCACCAATCCTCCTTTTTAACCTAAATAAAACCCTAAGTTAAACTAGACTAGACCATTAGACTCTTAATTTAACCTTTTGGACTAAATTAATTATTCTAATTAGAACTAATTTAATGGCCCAACAAATAATTAATTTTCACAGCCCAAATAAAAGAGTCCAATAAATAAGCCTATATTAGTTTAGTCCTAGGTTAATCTTTAATTTTTCAAACTCGGCCAAAGCACTAAATAATTAATTAACCCACCAAACTAATTTAATTAATTCTCTCTCTCCATGGACCTTTATTTTATTCTAGCCTAATAATTAAATCAGACTACTTAAATAAAATAAATTCCATTTAATTTAATTTAAGACCAATTCCTTAAACTGTATTTAATTAGGACTCACGGTCTATACTAGGGACTAAAAGACACACCGCCTTGGCTACTAAAATGACCAAAATGCACTTGCAATAAATAGCTGTATTTTACATTTTAAATATTTCCTAATATCACCATAAGGAAATATTGACCCCAAGGACAATACTGCGTTAGCAAAGTCTCCGACCTACAGGTGTAATATATACATCGTCGTACATTTAGAGAAGAAGAAGTGTATTAACACCTCTCTAAATGACATTTACCATCCTTAGGCTTCTAGTTCAATGATCTACGACTTCCTAGATTGTTTCCACTTTTCAAGGGAGCTACACTAAAGCAAATATCCAAGTTATGTTTCTCAGGGCCCTGCATATTTAGATCATTCAGACAATCACAAGGGGCGACATAGTATATAAACTATCTTGTACAAGTCTATTTTAACTAACTAGTCACACATACCTAACATATAAGTATATTGGCCCTACGATAGAACCTCAACTATAGTATATCAAAGTACATGCTTCTAGCTTTGTCAGACCACCAACTCATACTCAAGTCGTAGAGTACTAGTCAACGCTGTAGCAGTAGTAGTCTAGGATTCTACCATATAGTACTTTTTAAGAAACCACTACTACAGGTCTTGTTCAACGTATTCGAAATATACTTATGTCATGAAGTGAATGAACTACTTACTGACTAAAGGTAAGCCATTCCCCATTTGAAATTCACATAATAATAACCGAAACATGATGAGATTCAAATTCTTATCATTCGGTTAAGAACGCATGTTTATGTGTTAAGTAACTCGTGATCCATACCTTACTGTGAAAGGCCTCCATTCATATGGATAACTTAGTTAAACACAATGGGTTTTTTCCAAATGTAATTGTGCACAAATAAAATAAAATTTTCACAAATAATTTTGAAAAATAAATTCTTTTATTAAAACATTCGATTTTTACATCAGAAACCTAGTCTAAGAGGGCATATTTCCCAAAAATCTCCCACTTGTACTGTAAGACTAAGTAAGTCCGTTGGTGCCCACCTCTATGGTGTCTAAGTGTCTCTTAAAGACTCTCTCAGCCAATGGCTTGGTGAATGGATCAGCTAGATTGTTCTCGGAGGCAATCTGTTCCACCACTACTTCCCATCTCTGGATGAAATCCCGGATCAGATGATACTTCCTCTTGATGTGCTTCCCCCATTTTGTTGTTCTTAGGTTCTTTAGATTGTGATACTACTCTGGTGTTGTCGCAACACATCACAATCGACTCCAAGTTTGAAAGGAACTTCCGGAGCCAGACTGCTTCCTTGGATGCCTCTGAAGCTGCCACATACTCAGCTTCCATGGTTGAGTCAGTAATGCAAGATTACTTGATACTCCTCCATAAAATAGCTCCTCCAGACATGGTCAAGACATATCCACTAGTGGATTTTCTCCCATTCTTATCTGCTTGGAAGTCTGAGTCTATGTATCCTGTAGGAACCAACTCATCAGCCCTATAAACCAACATGTAATCTCTCGTTCCCTTGACGTACTTGAGAATATGATTTACAGCTTGCGAATGAACCTCCCTAGAGTTTGACTGATATCTGCTAACCAAGCCTACGAAAAAGCAGATATCTGGCCTAGTACACAGCATGGCGTACATAAGACTTCCCACAGTCGAAGCATAGGGAATCCTACTCATTTTGTCATTTTCTTCTTGAGATATAGGACAGTTCCTTAATGAAAATGCAACCTATGTCTACAAGGAATTAGAGCTCCCTTGCATGAGTCCATGCTATACATGGCCAGCATCTTGTCAATGTATGCCGCGTGGGATAATCCTAACTTTCTCTACTTCCTATTTCTAAGAAGTCTAATCCCGAGAATGTAGCTGGCTTCTCCTAAGTCCTTCATACTGAATTGACTAGACAACCAAACTTTTGTAGATGACAATAACCCTACATCATTTCCAATGAGTAAAATGTCATCTATATACAAGATAAGAAAAACTACATTAATGCCTTCAAGTTTCCTGTACACGCATGGTTCATCCTCATTTTGAATAAAGCCATAAGACTTTACAGTCTCATCAAAATAAATGTTCCATGCTCTCAATGCCTGCTTAAGTCCATAAATGGACTTCTTAAGCTTCCAAGCCATATGCTCTTAGCCTTCAGTAATAAAGACTTCTGGTTGGAACATATAGATGTCTTCGTTAAGATGGGCATTTAAAAATGCCGTCTTGACGTGCATTTGCTATATCTCCTAATCATAATAACATGCGATGGAAAAAAGGATACGGATGGACTTAAGCATGGCTATTGGGGAAAATGTTTCCTTATAATCGATTCCCTCTTTCTGAGTATACCCTTTCGCCACAAGCCTAGCTTTGAAGGTTTCTACCTTCCCATCCACTCCCCTCTTTCTCTTGTATACCTACTTACACCCAATAGGTTTTATCCCTTCAGGTAAAACTACAAGATCCCAAACCTAATTGAAGTACATTGACTTAATCTCGGCTTTTATTGTTTTATGCCATAGATTTGCATTGGCATCAGTAATAGCCTCCTCATATCTAGTGGGGTCTTGTTAATAGTCAAAGACTAGCTTGAAAACTTCTCCAGTCCATCTCTTCGGAACCCTAGACACTCTCCCACTATGACAAGGCTTCAATTGTACAAGTTCTTAAGGTTGTGCCTCTTCTTTTTCCACAATCGGGTCAGAAGAAGTTGATTCCGAAGATAACTACTTCTCAAGTTCCAACCTAGTTGAACCTTTAATTGAGGTACTCTGATCATCCTCTAAGTATCTAGCATTAGTACTAACTAGTATTTTCTGTTCCTTAGGATGATAAAAGTAACCACCCTTTGTCCCTTTTGGATAGCCAACAAAATAGCATAATTCTGATCTTGGTTCCAAATTATCTCCCTTGACCAGTACATAAGCTGGACAACCTCATATCCTAAGATGATTTATACTTGGCTTATGCCCAGTCCACATCTCATAGGGAGTCCTAGGTACTGACTTAGAAGGCACCAAGTTCAGAATATATGCCACTGTTTCTAGGGCATATCCCCAAAAAGGCACTGGAAGAGTAGCATGAGACATCATGCTTTAGACCATTTCCATCAATATCCTGTTCCTTCTCATAGCTACTCTGTTCTGCTAGGGTGTCCCTGATGCAGAGAGCTGAGATACTATCCCATGATGTACAATGTAGTCCTTGAATTCACCCAGGAGGTACTCTCCTCTACGATCCGATCGTAAGGTCTTGATCAATTTACCGGTATGACGCTCCACTTCAGCCTTAAACTCTTTGAACTTGTCAAAAGAGTCAAACATACGTCTCATCAGGTAAAAAAAAAACCAAAACTCGTACAATCATCCGTGAAAGTAATGAAGTACTCAAAACCCTCTTTAGCTAGTGTAGACAAGGGACCACATACATCAGTGTGAATAAGACTCAATACCTCTTTGGCTCTATTCGCCTTAGGGGAAAATGACCTTTTAGTCCTATTTCCCATTAAGTAGGATTCACACTGAGGCCAATTTTTCAATCTCAATGAGCCCAAAAGCCCATAATGGATTAACCTCTGAATCCTGGTAGAGTTGATATGACCTAACCTTAGATGCCAAAGATAAAAGTTATTGACATTGGTCTTTCTCTTCCTTACTAAAGGTTTACATTGAGCGATATTTAATTGATTGTTAATAGGGTTTAAGAAAAATAGATTTCCATACATGTGCCCAGTACATAAAATTTCTCCATCTATACTGATCGAAATAACATAATGGAAAGGCATATAACATCCTTGATTTATTAGTTTTGCAACCAAAATCAAATTCCGTTGAAATCCAGGTACATATAATATATCTTTCAAAATAACTATTCTATTATAATAAAAAACAAGATCCAGCTCTCCCACTACAATGGCCCAAACTTGTGCTCCATTTCCCACACGTAGTCTATGTTCGCCCTTTGGGAGTCTCCTAATCTTTCTAAACCCCTACAAGGAGTTACAGATGTGATCAGTGGATCCTGAATCAACAATCCCGGTAGAAGTTGATCCAACCATTGATATAGACTCTAGATAGAAAATATTATCTGTGGGGTTTTTCTTGGCTTGAGGATCCGGACACTCCTTTTTCTAGTGTTCCTTCAGTCCACACTTGAAGCACTTGCCCTTGGGTTTGTCATTAGACTGGGTCTTGGGCTGGGCCGCTGCGTTTCCCTTCTTCTTCTTGAATTTTCTGGGCTTGGACCCAATTCTAGAAGATGAAGCCTTAGCAATCATAGCCTTAGATTGTGACTTCATGACCTTTTATGCTATCTGGAGCTCCTTCATTATCTCGGTTAAACTTATATTTAACTTTTTCATGTTGTAATTCAACTTGAACTGAGTAAAGGAACTTGGTAAGATTTGAGAACTATGTCCACTTGGCTCTCGGGGTCAATAACAGCCCCTAAGATTTCTGCCTCCTTGAAAGTAGCAATCATCTTGAGCATATGCTCTCTGACTGATGCTCCCTCAGCCATCTTAGTGTTAATGATAGTTCGAAGAGCCTCTTGCCTTGAGGGCCGGCTCTTATCTGTGAACATCGTGGCTAATGATTGAGTTATATCATACGCAGTGGCCATGTACCCATGTTTGGATTGGAGCATATTAGACATGGAGGCCAACATGTAATAACGAGCCATCTCATCGGCCTTCTTCCATGCCTTCTCAGCCTCATGCTCCTCGGCAGTGGAACCCTCCTCGATAACAGGGCAGGTTTCGTAAAGGACATACTTAAAATCTTCCGCTGTGCGTCTTATGTCTCGGTTCTTCTCATTTTCTATGGACATACCTCACATTATAACCTCCAACGAGGAGCTGGCCGATCATAGTACGTGTCTTGGGTTATTAATTACATCCCTCTATTAGATCTAGATCCTTGTGGTATCCTCATCCTATACGAGTTCACTCCTAGGGTAACGCGAAGGGACCCGCGATCTCTAATAAGGATAGTGATGGAAGCTGTAGGGATATTGGAACCCCTCTCCCACTTAGTCTTTTAAAGCAAATGTTTTTCTGAAAAATATCCTTTTGAAAATTTCCATTATGTTTTCCCTTTAATTCAAAAATAAAATGTCTAAATCCATTAAAATCTCTATGTCAAGGTATATATCCTTTGGGAGAATTTTCCATGGACTAATTTTATTTAAGTTAAAGAACTTAATTATTTAAAAAATTTTCCAATTAAAACTTTCTAGAGACTTTGGTCTCAAGTTTATTGGACAAATTGTGCCAAAATAAAACAAAATAGCTTTCTATTTTAACTTACAAAAATATCTAAATCTAATATATTTTCTATGTCAAGGATTAAATCTTTTGAGAAGATATCTAAGGATTAATTTTTGTTCAAGTTAAAATAACTCTTTAATTTGTAGAAAAATATTTTCCTTGTCAAAACTATTCCTAAAGACCTTGGTCTTTGAGAAAACATGCACATAGGTACATAAAAATAAATAGCATGCTAGAAAATAGTAGACGTTTTCATGCTTTTCTATTTTAAAACCTAAGAGCTCAGATAATAGAATTAAACTATTAATTAATTAATTAATTAATAGTCTTGTTTAATCCTAAAATCCCTTACTAATATTTTTTATGCAAAAATATTTCTTGAATATTAACTATTGTAAAATATTAACTTCGCCTGGTATAGACCCCAAAACTAAAAGAAATTGCAAGAAAAATTACAAGGAAAATTAAAAAATTTCTCCTTGGTCAACTGCACCCGCCACACTGGATCAAGTACCCATCTGCACTGTGGTCCACTACACCCGCCGTACAGAACTAGGACCCATGGGCAACCAACGCACGGACCGGATTCCAGACCTGAGCCGGCGCCGGTTCAGCCACCCCAGCCAGTGCCGGTTCGACTCTAACCAGGTTCTTCCTGCAGTTTTTTTTTCTACGAATTTCGTCTGTTTTTCTGCACAACTTCTGGTACCATTGGCTTTTCAATTTCAATCTCAATACAATGAAATCAACCAAAACCAGCAATCGCCTATACCCTTTAATATCAGGCTTACATGATTTGCTAAGAAAAACAGTAAATTACGAATCTCCTATACCTCTATCAAAGAGGTTTAATAAGAGAATCTATTCATACCAAAACAGCGAAGGATCACGGTTTAATCGCACATATGTGTCTAGTTTTATTCAACTAGATGCATGCTCCCTATATTTTCACAAAACCTTTATGCTCTGATACAAATTGAAGGCATAGAAAGAGGAAAACACAAGGCACACAGTGGAAGCAAATACAAAAAAACTGGAAAAACCATTAACAGAGGAATTCCTGTCCAGGGTTGGTGCTGGCTCCGGCAGCCCTAGTCGGTGCCAGTTCAGCTCTGGCGGGACTTCGAGGTTAAAAATTTCTTATCTATTTTCCTCGTTTTAGGAATTGACTGTATAGGAATGTGTGCAACCGGGATAGGTGTGCTGGTAGAAACCTCTGGTGTGATGCCTGCAAGCCTCATACTCCGTCTTGTTGGGTATCTCATATCCATATCGAAAATGGTACAATGGAAGAATAAAACAAGATACCATCTCAGGACCCGCATATGTGTGAAAAACAAGACATAAAGATAACAAAGGTAAGAGCTTTTACCTTTCTTTGATCGTCTGAAGAAATATCTTCGTCAAGTCGAGGCGCGATCCAGCAATCCTCTTGATCAAACTCCATGAGAGCTAAACATCTAACCACTATAATCACAATATGTGATTATCTCTAACAGTAATCTACACAGAGGAAAACTCAAACACCAAAATTTCCTGTGCTAGTAGAAAAAGATGGCGGCTAAGGTTTCTCAAGAACAATCATGAGGGAAAGAGAAGAGAGAAATCGTGTGCCTTAGGGTTTGCAATTATTTTCGTGTCTTACACAAAATCAACTAGGGTTTCGAGTGTATTTTTATATCACATGAAAAATCCTACTCAAAATAAACTCCAATATCAGAATTCTAAAACAGTTAGAATTCCCTAATTGTAATTCTATTTCCGTGTCTTTCTCGCAATTAACCCCACTATGTTATCAAAGAACATCTTGAGTATATAATTCTCTATTGTGTGACCTATTAGGTTTCCAAACCAATTGGTAGCGAACATGAATTAATCCAATTATTTTTTAGATTAATAATCCATAATTAATTAGAATTAATATTATTAATTCTAATTATGATTGATTTATTAATTCATCAATTAATAAACCTATATTCCCAGATCATGAGAGATATCTAGCAACACATCATAACCACCCAAGAGTCCAAGAAGTCAAGTGGCTTGACAGGAACCCTTCAATATCAAACTACAGTGTAATTAACTCCTTTCACCATACAATATCTCATTCGGTTTGGAGTACAGAATTAGTGCCAACTCCCTCCAGAATTAATTCTGGCCTGAATACAATAGTACTTATACCAAGAACCCACTACTCTAGATGTGTATCAATTGGAGCTATTTCCAATACACAATCACCTTGGCCAAGGACTTCTTGAGCAGTAATTCCTATAAATGGCCGTGAGATATTCGCCCCTACTATTAGGAGTGGTGAATTCTTTATTGACCCTCTCAATTACTTTTGTTTACCTCACAATGTACCTAATATCCATCCCATAGGTAGCCCTTGATTGAGCTCCAGAGATTGGAATCAAAGTACAATGTTCAGCAAACAAAGAACCTTAGAGATCTTAAGTCTAAGGATATTTGCACGTTTGCCATATTGAGATTATATCACTGGCACTAAATAGTTATCCATGTGATTATCTCAAAACTTGGTCATCCAATGAACTTGTTCCATTAACAAGCATCCATGTGTTAGCTTTGAGTATCTCAATACTCACAGATATAAGAACCACCACCTGATAAAATCAGGAAGTCTAACACATGCTAGTCTTAACGCATTAATGATGTCCTGTCTCATTGATACTACGATTAGGGACTGTTTAAGCACTAACACTATATTGTGTAGTAGGAATCTCATATCATGATCTCTATCATGATTTCCTTAATACAATGTTATACTAGGGACTTTATCGAGCAATTATATTACTTAAAAGTAAACAAAAGAAACTGTAAGATAAATAATGTCTTTAATTAAAATAAAATGTGCCATATACAATGTACAAGTGATTGCCTCTAGGGCACAACACTAACACATCTTTGCATGTTGGTGAATGCCAAATTCTCGATCTTCCAGTATATAGCCTGCGTAATTCCATTTAGTGAACAACTACAGAACTAAGGAATATTTTCTGGAGAGAGAGAGAGAGAGAGAGAGAGAGAGAGAGAGAGAGAGAGAGAGAGACGTGTGCATTTTTTTTCACAGAGAAGAGGCCGTCCAAAAAAAAAAATGTAATCACCAATCCTCCTGTTTAACCTAAATAAAACCCTAGGTTAGACTGGACTGGACCATCGGACTCTTAGTTTAACCTTATCGACTAAATTAATTATTCTAATTAGCACTAACTTAATGGCCCAACAAATAATTAATTTTCCCAGCCTAAATAAACCAGTCCAATAAATAAGCCTATATTAGTTTAGTCCTAGGTTAATCTTTAATTATTCAAACTGGGCCAAAGTCCTAAATAATTAATTAACCCACCAAACTAATTTAATTAATTCTCTCTCTCCATAGATCTTTATTTTATTATAGCCCAATAATTAAATCAAACTACTTAAATAAAATAAATTCTATTTAATTTAATTTAAGACCAATTCCTTAACCTGTATTTAATTATGACTCACGGTCTATACTGGGGACCAAAAGACACACCGCCTTGGCTACTAAAATGACCAAAATACCCTTATCATATAAATAGCTGTATTTTGCATTTTAAATATTTTTTAATATTACCATAAGGAACTATTGACCCCAAGGACAATGCTGTGTTAGCAAAGTCTCCGACCTACAGGTGTAATGTAAACATTGTCGTACATTTAGAGAGGAAAAAGTGTACTAACACCTCTCTAAATGACATCTACCATGCTTAGTCTTCAAGTCCAATGATCCACGACTTCCTGGATTATTTCCACTTTTCAAGGGAGCTACCCTAAAACAAACATCCAAGTCATGTTTCCCAGAGCCTTGGATATTTAGATCATTCAGACAACCACAAAGGGCGACATAGTATAGAAACTATCTTGTACAAGTCTATCTTAACTAACTAGTCACACATACCCAACATACAAGTATATTGGCCCTACGATAGAACCTCAACTCTAGCATATCAAAGTATATGCTTCCAGCTTCGTCAAACCACCTACTCATACTCAAGTCATAGAATACTAGTCCACACTGTAGCAGTAGTAGTCTAGGTTTCTACCATATAGTACTTTTTAAGAAACCACTACTATGGGTCCTGTTCTACGTATTCGAAATATGCTTAGGTCATGAAGTGAGTGGACTACTCACTGGCTAAAGGTATGTCATTCCCCATTTGGAATTTACAACATAATAACCTAAACATGATGAGATTTCCATTCTCATCATTCGGTTAAGAACAAATGTTTAGGTGTTAAGTAACCCATGATTCATACCTTACTGTGAAAGACCTCCATTCATATGGACCACTTAATTAAATACAATGGGTCTTTTCCAAACGTAATTGTGCACAAATAAAATATAAATTCACAAATAATTTTTGAAAATAAATTCTTTTATTAAAACATTTGATTTTTACATCAGAAACATAGTCTAAGAGGGCATATTTCCCAACAACATGGTAAATAATCTCCGTTTGAGCTCTAGAAAACTCTTCTCACACTTTTCTTCCCACATAAAAGGTATTTTTTTTAGGTTAAATGAGTCAAATGTATGGTGATCTTAGGGAATCTTTCGATGAATTGCTGGTAATATCTAACTAACCCTAAGAAGATTTATACCTCTACTGGACTCTCAAGGTGTTTTCAGTTAGTTATTGCTTCAATCTTTGTAAGATTAATAGTAATTTCTTCTTTCCAAATTACATATCCTGGAATAGACATTTTACCAAGCCAAAATTACATTGGCTGAATCTACTGTATAGTTTGGCCTCTCTGAATTTCTCAAGTACCTTCCAGAGGTGTTCAACATGTTCTTGAGGATCATTAGAATATACTTGATTGTGATCAATAAAATCACAACAAACTGATCGAGATATAGTCGAAACATGCAGTACATCAGGTACACCAATGTCACGGAGCATTTCTAACACCAAATGGCATTACTACAAATTTATAATGACCATAGTGCGTGTTAATTGTGGTCCTGAGAATATCTTCTTCTCGAATTTTTACTTGATAGTACCCTTGCCTTCAATCCCATTTAGAGTAGTATCCAACTCCTCGTAGTTGATCGTACAATTGATCCACCATTGGCAATGTGTATTTATTTTTTAATATCAAATTATTTAGACCCCGATAATCTATGCATAGCCATATTGTGCCATCCTTTTTCTTGATAAACAACACCAATGCTTCCCAAAGGGAAGAACTGGGTTGGATAAACCCTTGCTTTAACAATTCTTCTAGTTGCTCTTTTAACTCTTTCAATTCTGTTGGTGCCATCTGATAGTGGGTCTTAGAAATAGGTTCTTCAGCTGGTATTAAATTAATAACAAATTCTACATCTCTATCTGGGGGTAGTTCTATTAATTCAGTCAGAAAAACGTCCATATATTTTTTAACTACCAGTATTTCCTCGAGTTTCCCAAGTTTCGATGTTTTATTCAAAATGTAAGCCAGGCATCCAGTATAACCCTATACAAAATTTTTAGGGCTTTTACCCCCAAGATTAGATAATTCTTTATTTTATTTTCTGACCCTAAAAATTCTAAAATGTTTTCTCCTGGCTTACAAAATTACACTAACATTCTTGTGCAATCTACTCGAGCATGATAGTGAGATAACCAACATATCCCTAAAATGGCGTCATAATCTTTTATGGGTAAATCAATAAGATATCCTCTTAAAACTACATCCCCTAAGGTTATGTTACATTGCCCATAAATTCTATCACTATTGAATTATTTTCCCAGAAGAGTATTAACCACAACTTCGTAGGGTATTTCCTCACTTTGAACCTACAAAATGCAAGCAAAAGGGGTTGCAATAAATGAATGAGTAGAATTGGGGTCAATTAAAATTTTGGCTTCTTTACCGTGAATAGAGACTTTACCTTCTACCATTGTTGCGGTATCCGAATCCTCCTTATTTAAAGCCACTTCTCATGCTTTTACTTGGGCTTTGGTTCCTTCGGGTTGAGACATAGATGTCTGACCTTAATTTCCTCGACTGGCACCTATTTTGCACGACCATGATGCATGTCTATACATGTCCATGCATCATCTCATGCCCTTATTCAAACACTTAAAAGCTCTATTAAGCATGTATTCTAAGGTAGCAAAGTGTTAAACAATAATCCTTTTTATGAAACTCACCATGTAAATCATATTTCACTTATTTTTCACTTGAAACTCATTATAACACAATGTGAGAAAATACAACACATAATCACGCAAAAGAATGCATAAAAACTAAGCTATAAAAATATAACATTGTCACGCTTAACAAATACTCCCACACTTAACTTTTTGCAAGTTCTAGGGAAAATAATTTTTCAAAAAGAATGAAGACCTGAAATTCCAAATTTTAAACATATGTTGTAGAGAGTTAACTCTTCTTTTCACAATGAAAAACATTCCAACTTCTATTCAATCATAAAGTTTTTAGGAAAACTAACATATTAACTAATATGCATCCATGGTCATTGAAGTTAATTTAAACAGGTCTATCTCCCTTTTAATGTATTCTACTCCTTCTTTTGATCAAAACATATGACTAAAGCAAATCGTATATGTTTAGCACATGTAACCAATCTAAGTCTTTCGTTGTCTAAACTTCTACAAATTGGGTAACAAACTATTATTTTTCAAACACATGTTTTGTTTTTTAATTTAAAAAGTTTTCTTGGCATTTCTAGCTTCAAGTGAGTGTGTTTCACCCTATCTCACCATATTAGCCCCCTTTCATATTACTTTTCAATTCTCATCGGATTTTTTGGTTTTTTTCACTCTTTTTTTTTTCTTTTACACACGTTGCTTTTTGCCAAATGACAAGCATTTTGCATTCTTGGACCTCTTTTCTTCTTACCCATGTTTAGGACTAGTCTAGACAATTTTTTCAAAACAAAATATGCAAATAACTCAACTTATACTCATGACATCAATTATATAAATTTCACAAAGTAAAAAGCATCATACCTCTAATAAGAAATAACCAAGTCAAAATTAAATTCTCAAGACTTAATTATTTTTAACTTAAAATGTAAATTTAATAAAAAAAAAACTAAATGATTAAATAAACATCAAAATATTATACAAACTAAAAAAAGAAAGACATTACCTGTACCAATTTGTTAAAAAAAACTCAAAATTTTGCCCAAAAGAATTTAAAAAGAAATAGAAGAAATAGTTAGAATAATTTGAAATTCAACCCCCACACTTAAACCATTCGTTGTCCTCAATGGACAACAAATAAAGCAAGAAGTATATCCAAAAAAGAATTAAAAAGATAATGGGAAAGGAAAAACAACAACTTACAAAAATAAATTTGCTCCAAGATTGCCATGGTGACTAAAGCTCCAAAAGTGTAATAAGTTATCCATTGGAAAGCATCAAGGCTAGAGAAACAAACATTGTAAAGCATTTAAGTACAGAGCTAAAGAAAAAGAAGAAGTGCCAAATAAAAATAGTATAAATGAAAAATTTATAAAGTAAACCTAGTCTAGAAAACTCTTAAACTAGTTAGAAAGATGAAAATACATAAAAAGGAAAAAGTGCATAAAGAACAAAGCTACAAAAGCTCTCAATCTTGTGCATCCAAAGAAGGTAAATCATCATATATTGGTTCATCTCTATGAGGAGCCTCCAGTGAAGTAGCTTGTGAAGACACCACTGTACTAAAATGAGAAGGTCGTGGAGTATAAGTAAAATGTATGGAATCAAAATAAGAACACAAGTCTGACTCCACCCATCCTATATGCTAATCCACATTATCCATTATTTCTCTAAGAAATTCCATCATTTGGTTGTAATTGCCGTGCATAGAATCCTGTCTTTGATCTATGACGTTAAACCCATTATCGATACTGGCCCTCATCTCCCCAAATAATTACATCATTGGTGCAATAGGCTCCCTCAAAGAAGAATGTGGTACAGGAACATTAAGCTCAATAGGATGTTCATGCTCATTAGGAATTTCAGGTTCTTCCTATTGAATGTCCTTTTCAACTCCAACATTAACTCCTTCTCAGATATATCGATGGATCCCAATTCTTCTCACCATGCCCATCTTTTAGGGAGTTTGAAAATTTAAAGGAATCATAATCACACTCACCTCCAAAACCATATCATTACAAATGAGTTGAAGATTCTTAGCTTATCTAGTGATGTATGACAAACCACAAAGAGCACCTCTTTTAGAAATAACTACCGAATCAAGATAGGAAGTAAAAGAGATAGTAATATTTATAGGAGTACAAGTCATGATAGGCTGAAGATGAAATAAATCTCTCCAAGTGACCACTCTATCACTCTCATTCCTATCTAATAGGGGTTAAAATTACCATTATTTTCCTAGTTATTGGAGGTTGTTTTGAGATACTTATATTGTAATAACCAGGCATATTCCTTCTTATTTGACATTTTGCTTGTAAAAGGTATTTTTGACAAATTTGTGTAGATTTAAGTTGATTTCAAGAGTAAACAATTCCAAAATAAACTTTGCACCAGACCCAACTACGGGACCAGGCGCCGGGTCCATTCTGGTCAAGCAGCAAAAACAGAGTAACTTTTAGGAAGAATCTAGGATATACCTAGCGCCAATCCTAGCCAATGGACTAGGCTTCGGGTCCACTATGATTAAGTAGCAAAAATCGAGAAGAACAGAACAAACCTAGCGCCATATAGCCTAACTCTACCTGGCGCTAGGTATACTCTGGAAGGCAAAAATTCTGTACACGAATTTGGTATTTTCTATAGAATTTTGGTATTTTCTAAATTCTACTCGGACTAGACTTCTTAAGCAATGAAATTTGGTACAAAAAAAGCTTACAAATACAAAAAAAAAAACAGAAGAAAAATGTGTAGTATGAAGGATCTAAGCTAGATACTCAATCACCACTCAAAGGAGCATTGTTCAAAGAAGGTTTTCAAGAGAATAAGAAGGGCTTGTCTATGAGTTTTATCTTTTATCCTTTGTTTATTTTTCTTTAACAATGATGTGCTTAATCTTTTGATTGTAATTGGATATTTTTTTGGTGATTATGATTTTAAGTTAATTAGAATTTTTTATTAATCTATTGTTATGTTTGGTGTTTGAATACTTGTTATCATTGGTTATTAATGCGAGTTCTTCTAATTGACTCGACAAAATGATGTTAGGAGTTTTGTTGCATTGATTTCATAGTTGTCTAATCTTAATGGACTTGAACGATGAAATTAAGATTATAGGACTAAGTAATTAAAGATTAAGTTGATTTTGCCTTGACAAAGGGTCAATAGCTAATTTCATATTTTTAAAGAAGTGAGATTCATGCATAATTTGGTTAGGATGGCTTGATGGGTAAATCTGCAAATTGAAACAAAATATAGTGATGAGCTTAATGCATGTTTTGGTTATGTTAGCTTGATTGACAAATCTATTAATATGAATCAAAATATAGTGATTTCATGGATTGACAAACAAAGTAAAATTTATCTTTATATTCCTTCATGATGCCAAGAAGACAATTAATTGTGATGAATGCTAAGTAATTCAATATTATGTTTTCAAGATAATTTTCTAGTTACATGAAATTGCATCCTTAAGTTAAATCTATTTTTATTTTTTTTTATCTTCCTTTTTAGTCTCTTCTAATTTTATTGGCTAAACAACAAAGATTTGGGCAAAATAAAGTGGGAGCCTAAGTTCTCGTGGATTCGACACTTGCTATTCCATGTACTATATGATGGGTATAATTGCTCGTATGTGTGGTTTTAGTGGTTGGAATTTTAATTAAAGCTTAACTGATTGTGTAATTTGTCGGTAATATTTTCTACACTAAAAAACATGC
The DNA here is from genome assembly GCA_026120185.1 of Voacanga thouarsii. Classification (NCBI taxonomy): domain Eukaryota; kingdom Viridiplantae; phylum Streptophyta; class Magnoliopsida; order Gentianales; family Apocynaceae; genus Voacanga; species Voacanga thouarsii. The sequence continues at coordinate 506,782 of JANUWF010002331.1, forward strand.
ATCAAGTTTTTTGCACTATTGCCGGGGATGGGCACTATTAGAAACACTCTAGTCTTGTTGATTTAGCCTTTGTTGTATTTGTATATATCACTAACTTTTGTATTTTAGTAGTTTGTGAACGTTTCTAATTTGTGTTTTTTTTTCTTTATTTTTTTATTTTTTTGGTTCGATTTGATTTTTTTCTTTGAGTATGAGGTTCAAACCATCATCATGGACAATTATTCCTAGGCACAATGCTAAAGGAGCTACAATGATGATCGATTAGCAAGTTCACAAGCTCGGATAACTCTTTTCGTAAGACGTCACTTAAATCTTCAATCCAATCCTTTGTTGCCAACACAGCCACGTCCCTTAGGTGGCTTGAAAAAGCATCCCAATGAATGAGCTCTACAAGAACACAACCAGCCAAGTTGGTTGAAGATGCCATAGATGCCCATACACTTGAACAAAAGAATCCCCTAGGAGAGGAGAAATGATATGAGAAATAATTGCCCAATGTGAAAAAGGAGGTAGTTGATTCTCCTCTATATGCTAATAATTCTAATATCTTTTTGTCACATGATTTCTTAGGTTCCTCGCCATTCTTAGAGGATAATGGTCCAAATGATGATGTATAGAGTTTAACATGTCCCAAAGAGTTATATTTATACGTGATGCATCATAAGAAGCCCTTGGTAGATGTTGACAAAATCTACCCTTCACTCTAATTTCAGGGAGGTAACTTGGTATTTGTAGAGGTATTGAAAAGCAAGAATTTCTTGATCCTATCTTTGAAAAGTTAAATACTAAGTTTTAAGGGGAATTTCAATTGTGACAAATCTTTTGAATGGTTAAGTAGTGATTCTTATGTTTGCACATTTTTTAGACATAATTTACATCTTTATGTTTGAAATTTGATTTGCATGTCTAAAAGAGTCTTATGGAAGGAGGGGGGGGGGACCTGCATGTGCATTCATTATAACTAATATTCTCTATGAACCCTCTATTTTTTAAAACCCTCTCTATTTTTACTTTCATCAGGCCTATCTTTTTCAATGAGCTTAAATTTCTTTTAAAAGGGTTTAGTGAGAAAACATGATAAGTGGAAAGAGTTTGTATCTTTGTTTTGTGTTTGGAGTTGTTAGGTATAATTTTCCCTAGTAATAAGAAAAATATTTTTCATCTTAACTGTAGGGGAGTGAGTCATTTCTTTATTTGCTTTCTTAGGATTTTTTTAGTATTTCTCTTTAGTTTGTTTTCTTTTATTTAGGTGTGTTTTTATTTTATTATTATTTTCTTTGTGCTTTTATTTGTATTTTGTTTTATAGGTAGGAATAAAGTCCTCTTGAACAAGCCATTCTCTCTATTTTCAGTTTTGATATCTATTGGCACTTTATTGCACTTGGGAGAATTGCTTAAACTTTCTACCCCTTTATTATATTTGCTCCCTTTGGAGATACTTTCTTGTATTAATTTTTTGCCAATAAGGACATTATCCGGTTTCAGCATGGGGGAGCGGTTTAGTAATATTATTTGTCTAAGTTTTTAATCAATTATCTTGGTGTTTTCTTGGTAAAATTTTGAAATTTTTTCAAATTTGAATGTGTGGAGATTTTGGATCTAAATTGAGCTTATTTGTAAATAGTGGAGTTGTGATTTTTTTTTTTTAATTTCAGATATAGATTTGTCATTCATTATGGTTTGATTTTTATTAAAAAGTAAACTTATGTATTAAGTTGAATTTTTGCTAAGTCTTGAGAATTAAAGTTAATCTTGGTTATATTTGGTATTTGAGGTTTGTTTTATTGTTTGAGTTTGAATATAGATGATATGATGAAGTATGGGAAGAGTTGTTGACTAACTCTTGTATTATAGATTTAAAGTTTGCTTAACTTTAAGTTGTGAATAAGGAATGTGAGGGGAAACAAAATTCAGTGAAAAGAAAAAAATGTGAGATGAAAAAAATGTTGAGTTGAAAAAAATATATGCTTTTATCTTTGAACAAAAAAGAAAGAGACCTTTTGCTGAAAAGGGGGCCAATACGGTGAGTGGAAGAGAAGAAACAAAGAAGCATCACACTCCCTTGAGGCTATCTCGAAGGCAAGAAGGTAAGGAAAGAAAAAAGGTAAGAAAGAGAAAATAGAGGGAAAAAATGCTGGAAAAAAATGATGACTAAAAAGGGGCCAATACAGTTTGTGAAGAGAAATTCATGCACTTGAGGATATCAACTCCCTAAGTTATTGAAAAAAAATTTGAGAGGAAAAAAGAGAATGGAGTGTTTTCCTTATCTCATTACTTGAGTTGAGTAAATTTTAGTTTATAATTCTTGAATTAGTTAAATGACTTGACTTATATGATTTATTTTGTCTATGTTTTTGCTTGAAGAGTAGGATGATTTTCTTGTATTAAGTATAAGTTTGTTTAACTTAACTTTGATAGCCTTGGGATTGTTTGATTTAATACATGAGTTTATAAGGTTTTAAAATGGTTAAATGAATGACGAGATTGTGTTTAAGGTTGGAAGAAGGTTATGTCTTCATTATGGATGAGTTTTCTAATGAAAAATTACTAAATTGTTTTATCTTGTTCTAAATGCTTAGTGTCTAGTTCTTGTTTGCTTGAGGACAAGCAAAAGTTCAAGTGTGGGGAGTATGTAAAAGGAGCTAAAATTACCATTATTTTCCTAGTTATTTGAGGTTGTTTTGAGATACTTTTGTTGTAATAACTAGGCATATTCCTTCCTATTTGACATTCTACTTGTAAAAAGTATTTTTGACAAATTTGTGCAGATTTTAGTTGATTTCAAGCGAAAAGTGAACAATTCCAGAATAGACACGGCGCCTGGCCCAACCAAGGGACCAGGTGCCAGGTCTATTCTGGTCATATAGTGGAAAAAGAGCAAATTTTAGGAAGAATCCAAAACATACCTGGCGCCAGTCCCAGCCAATGGACCAGGCACCGGATCCACTCTAATTAAACAGCAAAAATCGAGAAGAACATAACAGACTTGGTGCCAGATGGTCCGACTCTACCCGGCACCAGGTATTCTCTGGAAGGCGAAAATCTTGTACACGAATTTGTTATTTTTCAAAGAATTTTGATATTTTCTGAATTCTAATCAGATTGGACTTCTCAAGCAACGAATTTTGGTATCAAGGAGGCGTATAAATACAAGAAAAACACAAGAGAAAGTTATGATTTGAAGGATCCAAGCTAGTTACTCAATCACCACTCAAAAGAGCATTGTTCAAAAAAGATTTTCAAGAGAAGAAAAAGGGCTTATCTATGAGTTTTATCTTTTATCCTTTGTTTCCATTTCCTTAACACTGATGTGCTTTATGTTTTGATCGGAATTAGATATTATTTTGGAGATTATAATTTTGAGTTAATTGGAATTTTTTGTCAATCTATTGTTATTTTTGGTGTTTGATTACTTGTTATCATTGGTTATTGATGTGAGTTCTTTGAATTGACTCAAGAAAACGATGTTAGGATTTTCATTGCATCGATTTCGTATTTGTCTATTCTTAATGGACTTGAACGACGAAGTTAAGATTATAGGACTAAGTAATCAAACGTTAAGTTGATTTCGCCTTGATAAAGGGTCATTGGCTAATTTCATATTTTTAAGGAGTTGTGATTCATGCATATTTTCTTTAGAATAGCTTGATTGACAAATCTGCTAATTGAATCAAAATATACTGATGAGCTTAATGCATGTTTTGGTTGTGTTGACTTGATTGACAAATCCATGAATATGAATCAAAATATAGTGATTCCATGGATTAAAAAATAAAGTGGAATTTATATTTATATTCCTTCAAGATGCCAAGACGACAATTGATTGTGATGAATGCTAAGTAATTCAACATTGTGTTTTCAAGATAATTGTCTAGTTATATTAAATTGCATCCTTGAGTTATATCTATTTTTATCTTTATTTATTTTCCTTTTAGTCTCTTCTTATTTTATTGGCTAAACATTAAATATTTTGGTAAAGTAGGATAGGTGTAACACCCCACTACCTAGGCCCATCAGGGCCGGGGATGTCGCCCCGTCCAAAGGATAAGGGGTCTTTATAACTAGGTTACATGAAAATAGAATAAAACAAAAGACTTTAAAATTAAAGTTATTACAACCCAAAAGATAAATATTGGCACAAATCCAAAATAAATTGTTTGCAACAATCTCTCAAACAATACTTAAAGTAAATAACAAGAGTCTTCAAGCAAGGCAACATTCTAGCTAATAATCTCCACAGCAGGATCTTCCTGAAAATATGACATAAAAGGTGGTGAGATAAAAATCTTAGTAAGCCCGTGTGTGCTTTAAGTGTTTCAGGTAAAATAATTCATGTATGCAAGTTGTAAAAGTTTCATAGGGAAAAGTGCTGGCAAGCAATAAATAAGTGTTGAAAATAAAGAGTGGTGTTTCACTTTTCAAATCATACATGTGCACAATAAATACAACCACTCAAATGGGTAGCCATGGGTTACCACACGTTGGGCCCCATGACCAATAACAGTCAGAATGCCACACTTTGTGCAATGCTGACAAAAGGTAGGTGTACGGCATACCGGGTGAGATACTCCTTCATCTCTACACCCAAACTTACCGGTTGTCCACTCCGGAAATACACAGTCCACATGACTGAAACTTGCTAGCTCAGACCGGCATGACCTACCGGACTGGCATCCTATCTAGGAAGGACTCACCCCTCAGAGGTGGCCACCTACTGAGAGACTATTGGATTGTATGCCCTCTTAGACTAGGTTTCTGATGTAAAATCGAATATTTTAATGAAAGAATTTATTTTCAGAAATTGTTTGTGGATTTACTTTTTGTTTGTGCACAATTTTCGTTTGGAACAGACCCATTGTGTTTAAATAAGTAATCCATGTGAATGGTCGTCTTTCACAGTAAGGTATGGATCACGGGTTATTTAACAGATAAACATTTGTTCTTAACCTATTGATGAGGCTGGGAACCTCATCATGTTTAGGTTATTATGTTATGAATTCCAAATGGGGAATGGCTTACCTTTCGCCAGTGGGTAGTCCACTCACTTCATGACATAAGCGTATTTCGAATACGTAGAACAGGACCTGTAGTAGTGGTTTCTCAAAGTACTATATGGTAGAAACCTAGACTACTACCGCTACAGTGTGGACTAGTACTCTATAACTTTAGTATGAGTTGGTGGTCTAGCGAAGCTTGAAGCATATACTTTGATTTGCTGTAGTTGAGGTTCTATCGTAGGGCCAATATACTTTCATGTTGGGTATGTGTGACTAGTTAGTTAAGACCGACATATACAAGATAGTTTCTGCACTATATCGCCCCTTGTGGTTGTCCGAATAGTATAAATTATCCAGGGCCCTAGGAAACATAATTTGGATGTTTTCTTTAGGGTAGCTCCCTTAGAAAGAGGAAACACTCCAGGAAGTCGTGGACCATTGGACTAGAAGCCTAAGGATGGTAGATGTCATTTAGGGGGGTGTTAGTACACTTCTTCCTCTCTAAATGTACGGCGATGTGTAGAGGGGTATTTTAGTCATTTCACCTGTAGGTCGGAGACTTTGCAAATGCAGCATTGTCTTTGGAGCCAATATTTCCTTATGGTGATATTAGAAAATATTTAAATTGCAAAATACAGCTATTTATATAACAGGGGTATTTTGGTCATTTTAGCAGCCAAGGCGATGTGTCTTTTTGGTTCTCGGGATAGCCCGTAAGTCCTAACTATTTTTTGGTTGAGGAATTGGTCTCAGTTGAAGAGGATTTTATTTTATTTTGTTTTATTTTATTTTATTCAGGAAGTCTAATTTATTATTGGACTGGAATAAAATAAATAAAAAATAAAATAGGAGTTGAGAGAAATTAATTATCTAGTTTATTTGGTTAATTAATTATTCAGGGCCTAGGTCCAGTATGAATAATTAAGAAATTAACCTGGGCTTAAACTAGGGGAAATAATTAATGTTTAATTATTTATTGGGTTATTTATATAGGTCCAAGAAATAAATAATTAAAGATTAATTATTATGGTTCATTTGGGCTCATTAATTATTTATTGGGTTACTTATGTAAGCACAGGAAATAAATAATTAATATTTATTATTTTGGGCCTTTTGGGTCTAAGAAAAATAATTATTATTTATCTGGCCCAATAGCTTGGACCTTAGGTTTTTTTTCCAAATACGGTTAAGAGGAGTTTAAGGTTAGGCCAAACTGTTTCTCAGGATAACATCCGGGTGTTTTGAAATCCCGGGGATATGTTTATCAGAGATTGAGAGACCTAGTTTAGGCTAAATATAAACAACTTTTTGAAAAGAAAAAACCGCTAATTCTTTCCCTAGCCTCAAGCACTCACGTCTCTCTCTTGCTCTCTCACGTCACCTCCCTCTGTGTTCTCTTCTTGTCTTCTTTGCTAACTAATAGCAACTAAACCAAGGAGTTTTGAGTCCATTCTTCTTCTCCATTGTGTTTACCAACTAGAGGTTAGGCTGAGGAATATCCCGAGAGCTGGAGAGCTAAGTGTTAATGCAAACAAGGTGAAGTCGAAGGCTAGCGGGTGTTCAACCGGAAGCTTCTTCAAGTGTGCAAAGCGAGGCGACTCCAGCCGTTCAATCTGTTCCTACGCAACCTAAGAGGGTTAAGGAATGCAAATGTATCATCTTCATGCTACCGCATGGCCTTTATGGCTCGCGTTTTATTTTTCTCCAATTTTTTTACGTACAGAGCATGCTCCCCTTTTTTTCATTTTCCATCAATGTGGTATCAGAGCCACTGGTTTCGATCAATACAGGGAGCATGGTAGTTAATAAAATGGAGAAGATGATTATACCTGTGATCATTCGCTGTTTTGGTATGGGATAGATGGTTTTGTAAGCTTCACTGTGAAGCATAGAAGCTCTCTGTAAATTTTTTTGGCTTTCAAGTTTAATCGTGTAAACCCAATTTAAATGGGTATAGGCGGTTGTGTTTTTGGTTTGGATGTTTTTTGTAAGTAAAAATGTCCAAAGAAGCCAAAGAAGGCTGAAAAAAATGAAGCAGAAGAGTTTCTGCAATTCTGGCGCGAGAAAGAAGAAAAAACAAAGAAGATAACTATTCATAAGCCGCCGCGTTCGAGCCGAGCCGCTTCTGTTCTGTGAGTGGAGCCGTGTTGCTGGAGCCGCGAAGCCGAGCCAATTGCATGTGAATTGAAGCCGAATCAATCTGATGTTGCAATTGAAATTCAATTGGCGCGCGGGTAATCGGGCGAGTTCGCGGGTCGGCAGCGGAGGGCACGCGGGGGCGGGTCGCGGGCGCGGGGCGGCTCCACGGGTTGAAGCTGCAGGAGATTAGGTGCGGCTGGTGCACAGCGGTCGCGGTGGACTGCAAGCCACGCGGGCGAGGATCCGGTGCGGCCGGTGCAGTAGACCGCCAGTCAAAATTTTTAATTATTTTTTTTCTTTTTCGTTTTGGGTCCCATACCAGGCGAAGTTAATATTTTTGCAATATTTATATTCTTGGAATATATTTGCATGAAAAATATAAGTAAGGGATTTTAGGATTAAACAAGATCATTAATTAATTAATTAATTAATTAATTAATGTGTTTAATTCTATTATTTGGGCACTTAGGTTTAAAAAATAGAAAAGCATGAAAACGTTTATTGTTTTCTAGCATGCTATTTTTTTATGTACCTATGTGTGCTTTTTCTCAAAGACTAAAGTCTTTGGGAACTTTTGTTTTGGCAAGGAAAAGTATTTTTCTTTAAAAACTAAATGGTTATTTTAATTGGTACAAAAATTAATCCTTGAATATTTTCTCAAAGGATTTAATCCTTGACATAGAAAATATATTGGATTTAGATATTTTTGTAAATTAAAATGGAGAGCCATTTTGTTTTGTTTTGGACTAGAAAAATGATTTTGTCAAATAAGCTTGAGACCAAAGTCTCTAGAAAGTTTTAATTGGAAAAATTTTGAAATCATTAAGTTTTAACTTAAAAAAAATTAGTCAATGGAGAAAATCTCTCAAAGGATATAAGCCTTGACATAGAGATTTTGTTGGACTTAGATATTTTATTTTTTGAGTTAAGGAAAAACTTAATGGAAATTTCAAAAGGATATTTTCTAGAAAACCTTTATTTTAAAAGACTAAGTGGGAGAGGGGTTCCAACGGCTCCACGGCTTCCATCACGGTCCTCATTAGAGATCGTGGATCCCCTCGTGTCACCCTGGGAGTGAACCCGTATAGGATGGGGATACCACAAGGATCTAGATCTAATGGAAGGATGTAATTAATAACCCGGGGCACGTACTATGATCGGCCAGCCCACGTTGGAGGTTATATTGCGAGGTATGTCCATAGGAAATGAGAGGAAACGACCATCCCACGATGGAGTTATTCTCTAGACCATTACCTAGAAGGGAAATTAATTTGTGGTGGTTAATACACTTAACTTAGGAAACTGTTAATCTTCCCAAGAAGCTATGTCAGTTTTCCTAAGAGCCAAATAATTTTCAGTGCACAAATTTGATTTTGTTTTCACAAACTAATTTCTTTCTTTTATTTTCAATTTTCAGAAATGGTGGGAGGTTCTTTTAGTCCATTGGTCGTTATTCTCAGGGAGAATAAGTTAACGGGTCCAAATTATGTGGACTGGAAAAGGAACCTGGACATAATACTCACAGTCGAGGAGTATAAGTATGTCCTTTACGAAACCTGCCCTGTTATCGGGGAAGGTTCCACCGCTGAAGAGCGAGAGGCTGAAAAGGCATGGAAGAAAGCTGACGAAATGGCACGTTGCTATATGTTAGCTTCCATGTCTAATGTGCTCTAGTCAAAACACGAGCACATGGCTTCTGCATATGACATAAGTCAATCATTGGCAACTATGTTCGTAGACAAGAGCCGGCACGCAAGGCAGGAGGCTCTTCGAACTATTGTGAACACTAAGATGGGCTGAGGAGCATCGGTCCGAGAGCATATGCTCAAGATGATTGCTTGCTTTCGAGGAGGCGAGAAATCTTAGGGATCTGTCATTGACCCCGAGAGCCAAGTGGACATGGTTCTCGAATCTCTACCGGGCTCTTTCACTCGGTTCAAGTTAAACTATAACATGAACAAGTTGAACATGAGTTTAAGCTGAGCGATGAAGGAGCTCCGGATGGCGGAGAAGGTCATGAAGCCGCGAGTCTAAGGCCATGATTGCTAAGGCCTCTTCTTCAAGAAGCTGGGCCTAACCCCGGAAAGTTCAAGAGGAAGAAGGGGAATGCGGTAGCCTGACCCAAGAACCAGCCCAAGGACAAACCAAAGGGCAAGTGCTTCAAGTGTGGAAAGAAGGGACACTGGAAAAAAGAGTGTCCGGATCTTCGAGGCCAAGAAAAACCCCACGGGTAATGTTTACTATCTAGAGTCCATATCAATGGTAGGATCAATTTTCACTTGGATTGTTAATTCGGGAGCCACGATCATATACGTAACTCATTGCGGGGGTTTAGGAAGATAAGAAGACTCAAGAAGGGCGAACATGGGCTTCGAGTGGGAAGTGGAGCACAAGTGCGGGCCCTTGCGGTGGGAGAGCTGGATCTCATTTTTTATTGTAATAAGATAGTGGTTTTAAAAGACATTTTATATGTACCTGGTTTTCGTCGGAATTTGATTTCGGTTGCAAAACTTATTAATCAAGGATATTACGTATCTTTCCATTATGGTATTTCTATCGGTAGAGATGGAGAAATTTTATGTCTTGGGCACATGTATGGAAATTTGTTCTTTTTAAACCCTATTAACAAACAATCAAATAACGCTCGATCCGAACCTTTAACTAATAAGAGAAAGACCAATATCAATGATTCATACCTTTGGCATCTGAGGTTGGGTCATATTAACTCAACCAGGATTCAGAGGCTAATCCATGATGGGTCTTTGGGCTCATTGAGATTGGAAAGTTGGCCTCAGTGTGAATCCTGCCTAATGGGAAAAATGACCAAGAGGTCATTTACACCAAAGGTGGATAGAGCCAAGGAGGTGTTGAGTCTTGTTCACACTGATGTATGCGGTCCATTGTCTACACCAGCTAGGGGAGGTTTTGAGTACTTCATCACGTTCATGGATGATTGTATGAGGTATGGTTACATTTACCTGATGAGACGTAAGTTTGACTCTTTTGACAAGTTCAAAAAGTTTAAAGCTGAAGTGGAGCGTCGGACAGGTAAATTAATCAAAACCTTACGATCGGATCGTGGTGGAGAGTACCTCCTAGGTGAATTCAAGGACTACATGGTACATAATGGGATAGTATCCCAGCTCTGCATGCAGGAACCCCCGAGCGAACGGAGTAGGCGAGAGAAGGAACAGGACGTTGATGGAAATGGTCTGAAGCATGATGTCTCATGCTACTCTTCCAGTATCTTTCTGGGGATATGCCTTGGAAACAGCGGCATATATTCTGAACTTGGTGCCTTCCAAGTCAGTACCTAGGACTCTCTATGAGATGTGGACTGGGCGTAAGCCAAGTCTGAATCATCTCAGGATTTGGGGATGTCCAGCTTATGTACTGATCAAGGGAGACAAGTTGGAACCAAGATCAGAATTATGCTATTTTGTTGGGTATCTAAAAGGGACAAAAGGAGGCTACTTTTATCATTCTAAGGAGTAGAAGGTACTAGTCAGTACCAATGCTAGATACTTGGAAGTTGATCAAAGTACTTCCACTAAAGGTTCAACGATGTTGGAACTTCAGGAGAAGTTATCTACGGAATCAACTTCTTCTGACCCGATTCTGGAACATGAAGAGGCACAGCCTCAAGAGTCTGTGCAAATAGAGCCTCGTCGTAGTGGGAGAGTGTCTAGGGTTCCGGATAGATGGACTGGAGAAGCTTTTGAGCTGGTCTCCGACCATCAGGAACAAGACCCCGCTAGATACGAGGAGGCTATTGCTGATGCCGATGCAAATCTGTGGCATGAAGCAATGAAAGTCGAGATTGAGTCTATGTACCTCAATCAGGTTTGGGATCTTGTAGCTTCACCTGAAGGGATAAAACCCATTGGGTGCAAGTGGGTATACAAGAGAAAGAGAGGAGCGGATGGGAAGGTGGAAACCTTCAAAGCTAAGCTTGTGGCGAAAGGGTATACTCAGAAAGAGGGTATCGACTATGAGGAAACCTTTTCCTCGGTAGCTATGCTTAAATCCATCCGCATCCTCCTTGCCATCGCCTGTCACTATGATTACGAGATATGGCAAATGGATATCAAGACGACATTCTTGAATGGCCATCTTAGCGAAGACATCTATATGTCCCAACTGAAAGGCTTCATTGCTGAAGGCCAGGAACACATGGTTTGCAAGCTTAAGAAGTCTATTTATGGACTTAAGCAGGCATCGAGAGCATGGAACATTCGTTTTGATGAGACCGTAAAGTCTTATGGTTTTATTCAAAACGAAGATGAACCATGCGTGTACAGGAAACTTGAAGGCATTAATGTGATTTTTCTTGTCCTGTATGTGGATGACATTCTACTTATTGAAAATGATGTAGGGACATTATCATCTACAAAAGTTTGGCTGTCTAGTCAATTTAGTATGAAGGACTTGAGAGAAGCCAGCTACATTCTCGGGATTAGGCTTCTTAGAAATAGGAAGCAGAGAATGTTAGGATTATCCCAAGCGACATACATTAACAAGATGCTGGCCAAGTACAGCATGGACTCATGCAAGGGAGCTCTAATCCCTTGCAGACATGGGTTGTCATTTTCTTCGAAGGACTGTCCTAAGTCTTAAGAAGAAAAGGACAGAATGAGTAGGATTCCCTACGCTTCGGCTGTGGGAAGTCTCATAGACGCTATGCTGTGTACTAGGCCAGATATCTGCTTTGCCGTGGGCTTAGTTAGCAGATATCAGTCAAGCCCAGGGGAGGTTCATTAGCAAGCTGTAAAGCATATTCTCAAGTACCTCAAGGGAACGAGAGATTATATGCTGATTTACAGGGATGATGATTTAGTTCCTACATGATACACAGACTCAGACTTCCAGGCGGATAAGGATGAGAGAAAATCCACTAGTGGATATGTCTTCACCTTGTCTGGAGGAGCAATTTCATGGAAGAGTATCAAGCAATCTTGTATTGCTGACTCAACCATGGAAGCTGAGTATGTGGCAGCTTCGGAAGCGTCCAAGGAAGCAGTTTGGCTCCGGAAGTTCCTTTCAGAACTTGGAGTCGTACCACATATGAACAGGCCAGTTTTGATGTATTGCGACAACACTGGAGCAGTATCGCAATCTAAGGAGCCTCGGAACCACAAGAAGGGGAAACACATCGAGAGGAAGTACCATCTGATCCGGGATTTCATCCAGAGACGGGAAGTCATGGTGGAGCATATTTCCTCAGAAAATAATCTAGCAGATCCATTCACCAAGCCTTTGGCTGAGAGAGTCTTCAAGAGACACTTAGACGCCATAGGGGTGGGCACCTATGGACTTACCTAGTCCTAGAGTGCAAGTGGGAGATTGTTGGATTGTATGCCCTCTTAGACTAGGTTTCTGATGTAAAATTGAATATTTTAATGAAAGAATTTATTTTCAGAAATTGTTTGTGGATTTACTTTTTGTTTGTGCACGATTTTCGTTTGGAACAGACCCATTGTGTTTAAATAAGTGATCCATGTGAATGGTGGTCTTTCACAATAAGGTATGGATCACGGATTATTTAACACATAAGCATTTGTTCTTAACCTATTGATGAGACTGGGAACCTCATCATGTTTAGGTTATTATGTTATGAATTCCAAATGGGGAATGGCTTACCTTTAGCCAGTGGGTAGTCCACTCACTTCATGACATAAGCGTATTTCGAATACGTAGAACAGGACCTGTAGTAGTGGTTTCTCAAAGTACTATATGGTAAAAACCTAGACTACTACCGCTACAGCGTGGACTTGTACTCTACGACTTGAGTATGAGTTGGTGGTCTAGCGAAGCTGGAAGCATATACTTTGATTTGCTGTAGTTGAGGTTCTATCGTAGGGCCAATATACTTGCATGTTGGGTATGTGTGACTAGTTAGTTAAGACCAACTTATACAAGATAGTTTCTGCACTATATCGCCCCTTGTGGTTGTCCGAATGGTCTAAATTATCCAGGGCCCTGGAAAACATGATTTGGATGTTTGCTTTAGGGTAGCTCCCTTAGAAAGCGAAAACACTCCAGGAAGTCGTGGACCATTGGACTAGAAGCCTAAGGATGGTAGATGTAATTTAGGGGGGTGTTAGTACACTTCTTCCTCTCTAAATGTACGGCGATGTGTAGAGGGGTATTTTAGTCATTTCACCTGTAGGTCGGAGACTTTACGAATGCAGCATTATCCTTGAGGTCAATATTTCCTTATGGTGATATTAGGAAATATTTAAAATGCAAAATACAGTTATTTATATAGCAGGGGTATTTTGGTCATTTTAGCAGCCAAGACGATGTGTCTTTTTGGTCCTCGGGATAGCCCGTAAGTCCTAACTATTTTTGGGTTGAGGAATTGGTCTCAGTTGAAGAGGATTTTATTTTATTTATTTTATTTTATTTTATTCAGGAAGTCTAATTTATTATTGGACTGGAATAAAATAAATAAATAAATAAAATAGGAGTTGAGAGAAATTAATTATCTAGTTTATTTGGTTAATTAATTATTCAGGGCCTAGGTCCAATATGAATAATTAAGAAATTAACCTCAGCGTAAACTAGGGGAAATAATTAATGTTTAATTATTTATTGGGTTATTTATATAGGCCCAAGAAATAAATAATTAAATATTAATTATTATGGTTCATTTGGGCTCATTAATTATTTATTGGGTTACTTATGTAAGCCCAGGAAATAAATAATTAATATTTATTATATTGGGCCTTTTGGGTCCAAGAAAAATAATTAATATTTATCTGGCACAATAGCTTGGACCTTAGGGTTTTTTTCCAGATACGGTTAAGAGGAGTTTAAGGTTAGGCCAAACTGTTTCTCAGGATAACATTCGGGTGTTTTGAAATCCCGGAGATATGTTTATTAGAGATTGAGAGACCTAGTTTAGGCTAAATATAAACAACTTTTTGAAAAGAAAAAACCGCTAATTCTTTCCCTAGCCTCAAGCACTCACGTCTCTCTCTTGCTCTCTCACGTCACCTCCCTTTGTGTTCTCTTCTTGTCTTCTTTGCTAACTAATAGCAACTGAACCAAGGAGTTTTGAGTCCATTCTTCTTCTCCATAGTGTTCACCAACTAGAGGTTAGGCTGAGGAATATCCCGAGAGCTGGAGAGCTAAGCGTTAATGCAAACAAGGCGAAGTCGAAGGCTAGCGGGTGTTCAACCGGAAGCTCCTTCAAGTGTGCAAAGCGAGGCGATTCCAGCGGTTCAATCTATTCCTACGCAACCTAGGAGGGTTAAGAAACGCAAAGGTATGATCTTCACGCTTCCGCATGGCCTTTATGGCTCGCATTTTATTTTTCTCCAATTTTTTTACGTACAGAGCATGCTCCCCTGTTTTTCGGTTTCCATCAAACACTTACCCTAACCCTTCAAAGACTAGTCCTGGTGGTCTACCCTTATTGAGTACTCAACGTTGATTGTTCCACTTGGGAGAAAATTGATCAAACTTTGCTTTATTTGGAAATAGCAATTAAGGGTTTCCAAAAGTCTAGTCAAGTTAGATTTTAGAAAAAATTTCAATTTGTGTAAAACTGCTTGTTCAATTTCCAAATGATTTGCTTTACTGAAATAAAAAGGAAAAAAAGTCCTTAATTGCCTTTACAAATAATGTCCATATACATTGCATTTGCTTGCCACAATAACTTTTGGTCTTCACAAAACTCTGTGCAGGAGCTTTCCTACTTCTTTGCTTGCTCTACTCAAAAGTCTTCCAAGGCTGACCTAACCCCTGCCTGGGGTAAATACAAAACATAAGGTCACATTCAAGCTATACCTGCCTTACATAAATAATTCTTAGCTCATCTAGTGACAACCATGTCTAACCATGACCTTAATGTCCTAAGCTTTAAGGCTAAATGCTGAAGAATTTTATAAAATAAGTCTAGTTTGATAGGTTGAAATAACTAGGGGTTCTAAAATAATTGTTAATAAATTATAGACTCAAATAATAATTCTTGAGTGTTATTATTAATAAATAAACCAAGGTTTGAATTTTAAATATTATTAAGTCTTATTTGATATTAAGAAATGGTAATTTAAAAATAGTTTTATTATAAATAAATTAAATAAATAATAATTTTTAATTAATTTCGAAGAGATAATAAATAATTAATAAGTTATTTTAAATTTTCGTTTAATAAAAATATTAATAGTTTGACTTAATATTCTAATCCAAATCCCCTAGTGTTTCGAATTTTTTGAAGAAAAATATAGTAGTAATTTTAATTCATGTAATAAAATTTGTTGATGAATATAACTTAGAATTAACAAGAAAATAATCTTACATCATGGTCTTCCTATTGCTAGAAAAGATTCATGATCACATTCTCCATTATCAAACAAGAAATTAATCTATTCATGAACAAACACTTGAACTATCTCATACTATCACATGGCCAAAAATCCTACTAGGCATAATCATCAATCATGGTTTCCATGGAAAATAAGATCATAAAAGCCTAATCACCTTTGGTGTCATAATATCTAATCATGCTTCAACACCCATTAAATTCATCAAGCATGAAGAACATATATTGATTCGAAAGGAAAACACATACATCCTAGTCAAATACAACCATCATCATGTCATAACTTCATCCCCCTAATCCACATGCATATACTCAATCTCCCAATCATATTCCATTTCTCTATCATCATCTAGGAGACATGATTTCAGAATTTAATAAGAGAAATTTAAGAATGAATACTTGATTGTCGAGTCCTTTGATGAAGACAAAAAAAGGTCCACGCGCGATGGAATAACTTGAATGGTCCAACGAAACAACATCTATGGTTGATGGTTTGATCAACCATTTCGGTTAGAAGAGAATGAGAGAGAGAGAGAGAGAGAGAAAGAGAGCATTAGATAGGTGTATTAAGAATTGAATGGAAGAAGATGAACAAGAAGGTTGTTCTTGTTTTACCTTGTTGATGTTCTTGAGGTCTTTAAGAAAAACTGATTTTTGATCCGGTTGAAAATTCTTGTTTGCGAGATTTCGTGTTATAAATGGCAAAAATGAAGTCTAGGGATTAAGTAGAGATGATCTGGAGTATTTGAGAGTGATTGGAGGTGTTTAGAGTAGGTTTAGGCTTGAAGAAGTTTAGTGTGTGTTCTTGGTGTTCTTGGTGTTTCAGGTGAAAATGGAGAGAAATTAGAAGAAGTGCTGCACGAATTCTGCTAGAAGGCTAGCCGAATGGTAGGGTGTGATTGAGAGTTCCAGTTTCCAGCCTTGTTCCTTTCTAGCCTAAGACCGAAAATCACCTTCAACCTCTATAGAATTGAGCCTTGTTCAGCTATACACTGAACACCATTAAACCCACACTTACCTTGAAGCATAAGGACTCCATAGCCACACCACAAAACACTCCTAAGATCACTCCATTCAAACTCCATTTGAATCCACTTATCCCTGAAATCCAATACACAGGCTCTCAGCATATCCTCCAATATCTGAATAACCCTTTCTGATTGTTGCAAGTGGTTAAGTATGTCACAACATGTCTAACCTGTCAGAAAGTCAAAGCGGAGCACAAGCAGGTGGCAGGATTATTACAACCGTTGCCAGTACCAGAATGGAAATGAGAAGAAGTGACCATGGACTTCGTCACCGGACTCCGTCACCAGACTCCCTATGGCAAGGAACCAAAAAGACACCATATGGGTAGTGGTGGATCGATTGACCAAGTCGACGCATTTCATACCCGTGAATATAAGGGATTCAATGGAAAAGTTAGCTCAGACCTATGTACGGGAGATAGTCAGATTACACGGAGTACCTTCGAGTATTGTGTCCGATCGCGATCCGAGATTTACATCCCAATTTTGGGGCAAGTTTCAAGAATCGATGGGTTCTAGTCTGAAGTTCAGTACGTCGGCGCATCCGCAGATCGATGGACAGTCAGAAATGGTTATTTAGATATTGGAGGATATGCTGAGAGCCTGTGTATTGGATTTCAGGGATAAGTGGATTGAAAGTGTACCGTATGCCGAGTTATCATACAATAACAATTATCAAGCTTCGATTGGAATGGCTCCGTATGAAGCTCTATATGGACGTAAGTGTCAAGTACTACTATACTGGAGTTGGTCAGAGGATGGTCACATAAGCAAGTCGGGAGAAGTCTATGTTCAAGAAATGTTGGACAAGGTTAAGTTAATTAGAGAAAGGTTGAGAGCAGCCTGGAGCCGACAAAAGAGTTATGCAGATAATAGGCGAAGGGAGTTAGAATTTCAGGTGGGAGACAGCGTGTTCCCAAAACTGACACTAAATAGGGGAATTCTAAAACATCCGAGAGGGGGAAAGCTAAATTCAAGGTATTTGGGTCCGTTTCCAATAAAAGGGAAGATTGGGCCGGTGGCGTACCGATTGGAGTTGCCAGATGGGTTGACGGGAATTCACGACGTATTCCACGTATCATAGTTGAAGAAGTACAATGCCGATCCCGGACATGTGTTGAATGATAAGCCGTTAGTGCTACAACCCGACCTGAGCTATGTGAAGAAACCCGTAAAGATATTGGACCGAAGTGTCAAGACTCTCCGGAACAGGCAGATTCCGATGGTAAAAGTGCAGTGGGAGTATCATGTCACGCGAGATGCCACATGGGAGACAGAAGAATGGGTAAAGCGGAAGTATCCCGATCTGAGGTAAAGGTGCGTCTGAATTTCGAGACGAAATTCTCCTAAGGAGGGAAGGATGTGACACCCCACCTAAAAGCAACCCTAGAGTAAGGGGGTCGGGAATGCATATCATATTATTTTGCATGAATATATATGTTTTTGAATGATTTTATGTGCTTTAGAGTCGTGGATTATAGATTTAAATGCTTAGTTATACTTATTGAGTAGGAGGGGTAAAATTGTAATTTTGCTTGAGGTCAGAATAGGAAGATAACTTGAGGAGTAGATAAGAAAAATATGTGGGTGAGAAAATAAGAACAAGAGTTATTGTGATTTAGTGGTTAGAGTCTTGGAATTAATCTCTAAGGTCATGAGTTCAAATCCCATCATTTAAGCTTTTACCATGATTATCTTAATTAAGTTTGAATTTTTGTTTACTTGCATTCCATGAAAATAGGAATAATTGTCTTAAGGGAGACATGAAGAGAATATCCTAATCTTATCCTTATGTCCTAAAAGAATTCTGGAAGAATTCTTGTCCAATTTATTACCTCTAGCTTTGTCTTAGCATTTTCATAATTCAAATGAACTAAAATCCATTAAATCTTTTTCTTTGAATGCCAAAAAAAAATTCTGTGATAATTTCTTCCCCTTGAATTTCGAAAATCAGCTTTGGGGAAGGGAGGTTGACCGAAAATAGGAGGGGAAATAGGAAGGGTTCCAAGAGAAAATCAATCACCATGGAAGGACCTTCAAATCTATCTTCATGTTGTTCGTGCTTTAGTGGTAAGAAATCTGGAAATTTTCCAGATTTGTTGCAGACCTTTTCTTCAAAAATTCAGGCCATAAACCCATTCCTTTGCTGCCCATAAAATGGTCATTTCAAGTGGCTTGGAAGCTGGAAAAATTGTGCAATTTTCGGACTGCACAAAACAGCACCAAACTAGAAAAATTTTCTGGGCAATTCGCAGCTCTTCATCAAAGAAATGAAGCTGTTTTTAGTTCATCTTCAAGCCAGCAAACTCCTCTGTATTTGTCCAGAAATGAGGCTGATGAAACCACCCTTGGAAGACCCTCAAAAATCCTTGAAGAACCTCTGAAAAACCGAGCCAAGAGGGTGCGAAAATCCTACACCAAAATTCTGCAATTTTCGGAAAGCCATGAACACTTGAGACCAGAATTTCCCAGCCTTGTTCCTTTCTAGCCTAAGACTGAAAATCACCTTCAACCTCTGTAGAATTGAGCCTTGTTTAGCTATACACTGAACACCATTAAACCCACACTTACCTTGAAGCATAAGGACTCCATAGCCACACCACAAAACACTCATAAGATCACTCCATTCAAACTCCATTTGAACTTCAAATAATATCAGCATTTCACTCCAATAAAATCACTCTTGCATTAAGCTGAATTAAACAGAATTTCCTTTGCCTTTAAGGACTGAATTTCAGCTAGCCTTGAGCAACATTAACCTTCAATCATTTCAGCAAGACAACCTTGTTTCAGCCGACACCATTAAAGTCCATAGACACCTCTCTTGATCAAACACCATAGTTGATATTTTACCTTAAACATCTCCACCATTTCCTCCATTTAAATTTGAAATAAAATCTAATTTCTCTCTCTCACAAAGCTGAAAACAGGAACTGTCAATCACACCCTACCATTCGGCCAGCCTTCTAGCAGAATTCGTGCAGTACTTCTTCTAATTTCTCTCCATTTTCTCCTAAAACACCAAGAACACCAAGAACACACACTAAACTTCTTCAAGCCTAAACCTACTCTAAACACCTCCAATCACTCTCAAATACTCCAGATAATCTCTACTTAATCCCTAGACTTCATTTCTTCCATTTATAACACGAAATCTCACAAACAAGAATTTTCAACCGGATAAAAAATCAGTTTTTCTTGAAGACCTCAAGAACATCAACAAGGTAAAACAAGAACAACCTTCTTGTTCATCTTCTTCCATTCAATTCTTAATACACCTATCTAATGCTCTCTTTCCCTTTCTCTCTCTCTCTCTCACTCTCTTCTAACCGAAATGGTTGATCAAACCATCAACCATGGATGTTGTTTCGTTGGACCATTCAAGTCATTCCATCGCGCGTGGACCTTCTTTTGTCTTCATCAAAGGACTCGACATCAAGTATTCATTCTTAAATTTCTCTTATTAAATTCTGAAATCATGTCTCCTAGATGATGATAGAGAAATGGAATATGATTGGGAGATTGAGTATATGCATGTAGATTAGGGGGATGAAGTTATGACATGATGATGGTTGTATTTGACTAGGATGTATGTGTTTTCCTTTCGAATCAATATATGTTCTTCATGCTTGATGAATTTAATGGGTGTTGAAGCATGATTAGATATTATGACACCAAAGGTGATTAGGCTTTTATGATCTTATTTTCCATGGAAACCATGATTGATGATTATGCCTAGTAGGATTTTTGGCCATGTGATAGTATGAGATAGTTCAAGTGTTTGTTCATGAATAGATTAATTTCTTGTTTGATAATGGAGAATGGGATCATGAATCTTTTCTAGCAATAGGAAGACCATGATGTAAGATTATTTTCTTGTTAATTCTAAGTTATATTCATCAACAAATTTTATTACATGAATTAAAATTACTACTATATTTTTCTTCAAAAAATTCGAAACACTAGGGGATTTGGATTAGAATATTAAGTCAAACTATTAATATTTTTATTAAACGAAAATTTAAAATAATTTATTAATTATTTATTATCTCTTCGAAATTAATTAAAAAATTATTATTTATTTAATTTATTTATAATAAAACTATTTTTAAATTACCATTTCTTAATATCAAATAAGACTTAATAATATTTAAAATTCAAACCTTGGTTTATTTATTAATAATAACACTCAAGAATTATTATTTGAGTCTATAATTTATTAACAATTATTGTAGAACCTCTAGTTATTTCAACCTATCAAACTGGACTTATTTTATAAAATTCTTCAGCATCTAGCCTTAAAGCTTAGGACATTAAGGTCATGGTTAGACATGGTTGTCACTAGATGAGCTAAGAATTATTTATGTAAGACAGGTATAGCTTGAATGTGACCTTATGTTTTGTGTTTACCCCAGGCAGGGGTTAGGTCAGCCTTGGAAGACTTTTGAGTAGAGCAAGCAAAGAAGCGGGTAAGCTCTCGCACGGAGTTTTGTGAAGACCAAAAGTTATTGTGGCAAGCAAATGCAATGTATATGGACATTATTTGTAAAGGCAATTGAGGACTGTTTTTCCTTTTTATTTCAGTCAAGAAAATCATTTGGAAATTGAACAAGCAGTTTTACACAAATCTAAATTTTTTCTAAAATCCAACTTGACTAGACTTTTAGAAACCCTTAATTGCTATTTCCAAATAAAGCAAAGTTTGATCAATTTTCTCCCAAGTGGAACAATCAACGTTGAGTACTCAATAAGGGTAGACCACCAGGACTAGTCTTTGAAGGGTTAGGGTAAGTCTCTCAGTAGGTGGCCACCTCTGAGGGGTGAGTCCTTCCTGGATAGGACGCCAGTCCGGTAGGTCATGCCGGTCCGAGCTAGCAAGTTTCAGTCATGTGGACTGTGTATTTTCGGAGTGGACAACCGGTAAGTTTGGGTGTAGAGATGGAGGAGTATCTCACCCAGTAGGCCGTACACCTACCTTTTGTCAGTATTGCATAAAGTGTGGCATTCTGACTGTTATTGGTCATGGGCCCAACGTTTGGTAACCCATGGCTACCCATTTAAGTGGTTGTATTTATTGTGCACATGTATGATTCCAAAAGTGAAATACCACTCTTTATTTTCAACACTTATTTATTGCTTGCCAGCACTTTTCCCTATGAAACTTTTACAACTTGCATACATGAATTATTTTACCTGAAACACTTAAAGCACACACGGGCTTACTGAGATTTTTATCTCACCACCTTTTATGCGATATTTTCAGGAAGATCCTGCTGTGGAGATCATTAGCTAGAATGTTGCCTTGCTTTAAGACTCTTGTTATTTACTTTAAGTATTGTTTGAGAGATTGTTGCAAACAATTTATTTTGGATTTGTGCCAGTATTTATCTTTTGGGTTGTAATAAATTTAATTTTAAAGTCTTTTGTTTTATTCTATTTTCATGTAACCTAGTTATAAAGACCTCTTGTCCTTTGGACGGGGCGACATCCCCGGCGCTGATGGGCTTAGGTAGTGGGGTGTTACAAGCCCCAATCCCACATGGGATTAGGATGAGAAGTATGTATGGTATATAAGGATAGGCCTAAGTACCCATTGTCAACTTGGGATATCCATTTTGGCCCAGCGAGAACGGCGGCCAAGTAGTTGACCATGGGTGCTGCCTGGCCCATAGTCGCGCTCCCGGGTCCGCGGGCACGGGGCGTGACATTTGGTATCAGAGCAGGTACCTAGCCCCGGTATAGGAACTAAGTGCTACACCGTGCGCATTAGGAGCCACCTCTAGAATCCCATACCGCCTGGTTGGTCCTGGGTTTGGCCCCTAAAATATAGGCCTAGCGAGGACGCTTGGGCCTAAATGAGGGGTGAATGTGATGCCCCAATCCCACATGGGATTAGGATGAGAAGTATGTATGGTATATAAGGATGGGCCTAAGTACCCATTGTCAACTTGGAATATCCATTTTGGCCCAGCGAGAACGGTGGCCAAGTAGTTGACTGTGGGTGCTGCCAGGCCCATAGTCGTGCTCCTGGGTCCGCGGGCATGGGGCGTGACAATAGGAGCCTAAGTTCTCATAGATTTGATTCTTACTATTCCCTGTACTATATGGTGGGTATAATTGCCTGAAAATGTGTGGTTTTAGTGGTTGGCATTTTAGTTATAACTAGATTGATTATGTAATTTATTGGTAATATTTTCTACACTAAAAAACACGCATCACTATCCCGAATAGTGTGAGCTATAAGTCTATGGAAGTGCTTAATAGTAAGAGAAATGAATTGGATACTTTTTGAAATTCATGCCCTCTATATTAGTCCAGTAGTATGTTCCTTCCAAAATGCCACCCTATCAAGTTATTTACCAAACTATTTCTTTGTGGTGTACATTCTTTCGCATCATAGAATCCTAAAGCCATCCCAAATTGATTTAAGCATGTTAAAGTGTTGACCACATAGGCAGAAGTTGATGGTATTAATATTATCAAAGCCCGCACATTCCCGTCTAAAATAGTAGGTGCAAAGAAATTCTAGCATGATTACCATAACTCATCTCAATGATGTCAAAGAATAATTCCCAAGTCAAGTTATAGAGGAGGCCATTAATTTCTTCATTAAGGGCTAAGTGCTGAAGGACAATATTATCAATATAACGATTAGGCCAAAAAGCCCTACCACTAAGTGTTTTAAACAGTGCTATATGTTCCAGATGAGTGAAATGTAAGTCCATGGAGCAGTGTACTCTCACTTGGTCAAAAGGTCTACAATTAGATCCACTACCCCTCCTCACAGCATTCTTTCATTTTGGAGTAATAAGAAATTCAAAAAAAATTATTCAAGAAAGGAAAAGAGAGAATAAGTTCTAAGAATGAAAACAAATGCAAGGGAAAATGTAAAAAAAGAATAGGTGAACAATAGATGGTGAGTATATAAAAAAGATGAATGATCAACGTGAAGGTAAACACCACTAAACCACCATACTTCCTATTATCAATCTATGAATAGCCACAAATTTCTCAATCTCCACCACAATTCAACAACATTCTCCTAACATTATCATCTACATAGCACAAGACAAAATAAAAAAAGTTGAAGCAAATTTAGCTTAGAAAAACCCAATATCATGATCATTAAAACATCCATGAAAGTGCTATCCCAACTTCTCAATTCAACCAAACAATTCCTCCATCCACTGACAATTCTTACAATATGAAAAACGTAGCAATAGATAGTAATCTTATATGATCAAAGTGCAGAAATTTTTGGCTAAGAAGATGTTTTCAATTAATTATCATAATCCACCAATGCTATTTGCCAAACTCCAACTATAGCATATATCATTCCTTAACCAGTTCTCCATCAACAAAACAACAATTTGTGGCTTTAAACACTTCCAAATTTACAAAAAAAAAAAAAAAAAAATGCAGATTTTTGGACTCCAAAATGCAGCAATTTTGACCTAAAAATATCAAAAAGATGACATTTTGTTCCATACAATTGCTTGATTATATACTAAGGATGATTAAAGCCAAGCTTTTCTTACCAAAATGCTTTAGGTTTTTTGAAGATTTGCTGCTCACACAACCCCCACAAAGCTGTAATTCCCGAACAAAACCTTCAAGTAGAACTTCAACTTTGTGATTTTAATAGAAAATTCATGATTTTGAAAGTGAAAAATGGCGGATAATGCAAGTGTACTCAAAGGGGAACATAGAGGAGTGCACGGGTGGAAGAAAGGTGAAGGAAATTGAGGGAGAAATTGAAATGACCGTTTAGATCCGGGATTTTTAAGAAGCCCACGACAGATGTGTGAAACCCCAGTCAAAACCAACCTTAGAGTATGGGGGGTTGGGATGTATATCATATTTTATTGCATGTTTAAATATATTTTTATATGATTTTCTATGCTTTGGATTTGTGTGTTATAGTCTCGAGGGCTTAAATATGTTCATTGAGTAAGAAGGGCAAACTGGTAATTTTTGCTTGAGGTGAAAATAGGGAGATAGCTTGAGGATTGAATAGGAAAAATATTTTAGAGAGGAAATAAGAACAAGAATCGTTGTGGTTTAATGGTTAGAGCTTTGGAATTAATTCTTGAGGTCTTGGGTTCAAATTCCATCATTGGAACTTTAGCATTATTAAATTTTATTTTTGTTTGGGAAGGTTGTATTTTCGGACTTAGATGCTTTAGAGTAGAGTAGAGGTGTTGTCCTAGGGGAGAAATGATAGGAGTACCCTAATCCTATTCTTGTACCCTACAAAAATTCCTAAGGGAATTCATCCCTTCTTGATCCTTAATTTTTCCTACTTCTCAATTCATTAAGTTGGTCAATTTGTTCTAGACAATTTCATTCCAGAAAATTCAGTAAAGTGTTGTGGCTTTGAAGGTTCAAAATGTCTAAGGGAAAGACATCTTATGGTCTGAAAATGTGGAAGAGATGGGGAAGGTTCCAAGAGAATTAATTCCCCTAGTGAACCTTCAAATCTTCACTCTAGCTATGCACATTTCCTTCATGTAATAATCTGAAATTTTTTCAGCTTCTTGTGCATGCAAGGTGTTGAAATTCTAAGGCATTATTCCCTACCAAATGCTGCTAGGAAATTGCCCTTTTTGACCAGCTTGAAATCTGAAATTTACTGGCCAATTTCGGACTACACAAATACTATGCAAAACCAGAAAATTTACTGGGCAAAATCGCAGCATGTATGAGCTTAAACCAAGCTGTTTTCTTCCAATTTTCTCCCAACTCCTTAGCCACGTTTTTCCTCCATGAAGAAGGCTGGAAACCATCCTTGAAGGACCTCGGAATGTCCCTTCAAACTCTCTGCAATCTGACTGGAAAATGGCAGCAAAAGCTGCCTAGAAAAATTCCAGCACTTGTGAAATCTGTACAGGATTTTCTGTCCAGCTTTGTTTCCTATTCCAGCCCTGTCCAAAACTTCATTCTTTTTGTGCACAAACCTCTCTTGAACAGCCATGAACTGAACCCCATTGTCTTCCCCAAGCTTCTGCACGAAAACCAGTCATGGCTGCCCTAAAATATCTCCAACAAATTGCTCCAATCATGCCTTGATTGGATACCAAAATTCTAACAATCCTAATTTAGAAAACTTCCATAAAATAACCCTTAAACAACCAGACCTTTCCTTCACCATTCCACCCCCTCTTTTCGGCCACCATTAGCCTTCTTCAACCAGCTTTCATCTAGCCAAATCACTGAGCAATCGGTCAGCCATTACAGCTCCAAAAAGCTCTCCATTGATCAAAGATATTCTTACTATATTTTGTTTCCAAATTTGATTCCCAAAAATAATTTTTTAGGATTTCAACAACCAGCCTTTCCTTTTCCTTTCAAACCAGAAAAATCATCTACCTAAACTACCCAACCAATTCGGCCACTGCAAACATACAAAATTTCGGCAGCTTCAAATCCAAAATCCCTCCATTCTCTTCAACCTTCAAGCACACATAGAACACCAAGAACACCTACTCACTTCTCTCGCCTAATACCTCTCCAAACCACTTCAATCTCTTTCAAAAAATTTCAGATTTCATCTACTCACTGTCGTAAGTCCATCCATACCATTTTTAACATCAAACTCCAAAATCCAACTCCCTCTTTTGGATAAAAAATCAGTATTTTTGTGAAGGCTCAAGAACACCTTCAAGGTAAGCTTGTTCAAGCAACTTCATCTTCACTAATCTTTGATCTCTAATGAATATATATATGAACAAACATGCTAATGCACTCTCTTCTTCTCTCCTCTCTCTCTCTCTCTCTCTCTCTCTCTCTCTCTCTCTCTCTCTCGGCCAAATACTCTCTCCCTCTTGGCCGAATGAATTCTTCACCAATAGCCATGCTTTCTACATCTCCCTTGGACGAATTTAGTCACCTAGGAGTCGAGATCCATTCGAAACTCCTTCAAGGTACTCATAAATCAAGTAAGCCTTTTCACCCTTCCTTTTTAATTCTATATTCATGTCTCTAGGATGATATTGGTAGGAGATGGATTATGAATAGAATTTGAGCATGTATTGTTGTGATGAGTTGAGATTGAAGCATGAATAAATGTGTGTATATGATGGAGATGGATTTATGCATGAGTTGGTTATCTTGGTTGATTGCATGGTGTTTTTAGGGTTTAATGCATGTCTCATGTCATAAGTAGTATTTGTGATCAAGTATGTTAGGGATTATGTCACCTATGGTGAATAGGATTTATATTTATGTATGATTGTTAAAGCCATGATTATGTTTATGCTAGTAAAGGTTGGATCATGCCTTGGTAAATTTAGATCTACGTTTTTATTCATGATTTGGATGAGTTGATGAATTGAAGTGGAGTATATGTTCATGATTGTGGTTAGCAAGAGAAATATGATCATGATCTAGTTGTCCCTAAGCTAAGTTTATTTCATCAATAAAATATTTAATATTATAATTTTTGCTAGTAAGGTAGACTTGGATTATTATAGATAATAAGGGTATTTTAGTCAAATAAATGATAGCTTCTATTTCAAGAAATAAAATATATAGATATTATATATAATAATATCAAATAGAGCCTTTTATATAAATAATCATAATAAGTAAAACAGTAATTTTGTAAGTCTTATATTCATAAATATCATTAAATTTTATTATCTTTCAATTATTATCTTTTAATCAAAACCTATTGAAATTTATTTAGTATCTTTCAATCAAGACCCATTAAAATTTATTTTCAACTAATTTTAGTTATAAATTATTTTCAAACAATTAATTATTAATAAATCATTATTTTACCTAATACCACCTAGTACTCTTCATCAAATAAACTCTAAATTATTCTTAGCAAAATTTAAACCTTCAACTTATTAGTACCTATTTCCCGAAACAATAATTATTTTAAATATGAAATTAGACGTAGCTTATAAACTCTTTTTATTTATTATTTGGCCTTAAAGCTTGGGACACTAGGATCATGATAGTAGTGAGTTAAGCTAGCTTTATTTGTGAAAGTTGATTTTAGCTTGAGATTAATTATGGCTTGTATTTACCTTAGGCGGGGTTGGGTCAGCTGTTGAAGACCTTTATTTTATCTCAAGCTAAGGATCAGGAAAGCTCCCGCATAAAACCTGTTTGATGCAAATGTTTATTATGGCAAGCTAATTGTAGAGTGTATGGACACTCATTTCAGTAAAGGCAATTGAGGATTGACTCCTCACTTATTTCAATCAAACAAATTATTTGAAAATTAATAAGCAGATTTACTCAAACTCAAAACTCCTTCTAAAAATGATTTTGACAAAGACTTTGGAAACCCTTAATTGCCAATTCCAAGTGGAACTATGTTTTGTTCCTTTTTCCCCAAGTGGGGTGAGTTACGTTGAGTATTCAATAAGGGTGGACTGTTAGGACTAGTCTTTGAAGGGTTAGGGTGAGTCTCTCAGTAGATGGCCACCTCTGAGAGGTAAGACCTCCCCAGATAGGATGTCAGTCCAGTAGGTCGTGCCGGTCCGAGCTAGTAGTTTTTTTTCAGTCAAGTGACTGTGTGTTGCCGGAATGAACAATCAGTTGTTGTTTAGGTATAGAGAAGGAGAAGTATCTTGCTCGGTAGGCCGATCACCTACCTTTTGTTAGTCTGCACAAAGTGTCGGCATTCTGACTGGTTATGGGGCCCAACGTGTGGGAACCCATAATCATTTCTTTTGAGTGGTTGATTTTATTGATTATGTATGGTTGGAAAAGCCAAAACACCACTTTTGATTTTGACTAATGTTTATTGCTTACCAGTATTTCTCTGATAAAGATTTACACTTTGCATTCACGAATAGTTTTCACTGGACACTCAAAGCACACATGGACTTACTGAGATTTTTGTCTCATCACCCTTTTTATCATGATTTCAGGTCAATCCTGCTGCGGGGATGAGTAGCTAGATATTTCTTGCCTTGGAAGATTTTTTTGATATTTAATTTGTGTAATGCTTTGGGGAGTTGAGAATGGATAATTTTATTATGGATTTGATTTTGGAATTCTTGGATTCATTCTTGGGTTGTAATAAATTTTAAGTTAAAATATTATTTTTATTTCACTATTTTGATTGTGTGACCTAGTTATAAAGACCCCTTGTCCTTTGGATGGGGCGACATTCCCGGCCCTGGCAGGCTTAGGTAGTTGGGTGTTACACAGATGCACGACCAGAGGCTGTGCTTCTACCCATGCATTTTGCAGATCTTTTTATTGCACGACCATAGGCACAGAGCGTGCTTAAGTCCATGCATTTTGCAAAAAAGTATTTTTTTTTTAATGAAAACAAAAGAAAAAATTCGAAAGAATATGATGTAGGAGAAGAAAAATAACTACAAAAATCTTTTTTTTTTCCTTTAAACAAAAAGAAAAAACCATGAGAATAAAAACATGTAGTATTGGGTTGCCTCCTAACAAGTGCTTTATTTTACATCGTTTGCTCGACCTATCTACATCTCGTTTATGAACCCTGGATAAGACAGAACAAAAGTGAGCATTGAGAGAAAACAAATAGATCATAGTGAATTCTTATCGTCATGCAAGCTATTGGAACCTTTCTTAAGACACAATTTCCTAAAAATCTCCTAACTTTTGAAAATTTTGGTATTGGAAGGATCCCATAGGTTAAGATGTTGTGAAAGAAGCTTGTTTAATAATTGTGCATTAATTTAGCCAATATTCGTGGCCAATTGTCCAACTTGATTTTCCAAAATTTGGATGCTAGTTTTAATCACTATTTGGAAAGTTTAGGAACTAGATGCAAGAGACTTAACCATGTCACTTAAAGTCACAGCATTGGTTTGATCTTGTGGAGGTGGTGCATTGGGGGAATTGTTTGAAATGTTTTGTGGCCTCCCACTTGGTTTTCCTATTTAAAATTTGGATGATCATACCACCCCTCATTGTAAGTGTTGGAATAGGATTGTACCTCTGAGGGGCTGATTTGGGAACCAGATGGCATTGACTTGTTCATTAGTACTAAGATTAGGATATGCTTCAATATAGTGTTAAGAGAATTGCATATGTTACATGCCCTAAATCGTGACTTATTACTTAGCATCTTTCTTACCAAAGTAGTTAACTTATCAACCTTATCTTTTAAAGAATTTGTACTTACTTCCTCCACTTGTCTAATTGAGTCATTCCTTGTACCAAAAGATTTTGTGTTAGCTACCATATTAGAAATTAGATCCCAAGAAGCTTGTGAGGTTTTATCCACAAAAGCACCACCACTAGCTAGATCAATCGTTAATCTATCATGAGGAAACAAACTTTCATAAAAGTATTAAATGGGCAATTGTTCACTGATTTGATGATGTGGACAGCTAGCGCAAAGTCTTTTGAATCTTTCCTAATAATCATAGAACAACTCACTATGCACATGCCTTATGCCATATATCTCCTTCCGAATAGATGCAGTTTTAGATGCAAAAATATATTTTTCAAGAAAAAGCCCTTGCATATTCTACCAACAATTAATAGAACCAAAGAGTAAGTCATATAACCAATATTTAGCTCCACCATGCAAACTAAATGGGAAGCACGTAATTTTATGACCTTTTCTTTAATTCTAACCAATTTTGTATTAGAGCATACAACATCAAATTCCTTAAGATGCCTTTGTGGATCTTTTCTTGATAAATGATGAAAAGAAGACAAGAGTTGGATGAATTCAGAATGTAATTTAAAATTAGTTGTGACTTGAGGAAAAATAATGCATAAAGGGTGATCATTTAGGATTAGGGCAGCAAGTTATTTTAAGAGTTCGGTTAGCATCCAGAGTAAAGTCAATGTTAGGAAAAATATCACAAATATTATCTTCCATTTGTTCATCAATTGTAGAATATTTGGATTTAGGTGAAGAAGGCTCCTCTAGATGAGTTTCTTCGTCTCAAATCCTAGTTTCCTTAGGATTTGATTTTAGCATCTCGGTGATTTCACCCCTACCAACTTTCTTACCACTTCTAAGATTCATCAACCACATGATCCAACTTACAAAAAGAAAGAAGAAAAAGTCAAAAGATAATGAGTAGAATATTAGCACCAAGAGAACTAATCAAAATCCAACATCACAAGAATTAATCAAAGAATGAAGTCGATCAAAATTTTCTTTTATTCCCCAGTAATGATGCCAAAATTTTGTTGTGAAAGGAGATTAGGACATAAAAATAGGTTCATAGAAAAAATGCAGTCGTTATGTACCAATAAATTTTAAACCCTACTCATAAAGATATAGCATAGTATAGTAGCAAGTAAGATATCAATCTCTCAAGGAACAACAAAACTATACTCTATAAGAAATACCATCAATTTCATTCATATGAAATCATCTTATAACACTTAACCTACTTAGGTCTAAAGACGAATTATGTACAAGTATTTACAAATGCATGGGGAAAATTGAATAAGGAAACCAACTAAAACTAATCCAATAAAAAAAAAATTAAGAAACAAAGAATAAAAATAGGAAACAAACAAAAATAAGAAATGTCAAAACCAACTAAGAAATTACCAAATTCTTAGGCATATGTTGTGAAATCAATTAGGAACTTATCATGGACTATGATTACTAATGCGTCAAATTTAGCTATATATATATATATATATATATATATATATATATATATTATGTAATTTTGAATTCATTCCGAATCAAGTTTAATTAAAACATTAATCCCAAATTACATGTATGAGCAAGTGCACTCATCATTAAGCATATAGGGAATTAACGAGTATTGATCCTCAATGAATAAGTACAGAGTAATTACTTTTCATTCAATGTTTTATCTATCAATTACAATGATAAAGAATTAAAATGAAGATAAAGATAAAGATAAAATATAGATACAACTCTTGGAGAGAAAATGCATGTAATTAAATAGTTACTTTTGAAAATAAGATAATAAATCACTAGCAATTATCACAATTAATCACTTTCCTTGGAATCATGAAGAAGATTAATGTAGAATCCACTCTCTCTCGAGTTATGGTTTCACTATCTCTTAGTCACTTTTAATGGACATCTCTGTCTTACAAAAACAATACAAAGATGCATAAAATACAAATCCTTAGTAATTATCCATATCTCTAGGTGACAATGACATGGAATCATTGATTCACCTATCTCTAGGTGAAATCAATAACTTTTGACTACTTAATCTTGACTTAACCTCTCTCTCAAGTTAGTCAAGAAAATAAATCAAGAATTGAGCAATAAAGATTATCTCTTCCCCTCTTTCTCAAGTTAACTAGAAGAATGGTCCAATCTTATCAATTTACCCTTAAAAATAGGTAATCAAATACCAAGAAGAATAATCAAATGAACAAAAGACTAAATTAATTCATTATCACAAATCTAAAAATAATATTCAACTGCAATTAAAACATTAATCTCATCACTGTTCAAAGAAAAAGAAAACAAAGGTCTTAGAAAGAACTCATAGACAAGCCCTCTTCTTTCTTCTTTAAGAACGTCCTTGAAACAATGCAGCTTCGAGTGATGAATTCCCTTTCAATGAATGAGCGTAACTTTGATTCCTTGAATTCATACATTAATCTTCATTGGTTCTTGGTTAAATTAGCCCTTTAGTTGCTAAAAATCGTCCTTCAGAAGTCCTGGGCCGATAATAGATTGGAAACAAGTAAACCTCTTAGGCAATTCCCAATTTGATTCAAAAAGAAACTCTAAACCGCCATAACAGAGTTGGGCCAGTGCCTGGTCACTTTGTCTGGACCAGTGCTAGTCCAACACTAATTTTCTCAGATTTTACTCTGTTTTCCTCTATTTTTCCAAAATAGAATCACGACCAGTTCAACTACTTTGGGCTAGCATCGTGTCACCTTTGAAAATCTACAATTTTGTTTTAAATCATCCAATTTCAGTACAAAATTACAAAAACATTTTCTACAACCATCAAATAGAAAGGGAAATGACTAGTTATTAAATCAAAAGTATCACAAAACAACCTTAAATAACTAAGACAAAATTAAGCCCTATCATATTCCCCCACACTTAAGCTTTACTTGTCCTCAAACAAACAAGAGTTAAACACTAAGCAATAGCATATGAACAAGGCAAAACAATTCACCAAATTTATCCATAGTAACTTCATCTACAATGAAGCATAACCTTCTTCAACCTTAGACATAAACTTATCATTCACTCAACCCTTTTAAAACCTTACAAACTCGTATATTAAACCAAATAATCCTAAGGCTATTCAATTTAAATTAAACAAGCTCATACTTAGTACAAGAAAATAATTCCACCCCTTAAGCAAAAACATAAACAACACAAATCATACAAGTCAAACTATTTAACCAATTCCAGCATCATGAACTCAAATTTGTACAACCTCAAGTAGTAAAACAAGAAAACGCCATACTATAAATCCGTTTGGTGAACAACTACAGACTAAGGAACTTTTTTCTGGGGAGAGAGAAAGACGTCTGGCCTTTCTTTCACAGAAAAGAAGCCGTCTCAGAGAATGTGTGTTCTGTCACAACGACGTTATTTCCAATCCTCCCGTTTAACCTAAATAAAACCCTGGGTTAAACTGGACTGGGCCATTGGACTTTTAGTTCAACCTTTTGGGCTTAATTAATTATTCTAGTTAGAACCAACTTAATGGCCTAACAAATAATTAATTTTTTCAACCCAAATAAACTAGTCCAATTAAAAAAGTCTAAATCAGTTTAATCCCAGGTTAATCCCTAATTATTCGAACTAGGCCAAAGCCCTAAATAATTAATTAATCCACTAAACTAATTTAATTAATTCTCTCTCTCAGTGGACCTTTATTTTATTCAAGCACAATAATTAAATAAGGTTACTCAAATAAATTTAATTTAATTTAATTTAATTTAATTCATTAGCCCGTATTTAATTAGGACTTACAGTTTATACTGGGGACCAAAAGACACACCGCATTGGCTACTAAAATGACCAAAATACCCTTTCTATATAAATAGTCGTATTTTAGATTTTAAATATTTTCTAATATTACCATAAGGAAATATTGACCCCAAGGACAGTGCTGCGTTAGTAAAGTCTCCGACCTATAGGTGTAATGACTAAAATACCCCTCTACACATCACCATACATTCAGAGATGAAGAAGTGTACTAACACCTCTCTAAATGACATCTACCATCCTTACGCCTCTAGTCCAATGATCCACGACTTCCTAGATTATTTCCGCTTTCCAAGGGAGCTACCCTAAAGCAAACATCGAAATCATGTTTCCCAGGACCTTGGATATTTAGGTCATTTAGACAACCACAAGGGACGATATAGTATAGAAACTATCTTGTACAAATTTGTCTTAACTAACTAGTCACACATACCCAACATGCAAGTATATTGGCCCTACGATAGAACCTCAACTATAGCATATCAAATTATATGCTTCCAGCTTCGTCAGACCACCAACTCATACTCAAGTCATAGAGTACTAGTCCACATTGTAGCGGTAGTAGTCTAGGTTTCTACCATATAGTATTTGTAGAAACCACTACTACAGGTCATATTCTACGTATTTGAAATACGCTTATGCCATGAAGTAAGTGGACAACTTACTAGCGAAAGGTAAACCATTCCCCATTTAGAATTCACAACATAATAACCTAGACATGATGAGATTCCCATTCTTATAAATTAGGTAAGAATGAATGTTTATGCGTTAAGTAACCCGTGATCTATACCTTACTATGAAAGACATCCATTCACATGGACCACTTACTTAAACACAATGGGTCTTTTCCAAACGTAATTGTGCATAAATAAAATTGTAAATTCACAAACAATTTCTGAAATAATTTTTTTTATTAAAACATTCGATTTTTACATCAGAAACCTAGTCTAAGAGGGCATACATCCCAACAATCTCCCACTTGCACTCTAAGACTAAGTAAGTCCATAGGTGCCCACCCCTATGGCGTCTAAGTGTTTCTTGAAGACTCTCTCAGCCAAAGGCCTGGTGAATGGATCTGCTAGATTATTTTTGGAAGCAATCTGTTCCACTACGACTTCTCGTCTCTCGATAAAATCCCGGATCATGTGGTACTTCCTCTTGATGTGCTTCCCCTTCTTGTGGTTACAAGGTTTTTGGGACTGCAATACTGCTCTAGTGTCGCACAATACATCACAATCGGCCTGTCCATGTGTGGCACGACTCCAAGTTCTGAAAGGAACTTTCGGAGCTAGACCGCTTCCTTGGATGCCTCCGAAGTTGCCATATACTCAGCTTCCATGGTTGAGTCAGTAATGCAAGATTGCTTGATACTCCTCCATGAAATAGCTGCTCTAGACAAGGTGAAGATAGATCTACTAGTGGATTTTCTCTCATTCTTATTCGTCTGAAAGTCTGAGTCTGTGTATCCTGTAGGAACCAAGTTATCAGCCCTGTAAACTAGCATATAATCTCTCGTTCCTTTGAGGTACTTAAGTATATGCTTTACAACTTGCCAATGAACCTTCCCAGAGTTTGACTGATATCTGCTAACCAAGCTTACAGTAAAGCAGATATCTGGCTTAGTACACAACATGGCGTATTTGAGACTTCCCACAGCCGAAGTATAGGGAATCCTACTCATTCTGTCATTTTCTTCTTGAGATTTAGGACAATCCCTTGAAGAAAGTGACAACCCATGTCTACAAGGGATTAGAGCTCCCTTGCATGAGTCCATGTTGTACCTGGCCAGCATCATGTCAATGTATGTCGCTTGGGATAATCCTAACATTCTCTACTTCATATTTCCAAGAAATCTAATCTCGAGAATGTAGCTGGCTTTTCCCAAGTCTTTCATACTGAATTAACTAGACAACCAAACCTTTTGTAGATGATAATGACCCTACATCATTTCCAATTAGTAGAATGTCATCCACATACAAGACAAGAAAAACTACATTAATGCCTTTAAGTTTCCTGTACACACATGGTTCATCCTTATTTTGAACAAAATCATAAGATTTCACAATCTCATCAAAACGAATGTTCCATGCCCTTGATACCTGCTTAAGTCCATAAATGGACTTCTTAAGCTTACAAACCATATGCTATTGGCCTTTAGCAATAAAACCTTCCAGTTGGGACATATAGATGTCTTCAGTAAGATGGCCATTTAAAAATGCC
This sequence comes from Voacanga thouarsii, assembly GCA_026120185.1. Lineage (NCBI taxonomy): Eukaryota > Viridiplantae > Streptophyta > Magnoliopsida > Gentianales > Apocynaceae > Voacanga > Voacanga thouarsii. Next base: position 542,416 of record JANUWF010002331.1, read on the forward strand.
GTCTTGACATCCATTTTCCATATCCCATAGTCATAATGACATGCGATGGCAAGGAGGATACGAATGGACTTAAGCATGGCTACCGAGGAAAAGGTTTCTTCATAATCGATTCCCTCTTTCTAAGTATATCATTTCACCACAAGCCTAGCTTCGAAGGTTTCCACTTTCCCATCTACTCCCTTCTTTCTCTTGCATACCCACTTATACCCTATGGGTTTTATCTCTTCATGTGAAGTTACAAGATCCCAATCTTGATTGAAATACATAGACTCAATCTCGGCTTTCATTACTTCATGCCACAGATTTGCATCGATATCAACAATAGCCTCTCGTATCTAGTGGGGTCTTGTTCCTGATGGTCGGAGACTAGCTCAAAAAGCTTCTTCAGTCTATCTCTCTGGAACCCTAGACATTCTCCCATTATGACAAGGCTTCATATGTACAGGTTCTTGAGGCTGTACCTCTTCTTGTTCCACAATCAGGTCAGAAGAAGTTGCTTCTGAAGATAACTTCTCCTCTAGTTCCAACCTAGTTGAACTTTTCGTGAAGTACTTTGACCATCCTCTAAGTATATAGCATTAGAACTAACTAGTACCTTCTGCTCCTTAGGATGATAAAAGTAACCACCATTTGTCCCTTTTGGATACCCAACAAAGTAGCATAATTCTGATCTTGGTTCTAACTTGTCTCCCTTGACCATTACATAAGTTGGACAACCCCATATCCTAAGATGATTTAGACTTAGCTTACGCCCAGTCCACATCTCACAGGAAGTCCTAGGTACCAACTTGGAAGACACCAAGTTCAGAATATATGCTGCTGTTTTCAGGGCATATCCCCAAAATGACACTGAAAGAGTAGCATGAGACATCATACTTTGGACCATTTCCATCAATATCCTATTCCTTCTCTCAGCTACTCCATTCTACTGGGGTGTCCCCGACACAGAGAGCTGTGATATTATCCCATTATGTACCATGTAGTCCTTGAATTCACCAAGAAGGTACTCTCCACCACGATCCAATCGTAAGGTCTTGATCAATTTACCTGTCTGACACTCCACTTCAGCCTTAAACTTTTGAACTTATCAAAAAAGCCAAACTTACGTCTTATCAGGCGAACATAACCAAATCTTGTACAATCATCCGTGAAAGTGATGAAGTACTCAAAACCTCCTCTATCTAGTGTAGACAGGGGACCACACACATCAATGTGAACAAGACTCAACACCTCCTTGGCTTTATCTGCCCTAGGGGCAAATGACCTTTTGGTCATCTTTCCTATCGGCAGGACTCACACTGAGGCCAATTTTTCAATCTCAATGAGTCCAAGGGCCCATCATGGACCAACCACTGAATCCTGGTTGAATTTATATGATCTAACCTTAAATGTCAAAGATAAGAGTCATTGACATTGGTCTTCCTCTTCTTTGTTAAAGGTTCAAATTGAGCGTTATTTAATTAATTGTTAAGAGGGTTTAAGAAAAATAAATTCCTATACATGTTCCCAGTACATAATATTTCTCCATCTCTACTGATAGAAATACTAGAATGGAAAGATACAGAATATCCTTGATTTATTAGTTTCACAACCGAAATTAAATTTTGTTGAATTCCAGGTACATAAAAAATATCTTTCAAAACCACTATTCTATTATAATAAAAAATAAGATCCAGCTCTGCTACTACAAAGGCCCAAACTTGTGCTCCATTTCCCACACATAGTCCATGTTCGCCCTTCTAGAGTCTTCTAATCTTTCTAAACCCCTGCAAGGAGTTACAGATGTGATTAGTCGCTCCTGAATCAACAATCCAAGTGGAAGTTGAACCAACCATTGATATAGACTCTAGACAGAAAACATTATCTGTGGGGTTTTTCTTGGCTTGAAGATCCGGACACTCCTTTTTCCAGTGTCCCTTCAGTCCACACTTGAAGCAGTTGCCCTTTGGGTTTGTCTTTAGGCTGGGTCTTGGGCTGTGCCGCTACGTTTCCCTTCTTCTTCTTAAATTTTTTGGGCTTGGACCCAGTTCTAGAAGATGAAGCCTTAGCAATCATAGCCTTAGATTGTGGCTTCATGACCTTCTCTACCATCTACAGCTCCTTCATCAACTCAGTTAAACCCATGTTCAACTTGTTCATGTTATAGTTCAACTTGAACTGAGTAAAGGAACCCGGTAGAGATTCAAGAACCATGTCCACTTGGCTCTCGGGGTCAATGACAGCCCCTAAGATTTCTGCCTCCTCGAAAGCAACAATCATCTTATGTGAAACCCTAACTAAAGACAACCATAGAGTAAAAGGGTCGGGATATATATATCATATTTTCTTACATACATAAATATATTTTTGAATGATTTTATGTGCTTTAGAATTATAATTTATAGTCTAAAAATCTTAGTTTTGCTCATTGAGTAGGAAGGGTAAAATGGTAATTTTGCTTGAGGTCAAAATAGGGAGATAGCTTGAGGATTAAATAGGAAGAATATTTATGAGAGAAAAATAAGAGCAAGAGTTGTTGTGGTTTAGTGGTTAGAGCTTTGGAATTAATTTCTAAGATCTAGAGTTCAAATCCCACCAATTAAGTTTTATCATGATTAAATTTTATTTTATATAAGGTGGAATATTTCCGGCCCTTGAATGCCATAAGAAGAAACAAGAGTGTTGTCCTAGGGGAGGCATGAAGGGAATGTCTTAATCCTATTCTTATGCCCTACAAGAAATCTTAAGGGATTCATGCCTTTTTTGTTCCCTAACTTACCTTAAATTCTTCACCAATTAAGCTTGTTCAATTTATCCAAATCCATATTTTAATTCTAGAAAATTCAGCAAGTTTATTGACCTTGGAATTTTGAAAATGACTCTTAGAGGATAGTGTTTTGGCTGAAAATAGGGAAGGAGTTAAGGAAGGTTCCCTAGAGAATTAATCTCCATGGTTGAACCTTCAAACTCCACTCCATAAGTATTCATTTTCTTCATGGTAGCAATCTAGAAATTATCCAGGTTCTTGGTCAGTCCAGCTTTCAAAAACTTCAGCCATTTTTCTCACTCAAATGCTGCTAGAAAAATGACCAACTTATTCAGCTTAAAGGCTGGAATTTCTTTGCTAAAACCGGACTGCACAAGCTGTGCAAACCAGGAAAAAAATCCTGGACAGTTTCACAGCATTGCAGGCCAACAATCAAAGCGGTTTCTTCAGCCTTCAAACTAGTAATTCATCTCTACCTTTCCTCCATAAAGAAGGCTAGAAGTAAGCCTTAAAGGACCCTCTAGTGCCTCTTCAAACTCACTGCAAGTCAGCTGGAACATTGCAAGAAAAACTGCACAAAAATGCCAGCAAGCCATTCGAAAATCAAACCAGAAAATTCCAGTCTTGCTCTCTCTTTAAGCCTTGTCCGAAGGTCACCTCTAACATCTATGAAGTTAATCTTAATTAGCCTTGAACTGAACTTCATCACCTTTCTCCACTGACCTGCACAATGGAACTCCATAGCCACTCCTTAAATTCCTCCTTCAATTACTCTAATCAAGCTTCCAATTAAAGTTCAAAATTTCAGCAATTGCTCCATGAAAAGTTCCATGGATTAAGCTTCAAATAACCAGAAATTCTCCCACCATTACACTCAGAATTTCAGCCACCCTATAGCTCCTTCAAACCTCATTCATCTCAGCAAAACCAGTTGGCCATAGCTGCTCCCAAGAACCTCCATCAATCAAACCACTCTATCATATCTTCTACCTTAATTCACTCCATGAATTACTCCCTTTGAAATTCAAATGACCAGATTTCCCTCTTTCCCCTAATCTAAAAATCAAATCACAAGAATTCCTAAACCATTCAGCCAACACCTTCCAGCAATTTCATCCAACTTCTCTCCAATTCTTTCTATTTCTCCAAGAACACCAAGAACACACACCACCATTCTCCAAGCCTAAGACCACTCTAAATATCTCCAATCCCTTCCAAAAACTCCATATCACGTTTACTCACTCCCTAGAGTCTATTTCTGGATTTTATAACATCAAAAATTGAAAACAAAAATCTGCCATCGGATTAAAAACCAGAATTTTTCTTGAAGTCTCAAGAACTCCATCAAGGTAACCAAAAACGATTTTACTCATCTTCTTTCCCTTCAACCTTTAACATGATGTACTAATACTCTCTCTCTCTCTCTCTCTCTCTCTCTCTCTCTCTCTCTCTCTCTCTCTCTCTCTCTCTCTGGCCGAAATGGTTGTTTCAACCATGGCTGTTTTTCTTCTTCCTCATTGGACGATTCAAGCATTCCAAGCGTGTGGATCTCCTTGAATCTTCATCGAGATAGTCATCAACCAAGTATTTCTCTTTAACATTCTCTTTAATTCTAAAATCATGTCTCTTAGATGTTGTTAGAAAATGATGGAATATGATTGGGGTTTGAGTATGTGTTTGTATGAAGGAGTTGAGATTGGAGCATGAGGATGTTTTGCCATGGTTAAGTTTTATAATATTTCTTGTATATCGATGCATGCTCTTCATGTCGTGAGTGAGTATAGATGGTTAAGCATGCTAGATATTATGTCACCTTTGGTGAATAGAGTATTGTGTTCTTATTTTCATTAAAGTCATGTATTTGATTATGCTTAGTAGAGATTTAGCCATGTGATAGTAGGTATGGATTTAAGCCTTTATTCATGAATGGAATGGTTTGTTGACTGATGTTGGATTTTATGTTCATGATTATTGTTAGCAATAGGAGAATTATGATAATGACCTTGTTGATCCAAAGCTATTTTAATTGACCAACTTTATTGCGTTAATTAAAATTGATAGCATGATTTCCTTTAAAGATTTCAAAACCCTAGGAAGTTGGATTTGGAATATTTAATGGAATAGTAATATTTTAGCCAAATAAATTATATCTTTTATAATATATAAATAATTATAATAATGATAAGAAATAAAAGCCTTTTACTTAAATAGTAATGGTAGGGAAAGTATTACTCTTATAGGCTATATATTCATAAATACTATTGAAATTTATTTATTTTCTATTGATCAAAACTTAATAAAATTTATTTATTATTGATTTTATTTATTAATTATTTTTTAACTATTAATTATTAATCAAGAGATTAGTAATAATTTATTATTTATTTTAATAATATCATCTAGGACTTAGGACTCTTCATCAATTAAACCCTAATTTATTTATTAATAGCAACAATCAAGATTTATTATCTGAACCTATAACTTATTAGTAATTATTTCACAACCCTTAGTTATTTTCACTTATCAAGCTAGACTTATTTTATAAAACCCTTTATCATCTAGCCTTATAGCTTCGGACATTAGGGTCATGATTGTAATAAGTTGAACTAGGATTATTTATGGAAGCGAATATGGCTTGAGTTTAACCATGTGGCTTGTGTTTACCCCAGGCGGGGTTAGGTCAGCTTTGGAAGATTTTGAATTAGCTCAAGCAAAGGATCATGCAAGCTACTACATAAAACTTATTTGATGACCAAAGGTTACTATGGCAAGCCAAACGCGAAGTGTATGGACACTCATTTTGTAAAGGCAATTAAGGACTATTTCATTTCTTGTTTTAATCAAACAAATTATTTGAAAATCAACAAGCAGTTACCAAACTCTTTCTAAAACCAACTTTGACATGGACTTTAGAAACCCTTAATTGCTATTTCCAAATAAAGTAATGTTTTATCAGTTTTTCTCCCAAGTGGGTCAATCAACGTTGAGTACTCAATAAGGGTAGGCTAGTAGTACTAGTTTTGAAAAGCAAAAGCGAGTCTTCTGGCTGGAGGCCACCTCCAGAAGATGAACTCAACTTGGAGAAGTGATAGTACTACTTAGTCATGCAGGTCCAAGCTAGAAGTTTCAGTCATGTAGACTGTGTGTTTTTGGAGTGGACAACCGGTATGTTTGGGTGTAGAAAATGAGGAGTATCTTACCCGGTAGGCCATACACCTACCTTTTGTCAATCTGTACAAAGTGTGGCATTCTAATTGTTATATGGTCATGGCGCCCAACATGTGGTAACCCATGCCTACGTGATTGTATTTATTGTGCACTTGTATAGTTTGAAAAGAGAAAAACACCATTCGTTATTTTAATCCTTATTTCTTACTTGCCAGCACTCTCTCTTATGCAATTTTTTACAACTTACATTCATGAACTGTTTTACCTTAAACACTCAAAGCACACACGGGCTTACTAAGATTTTTATCTCATCACCTTTTATGCCATGTTTTCAGGTCGATCCTGCTTTGGAGATGAGTAGCTAGTTTGTTTCCTGCTTTGAAGATATTGTGTTATTTATTTTATGTAATGTTTTGAGAGATAATTGTAAACAATTTATTTTAGGTTTGTTCTTGAATTTTGGGTTGTAATAAGTTTAAATTTTAAGGTATTATTTTATTTTCATTTGCATGACCTAGTTATAAAGACCCCTTGTCCTTTGGACGAGGCAACATCCCCAGCCCTGATGGGCCTAGGTAGTGGGGTGTTACATCTTGAGCATATGCTCTCAGACTGATGTTCCCTCAGCCATCTTAGTGTTAATAATGGTTTGAAGAGCCTCCTACCTTGCAGGTCGGCTCTTATTCGTGAACATCGTGGTTAATAATTGGGTTATGTCATACGTAGTGGTCATATGCTCATGGTTGGATTGGATCACATTAGACATGGAGGCCAACATGTTACAACGAGCCATCTCGTCAGCCTTCTTCCATGCCTTCTAAGCCTCACGCTCCTCGACGGTGGAACCCTCCCCGATAATAGGGCAGGTTTCGTAAAAGACATACTTATACTCTTCCGCTGTGAGTATTATGTCCAGGTTCTTTTTTCAGTCCACATAGTTTGGGCCTGTTAGCTTATTCTCTCAGAGAATAACGACCAATGGACTAAAACAACATCCCACTATTTCTGAAAAATTGAAAAATAAAAGATAAAAGATTCAGTTTGCGAAAACAAAACAAATATGTGCATTTTATACTTATTATCAAAACCGATAATAATCAATTTGGCTCTTAGGAAAACTGACATAGCTTCTTGGGAAGATTAATAGTTTCCTAAGCTAAGTGTGTTAACCACCATAAATTAATTTTCCTTCTAGGTAATGATCTAGAAGATAACTCCATCAAGGGGATGGCCGTTTTCTCTCATTTCCTATGAACACACCTCGCACTATGACCTCCAACGAGGGGTTGGCCGATCATAGTACGTGCCCCGAGTTATTAATTACATCCCTCCATTAGATCTAGATCTTTATGGTATCCCCATCCTATACGGGTTCACTCCCAGGGTGACGCGAGGGGACCCACAATCTCTAATAAGGATCGTGATGGAAGCCGTGGGGCCGTTGGAACCCCTCTTCCACTTAATCTTTTAAAACAAGGGTTTTCTAAAAAATTTCCTTTTGAAAATTTCCATTAAATTTTCCCTTAACTCAAAAATAAAATCTCTAAATCTATAAAAATCTCTATGTCAAGGCTTATATCCTTTGAGAGTTTTTCTCATGGACTAATTTTATTTAAGTGAAAATTTAATGATTTCAAAAATTTTTCAATTAAAACTTTCTAGAAATTTTAGTCCCAAGTTTATTTGACAAAACAATTTTTCTTGTACCAAACTAAAACAAAATGGCTTTCTATTTTAACCTTACAAAAATATCTAAATCCAATATATTTTCTATGTCAAGAATTAAATCCTTTGAGAAAATATCTAAGGATTACTTTTTGTTCAAGCTAAAATAACCATTTAATTTATAGAAAAATATTTTCCTTCTCAAAAACATTCCCAAAGACTTTGGTTTTTGAGAAAACGTGCACATAGGTACCAAAAATAAATAACATGGTAGAAAACAGTAGATGTTTTTACACTCTTTTATTTTTTAAACCTAAGTGCCCAGATAATAGAATTAAACACATTAATTAATTAGTGGTCTTGTTTAATCCTAAAATCCCTTACTAATATTTTTCAGGCAAAAATATTCCTTGAATATTAACTATTGCAAAATATTAACTTTGCATGGTATGGACTCTAAAACAAAAAGAAAACGCAAGAAAAATTACAAGGAAAAAATAAAATATTTCTCCTTGGTCCACTACATCCGCCACACTAGATCATGCACCCATATGCACGGTGGTCCACTGCACCCGCCACACAGAACCAGGACCCATAGGAAAACAGTGCTCGGACCGGCATTCCAGACCCTAGCCGGCATCGGTTTCGGTCTAGACACCTGATCTTGCAGTTTTTTTTTTTTTTTTTTTGCAAATTTATCCAGTTTTTCTGCACAGCTTTCGGCTTCAATGGCTCTCTGATTTCAAACCAAATACAATATAATCAATCAAAACCAACAATCGTCTATACCCATAAACATTGGGCTTACACGATTTGCTAAGAAAAACAGAAAATTACAAATCTCCAATACCCCCACCCGCGAGGTTTAACAGAGAATCTATCCATACCATAAACAGTGAAGGATCACAATTTTAATCACACATATGTATACATTCTATTCATCTAGATGCATGTTTCCTATATTTTCCCAAAACCATCATGCACTGATACCAATTGAAGGCATGGGAAGCGGGAAAACGCAGGGCACGCAACAGAAGTGAAGATCAAAAACTGGAAAAAACCAAGAATAGGGGAATCCTGATCAGAGCTAGCGCCGGCTCCAGCAGCCCTAGCCGGCACCAGCTGTGCTCTGGCGAGACTTCGAGGTTAAAAATTTTTTTTACCTCTTTTCCTCGTTCTAAGAGGTGGCTGCACCGGAACGTACGCAATCGGGGTAGGTGTACTGGTGGAAACTATTAGTGTTGTGCCCTAGAGGCAATCATTTGTACCATGTATATTGCATATTAAATTAATAAGAGACATTCTTTATCTTTCAGTTTAATTGTTATATCTAACTATGTGTACAAACCGTTAGATAAAGTCCATAGTACAACACAGTGTTAAGGAAATCATGATAGAGATCATGATGTGAGATTCCTACTACACTATGCAGTGTTTGTACTTAAATAATCCCCAGTCATAGTATTAATAAGATGGGACATTATTAATACGCTAAGACTGGCACATGTTATATCTCTTGATTGGATCAAGCGGTGGTTCTCATATCCGTGGGTATTGAGATACTCAGGATTAACGTGTGGATGCTTGTTTTGAAACAAGTTCATTGGATGACCTAACTACGAGATAATCACTTGGATAACTATTTAGTGCCAGTGATAGAATCTCATTATAGCAAGTGTGCAAGTATCCTTAGACTTGAGATCGCCAAGGTACTTTGTTTATCGAGCGTTGTACTTTGATTCTAATCTTTGGAGTCTTATCTAGGACCGCCTATGGGATGGATATTGGGTACAACGTAAAGTAAACGAAAGTAGTTGAGAGGGTCAATAAAGGATTCACCACTCCTAATAGTAGGAGAGTATATCTCAAGGCCACTTGTAGAAATCATTTCTCATGAAGTCCTTGGCCAAGGCGACTATGTGATGGAAATGGTTCCAATTGATACACATATCGAGTAATGGATTTATTGAACAAGTACTAAAATATTCGGGCCAGAATTAATAATATTCTGGAGGGAGTTGGCACTAATTCCATGCTCTAGACCGAATGAGATATTGTATGTTGAAAGGAGTTTATTGCACTGATAATTGCTATTGAAAGGTTCATGTCAAGCCACTTGACTTTCTGGACTTTTGGGTAGTCAAGAGTCATTGCTAGATGTCACTCTTGATATGCTAAATATGAATTTATTAATTAGAGAATTAATAAATTTAATCCTTTATTTTATTAAGGATTATTAATTCTAATATTGTGAGAATTAATTCATATTATGCTACCAATAAGACCAGGAAACCTAATGGGTCACACACAATAAAGGTTTGAATAATCAAATATATTATTTGATAATATTGTGGGGTTAATTAAGAGAAGGAAATATATTTATAGGTGAATTATAAGTTTGTTAAAATTCATAGGACCCAATTGTAATTAAGTAAACTTCAAGGACCAATTTGTTGACAATTGGACGTTGAAGGACTAAGTTGCAATTTATGGTAATTATAAATCTATAAATATAAGAAAACGTTTCCTTAGGGTTAGAGACAGACTATTCACGCAATAACAGAGAAACTGTTTCTCTGCCTCTCTCTTGATCAAACCCTAGCCGTCTCTCTTCTTGATCAAAACCCTAGCCTCCCGAATTCTACTAGCATAGAATTGTGAGATTGTGAGCATTCAACCTTGTGTGGATTATCATTAGAGGGAGTTCTTTCTTGGACTTCAGTTGAGCTGCAGTGAACGGTTTTGGATAATCTGGATCGCGCCTGCGTTCTTGTTTCTGAAATTTTTGAATTCCAACTTCACGAGGTAATAAACGCAATCTTCTCCTTTTCCCCGTTTCTATTGCAAACCCGTGATCCATGGCTTGGATTTCTTGTTGTTTTCCGCTGCGCTTAATCTGATTATGCATGATAGAAATCCTACAGTGGTATCAGAGACAACGGGTTTGTGTTTTAATGGGATGTTTTATTGCTTTGAATTGTTCAAGCATGTAAATTGCAAGATTACAACATGTTAATTGTATGATCATGTCTGCTGGTTTGTATGTAATCGTCTAGGTTTTGTTTTGAATAATCTGGGTTGCAGAAATCGTTTCTGCGTTGTGGGTTTTATGCTTTTGAAAATATTGCAGAATGGTTCTGCGTCTGTGTTCATGTTTTGGCTTCAGTTGATGTTCATCCTGTAATTACGCCTTCCGTTTAACAATTTGGATTGTTAAATTGATTGTGAGAATGATCACAATGGTTTGTTAATAAAGATTAACAAAGATCAACGTCAAAAGTTGGTTTTGATTGATCTTGGAACGGCCCCGAACTGAACAAAAAATTTCCAGAAAATCCAAGCCGCACGCGGTGGTTACTGTTCGGTTTAAAAAAAAAAAAAAAAAGGTTCTAGAATAGAATTTTGAAAGGGAAAATCTCATTTGATAAGAGGTGATAAAATAAAATTTTTTCAAGGGGGCGCTGCCCCCCTTGACCCCCGCCCGCTGACCGGCCAGCGGGACCACTGTTATCGTTGTGTAACGGGACCCAGAAGCATTTTCTCAAAATTAGTTTTGAGACAATCAATTTTATTTTTCAAAATAGTGATTTTGAAAATTTAAAATTAATGTATTTTTCTTAAATGTTGATTTTAGAATTTGTTTTATTTTCCCAAAATAATGATTTTGGAATAATAAAAGTATATGTTTATTTTGTTTAAGCATAGTTAATAGCATGGTGGATGGTTATGGACTAAAACAAACTATATCTGTTCATGCATTTTTTACCGCTTTGTTTTAATGAAATAGAGCCTGCATGTCCTGCCTTCTCTCAAATTCTGATGTAATTCTCTTCTCATCTAACTCCCCTCGAATGTAACTCGAGGTTTCTCCTTTTAGGAAATTATGTAATTAGATTATATAGGTTAGATTGAGGTAGAATCTTATTTTCAAGATTTTGAAGATGGCGTTCAAGATAAGGCGAGATGGTAAGACCCTCTACCTGTATCATGCATGAACACATAGGGTTAACCATATTAATTTCCTTGGTGGCTCGAGGAAATTAATTTACAAAGTCCATAACCATGCCACGTAATTGTTTATTACCATGTTTATCAATTTATGCTGCTTATTGATAAATTGTATGCATGCCTAACAATGAGACCACTAAAAGGAATAAATCCCTCAAATAATATTAAATCTAATGCCTTCCATTAATATAGTGAGAACGAAAGCTCTTTTTCGAGACCAAGTTGTTGGGCAAACCCAAGCCTACTTGACATCGAGTATGTTCAAGCTATAGAATTTAAATTCATGTTAATGGGTTGGATTTAACTAATTTCTTTATCCCGGTTGGGCTAACCCAAGCATAAAGAAAATTAGAGGCAAAGTTGGGCTAGTATTTGATACTTTAATGATTAAAAGATGTTAAACACCCAATGATTCAGTAGTTACTTTTTGATGTAATTGGTATTGGATACCTACCACTGAACTTAAGAGTGGCTTGTTGGGCTAACCCAAGGTTATTCTTAAGGAATTTGGATACTGATCCACTAAGAAAGTTTCCAACGGGCTTTCCCAAGTCAATAGTGAGGGCTATTGGTTTGAGTAAAATAGTGGAATAATTATGCGCTTAATTAAAGACCTAATTAATTGCATTGCACTTGCATATACATGTTCTAATAATTCTAACTTTACATCTAGGTCATTTGCATCATGTCGACAAACCTAAACTTGCGTAGCATCTTGGAAACAAACAAGCTCACTGAATCAAACTATTTGGACTGGTATAGAAACTTGAGAATCGTTCTCAAGTCGGAAAAGTTGCTCTACGTGCTAGAAGCTCCTATTCCGCCACCTCCAGCTCAAGATGCTCCTGCTGAAGAGCATGCTGTCCACAAGAAGCACAAAGAAGATAGCGACACAGCATATTATATCATGCTGGCATCAATGTCTCCGGAGCTGCAAAAACAGCATGAGCATATGGATGCTCAATCAATGATCCTCCATCTTAGAGAGCTGTTTGATAAACAAGCTAGAACAGAGAGATATGAGATCTCTAAACAACTGTTCCGTGCTAAGATGGTTGAGGGTGCTTCAGTGGCCACTCATAGGCTGTAGATGTTGGGCTACATTGAAAAACTTGGGTCTCTTGGGTTCGTAATGGATCATGACTTAAGTATTGACTTAATTCTACAATCATTACTAAGTAGTTTTTTGTAGTTTGTGATCAACTACCACATGAATAATGTTGAGACCACAATACCTGAGCTAATCAATCTGCTTAAGACTGCTGAGTCCTCTATGAAAAATGATGATAAGGCAATCTTGTTAGTAGGTTCTTCATCTTCTAAGAAAAATGTTTCTAAGAAGAAGAAGAAGAACACTCCTACTAAGCCCAAAGGAGGTGTCAAGAAGAAGGAGGCTGGCCCTAAAGGCCCATGTTATCATTGTGGCAAAATGGGCCATTGGAGGCGTAACTGCAAGGCCTACTTGGAGACTGTGAAGGAAAAGAAGGAGAAGGAGAAGCTTGCAAGCACTTTTACTTCTAATCCTGGTATGTTTATGATTGAGATTAATACTGCCTTTAATAATGAGATATTGGTATTGGATACCGGTTGTGGATCTCATTTATGCAATAATTTGCAGGGACTAAAGGACAGTAGAAGGTTAGAGAAAGGTGACGTGGACCTACGAGCTACAAATGGAGCAAAGGTTGCTGCACTAGCTGTGGGGACTTATCATCTCAATCTACCTTCTGGATTAGTTTTAGAACTACAAAACTGTTATTTTGTACCAGTTTTGTTGAAAAATATTATCTCAGTTGCTTGTTTAGACTTATTCGGATTTCATTTAAGTTTTAAGAATAAATGTTGTTCTTTCTCATTAAATGATATTCATTATGGTTCTGCAACTTTGATCAATGGTTTATATGTTCTAGACATGTATAATCCAATTCTCAATATAAGTAAAAAGAAACATAAAAAGGATAATTTAATCTCATCTTACTTATGGCATTGTCATTTAGGCCATGTAAATGAAAAACGTGTGTCTAAGTTATACAAATTGGGTGACTTAGTGTCATTTGATTACGAATCATATGACACATGCGAATCTTGTTTACTTGGAAAAATGGCTAAAACTTCCTTTTCAAGAAAAGGAGAAAGGGCAAAAGAGTTATTAGAACTCGTACATTCAGATGTATGTGGCCCAATATCAATACAAGTAAGAGGAGGTTATCAATACTTCATTACCTTTATTGATGATTATTCTCGATATGGGTATTTGTATTTGATGAAATACAAATCTGAAGCCTTTGATCGTTTCAAAGACTTCAAGAATGAAGTAGAGAAACAACTTGGCAAAAGTATTAAAGCTCTTAGATCCGATCGAGGAGGTGAGTACTTAAGTCAAGAGTTTCTAAGTTATCTAAGAGATAACGGAATATTATCTCAATGGACTCTACCATATACACCTCAACATAACGGTGTATCTGAGAGAATGAATTGAACCCTTCTAGACATGGTAAGGACCATGATGGCTTTTGCAGACCTACCAAAATCGTTTTGGGGGTACGCACTGGAGACTGCTGTTTACATTTTAAACAGAGTTCCGTCAAAAACGGTTGATACCACTCCTTATGAGTTATTCTTTGGTAAGAGACCAAAGTTATCTCATTTAAGAATTTGGGGTTGCCCTATTTTTGTTAAAAAGGTAATGTCAGATAAACTTGAAAGTAAGTCTGACAAATGTTTGTTTGTTAGATATCCAAAAGAATCGTTTGGATATTACTTCTTTCTTCCTTCTGAAAATAAAGTTTTTATTTCAAACATGTTGTCTTCTTAGAGAAGGAGCACATGTTCAAAGAAGATAGTGGGAGCAAGCTTAAACTTAGTGAAGTTCAAGAAGAGCAAACTAATATTGATTAACCTTCTGAACCTGTATCTATTCAAATAGATGAACCTTCTAACACACAAGAGCTTCGTAGGTCAAGTAGGATACGAGTGGCACCTGAGAGATATGGATTTCTCATAAGTGACCATAATGACTTATTGCTCATAGATGACGATGAGTCTACTACTTACGAGGATGTTCTGAATAGTTCAGAATATGACAAATGGCTCGAAGCTATGAAGTCAGAGATGGATTCCATGTATGACAACCAAGTATGGACTTTGGTTGATCCACCTGAAGGAATCAAGCCTATAGGGTGTAAATGGGTTTTCAAAAAGAAAACTGACATGGATGGTAATGTGGTTACCTATAAGGCTCGCTTGGTAGCAAAAGGTTATCGTCAACGACAAGGTATTGACTATGACGAAACTTTTTCACCAGTTGCGATGTTGAAATCCATAAGAATACTCCTAGCCATTGCCGCTCATTATGATTATGAGGTCTGGCAAATGGATGTGAAAACAGCTTTCCTTAATGGAAACCTGATTGAGGAAGTGTATATGACACAGCCTGAAGGTTTCATATCCGAAGATGGCACAAAGGTGTGCAAGTTGCAAAGGTCTATTTATGGACTTAAGCAAGCATCTAGGAGTTGGAATATCCGTTTTGATGAGACAATTAAAGAATTTGGTTTCATTCAAAACATAGATGAACCTTGTGTGTACAAGAAGGCTAGTGGGAGTAAAGTTGTTTTCCTATTGCTTTATGTAGATAACATATTGCTTATAGGAAATAATGTTTCCACTCTTCAATCAATGAAGATTTGGTTGTCCAAGATGTTCTCCATGAAAGACCTTGGAGAAGCAACCTATATTCTAGGAATAAAGATCTATAGAGATAGATCTAAAAGGTTGCTAGGTCTTTCACAGTCTACATACATAGACAAAGTGCTAAAAAGGTTCAGCATGGATCAATCCAAAAGAGGATTCTTACCTATGACACATGGTGTAAGCCTTTCAAAGTTAATGTCTCCAAAGACACAAGTTGAAAGGGATCACATGAGTAGAATTTCATATGCTTTGGCAATTGGGTCTATCATGTATGATATGATATGTACTAGACCCGATGTATCGTGTGCTCTTAGTTTGACGAGCAGATACCAATCTGATCCTGGAGAGGGTCACTGGGCGGCTGTAAAGAATATCCTTAAGTACTTACGAAGGACTAAGGATGCATTCTTGATATATGGAGATGGTGATTTACAAGTAAGAGGGTATACTGATGCCAGCTTTCAGTCCGATAAGGACGACTTCAAATCACAATCTGGCTACGTATTTACATTAGGTGGCGGGGCAGTTAGTTGGAAGAGCTCCAAACAAGAGACTACTGCCGATTCGACTACTGAAGCAGAGTACATAGCAGCTTCTGAAGCAGCTAAAGAAGCAGTATAGATCAAGAAGTTCATCACTGAACTTGGAGTGGTGCTGGTGTACCAATCTGATTATCTTGGGGTAGGTGTCCTGGTGGAAATCTCTGGTGTGATTCCTGCAAGTCTCCTACTCCATCTTTGCATGTAGGTGAATGCCAATCCCTCGATCTTCCAGTATATAGCCTGCCTAAATCCGTTTGGTGAACAACTACAGACTAAGGAACCTTTTTTTTGGGAGAGAGAGAAAGAGAGATGTCTGGCATTTCTTTCATAGAGAAGAAGCCGTCTCAGAGAATGTGTGTTATGTCACAATGACGTTATTTCCAATCCTCCTATTTAACCTAAATAAAACCCTAGGTTAAACTGGATTGGGCCGTTGGACTCTTAGCTTAACCTTTTGAGCTTAATTAATTATTCTAGTTAGAACCAACTTAATGGCCCAACAACTAATTAATTTTTCCAGTCTAATTAAATAAGCCTAAATCAGTTTAGTCCTAGGTTAATCCCTAATTATTAAAACTGGGCCAAAGCCCTGAATAATTAATTAACCCACTAAACTAATTTAATTAACTCTCTCTCTCCATGGACCTTTATTTTATTCTAACGCAATAATTAAATCAGGCTAATTAAATAAAATAAATTCCATTTAATTTAATTTAATTCCTTAGCCCGTATTTAATTAGGACTCACGGGCTATACTGAGGACCAAAAGACACACTGCTTTGGCTACTAAAAAAACCAAAATAACATTGCCATATAAATAGCTGTATTTTACATTTTAAATATTTCCTAATATTACCATAAGGAAATATTGACCCCAAGGACATTGTTGCATTAGCAAAGTCTCTTACCTACAGGTGTAATTACTGAAATACCCCTCTATACATTGTCGTACATTTAAAGAGGAATAAGTGTACTAATACCTCTCTAAATAGTATCTACCATCCTTAGGCCTTTAGTCCAATGATCCACGATTTCCTGGATTGTTTCCGCTTTCCAAGGGAGCTACCCTAAAGCAAACATCCAAGTCATGTTTCACAAGGCCCTAGATATTTAGATCATTCAGACAACCACAAGGGACGATATAGTATAGAAACTATCTTGTACCAATCTGTCTTAACTAACTAATTACACATACCCAACATGTAGGTATATTAACCCTACGATAGAACCTCAACTATAGCATGTCAAAGTATATCCTTCCAGCTTCGTCAAACCACCAACTCATACTTAAGTCATAAAGTACTAATCCACACTATAGCGGTAGTACTCTAGGTTTCTACGATATAGTACTTTTAGAAACCACTACTATATGTCATGTTCTACGTATTCGAAATACGCTTATGTCATGAAATGAGTGGACTACTCACTAGCTAAAGGTAAGCTATTCCCCATTTAGAGTTCACAACATAATAACCTAGACATGATGAGATTCTCATTCTCATCAATCAGTTAAGAACGAACGTTTTTGTGTTAAGTAACCCGTGATCCATACCTTACTGTGAAAGACCTCCATTCACATGGACCACTTACTTAAACACAATGGGTTTTTTCCAAACGTAATTATGCACAAAAAAAATTGTAAATTCATAAACAATTTCTAAAAATAAATTATGTTATTAAAACATTCGATTTTTACATCAGAAACCTAGTCTAAGAGGGCATACATCCCAACACTTTGGTGGTCATGATGTGTTTCTAGATACCACTCATGATATGGAAATATGGGTTTATTAATTGATGAATTAATAAACTAATCCTGATTAGAATCAATATGATTAATTCTAATTAATTATGGATTTTTAATCTTAAAGACGTTTGGATTAATTCATATTTGCTACCAATTGATTGTGAAACCTAATAGGTTACACACAATAGATGATTATATACTCCAGATGTTATTTGATAACATAGTGGGGTTAATTGAGAGAAAGAGAAGTTGTTGGACAAATTATAATTAGTTATAATTTATGGTCCAAATTGTAATTGTGAGAACTTGATGTTTCCAATTACAATTAGGGAATTCTAATAGGATTAGAATTCTCAGTTTCAGTAGGGTTTTTTCGATTTTATGTATAAGATGCAGGAAACCTAATCTAAGTTGATTAACAGAAACCCTAGAGAACACACATGACATTCTCTCTCTCGTGGTTCTTGCAACCTAACCCTAGCCGCCACTTAGTTTTTCTACTAGCATAGAAAACTTCGTGCTTGAATGTATCCTCTATGTGGATTTCTGTTAGAGATAATCACACACTATGATTATAGTGGTTGAACGTTCAACTCTCGTGGTGTTTTTCCAAGAGGATTGCTAGATCGCGTCTTGACTTGAAGAAAGAAAAATTTTATTTTTCACACGATCAAAGAAAGGTAAAAAGCTATTACCTTTGTTCTTTTTATGTCTTATCTTCCACACATATGTGGATCTTAGGATGGTATCTCATTTTAATTTTCTGCTGCACCATATATGTTATGCATGAGATACTCAATAGTGGTATCAGAGACATGCTATGTGTGGATTGTAGACATTGTTTTTTGCATGAAAAGCTGTTTTTATGAATTCATGTTTGTCTGTGTTCGCTGTGAAAACTGTTTTCACTCGAGTTGAAATTGTTTCGGGCATTATGGGTTGGGTCCATAGCACAATATGATTGTGTAAAAGTTACAGCATATTTCGAAAGATGTTTTCTTTATGTGCTGAAAGTTTTCTGCAGAAAAATATTTTCTTGAACATGGTTGTTGACTTCCGTTTCATCCTAACTTTCTATTTTGGTTTTGCTTAAACAAACAAATTGGTTGTTGTTTTGAGCTTCAAAATAGAAAATACTGCTGAGAATTGTTTTCACTAAAAATTTGTAGAAGAAGAAGGCACCAGAAACTATTTTTGGAAATTTTCAAAAGTCACCGCCTTGTTCCCGACTACAGTCGGCACCGGTTCCATGCTGTTTCGCGATGTCCAGAAATTGTTTCTGGAAAATTTTTTCCTTAAAACCAGACATCAGCGGGATCGCCGTTTTTGCTACCAGAGACGGGACCCAAAAGTATTTTCTCAAATTTAGTTTTGAGACAAACAATTTCATTTTTCAAAATAGTGATTTTAAAATTTTAAAATTAATGTATTTTTCTAAAATATTACTTTTAGAATTTGTTTTATTTTTCCAAAATAGTGATTTTGGAATAATAAAAATTAAATGTTTATTTTGTTTAAGCATAGTCAATGGCATGGTGGATAGTTATGGACTAAAACCAATTATATCTGTTCATGCATTTTACAGTTTTGGTTTTTTATGAAATAAGGCCTTCGTGTCCTGCCTTCTCCAGAATTCTTGTGTAATTCTTTTCTCATCTAACTCCCCTCGAATGTAACTCAAGCTTTTGTTTCTTTAGGAAATTATGTAATTAGTTTACATAGATTAGATAGGAATAGAATTATTTTAATTTTGGTGATGGCAACCAAAACAAGGCGAGAAGGTAAGACATTCTACTTAAATCATGCATGAACTCATAGGGTTAATTATATTAATTTCTTTTATGGCTCAAAGAAATTAATTTAGGGTAAACTCCATAACCATACCACGTAATTGCTTTATTACCATCATTATCAATTATGTGATTTATTGATTTTTATGCATGTCATTTATTGAAATCAGTAAAAGGAACAAATCCCTCAGTTAATATTAAACCTAATTCCTTCCGTTAATATAGTAACAACGAGAGTCCTTTTTCGAGACCAGGTTGTTGGGCAAATACAAGCCTACTTGACATTGGGCATGTTCAAGCTATGGAATTAAATTCCTGATTAATGAGTCAGGTTTAACTAAATTCTTTATCCTGGTTAGGCAAACTCAAGCATAAAGAAATTTAGAGGAAAAGTTGGGGTAGCCCAAAAGGCTTTTAGATTAAAAGCTGTTAATCACCCAATGATCCGGTAGTTACATATGATGTAATTGGTATTGGATACCTACCAATGAACTCAAGAGTGGCTTCTTGGGCAAACCCAAGGTACTTAAATAGTGTTAGTACTTAAATAGTCCCTAGTCATAGTATTAATGAGACAAGACATCATTAATGCGTTAAGACTAGCATGTGTTAGACTTCCTGATTTGATTAGGCGGTGGTTCTCATATTCGTGAGTATTGAGATACTTAAAGTTAACACATGGATGCTTGTTAATGGAACAAGTACATTGGATGACCTAGTTATGAGATAATCACATAGATAACTATTTAGTGCCAGTGATATAATCTCAATATAACAAATGTGCAAGTATCCTTAGACTTGAGATCTCCAAGGTACTTTGTTTGTTGAGCATTGTGCTTTGATTCTAATCTCTGGAGCTAGATCGAGGGCTGCCTATAGGATGGATATTGGGTACATTGTGAGATAAACAAAAGTAGTTGAAAGGGTCAATAAAGGATTCACCACTCCTAATAGCAGGGGCGAATATCTCACGGCCACTTGTAGGAATTACTACTTAAGAAGTCCTTAGCCAAGACGACTATGTATTGGAAACAGTTCCAATTGATATACATCTAGAGTAATAGGTTCCTAGTACAAGTACTATTTTATTCGGGCCAGAATTAATATATATTCTGGAGGGAGTTGGCACTAATTCTATACTTCAAACTGAATGAGATATTGTATGGTGAAAGGAATTAATTGCACTGTAGTTTGTTATTGAAGGGTTTATGTCAAACCACTTGACTTCTTGGACTCTTGGGAGGTCATGATATGTTGCTAGATACTGCTCATAATCTGGGAATATGGGTTTATTAATTGATGGATTAATAGACCAATCTTGATTAGAATTAATATGATTACTTCTAATTAATTATGGATTATTAATCTCAAAGACGTTTGGATTAATTCATGTTCGCTACCAATTAACTAAGAAACCTAATAGGTCACACACAATAGAGGATTATATACTCAAGATGTTATTTGATAACATAGTGGGGTTAATTGAGAGAAAGAGAAATTATTGTGGATAAATTATATTTAGTTATAATTTATGGTCCAAATTGTAATTGTGAGAACTTGATATTTCCAATTACAATTAGGGAATTCTAATGGATTAGAATACTCAGTTTTAGTTCGGGTTTTTCAATTTTATGTATAAGATGCACGAAACCTAAACTAAGTTGATTAACGGAAACCCTAGAGAACACACACGACATTCTCTCCTCTTTCTCTCTCGTGGTTCTTACAACCTAACCCTAGCCACCACTTATTTTTTCTGCTAACACAGAAAACTTCGTGCTTGAATGTATCCTCTGTGTGGATTTCTATTAGAGATAATCACAGACTGTGATTATACTAGTTGGATGTTCAACTCTCATGGTGTTTTTGCAAGAGGATTGCTGGATCGCGCCTCGACTTGAAGAAAGAAAAATTTTATTTTTCACACGATGAAAGAAAGGTAAAAAGCTGTTACATTTGTTCTCTTTATATCTTGTTTTCCACATATATGTGGATCCTGGAATGGTATCTCATTTTAATTTTCCGCTATGCCATATATGATATGCATGATATACCTAACATGAACATCATCCCAGATATATCGAATGTGGACATATTTCCAGATTCATTATATCTGATCAATTTTCTAGGTTCGATTAACTCAGACATATTTCTAGATTCATCGAACCTGGTTACCAGAAAAATAACCTAACAAGTTAGCTTATTATGTGACCATATACATTCATTTAACACTGGCAGCGTGCCCAAATCACATTTAAATGGCCCACAAGTTATAAGTGATTTCTGACAAAATATTAAAACTATCCAAATTAAATGAAGATCAATGATCTCTTTGAACTAAACCATAACTTTATATTTAGTCCTTTTGTTACACGATATCCAAATTAAGCATAAGGCACAGAGCATGTCATCCTTATTAAGCTTAATAAATTATTTTTTGATCTTATATTAGACTATTCAAACAAATGATATCAATATTTTAGATTGATATATTTGAGCACGACCATACATTTTAATAGTCTAACTTATCAATAGGCCCATGGATATCTCTCCCATAATTGAAAGGGACAAATTCCTTCACTATCAATCATATTCCTTTCCTTGATTTATTCTATATCCAATAGCAGACTAATTTATTATCTGGTTAAAGACAACTTTAGATAACGTCAAAATATAGAATTTATCAAGTAGGAAACTATGATGAATTCAGGTCGAATGACTTTTAATATCATTATTGCTAGAAAGTACTTATGGCATGTTCCATGAAGTATTCTCACAGTGGGTCATGTCCAATACAATATTCACTAATATTTATTTATGTTTTGACTTGTTATCACATATATCCATGACCAGTAAACTATAGACATCAAGTCACAAACATACTAATATTAATTTATTATTGTTCCACTAATAATAATCGATCAGGGACTGTTTAAGAATAGTCAGTGTATTGATTGTAGGGTTTTACTATCAAGTCACCTACTTGATGACCACAAAACTAAATGCACTATTCCTGAAAAAAATGTCTTGTATTATTACATAATACATACTGACAATAGTATAAGTACAAATTGACTATAAGGCATATCCCTAACAAATTCATCCCAAGAGTATGTTTCCTTTAATAATGATGGAGTTTTTCTTAACACAACAAACACAATAAAAAGCATAAAGCTAGAATAAAAGAAAAACTAAACAAATGGCTAAAAGATAATGAACAAGTAAAAAAAAAAAAAACCTAGAAGTAGAAATAAAAAGGAGAAAATCATAAAGTCAGTCATCCGCAGCATCATCGTCACCTCCTGCAACGTGGCTAGTAGAAGCACTGCCATTGTGTCCAGAAAATTGTTGCATCCATGTGGACAGTCGCTGCTCATGAGCATCCCGCCTCTTATGTGTTGGGTATCTCTCGCGTATCATATATGGCGCAACGGAAGAATAAGAATGAGATACTATCCCAGGATCTGCATATGTGTGGAAAACAAGACATATATATAGAAAACAAAGAAACAAAGATAACAGCTTTTACCTTTCTTTGTTTGTGTAGAAAACAAAACTTTCCTTCTTCAAGTCTGATAATTGTGGCGCGATCCAGCAATCCTCTTGAAGAATCACCACAAGAGTTGAATATCCAACCACTATAATCACAGTGTGTGATTATCTCTAACAGAAATCCACACGGAAGATTACACTTAAGCACCAAGATTTTCTATGCTAGCAGAAAACAACAATGGTGGCTGGGGTTTTTCTTGTTCTTCTTGTTTCACAAAAGCCAAAGAAAGAAGAAGAGTCTTTGTGCTTTTCTTGAAGAAGCTCACGAAAAAGAGAGAGTGAAGAGAACAAAAGATCATATCTTTATCCTCTTATGTGCCCTTTGGTTTTATGTTGTTTTGTTTTATGTGTGCCTCTTGGGTCACCCGAAAAACCTCAACAATAAAACCGTCTAAGAATTCCAAACAAACAATTGCAATTCTCCAATTGCAATTGGAACCCATCAAATTCTCAGACTTACAAATTGGCATATAAATTATAACTAATTATAATTTGGCCACATCAACTTCTCTTTCTCGCAATAAATCCCACTATGTTATCAAATAACATCTTAAGTATATATTCCTCTTGTGTCTAACCTATTAGGTTTCCCGGTCAATTGGGAACATGAATTAATCCAAACGTCTTTGAGATTAATAATCCTTAATTAATTAGAATTAATCTTATTAATTCTAATCAAGATTGATTTATTAATTCATCAATTAATAAACCCATATTCCCAGATTATGAGCGGTATCTAACAACACATCATGACCACCCAAGAGTCCAGGAAGTTAAGTGGCTTGACATGAACCCTTCAATAACAAACTACAATGCAATTAACTCCTTTCACCATACAATATCTCATTCGGTCTAGAGTACAGAATTAGTGCCAACTCCCTCCAGAATATATATTAATTTTGGTCCGAATATAATTATACTTGTACCAGGAACCCACTACTCTAGATGTGTATCAATTGGAACTGTTTCCAATACACATACGCCTTGGCCAAGGACTTCTTGAGTAGTAATTCTTACAAATGGCCGTGAGATATTCACCCCTACTCTTAGGAGTGGTGAATCCTTTATTGACCCTCTCAACTACTTTTATTTACCTCACAATGTACCTAATATCCATCTCATAGGCAGCCCTCAATCGAGCTCCAAAAATTGGAATCAAAGCACAATGCTTAGCAAACAAAGTACTTTGGAGATCTCAAGTCTAATGATACTTGCACGTTTGCTATATTGAGATTATATCACTGGTACTAAATAGTTATCCATGTGATTATCTCATAGCTAGGTCATCCAATGAACTTATTCTACTAACAAGCATCCACGTGTTAACTTTGAGTATCTCAATACTCATGGATATGAGAACCACCGCCTGATCAAATCAAGAAGTCTTAACACATGCTCATCTTGACGCATTAATGATGTCTTGTCTCATTAATACTATAACTAGGGAATATTTAAGTACTAACACTATACAATGTAGTAGGAATCTCATATCATGATCTCTATCATGAATTTCTTAACACAGTGTTGTACTAGGGACTTTGTCTAACAGTTTTATTATACAAAAGTAATCAAAAGAAAATGTAAGATAAATAATACCTTTTATGAAATAAAATGTGTCATATACAATGTACAAGTGATTGCCTCTAGGGCATAACACTAACACTATGCATATCAGTTAGCAAATCTCGAAGCTGGAGAAGAACAGTTTTTTGAGTCTCCATCCCGAGTCTCAACTGTTCCATCTGAATGCGCATCTCATCCTTGAACCCAACACTAGGCTGTGATCTCAAACTATTAGCATGAGCTCGAGGCTGTGGGGGCTGATTATCCTCCTCATTATCACCATGAGGTTTCTCTTCTATCCTAGGTTGTTGGGCCTCAAAGGGTCTCATCCATCTCCTCTCTCACTCATGATACCTATTCCCACACTAAACTAGTATATGCTCAGTCATGATATCTCACTCAATGATGGTCTTAGTAAGCTCCCCACCACAACTCACTCTAAAGGCCTGAAGGATATGCATAAGCACTAAAGGAATGACAAAGGCCTTGAAGGAAAAGCGCGAGTAGATGACCTTTCTCATAAACTGGATGATAAGGAGTAAGGGGGATAGGCTCACTCTGAAGCACCTTGTAAAGGATATAGTGATCAATCACTCTAAACTTATTGAAACCACTAGCCATAGGTACGACATTAAATAAGATATAGACAAAAGCATGCAATTGGGCTTCAAGGTAATTGTTAGAATAGTAGCCCACCTATCCTATAGGTCCCTTCTTATACATCCCCAGAGTGGTATAGGTGTCAGACACACTCCTGGTAGATTCAGAACTGATTTTCTATTATGGTGGTCCACAACTATCCATGGACCATCATTAGGTACACTCAAGATAGCAGCTAGTCTAGCCCTATCAAACTTAATTGGGACCCTTTTTACCATAGTAGAAATAGGCATCATGTTATTTTTCTTTTTGTCCAACATGTTAGTATAGAACTCCTAAACCTTCCTTGGATAATAAGCCCCTTGGAGTCCAATAATCAGCTCTAATCCCAATCTCCTAAACATAGTAGATAACTGAAGGGTATTGTTAAGGGATGATTTGAATATCTTCCTTACTTTAATTCTATTGTTCAAATTGTTTTGGTACCAAATTTAGCAAGTAGGCTCAAAGAAATGGGTAGCTTGTATAGGAAGGGTTCAAAATAGGGAGTAAAAGAAGATGAGGCCCTAGACCTCTTAGCATGTGGAGCCATACCCCTTAGTCTAGACATGGCAGAATCAAGAGAAAAGGTAAGATAAGGGGAGAAAAAGAGACCACAATAATTACACTCTCAACCAAGCGTTCCAATCCCAAAAATAATTCTCAATTCAACATCCACTGTCCACAAACTAATACTATTACAACGCAATCTCCTCACAATACTTGCAAAGCAAACACAATTTCATAATCCAAGAAAAATATCAATATAACTTCGCAAGAAAGCAATGTAAACTGTTGCACAATAGAGATTATGATCAAAATAACAGCCCAATGCAAGTATAATGGCATGATCAATGGAATTCCACAACAAATGTCACCCAAACAGAAAAAATTTCTCTGTTAAATGAGAGCACAAAATAACACGAGAGGCATGCTCAATTAGACATATTGAAGAGAAAGCATGAATTTTCATCACAAAATAACATCGCCAATTATGAATCCATGCTATTCTATTTACAAAGAATGCAAAAAATTCCATTAAATCAAGAGAATCAAGGAAAACATGAAGGTACAAAATTCTCAAATTTGAACCATAGAAATTTCAGAAAAAACATACCATAATATTCTTCAATGTATGTGAGTGAAGAAATCATGCACCAATTGGATAGATTAAAAACTTGCAGGGTTGAAGAAAAATGTAATTTTTCTTGATTTCAAGTTATGTCTTCAAGAAGGAATCAAGGATTTGTTGTTTGGAATGTGTTTTTAAGATGTTTAAAGCAATTTGGCAGTGGATATATTGAAAAGCCAGTGGTTAGATGAGAGAAAAAAATGAGGGAAGTTGATATGTTTCAAAAAAAATGAACCAAAATTGGCCTTTTAACTGTTGTGTTTGACGTGACCCGACGTATGGTAAAGAATTTGGACCGGTGCCGGGTTGTGTCTGTTGTTGTGAAATTTTTCCTGAGCTAACCTGGTGCTAGGTCTGTCCAAAACAAAAGCTTTTCATGCTCTTTCTTCTTTTTTTTTTTTCTAATAAAAAGAAGAATAAAATGAACATACTAACTCTTAAAAGCATGCATGAATTTCAACAAAAAGTATGCAAAAAAAATACTAAAACTAAAATAAAAGATTGTTCAAACCGAAGGAAAGCAAGTAAACTTCATCATTTTCCATATTATTGGTAGAATGCATTGTTCTCCGTATTCCCAGGTAGAGATCCAGTTTGACGATCACCAAGAAGCTTAGCCAGTTGACCAATTCAATTCTCCAGATTGTGTATTGAAGGTCCAAATTTCTGGCCACTGCATCCACTCCTTAAAACTAAGTTTTTATAGAACTTACCATTATGTTAACCAATTCTTCCAATGATTACTTTGGTGGCGATGATTTGTAAGGTAAGAAAAATGGAGTCATTTGACTTCTAGTAATGTTTGGGGGGGGGGGGTTCCTTGGTTGGTTTTGATTGGTCAAAGAAAATTTAGGATGATTTCTCCAACCAGGGTTATAAGTAGCACTATATGGATTATTACCTTATCATCCATTCCCTATAAAAAGCAGCTTGCTCTAAGGTTTTTAGGGAAGAACCCAAATTTTAGCATTCATGATTGGGGTGCCCTTCTCCAGAAAAATCACACTTACCATTCATTACTTATGAAAGGGTTACCATTTGTTACATCTTATGGGCTAGCGCCTCAACTCTAGCTTACAAGCCAGTTATAACATCAATTTTGTGGACTCTCTGAATACGAGCCTTAGACCTTGCATTACCCCATGAGTAACTATTCGTAGTAATATATTCAATCAGTTCATACAACTCTTCCATAGTTTTAGAATTTATTGTACCTCCTGCAGATGCATCAAGCAATTATTTTAAGGCAAAATTCAATCTACTAGTACATTTGCATGCCTAAATCAAACCCATGGTGTGGATATTTTCTCAGCATCTATTTCACTCTTTCCCAACACTTCTAAAGGCTTTTGGACTCTAACTATTGAAAAGCAAAAATATCGGTCCTAAGCTTGGCTATCCTAGTTGGAGGAAATTATTTTGCTAAGAATTTTTCAGCTAACCCGTTCTAAGAAGTGATTGATCCTATGTGCAAAAATTTCAACCATGATTTAGCTCTAATACTAAGAAAGAAAGGAAAAAGTCTCAATTTAATAGCATTTTCAGACACACCATTCATTTTGAAGGTATCTCAAATCTCCAACAAACTAGTACGGTGGGAATTTGGGTCTTCATCAGGTAGCCCATCAAACTGGACCATGTTTTGGATCATTTGAATAATGTTAGGTTTGCTTTCAAAATTATTAGCCTCTACCCTTGGTCTAGTTATACTCGAATCTATACCTAAAATTGCTAGCTTAGCAAAATCACCCATAGTCCTTCTATTATTTCTACCATTACCACCATTATTGTTTTGATTAACTTCCATCTCTCCTGTTGAACTAAATTGGTCAGCCTTACTTTTATATGCTCTCTGAATCCTTGTGAGCATTCTTTCGATTATTAGATCAAAGTCCACAATGTCTCCTACATTTTTTCAGGTCATAAACCAAGAAGTTTTCCTATAGAAAAATAAGGTTGTAAGAATTTGGACTTTACACCTATACAAACAAACACCTATCATATTATATAATAGCCGAAATATACAAATTCATACATCATCCAACAACTAATGGCACCTATAAAGAGTATATATACGTATTTACATATAGAAATATTATTAGTGTTATGCCCTGAGGCAGTCACATGTATTCTATATATTTTACATTTGTATAATAAAACAATGTAATGCCCTGTATTCACATTTTACTTGGTGACTACTTTTGATATAATAAGAATTTGTATTAGTGGCCAGAACAAGAAATGATCAGTGTACTGAGATGAACATTTTGGTGTAATAAAAATATGCAGGGGCCTGGATGTAATTTTGAATTTGTTCTACCCAAACCCTAAATAATTTAGAATGCTACTAATTTAAATATAGTGAGATTTTGGGGGGTATGCTTAGAATAAAAGTTAATCAATACGATGAGATGAGTATTTTGGTAAAAGTTAAGCTATCGGGGGCATTATCGTAATTTTTAACCGTGATCGGGATTTTGACGGCAAATTAGAAAGAATTGAAAGATAATTGAGAATTTTGATCCCAACCATTGAATTCAATGAAATTTATAGATTCTATTGGTGAAAAAAAAATATTTTTTTTATACAGACCGAATTTTAGTTCATTTTTGAGAAAAATTCGAAATGAGATCAAAAAATTCAGATACTTGGCATTATGTGATTGGTTGATAGGGACAACTATCAAATTATGAGAGGTTGTATGAAATATTCATTCAAGAAAAGCTTATTAAATAATTTTTGTAAAATAAAAAGGAAATAGGTGGAAATTGGAGATCATGACGTGTAAAGAAGGCCACAATGTATTAATGCATTGTGAGCTAATTGGTCACAATTTTGACCACACCATGGCGGTGAAATGAGGAGGTAACCGGCCAAGGAAATAAAGGAAGAAGAAAGGAAGAAAAAAAAGAAAGAAAAAGGAAGGAAAATTTGAGAGAAAATAGAATAGAGAGAGAGAGAGAGAGAAAAGTGTTCTTGAGAAAGAAAAAAAAAAAAAAAAAGTGGACTTGTGAGAAAATCAAGCTTGGAGAATCTCACGAATAAGGTAAAAGGCTATACTCCATAATTAAAGTTACACATTTCATCACAAGGAGTGTTTTGATATGAATTTTAACATGAAATCATGAAAGTTGTGATTATGCATAGTATAATTCTTATACTATGTGAGGATTTATGCGTGTGAATGTGTGCCGGTTTGCTTAAGGGCTTATATGCCATGTTTTATGCGGTGGATTGAAGGGTTTTAATGGTGATTTGAATGGTTGTAAAAGAAATTGAAAAAATTGGAATGAAAAGGAAGATTTAACGCTAAAGAAAATGAACTATGATTCGTGATTCATGAAAATGATTATATATTGTTCACGTGTGGAATTTGTGGTTTTTTTTAATCTAAAATTTAGGAGATTGAAGGTGTTTTGAAGGGGAATGAAGTGGATCAAGTGTCCTATAGACACTACAAACAAAGGGAAACATGATAATAGTGTTATTTTGTGAAAAATGGCTTGAATGAAGAAATTTCTGAGAAGGTTTTGCCTAAGAATCGCCTGGACGAAATTAAGGTTATGGAAATGGAATCTATAGAAGTGTGGTTGAAGGTCTAATGATCTTTTTGATATAAAATGGAGGCCAATCGGAGTTGTGGATAAAAAATTATGCACAGAACAAAATAGTGTGTAAAAAGAGTAAAACGCCAAATTTTGTACTACATGAAATGAACTCAAAGGAGTTTCTTTGCATGAGAAGAGGGAATGAAAAGGATGAGAATTATAAAGAGATTTCATGCTTATGAAGAAGAAGGAATATGGAAATGAGTAATGGAAAGTTTAGATATACAACATATCCATACATATGCATTTATTCTAAGAAGAGACCAAAGAAATAGGAAATGTGTAATTTCCTTATATTGATATCAGTTGAATATCAATCTATGTTTTTGGATACCGAACTAAGAATAAAATGATGTTGAATGTAGGCCACTCATATTAAGCATTTGGTGACAAGCTAGATACATTATCTATTTAGCTATAACAACATAGAACACAATGCGTGTCCTACTGGATTAATTATGAGATGAAATAATATTTTATTCTAGGAAAGCATTAATGTTCCTTTTTATTGAAAGGATTTTTGGGAAAATGTGAATTATGAATATTATGGAATTATAATTGGGATTTCTTGAATTAAATTCTTCCTTCTGGATTAGAATTCTAGAATTCCTAAATAATACTTTTTTTTGAAATCGAGTATTCTTCAAATAATGAAAATACCCTCGGAAACATTTTTTATCATGACGAAAAGGACTTTTTATCCTTTTTTTCTACGATTTTGGAGAACAATCTCTCAGTATGAGATTAACTTTTGAAAAATAGTATTTTGAACCCGAGAATTATTTTAATGATATTCCTTTGGGAATAAGATAATTAATTGGCCTTGTAAGCCAATGGAATTAATTAAATGGTCTTGTGAGCAAGTGGGATCAATTTCTAGAAAATCTTTTATTTGGAATTCCCTCGGGAATATGGTGTTAGTACTGGTCTTGTGAACCAGTGAAGACATTGAATACTCAGCAAGGACTTTGATCTTTGTGCTAGCTCATATTAGAGGTAAACGACCACAAGTAATCGTGCACAGTTTTGGGGATTGTTTTACACTAGATAGGCATAGGACATTGAGATAATTCGCCTTGGGAGGCCGTTTAGCACTTAGCAATTGCCTATGCCTTGTGTGCACATTATTTTGGGTTGTTCACGGATATGGGGAGGGGATGCCTGGTTTGTTCAATCCCTTGCCACTGTGATAGTGATTGACGTCGGGATTAGGTGGGCTTATGGTGGCAAGTAAAATATTCTAAATCTCTAACAATGCACATTTGTGTACTATAGGCTTGTGACCTAGTACAACAAGACTGTGATGTTGCTCTGACAATGCATAGTTGAGTGTTGTAAGGCATAGTCCCTGGCACAATAAGGTCATGATGCTGAAGATGAAGCCTTGTGAGCTTTACTCGTAGGCTGACTTTCTATTGAGAGAAGAGCCTACATTTCTAAAATTGGGGCAATGATGCTGGATGAAATTTAGTTTTCCAAAAATGATTGAATTTTAAATGAACTACCTCCTAGTAAGCTGTAGAACTATTTTCAGTGGGAAATATAATGCTTTCCCGTATTGGTTTTATAAAACACAAGCTGATAATACTTTTGTCTGCTTTATTTATAAAACACTAGTAGACACGGGACTCACTAAGTGATTTTCAGTCATACATGTATTATTTCTCTGTGAAAGTTTTAGGAATCAGAGGCACAACGAAAGCGCGTTGGACTTCCAAAGGCTCATGTTGTATCTCGGATCTATTGTGCTTTGAATATTGTATTAGAAAATAGACTCCATGTATCTTCTTGAATTTAATCAAGTATTTTGAGCAAATTTCCACTATGTACAGAGTTAAATTCGTTATAAAGACCCCTTGTCTAGGTAACTAGACGGGGCGACATCCCACAAAAGTGAAGCCTGCTATGTTATGGAAAGGTGTGCTGTTACAAACAAGGTATTCATTATCTTTCAATTTGTTTTATTTATACTTTTTCATAAAATAACTATTAGATAAAGTCCAAAGTGCAACACTGTGTTAAAAAAATCATGATAGAGATAATGATGTAAAGTTCCTACTACACTGAAAAGTGTTTGTACTTAAATTATCCTTAGTCATAGTATTAATGAGATAAGACATCGTTAATACATTAAGAGTACCATATGTTATACTTCCTAATTTAATGAGGCAGTGGTTATTATATCTGTCAGTATTATGTTACTCAAAGTTAATACGTGGATGCTTGTTACTAGAACAAGTATTAGATGATCTAGCTATAAGATAATCACATGGATAACTATTTAGTACCAGTGATAGTGTAATACCCCGCCCAAAACCACCTCTGACTATGGGGGAAAAAAAAGTTATGCATTGCATAGCAATTCACATTTCACGTGTTATCTTAAAATTATTCTTGCATGGGTGCATGTGAGTTTCAAAGTTGCTTTTGCATTTGATTTATTTGGTGTGAAATAATTGTGTTGTTTAAGAGTTGGTTAAGTGAAGTTTAGTCAAGGAGATGGAAGGATGAGAATTAGGGTGGAAAGAATTTCTTAGAGAAATATTAGCATTGTTCTTTTATTCTAATCTCCGGAGCTCAATCGAGGGCCACCTATGGCATGGATATTGGGTACATTGTGAGGTAACCGAAAATAGTTGAGAAGGTCAATAAAGGATTCACCACTCCTAGTAAGTAGGGGCGAATATCTTACGGCTACATGTAAGAATTACTACTCGGAAAGTCCTTGGCCAAGGCAATTGTGTATTGGAAACAGTTTCAGTTGATACACATCTAGAGTAGTAGATTCCTGATACAAGTACCATTGTATTCGGGCCAGAATTAATTCTGGAGGAAGTTGGCAGTAATTTCGTACTCCAAATCGAATGAGATATTGTATGGTGAAAGGAGTTAATTGCAGTGAAGTTTATTATTGAAGAGTTCATGTCAAGCTACTTGACTTCCTGGACTCTTGAGTGGTCATGATGTGTTGCTACATACCGCTCATGATTTGGGAATATGGATTTATTAATTGATGAATTAATAAACCAATCCTGATTAGAATTAATAGGATTAATTCTAATTAATTATGGATTATTAATCTCAAAGACGTTTAGCTTAATTCATGTTCTCTACCAATTGACTGGGAAACCTAATAGGTCACACACAATAGAGGATTATATACTCAAGATGTTATTTACTAACATAGTGGGGTTGATTGAGAGAAAGAGAAGTTGTTGTGGACAAATTATAATTAGATATAATTTATGGTCTAAATTGTAATTGTGAGAATTTCATGTTTCCAATTACAATTAGAGAATTCTAATAGGATTAGAATTCTCAATTTTGGGAAGGGAAATTTCATGTAACATATTAACAAGACACACGAAACCCTAGCTAAAAAGTGATACATGAAAAATCAGCAATACTCGACCTTCTCTTCTCTCTATCTCTCTCGATTATCTTGAGAAACAACCCTAGCCGCCATCTTTTTCTGCTAGCACAGGAAATTTTAGTGCTTGAGTGTATCCTCTATGTAGATCACTGTTAGAGATAATCACACACAGTGATTATAGTGGTTAGACATTCAACTCACGTGGAGGTTGATCACGAAGATTGCTAGATCGCGCCCCGACTTAAAGAAGAAATTTCGTTCTTCAGACGATTACCCAAAGGTAAAAAGTTGCTACCTTTATTGTCTTTATGTCTTATTTTTCATACATAGACGGGTCCTGGGATGGTATCTCGTTTTATTTTTCGCTATGCCGTATATGATATGAGCCTAAGATACCCAACAAAAATGACTAAATATAAAGTTATGGTTTGGTTCAAAGAGATTACTAATCTTCATTTAACCTAGATAGTTATAATGTTTTGCTGGAAACCACTTATAACTTGTGGGCCATTTAAATATGATTTAGGCACACTGCCAATGTTAAATGAACATATAAGGTCACACAATAAACGAACTCATTAGGTTATTTTTCTTGTAATCAGGTTCGATAAATCTGAAAATATGTCTAAGTTAATCGAATCTAGAAAATTGACTGGATACCATGAATCTGGAAATATGTCGACATTCGATGTATCTGGATGATGTCCAAATTGTATGAATCTGACTCGGTAAATTAATTCGTTAAATTACTGAGATAATGGCAAAATCTTATCATATCAATTTTAATTTAATTTGAATTTTAAAACAAAATATGATACGATATTATCATAATTGGACTCTAAGAAGTTCAGATGGGTTTTAAGAAAACCCTAGCCATCTTCTCAAGGGGGCTATCAGTTAAAAATATTCATACTTCCATTCAACAGGAAAAAAAAAAATTAAGCCTAGACACTAGCACTCCCGGAGTAACGAGTTAGTTCACCGTGTGTATCCGATAGAGGGTGTTCGCACAATGTAGTGTCTGGTGATCGTTCGGGTTGCACACATGACGGCAAAATCTGAATCAAAGGATCTTGATTATGCTGAACAGATGTAATTCTATAATCCTTAGATCGTCTTAATTATTTAGGCTTGGTCCTCGGAAGGGATTCGTGGATGTTTTTCCCATTTAGGAGTCCACGAATCCTAACAGCATGAACAACATGCAGAACCATTTATATAGTTCTTGCATCTGCATTTAGTAGAGCTACTTTTTCTTCAAAATTTACAACTTTTGGGAACTTGAAACTTTTCCCTGTTCTACACTTGCACATGTTCGGCCTTGCAGTGTACTTGGTCGTGCATGGCTCCTATAACTATTCTATTTTGCACGACCGTGATACATCATGTCATACCCTTGTTCAAATACTTAAAAACTATATTAAGTATGTATTTCAAGCCAGCAAAGTGTAAGGCAATCATCATTTCAGTGGAAACTTATCATATAAAGTGTATTTTACTCTTTTTCAATGAAACACATTTTACCATAATGTGAGTAAAGACAACACATATTCACATGAAAGAATGTATAAAAGTTAAGGAAAAGTTCTAAGAAAATATGACATTTTCACGCTTAATAGTTGATTCGCCCTTTCTTGAAAATTTACTTTCTGTCTGCTAACCGGTCCTTCTCGACCTCTTGTGTTTTGGGAGTTGGAATCCTTCTCCAAGTCTTCCCCTTCAATTTGTGAGGCTATTTCTATTACAACACCATAAGTTATTGAAGCTATATTAATTAATTCTCTTTTGAGCTTGGGGCATAATCCTTTTATAAATAGCCATATTCTATTAGCTTTTGAATGGACTAAAAGGGGACAATACTTAGAAAACCTTGTAAGATCGACTGCATATTTTCCTGCTCTCCTTCCCTCTTGCCTAAAACTTTGCAATTCATCTTCTTTCCTTTTTGTAAGCTAGTGGTGAATGAACTTTCTTCTAAATTCTTCCAAGAAATCAGCCTAAGTCCACTCTCTTTGCTCTCTTTCCTATACCTCCTTCTTTGTGAGCCACCAATCTCTGGCTGGCCCTTAAAATCTAAATGTAGCAAATTATACCTTTCTTTGCTCAGAATAATTCAGGGCAAAGAGTAAATCCTCTATCTGTTTCATCCATGATGTCGCCTCTTGTTCTTCGTCAAGCTTTCTATGAAATTAAGAGGGATAAAACTTTAAAAATCATTCCAATGCCTGATTCACTTTTGTCTTTGGTCGACCTTCTTCTCGAGGCAGTCTCTCTATCATTTATTGTAGTACTTTGGTCATTTTTCTGTCAAGGTTGCACTATCATGTTTTCTGGTGATGGAACCTCTACCCTTTCAACTGAACTTTCTTTAGCTTGAACTTCAGGTTAGCTTCAAGTAGTACATTTCAGTGCCATCTGTACACACATTTTCATTTTTCCATATAATAGGAAGCATATAAAATAAATATGTTGCATGTAGTCTGTTGGGAAGTATGCCCTTCTAGACTAGGTTTCTAATGTAAATATCGAATGTTTTAATAAAAGAATTTATTTTTAGAAATCATTTGTGAATTTACTTTTTATTTGTGCACAATTACGTATGGAAAAGACCTATTATGTTTAAGTAAGTGGTCGATGTAAATGTAGGTCTTTCACAGTAAGGTATAGATCATAGGTTATTTAACACATAAAAGTTCGTTCTTAATCGATTGATGAGAATGGAAATCTCATTATGTTTAGGTTATTATGTTATGAATTCCAAATGGGAAATGGCTTACCTTTAGCCAGCGAGTAGTCCACTCACTTCATGACATAAGCATATTTTGAATACGTAGAACAGGACCTGTAGTAGTGGTTTCTTAAAGTACCATTTGGTAGAAATCAAGACTACTACTGCTACAGCGTGAACTAATACTCAACGGCTTAAGTATGAGTTGGTAGTCTGACGAAACTAGAAGCATGTACTTTGATATGCTTTAGTTAAGGTTCTATCGAAGAACCAATATACTTGTATATTAGGTATATGTAACTAGTTAGTTAAGAGTTTAAGGCTAAGCTAAACTCACTCTGTTGATAACAACCGGGTGTTTGAAGTATCAGATCCTGGGGATATTGTTATCAGATATGATATACCATGGTTTTTGCAAGAGTGGTTTACGTCTCTGTGAAGAGAAAGAAAAAAACCAGTAAGCCTTTTGTTTTCCTCCTCTCTCTCTCTCGTGACTTCTTTCTTCCTTTATTCTTGATATTTGCTAATTAATAGCAAAAGGATCAATAATGTTGAGACCGTTCCTCCTCACCTTTTGTTTCACCAATAAGGATTGAGGCAATGGAATATTCCGAGATCCGGAAAGTTTTGGCTTTCATGCAAACAAGGCGAAGTAGGAGGATAGCAAATTTTCAACCGAAAGTGTCATCAAGTAGGGCAAAAGGAGTTATCCCTGTAATCTAGTCAATTTCTCCACAGCCAAAGAAGCTTAAGGTGCACAGAGGTATTGAATAAATGCTTCCATAATATTATGCTTCGTTTTTTTCCCTCTCTGTTTTTTTTTTCATTTCCGCAGAGCATGCCTTCCTCTGTTTTTTTTAATCTACATAGTCAACAAAACACAACATATTTTTATTCACACCAAAACATAGTTATAGATATACAGTGTATTTTATATGGTCACACACGATTCTCCACTAAGCATATTATACTAAGATATCTGCAACATGTTAAAGCTCCTTAATCACTATCATTGCTAGATTCAGAAGTTGGTGGCCCTAACATTGATGATAAGGTATAAAACTCAAAAGAGTTTGTCCTATAATCTTCAAAGTCTTTGAGGCCTTCCATCACAAAATTAGGGTATAAGCGTCTGAAAATGAATAAGTGGGGGGTGGTCTTTAGATCATACTCTGGTAACAAATCTTTCTCCTCTAATTTTTTTCATTCAACCACCTTTATTTCAAACTCTTTTGCTTCAAATTCCTTAGGCATAATAGACTTTTCTCAGATAGTACTAGGCTCAGGTGATAGGATACGAATACATCTGGCCTTGGGCCTTGGGCCTTCAGCATATGATTGATAATAAGGACTAAACCATGGCCATATCTTCCTAGTTTTTCTCTTCTTCCTAGACTAAGAACATTCTCCTTTCTCCTATTTTCTTTCTACATATGATTCATCTTCTATTGGTTTCTTACTCTTAGAATCTATCTCTACCATACCTATAGAATAAAATAAATCATATATCTATTTTTATCCTAACTCACAAACCTATAGCTCTGATACCAATTGTAATACCCCTATTCCCTGAGATTATGCATATTTGAAAAACCTATAGTATTAGGTGATGCCCTATCTGATCTCCCAGATAAAAGGTCTTTATAACAAGTTGAAACTAAAACAGGTAAACTGTTATTCCCAAACTTCCAAAAGAATATAATGTCTAAGGTCCACTACAGTTCATGAAAACACCCAAAAAAAAAAAAAAAATCCAACTTAATGTACATATATTATACAAAAGTACAACTTTGTTCTAACTATTTACATAACTCTAAGTATTATAGCTTCAAAATAAGGTCCACTCTATGACATGCTACCGTTCCATGTTAGATTGTATGCCCTCTAAACTATGTGTCTGATATAATTTTGATGAAATAAATAAAAGCTAAATTCTCAACAATGTTTGTGTTCATTTACTTTATTTTATTTAGCATGATTTTACGTTGAAAAAGACCCACTGTGTTTAAGTAAATAATCCATGTAAGTGGAGGTCGTTAATTGTAAGATACGGATCATGGGTTATATAAAACATAAACATTTGTTCTTAATCGAATAATGAGAATATGAATCTTATTAGGATAAACGGTTATTATACTATGAATTCCAAATGGAGAATGGCTTACTTTTAGCTAGTGAGTAGTTCTCCCGCTTCGTACTATAAGAGTATTGGAAATATGTAGAATTGGACCTGTAGTAGTAGTAGTTTTTTTAAAGTACTAAAATAATATAAACTTGAACTACTATTGCTATAGCATAGACTTATAACCTATGGCTTGAGTATGGGTTAGTGGTCTGGCGAAGTTGAAAGCACATACTTAGTTATACTATAGATAGGGTTCAACTGTAGGACCAATATATTTGTATGTTGGGCATTTATAACTAATTAGTTAAGATAAATTCACACAAGAGAGCTTTTATGCTCCTATTAGAGATATCGCCCCTTGTAATTGTCCGAATTGTCTATAGATCGACGGCCCTGGGGAACATAACTTAGATGCTCGCTTGAGAGTAGCTCCATAGTAAAGCGGAAAAATTCTAGGAAGTTGTAGACTATTAGACTATAGGTCTAAGGATAATAGATGTCATTTAGAGGGGTATTAGTATACTCTTTTCTCTCAAAATGAATGACACTACATAAATGAGTACTTTAGTCAAAACACTTGTAGCTCAGAGGCATTACTTAATGTCGCATAAACTTTGGAGTTAATATTTCCTTATGATGATAATAGAAAATATTCAAAATGCAAAATACAGCTATTTTTATAGTAATGGTATTTTGCTCACATTTTAGCAGCCAAGGATAATATATCTTTTGGTCCTCGGAATAGCCCGTAAGTCCTATTTAATTTTGGACCAAGGAAATGGTCTTAAAGAAAGAGGACTTCATTTTATTTAGATAGTCTAATTTTAATTATTAGACTAGAATAAAATAAAAGGCCCAAAGATAGAATAAATTAATTATAAGTTTAGCAAGTTAATTATCGAGGTTTGAGCTCATATTGAATAGTTTTGATTAGCTGGGGTCTGAAATAAAAAAAAGGCTTGAGAAATTATTTTAATCCTTTTGGGTTAATTAAATTATTTATTTACGGGCTTTTATTAGTCCAAAAGTAAATAATTTAAAGTTGACTTAATAGGATGGACCAAGGGATGCAAGAAGTAGACCCACGCCTAATTTGGCTTGGGCTAGCCGGCTAAGTTATGTGAAGAGATAGACTCCACAGGTATGATAAAAATTCTATTAGGGTTTGAAATCCCTGAGATAATAGATATGTAATCAGAGTAGTAATGGGGATTGCCTCTCTGTTTTGAATTGCGATATTGGAATGATGAGGTAGAAGAATACATTTTCTAGAAATGCAATAACCATAACTAAGCTGCTAATATTTCTTTAGAAGCTTTTTTTTTTCATGAAATTGATTGTGCATTATTTTTGGTTTTTCTGTGTGTGTGATGGAATTCTTTCTTATAGATTAAATGTGTCTGTCTAGCCATTTTTTTCTCCTCTTCGTGATTCCTTCTCTACTACTAGGAAGAATTATTGAGTTCACTTGATTCTACTTGTTACATTACTCAAGTAAACAAAAACTAGATATTTTCTTACCTTTTGCTTTCACCAGTGTGAGTCAGGTAAAGGTAATATTCCGAAAGGCTAGAGAATTGCATTAATGTGAAGAAGAATGAGGCTAGCTGGATTTTCTGTAGAATCTACTAGGCAAACTCTGGTGGTTGCACCAAGTTCTTCTTCATAGACTAAACAATCAAAAATTGTTCCAAAACACAGAGGTAATGATTTTTAAACTTCTACTACATTTTTCACATTACTTCTATGTGTTTTATTTGCCTTGATCCATTTTCAAGTAGTATCAGAGTGTGGTTGTTTTATGGCAAATGTAGGAGCATGCTTAGGCATAGCAAAATAGCAACTTGATTTTTTGTTTGTTGTTTAAGATTCCTCGTGATTTTTTGTATGGGTAGAAGCTTTGTTAGCCTCACGAGTGGAGGCATACGACTACTGTAAAATTTTCAATACCTTATGCTTTTGCTAATTCTTGATAAATCTCATGTAAAGCGTAAGTTTAGGGTGTAAGCAATTGTGTTTTAATGTGAGATTCAATCTTTTGTATTTTTGTAAGCAAATGAAGTGTCTGGACAAAGAACACAAAGAAAAACTGAAGGAGGAAGGCAAAAAAAACCAACACAGAAGCTCTATCTAAGGAAATACAAGTGAGCCACGGCTGGCTTGGCCTTTCATTTCTATGGCTTGAGGAAGCTGGTCTTCGACTTTGTGAGGGAGAAAGAGAAGACAGTCAATAGTTTAGCATAGCTATGGACCAATTTTGATTGACAATACCAAATATGGTCACCGACTTGGGAAAGTCATGGACTGCCTTGCTCCATGATGTTAGCGAATTCAGAGTGATTTAGGTGCTAATTGAGTCGAGTAGCTAATTCTCCTTAAGTGTTGTTGTTTTAACCATTTTGCTTGTAATTTATTTCCTATTTTTCATTTTAGTCACATCCTGCACGAGCTTAGTTTTATGTAATAGTTATATTTTGGGAATATTTTGAATATAAAAAGTAGTAAATGGACTAGGATTAAGCAAGACCATTAATCAAATTAAATTAATGTGTTTAATCTATATATGTGG
Organism: Voacanga thouarsii; assembly: GCA_026120185.1. Lineage (NCBI taxonomy): Eukaryota > Viridiplantae > Streptophyta > Magnoliopsida > Gentianales > Apocynaceae > Voacanga > Voacanga thouarsii. Next base: position 583,064 of record JANUWF010002331.1, read on the forward strand.
TGATATGATCTTAAGTGGTTAATTTGATGGGACAATGGGCAAAAATCTCAGCTCATAGAGTGAAACCCAAAACAGTGGAGTTTTGTGGCAGAAATTGAGGAAAATAACTATCTATTTACACTCTAGCAAACCCTTGAAGAATTAAGCATCAAAGACCTACAAGAATAGTAGCAAGATGAACTATAGACTCACCCCAAGTATCCATGAAACAACAAAGGTAATCAAGAACAAAAGAGTAGAAACTACAGGCACCTAAATAATGGAATTCAAGATAAACCTTAGATGAGTAAAACAACTAAAACCTAATCAAGAGAAACCACATTGGATTATCCATAAGATTTAGAAACTCATTCAAATGGAGGACTAAACCCTAAGCATGGTCTTGAACAAGATGAACAATAAGGTAAAGACCTCTCAAAGCTCTCTTTTCAAATTTGAATAAAGTAAGTAGATTATCTTCTCAAATCACAAAAAAAAAAAAAAATTATTTATACCATCCTAACCCTAGCTAAGTGATTACTAAGGCCCTCAGACAAATTAAGGCTTTGATGTATAAATTTTTTGTGTATAAAAATCATCAAATTTAAATCAATCCCTTAGTCAAGTTTTAATTTTTAATATTAATCTCAAAATACACATACGGGCAAGTACACTAATCGCAAGCATAGCATAAGGAGTTAATGAATATCGATCCTCAAAGGAACAAGTACACACTAATCACTTTTCATTCATTGTTTAACTAACGTAAATAAAGTAATAAGGTAAAAACAAGAAAAATAAAGAAATATATACAACTCAAGGATGTGAAACTATGCAATTTACACAAAAGCTCTTGAAAACATGATAATGAATCACTTAGCCAATATCACAATCAATCATTATCTTGGATTTATGAAGGATTGAATATAGACCCACTTCATTTGCAATCCATGAAATCACTATCTTCGAGTTAAATTATTGAGCATATTCTGTCTCGACTAACTTATCCAAAAGATGCATTAGAATCAATCCTCATATAAACCCTTATATTCTAGGTGATTTAAAACATGAAATTAGTCAATGAATCCATATTCTAGCGTTCCTCAACTAACATTTGATTACTATTGGTCTAGACATTTAACCTATTTTTCAAGCAAGTCAATAACAAAAATCAATCAGCCAACTCCATAAGAAAAATAAGTAATCAAACCCCAAGATAAATAATGAATTGATCAAAGACTAAATTACTCAAGAAATCATGAATCCCATAAAACAATATCAAATTACAAAACAAACATTAAATACATATTTCTTTCTTCTCCCTTGAAGACTCTCTTGAAAACCCTACTTGAATTGGTGAATTCCTCCTTCAAAGAGTATTTGAATTTCTGATCTTAAATCCATACTTAATCTCTTGTATTTTCTCTTGCTTTTATAGGCCTCTTTGATGCTAAATTCGTTCCTTAGGAAGTCTTGGCCGAGTAAGATTTGAAAATTGCCAAAATTATTGGAAATTTTCTAAATTCGTGCCCAGAATTTTGGCCTTCTAGAATGGACCTGGCGTCGAGTCCAATCAACCCACCTGGCACTAGGTGCATTATGTTTCTTCTCTGAACTTTGCTCTATTTTCCCTGGGCAGTCCAGAATAGACCTGGTGCCTTGTCTACTTGCCAGACATAGCACTAGGTGTGCTTTAGAAAATTCTCTATTTTACTTGAAATCAACTCAAATCTACAAAAAATTGTCAAAAACACTTTCTACAACCAAAATGTCAAATAGGAAGGAATATGCCTACTTGTTGCAACAAAAGTATCTCAAAACAATCTCAAATAACTAGAAAAATAATGGAGATTTTATCCCCTATCACATACTATTTAAAGTACAAAGAAACCAAAGAAAACATGAAAAAATCGCAAAATAGGGTCTGGGACTTGACATGGGTCAGCGCTAATTCTAGCGCTAAGGCTACCACCGGCTCTTTTATGGAAGCAACAATTCTGTGGATAGTGTACAGTCAGTGCTACCTCAGCTAGCGTGGGCCAGCACCGATTCGGCATTGTTTCGCTGGTGTTCAGCATTTCCTCCCTCTTTTGGTGCAAGCATCAATTATTGTTGGGGTTTCTCTTGGATAGTCTTCCAATTGACCTCTTAGCTATCTTCATCATCCTTCCAAATCTTTTCCATCCTCAAGTATGGTTGTAGGAGCAATTGGATATCACCTTAGATCCTCTTGGTCCTCAGTCTTGTTATTGGTCCTTACAAAGTCGTTCCCCCTTCTTGAGATTAAACCAATTGGCTAGCTTGATTCCTATCATCTCCCTCTTCTTGAAGTTGATTCTTCCACAAATTATCAATAACACCAAAAGGATTTAAGTCACTAACATTAAACGTTGCACTCACTTTATACTCACTGGGTGAATCGATTTTATAGGCATTATCTCCAATTTGGACAATAGCTTGGAAAGGCCCATCGCCTCTTGGGTCTAATTTTCTTCTTCTTTAAGTGGAAAATCTCTTCTTGTGCAGGTGTACCCATACCCCATCACTGGGCTTAAATGAAACCCTTTTGCTTCCTTGATTTCGCTTAAGTGCGATCTCTTCATTTCGCTTTGCAATAGTTTCCTTCACCTTTTCATGGAGAGTCTTCACCAACTTTGCCTTCTTAGCTCTATCCAGGTTCATTCGTTTACCTATAAGCAAAAGAACCAAATCTAAATGAGCTAGAGGGTTAAAACCGTGCACAATTTTAAAGGGAGAATAAAACGTTGTAGAGTGAAAGCCCTATTATAGGAAAAATCAATGTGTGGCAATCATTCTTCCTAATTCTTCAAGTTCTTCTTGATGATGGTCCTTAAAAGTTAGGTAAGTGTTCAGTTGACCACTTCCATTTGTCTATCTGTTTAAGGGTAGCAAGCTGTGGAAAATAAAAAATTAGTGCCAAGTTTGTTCCATAAGACCCTCGAAAAATTACAAGGAACTTAGCATCCCAATCCGATACAATAGTCTTTAGGATCCCAAGTATTATCACTACTTCTTTGAAGAATAAATCTATAATATGGGAAGCATCATTAGTCTTGGAACAAGCCACAAAATGAGCAATTTTTGAGAATCAATCAACAATCACAAATATGAAATCCTTACCCCTTTAGGATCTAGGCAATCCTAAGATAAAGTCTATTGAAATATCAACCCAATGAGCATTTGGAGTGGATAAAGGAGTGTACAAACCATGTGGAAGTGATCTAGATTTAGCCTACTTACAGATTATGCATTGAGAACAATGTTTCTCCACATGCCTTCTCATTTTTTGCCAAAAGAAATGTTCCTTAAGGATGTCTAAGGTCTTTGTAACGCCAAAATGTCCCATTAATCCCCCGCTATGTGCCTCCTTAACTAATAATTCCCTAATAGACCCTCTTGGCACACAAAGCCTTGTCTCCCTAAACAAGAAACTATCATGCCTATAGTACTTAGCAAATGCACATTTCTCACAAGCATAGAAAATATCCCCAAACTCCTCATCATTATCATACAATTCTTTCACAAGTTTAAAACCAAGAAGTTTAGTATCCACAGAGTATACTAGACCAATAAAAAATCCGGATCCTAGACCAATAAAAAAATCTACTAAAACTTTAACAAAATTACAAAGAATATATTTATCTCAATCATCAAATAATCCCTAGTAATTTTTACCAGAAGACAACGTCATTGTTCTTCTGTCAAACTCTTGAAGACTTTTACAGGATCTAACTACCTCAATTGAACTCCCTTCAACCTTTGTTGTTTCAGCATAGCAGTACTTCATTGGCACCAAGAAACCTTTCCATTAATAAGGTGTTCTCTTTTTAAGAAGAATTATTCAAATCCCACTAGAAGATATTAAATTGTTGCAGCATTTAACTTGAACTGAGAAGCATATTTTAACAAATAGAACTAATAGATTTCGTTAAAAGTATGTGCTTCAAGAACTTCTCGTAATATATGCATAAATTTTCTCACTCTGTATTCTCAACTAATTCTTTGTAATAAATCTCATTGAGTTTCATGCTTCTTCACTGTTGCATAATCAATAGCACTTGGTCATTTTATACATTGTAACAGAGTGTTTATTTCTTTGTCAAATTAGGAATTTTCTTAAAGATTTTCTTTGAAGTTTCCTAAATCTTTGTAATTCCATTCTGACTTGGATTTCATGTCTTCATAAATAAGATCCTTATCATATCTCCTCTAAAATTCTTCCTAGATTCTCTAGAATCCCTTTTCCTAATCTAACTCCAATAAATCACACATCAAATATTGCCAATATCACTTTAAGTTATTACCAAAGACATCTTTAGTTTTGTCAAGGATTTTTTTGGACATACGTTGTCAACTTTATGAACGGGTCTAGCTAAATTTCAACCTTGATAATTACTTTATATTATAGAAAGAGACATATCAATAGACATGGTCTAACTGCTAAGGACATGATGTCTTCCCTTGTATAATTTGAACAAAATAAAATGAATCACTTTGGATATTAAACTCATTGTAGACCAATTGAAGACATAACTCAACATTATGCACCGATGTTTTGAATTCTACTTGATTATTCGAACCTTCTGCTATGAAATTCCCGAAGATAGCAATCAAATGGCCATCTGAACGTCAAAAATTCTTATAAAAGTAGAGATTCTTGGTTCTTCGCATGAAACTCCACCTATATTCAGAACTATATTAGTTCTAGATAGCAATCTTCTCCATGTAACAATGATGCAAATACTAGAAAGTCCATAATGGCTAAAAAACTCTGATTTTACAAAATGGAGGTGTTTTTTCCAACTATCTTAAGTTTAACTAATACCTATCAAATAGAATTACAGCTGCCAAGATGTTGCACTAATCGTCAAACACTAATTTGTTTCTTTCCTTCCAAAGTTCCCAATATATGATCGCTAGTGTAACTTTGTATTGCACCACAGAAGTGAAGCATCATCCTAATTGAGTGGAAATCTTGTCATTTCAACCTACAAATCCTCATGGAAATTTGCAAAACTGATTTTGCAATATCATAATGAAAAATAGATATGATCTATTGAATTCTCTTCTTATCTACATCGACACCAAGAAGCTAGAACGAAGATAATTTGCCTTTGAATATCAACCATCCAGAGGCATTAGTTGATCATCCACCACTTGAAGTCTGATTATGCAAGAGGAAGATTAGAAATCCATATGCGTTTTTTTGGAGAAATGTCAACCACGCCTACCAAGGATTACTTCCAGAGTTGAGAATAAGGAGATATGCTCTGAACTGGTAGGTTTTCAAACTAGCATATCATTCTGATTATCATGAAAATGGATCTGCCAAGGAAGAAACCTCTTGATGAGAAACAGAGAGCCTAATATCTTGAAGCCTTTATTGAATGAAAATGTTAGAAGCATCTATGAGTGTCAAAAGACAACAGATTATTCAATATACCTCCATGAAGCTATTGATCTAACAAAATATTGGAGTTTACTTCATGAGGCAATACTCCAATGAAAATTTTAGCATCATCTTTGTCCTGAATAATTTGCCTCAATGCATAAGAATATTATATTGGCATTTGAGCGGATGAAATGTGAATGCTGCTATGTTTGAAATATTTTGAGAGCACATATTTGGACCATTAGGATATTAAGATTATAATTGCTATCATTAAGATATCTAGATTGGATATCAAGAGTATCCAACGATGTCTAGAGCTCTATTTTCGCTACCACTAGGATAAAAAAAAAGTCTCTTTGTTGGACAAAGTGTCCAAACTACAAAAAGTAAATAAAGAAAACCAAGTTATGAAGAAAAAAGCTGAATTTTTAGATTCTTTTGCATTATAGCATCTAAAAGATACTAATTAATCAAAATTTTAAGTAAATATTTTGGTTATTCAACATAGCTCTTCTTTATTACATGAATTTCAAAAATATAAAAGCATTATTAAACCTTTTTTCCCATTAATCTTGTGTTACAATTTGCAAAGCAAGCTGGACTAAATTTTGGGCTTGAAAGCAATGTATTAGATGCCATCTTATTCAAACGGCTACTTAGAATTAATTAGGGTCTAAGGTTAATTGAAAATGTAATGGGTTAAAGATCACTGGATGGGCTATAATAGGTATAAGTCACTAGACTAGCCATTATGGGCTACTGAATGTTGGGAAAAAAGGTGAATTCAAAAAACAAGAAATTCCTGTGCAAGTTTGAAATGTATGTATCTAAATTTGCAACAAAGATAAAACTTGATTTTTCACCTCGAACTTTACTCTATATTCCCAAGGGCATGACTTCAAATTTTGAATTATATAGAATAACCTGCTGAACAAATCAAAATTTCTTGAATTAGTCAAATATTTTACTTATATTGCAATATATGATTCACCAATGTTGTAGGAGGGACTTTTTTTTTTTTTTTTTTAACTAGACACAAAAGACAAAGCAACAAAATGAATGCCAAAGAAACTTTGATAGGAGAAATCTGATTAAGAGGAGCCAATGTGGACATTTTTGCAACCAAAGTGAGTTGGAAAATACCCGTACTAAATTGAAGTAAAAAGTGTCTAATTCTATAATTTTTCTACTTCAAAAATGTTGGGAAATAAACCGAAAGTGTGCAAAATACGAAGCTTCACCCAAATCATAATTATATTTCAAGACCAAAACTATTTCCCAAGTGCCAATAAAAAATAGGAATAAACCAAAATATACCAATTAAATAACACCAGCAAGTAAAAGAAAGTACCAAAGTAAATAATTCAAGACACTAAGATTTTTAACATGAAAAACCCAGGATTGGAAAAATCATGAGACCTAATCCAGTAAAAACTTCCACTATCAATAATAATGAGCAATACAAAATCTTCTCTAGATAAAACTAGAAATACACCAATAATATATCAATATCTTCTCCCAAAACTACAACCAAATAAGAATTGAGTTTGGAAGGATGTTGCCAAAATCAAAATCTAAACTATTAGATAAGTAGGTCTTGTTGAGAAGATCACATAAAACCAAATTTTATCTCAATCGAACTCCGAATGACCATCCAAATTAGGGATCAAAGGGCTTGAAGAAGATAACAACGACTGTCACGAGTCTTCTGTTCTTCCTCACGTTCTCTGCCACCACTCTCAACGAAATCAAAACCTAATTGATTTTTTGCTTTTTTATTTTTATTTTAATTTTATTATTATTATTTTTTTTTTTTTTTTGCTTTCTTTTTTGTTTGCTTGTTTTATGGGCTATTGTTTGTTCCAACCAAATGGGCTGGAATTATTTTAGGCCCAACAATCTCCCTGTAACACCCCACTACCTATGTACCCCAAAAGGGGAGGGAATGTCGCCTCATCCTAGGGACAAGGGATCTTTATAACTAGGTCAAGGAAATAACTTAATAATAAACTTATTACAATCTCAAAACAATGCTTATACAAGTCTTGAACAACGAGATGATAACTAAATCCTCCAATAAATAAATACATCAAAATAAATCTTCCAAGCTCATGGCAGCATAAGTAAATTAACCTTCCAAGCAAGATCGACCTAAAGACATAATATAAAAGATGTGAGAAATATTTCTCAGGAAGTCCTGTATGTGCTCATGGTATTTCAAAAAAAATAGTTCATATATGCAAATTTTGAACAAGTCACAACAAAGAGTCTGCAAGTCCAGAAATTTATCTCTGAACACTAAGTGGTGTATTATCAACATTTGTAAAGTAAAAGTGCTCGACTTTTAAAAAATTACTACTCAAATAAAGTTGTATATGAAACCGTGCATCATGAAAGGATATGGCACCACACATTGTGCACTATAACAAGAGAATGGTCAAGATGCCATACTTTGTGCATAATGACAAGAGAATGATCAGGATGTCACACTTTATGCATGCTAATACAAGTTGGGTGTATGGCCCATCGGGTCAGATACTACTCTATCCCTGCACCCAAACTTACCGGTTGTCCACTCCAAAAATAAATACTCCACCTGAACTGTATTACAAGCTCAGACCAGCTTGACCAACAAAAAATGTCATCTTGTCTAGGCAGGGTTCACCCCTCAGAGGTAGCCTCCTACCAACCCTTCAAAGACTAGTCCTAGTAGTCTACCCTTATTGAGTACTCAATGTTGTATTTGTCCTTTTTGGGAAAAGAAGAATATGCAATGTGTTTCCATTGAAATAGCAATTATGCTTTCCAAAATTCTTGTCAAAGTTGGTTTTTAGAAAAAGTTTAGCATTTTGATTAAAACTGCTTGCTCAATTTGAAATTGTTTGATTGACTGGAAAAGAAAAGGGAAATTGTCCATAATTGCATCCATAGTATATTTTCACGGCAATCCATGCATTTGACTTGCAAAAGTACTTTTGTTCAAAAACATCTTTATGTAAGGACTTACATGATCTCTTACTTTTTCCTTGATACAATATCCTTCCAAGATGGTTCAAGGCACACTAGCCCCGCCTGGGGTAAATATAGGGTATAAGTCTCAATATCCAAACAACACTTGTTTAAATAAATAACTCTTAGCCTAATATGCTTAAGCTCAACTAGGTACAACAACAACTAGGTATGACATCAAAGCCTTAAGCTCTAACATTAATTGAAAAAAATCATTTTATAGAATAAGATGAATTTGATAAGTCAAAATAACATAGGTATTGTAAATAATAAATAACAAATTATAACAATACTACTTTATTAACAAACAAAACTAATTATAGATAAGATTAATAGTAAATAACATTAGTGATAAGTAATAAGTACTATTAATAATAAATCCTAAATAATATTGGTAACAAATAATAAATAATATTATTAACAAATAATACGCAATATTAATAATAGATTATAATTAATTTCAATAACAAATAATATCAATAATAAATAAATTATTCTAATAATAATTAACAATAATATTTTTTTTATTACAAACATATATATGAGTGCAAATAAAAGTTTTAGTAAGGCTAACTAATAATAATAATTTGAATATAAAAGACATTTGATATTAATTAATTCTAATATATTATTATTTATATTTAATAATGCTCAATAAAAATATTACTATTTATTTATCTAATAAAATTAACAATATTTTAAGTAATTATTAATTCAAAAAATACTTATTGTTTACCGAAATTAGTAAATTAAATATAATAATAATAATGATAATGATAATAATAATAATAATAATAATAATAATAATAATAATAATAATAATAATAATAATAATAATAATAATAATAATAATAATAATAATAATAATAATAATAATAATAATAATAATAATAATAATAACAAAGTAGCTCTAACAACAATTTTTAATTACCTAGTGAATTACTAGTACAAAAATTTATATACAATCATTCACACATATATCCAACAGATAACATGTTGATTTATCCAAAAATAGTCTTGTAATAATATACATCACAACAAGGGTGATATTCTACTAGCAATAATATTATCTAGAGATTTATTGACAAAAATAACATTATGAAGGCATAATCAAACAATGGTAGTATAATGTCCATCATACATCAAAACATCCATACCAGAGACATACAGCTCGTAATCATAATGAACATACAATTATCCTCAAAGCATAATCCAACAACGGCTCTTAAGAATCAATATTCATTTCAATCTTTTCGTCTTAAAAATATTCCCTTCATCCACATTCATATCTCCACCCTATCATTACTCAATCATCTTATTAAATCCAACATCTAAAAACCTTGAGTTCAAAAATTTAAGAAGAAGGTCATGGAAGAAATACTTGTTTGATGATAGTTGGAGTTGAAGATATTGTCTTGTCCAATGAAGGTCCATGTGTGCTTGAAGAGTCCTTCCTTGATTGAAGTGTGTTCAAGAATGGCCACCAATGGTTCGACCAAGAGGGAGAAAGAGAGAGACGGAGAGAGAGAGAGAGAGAGAGAGAGATATATATTAGGATGATAATGAAATGGTGTTGAGGAAGTAAAGAAGGTTCAACATGATTAAATTTACCTTCTTGATGTTCCTTGTGTTCTTGAGCAAAAAGGTGCTTTTGATCTGAATAGAAGATCAACTTTGGTGATTTTAGTGTTATGGAGTAGCCTATGAGTGAGTATAGGTTGAATCCTAGTTGGTTTGAGAGTTTTTGGAATAATTTGGGACAAATAGAGGTGATTGAAGGTTGAAAAAGTTTAGTGTATGTTCTTGGTATTCTTGGTGGTCTTAGTGTTCTTGAGAACATAAGAGGAAATTGAGAGAAAATGGTTTGTGTATGTGTAGTGAATGATGGCCGAATGGCCTAGGTAAGGGAGGAGTTTCGGTTATCCCAAGAAGGAGAGAGAGAGTTCAGCTATTTTGAATTTCAAATTGAGGAAAATGTGGAGATGTTTGAGGTAGAAGATTGGTAATGGTGTTTTCTTCTTGAAGGTTTCTTGTCCTTCAATGGTGGGTGGCTAAACTAGCTATGTTTTGATCATGAAATGAATGATGATTTCAGCTTTTTAACTTGGCCAAAAATGTTGTACAAGGAAGATAAATTTTTGGTTTAATCAACTAGCTAAGTGAGAGCTTAATGGAAGAAAAATCTGGAATTTTAATTTTCAATTTTGAAAAGTTTTGAACAGAGTAAAGATAGAAGTATTTAAAAGTGTGTTAATGGCGCTCTAATGGTCATGGTAGATGAAGAAGGCAAGGTGCTCTGTCCATAGCTACAAGGTGGCCAAAAATATGAAGATGGCTAATGAAGAAATTGGTTCTTGCCTTTGATAGGCAAAACTGGAAAAAATTCTAAAATTTTAGCTACAAGAGTTCTTAGGATATAGAAAGATTTTGAGCAGGATTTTTGAACTACTTTGAAAGCGAATTGCAGCTGAAGTCTAGGAGTGTTTGAAGGTCCATTAATGGTGATTTTCCAGCCACCATCTTGGAGAAGAAAGAGGATAGTTTCAAGTATTCTTATGCATGAATGGTAGGCTCAATATTCATGTCTAAGTTTTGGTAGTTTGTTGGAAAATTTCTGGTTTGGTTGAGCTTTATTCTAGCTGCAAAATTCCAAGGATTTCCTGCTTTCAACTTTGCACAAAATGGTTGGTTGCTAGCAAGAATTATATAGGTAATGGTTGCTACAATTTTTGAAATCCAGCCAAGAAGAAAATCTGGAAAATTTTCCAGATTTTCACCAAAATAAGAACAAGAAGAAATTGGAGTTCTTCGAAGAATGGCTATGGTTATTTAATTGAAAACATTTTTCTTTCTCAAATTCGGTCATCCTCCTATCCCTAAAGGCTGGAATTTTTGAAACTTCAAGCAAGAAATTATCCAAGACATTTTTAGAGAAATTGAATAGAATTAAAGAAATAGCAGTAGTTTAAATTTAAATAGGTTTGGACAAGGCTTACTAAAATAATGGAGACTAAAATTCTTCTAGATTTTCTTTTAGAACAAGATCTCATGGTTAGAACATTACCATTGTGTCTTCCCTAAGGCAACATTCCTAGCTTTAAGGAATGTAAGAAAAGGAAAATTCAAACATCAGTTAGGATAATTAAGAATAAAACTTAGGTGATGGGATTTGAACTCAAAACCTTAGAAATTAAATCATAAAGCTCTAATCACTTAACCGTATTAAATTTTATTCTTATTTTCTCAACCAAATTCTCTTTATATCTATGCCTCAAGCCTTCTTCCAATTCCGTCCCTAAGCAAACTTCCCTTTTTACCCTTACTACTCAACAAGCATAAATAAACCATATAACTCATGTATTACCATTCTAAGGCACATGAAATCATTTAAGAAATATATTTCATGCAAGATGATATGATATGCACCTCATCCCTCTAACTCTAGGGAAGGTTAGGGTGGAGTTTTACATCCTCTCCTCCTTCGAAGAATTTCATCCTGAAATTCAGCACGTGTCTTTCTCTCAAGTCGCGATATTTCTGCTTCATCCATTCTTCCACTTCCTATGTGGCATCTTATGCGCCGACATACTAAACTTCAAATCAAAACCTATAGTTATTTGGAACTTTGCCTAAGACTGCGATGTAGACCTCAGGTCTCGGTCAGAGGCGATACTTGAGAGTACTTCATGCAACTTTACTATTTTCCGGACATAAAGTCCCTTACACTTGCGGGGATAAAGTGCACTGTCTTTGTTAGTTGATTAACCACTACCCAAATAGCTTCCTTTTAGGTCTTTGACATTGGCAAGTCATAGATAAATTCCATCGCTACCACCTCCCATTTCCATTTTGGTATTGTCTATGGTTGTAATAATCCATCTAGCTTCTTGTGTATCGTGATGCTCCGAAAACATTTTCACCTTTGGTATCTGCTTATTTTGAACAGTCTTGATGCTTCAATTTGGAATCTTAATCGGCTTCTCTATGTAACCCAAATTAGGGTACAATGGTGAAGGCTCATCATTAAAATATATTTCGGATCAGGATCATACACCTTTAGCTGAGATACATGAAACAACTCTATTATAATGGTACTTGGCATCTTGACTTTACAATGCTTCATATAGTGCCAAACCAATAGAAGATTGGTAATTGCTGTTGTAGGCCTACTGGCATGCGGCATGCTGTCAGTCTATTTATCAACAAGGTCTAATATACATGCCCTAAATATGTCTTTTAGTAATTTGAATAAGTCTCTCTGATTGGCTGTCAACTTTGGAGGATATACTGCAGTACAAAACTTCCAAGTTGATCCCATTATCTCTAGGAACTTAGTCTAAAATCTTGTAGAGAACCAAAGATCCCACTTAGATACAATACTCGATGTCATCCCATGCGGCCTCTATCTTGGCTAGGGCTACCTTAAAAAGGCCCCTGATTACCTCTCATTCCAGAAATAGAACTATACTCAACTAAACTTTCACTTTCCAAACTTAATAGAAATTTATGTTGTCTCCACTTTCTGACACCAATTTCAACTGTTCCACGTCCTTCATGGCATTTCAAATACATCAGGTATTATCTAAAAAGTCACCACAAAATTATCAAAGAAGGATTGAAAGCTTATGCATCTACTCCACAAGTATTAGAGCCTTTGTCAATTAATATGTCATCACTACCCGTCCTTAGTACCCATTCCCAATGTTAGTCGCAATCTCAAGTATCTCTTCTTCTCAAATTCACCCTTAATAATATTCTTATCTCAAGTCTAACTTAGGAGTAACCATATATATCGTTGATAACCAAACTATCCAATATTCTTTGTTCTATACAAAGCTTTAAAATTCCAACATTTTCTTATACCATTACTATTAGGTCTCGCAGGCTACAACACCAGGCAAGATATCTTTAGTACTCCTTCAATAATAGTTTATGAACCTTCGCTCTTAGCATTATGCTCTACATGTCCTTTACCTTACCTCCTCTAAAATTTAATCATACCCATCTAATCCACAAAGATGTGTTATTCTATCTCTATAACTAACTTAACTCCTTACTTTGACCACCATTCCATTCCTAATAGGCTACCATAATTCTCAAAAGGAAACAAGTTAGATTCCCAATAAATTTTACTTCTCCAACCAAAATTTTATCTCTTAGATCAAACCTATAGATCCTTACTCCCTTGCACGATGAAGGATGCTTAATTAACTAATAAGAAAATCTATAACTATTCACAGTTCATAAATTTGTCTCTTATGGTCTGGCTTATCGCTACTCAAACAAATAGTACACTACACAATATATATATGCTATATAGAACAAAGATCAAAGAGCATATTCTTTCAAGAGAAATAAAAAAAATTGGCCTGGCACCACGGCTGCATCCAATCTCACATCTTCTCTACTCAACTAACTTGGTCATCACTTATGTCTTCAACTTGTTTCCTCCGATAACTATATTTTCTCAGCAGGTTGAACTCAGTAGTGGGGTCTCAATTGAGCCTGTCCAACTGTCACCTTAGAAGATCCCTCAGGTTTTGTCTCTTGCTCTTCTTCATGCTCTTTTCTCACATCTGGCTGTGAGTGCTCTGTTGGCATCTTCAAGTATTGAAGGTTTTCTGACATAACCAGTTCTGCCTCTTGATGTAATTTTACGTCTAGGTGCCATCTTCCATCGTCATCGCCATAATTATAGGTCAACAAATGCATGCATATGAGTGCAAACATATAATGCGAAGATAACATATATAACTTTTGCTCACTTATTGAACATATGAGAGTTTTTTTTTTTTTTAAAGAAGTGAAATATTCAAAAGTTTTATTCCAAATAAATCGTACTTTAACATAAATAAATTGGATATCACAGTTGATACCTCTGTAGGAATCAGATCCTCATAGACAAGAAAGTAAATAAGGCCATAAACTCAATAAATAGATTCCCTATTCAACAAATTGCATCACTAAGTCTTCTTACTACTCTAGTCGTCACTCGAGTAGTCAGAAATAGAATCTTCGAACAGATCTTCTCTTCTCTTCCTGTAGTCTATTCCCAATCCGAACCTAAGCATACAACCATTAGTTCCACTCTTCCTAGGACTATCCTCTACCTTCCCTTTTCCCTTATCATTTGCCCCTAAGACTAACTCTTGAAATGCTCTCACACTCGGAGTAAATCTATCATTCTGACTGCGTCCCTTATAACCAAACTCCTCAAAGTCAAAACCAAAAGGGGTAATGTCAAACTCTCCTATTGCTGGAGTCCGAGAAGGCACAACTGCCTCTTCCTCCTCCGTCTCCTTATCAGACTCTTCCATCTCCTGTTCAATTTCACTATCAGAATCATCCATCTCTTCTCCTCCCTCATCATCAGTATCACTTAGCTCCTCACGTCCCTCACCATCAACATCACCCATTTCCTCTTCTCCCTCACCACCTAAGTCAAGATCAAGAGCTTCTTCCTCAGCCTCGCTATCTAAGACTAAATCAACCACTGGTATGGGAGGGTCTACTACCTACACATCCTCAACTCCTCTTTCCTGCTCAGGTAACTCTAGTTCAGCAACCTCAACTTCCATCTTCTCTTCCTTACCATCATTTGCCACAATGGGGTTGGAAACCTAATTCTCCATCTGTAACACCCCGCTACATACGTACCCTAAAAGGGGTGGGGATGTCATCTCGTCCTTAGGACAAGGGGTCTTTATAACTAAATAATAGAAAACATAGAAGGAAATAACTTAATAATGAACTTTATTGCAATTCCAAAACAATACTTTTACAAGTCTTGAAACAAATAGATGATAACCAAAATCTCTAACAAATAAATATATCATGATAAATCTTCTAAGCTCATGGCAGCATAAATAAATCAACCTTCCAAGTAGGATCGACCTAAAAATATGATCTAAAATGTGCGAGAAATATTTCCCAGTAAGTCTTGTATGTGCTCATGGCATTTCAAGAAAAACAATTCATGTATGTAAGTTGTGAACAAGTCATAATAAAAAGTTTGCATACCCAGAAATTTATCTTTGAACACTGAGTGGTGTTTTTGAAGGATTTGAAAACAACCAGAGAACATGCACAGTGGATAAAAATGGACAAAAAAAAAAAAAACATAACAGAGCATGGCAGCAACATGGAGGGATTAAAACCATACCTCTTGGTGCCTTAAACCTTGAAGATTGAAGGAGAGTTGATTGAATCACAAGAATAGTCTTCCTCCTCCCGTGAGATCAAGCTTCCCGTACTAGTTGCCAATCTCTTCTTCTCCTCTAGTGCAATCAATGCCTGGCTTTTTAGTTCTCAGAATATGACCCAGTCTAATCTTAGTTTGTGAACACAGAAATGGGATGAAGAAAGTCTCTCGGATTTTTCACCACCCTCTAATGGTAGGCTTCCTTTTGGTTTCTTATGTAAAGAAAACAAAAACCAAAAGCCAGAAAAAGAAAAGGCACGAGAGACAGAAAGCCAAGAGTCTGAGAAATTTTATTATTTTTTTTTATTTCATTTTATTTTTCCACACAGAAAGCCAAGAGTCATAAAACCAAAAATAATTATTTAGATAAAAATAATATTCCCGGGATTTAATATTTCAAACACCCAAATATTATTAACAAAATAAATTTTGGCTTCTCCCTAAACTCTTCTGAACTGTGTCTGAAAAAATCCTATGGTCTAGGCTATTGGGCCAAAATAATATTTATTATTTTTCTTGGACCCGAAAAGCCCAAAATAATAAATATTAATTATTTTTCTTGAGATTAAATAAATAATTAATGTGCCCAAATGAACCAAAAAATAATTAAACTTTAATTATTTATTTCTTAGAATAAATAACCCAATAAATAATTAAGTATTAATTATTTTCCTCTAGTTTAAATCTCGGTTAATTTTCTAATTATTCAAACTGGACCTTAGCCCTGAATAATTAATTAACCAATTAAACCAGATAATAAATTTCTCTCCATTTATTTTATTCCAGTCCAATAATAAATTAGACTTCCAAAATAAAATAAAACCCTCTCAACTGAAATCAATTTCTCAATCCAAAAATTAATTAGGACTTATGAGCTATTTCGAGGACCAAAAAGACACATCGCCTTGGCTACTAAAATGACCAAAATACCCCTACTATATAAATAGATGTATTTTGCATTTTTAAATATTTTCTAATATCACCATAAGGAAATATTGACCCCAAGGACAATGTTGCATTAGCAAAGTCTTCGACTTACAGGTAAAATGACTAAAATACCCCTCAACACATCACCGTACATTTAGAGAGAAAGAAGTGTACTAACACCCCTTCAAATGACATCTATCATCCTTAGGCTTCTAGTCCAATGATCCATGACTACCTGGAATGTTTCCACTTTCCAAGGGAGCTACCCTAAAGCAAACATCCAAGTCATGTTTCCCAAAGCCCTGGATATTTAGATCATTCAGACAACCACAATAGGCGATATAGTGTAGAAACTATCTTGTACAAGTTTGTCTTAACTAACTAGTCACACATACCCAACATGCAAGTATATTGGCCTTACGATAGAACCTCAACTATAGCATATCAAAGTATATGCTTTCAGCTTCGTCAAACCACCAATTCATACTCAAGTCAGAGAGTACTAGTCCACGTTGTAGCGATAGTAGTCTAAGTTTCTACCATATAGTACTTTTAGAAACCACTCCTACATGTCCTGTTCTATGTATTCAAAATACGCTTATGTCATGAAGTGAGTGGACTATTCACTGGCAAAAGGTAAGCCATTCTCTATTGGAATTCATAACATAATAACCTAAACATGATGAGATTCCTATTCTTATCAATCAGTTAAGAACAAATATTTATGTGTTTAAATAACCCATGATCCATACCTTACTATGAAAGACCTCTATTCACATGGATCACTTATTTAAACACAATGGGTCTTTTCCAAATGAAAATGTGCACAAATAAAGTAAATAAATTCAAAAACGATTTCCGAAAATACATTCTTTTATTAAAATATTCGATATTTACATCAGAAATCTAGTCTAAGAAGGCATATATTCCAACAGTTTTATCAGCATTTGTAAAGTAAAAATGCTCAACTTGAAAAGAAATTACCACTTTAATAAAGTTGACTATGAAGTCATGCATCATGAATGGACATGGCATCAAACTTTATTCACCATGTCAAGAGAACGTTCAGGATGCCATACTTTGTGCATCATGAAAAGAGAATGATCTGGATGCCCCACCTTGCATGCTGATACAAGGTGGGTGTACGGCTCATCGGATTAGATACTCCTCCATCTCTACACCCAAACATACCAAGTGTCCACCCCAAAAATAAACAGTCTACCTGAACTGTACTACTAGCTCGAACCAGCCTGACCAACAAGAACTGTCGTCTTGTCTAGGCAGGGTTCACCCCTCAAAGGTGGGCCTCCTACTGAGAGACTTACCCAACCCTTCAAAAACTAGTCCTAGTCGTCTACCCTTATTGAGTACTCAACGTT
Source organism: Voacanga thouarsii (assembly GCA_026120185.1). Classification (NCBI taxonomy): domain Eukaryota; kingdom Viridiplantae; phylum Streptophyta; class Magnoliopsida; order Gentianales; family Apocynaceae; genus Voacanga; species Voacanga thouarsii. Next base: position 600,972 of record JANUWF010002331.1, read on the forward strand.
ATGCTTATTCCACTTGAAAAGTGTAAAATCAATGAAGAGCTTTCTTTGAAGCAATAATTATGGTTTTCAAACAACTTTAGGTAAAATATTGTTTAAGAAAAATTTATTGTTTTCCTCGAAAAATTGTTTGCATGACAAAAATTATTTTATTTTAGAAGAAGGAATATATTGTCCATAATTGCATCTCAAGGTACATCTTCCATGACAATCATTGCATTTGACTTGCAGAAAAGCATTTGTTCACAAACATCTTTATTCAAGGACTTACCTGATCTCTTGTTTTTCCTTGATACAATAGCCTTCCAAGAGAGTTCAAGAGAACCTAACCCCGTCTGGGGTAAATACAGGGTATAAGTCCCAACATCCAGGCAATACTTGCTTTAAATAAATAATTCCTAACCTAACATGCATAAGCTCAACTAGATACAACAACATCTAGTTAAGACAACAACGCCTTAAGCTTTAACACTAGTTGATAAGATATTTTATAGAATAAGATTAATTTGATAAGTTAAAATAAATAGGTTTTATAAATAATAAATTATAATATTAACTATTTATTAACAAATAATAAATAATGAGCAATATTAATAAATAAAATTAGTAATAAATAATGAGTACTATTAATAATAAATCTTAAATAATATTGTTAATAAATAATAAATAATATTATTACAAATAATAAGTAATATTGGTAATAGACTATAAATAATTTTAATAATAAATAACAAATAAATTATTCTCATATAAATAATATTTAAGAGTGAAAACAAAATTTTTAGTGAGGCTAACTAATAATGATATGAATATAAAAGACATTTCATCTTAATTCCAATCTATTATTATTTATATCTAATAATGTTTAATAAAAATATTCTATTTATTTATCTAATAAAATACCAATATTTTAAATAATTATTAGTTTAAAAAATATTTGTGTTCACCGAAATTAGTTAATTAAATTAAACAATAATAATAATACTAAAATTAAAAAAATTAGTTCTTACAATAATTTCTCTATTGCTAGAGAAGATCCATGAACATACTCTTTCATACAGGGATACAATAAATAACATGTTAGTCTATCCACGAACATAGCCTTGAATTAACATATAGCACAATATGGATGATCTTCTACTAGGCATAATATTATCTATGACTTCATTGAAAAATAATATCATAAATGCCTAATCAACAATGGTGGCACATTGTCTAACATGCATCAAAACATCCATAAATCTCTTTAATCATAATGAACATATAGTGATTCTAAAGAAAAATCCATAAAGCACAACATTCATTCCAATTCTCATGTCCTAACTCTATCCTCTTCACCTACATACATATCATCAACCCCTACTTTATTCAATCAACCTATCAACATCTAAGAGTCTTGATTTTTAAAAGTAAAAGATTAAGAAAGAAATACTTGATTGATAATCGTTTGATGAAGGATTCTCCTTGCTTAGTGAATATCCTTGAATGTTTGATGGCTCTTTTTTATCCGAAAATAGTCCATTGTTGGTCATCAACATTTCAGCCAAGAGAGAGGAATAAATAAGAGTAGATGAGAAGAGTGGAGGTTGAATAAAAGAAGAATAATAAGAAGATTTTTCTTATTTACCTTTTTGGTGTTCTTTGAATCTTCAATAAAAAAGGGTGGTTTGATCCGTTCGAAAGTTCAACTCTATGTGTTTTAGTGTTATAAAGTGCAGCAATAAAGAATATAGGTTGAATATTAATGGTTTAGAGTGTTTGGGAGTGATTGGAGGTGTTTAGGAGTGGTTTAGGCTTAAAGATATGAAGTGTGTGTTCTTGGTGTTCTTAGTGTTTTTGAGAGAATTTGAGAGGAGATGAATTTCGTGTGTGTTTGTGAGTATGATGGCTGAATGGCTTAGCCTAAGAAGAGCTTTTGGTTATCCAAGAATGAGAGAGAGAGAGTTTCAGTTTTTTTTTTTTTTAAATTCAAATTGAAAAAAAAAAAAAAAAGTGGAGTTGTTTGAGGTATAGGATTGGGTAATGGTGTTTGCTCTTGGAAGGTTTCTTATCCTTCAATGGTGTATAGCTGAACTAGCTATGTTTCAACCAAAGGATGTTGTTTCAGACTATGGTTGGCCAAAAATAGCTATGGAATGGCATAGGATGTTTTGGTTTTATCAACTAGCTAAATGAGTGTTTTAATAGAGCAAAATCTGGAATTTTAATTTGAAGTTTGAACAAGTTTGGATAGAGTGAAGATAGGAGCTTTTTGAGGCATGATAATGGAGTCGAATTACTCAAGGTTGGTGGAGAAGCCAAGATATTCAGCTCATGGTTGTACAAGGCCTGAAATTTGGTGAAGCTTGCTAAAGAAATTCGGCCTTAGTATGAAGTGACAAAGCTGGAAAAAATTTCTAGAATTGAAGCTCAAGAACACTTGGAATTGAAATGGTTTTGGTGCAGAATTTTTGGTCCACTTTGGCATGATTTTTCATCTAGATTTTAAGGGTGTTTGAAGGTCCTGTACTGGTGGTTTTCCATCCTTCATTTTGAAGAAGAACAGAGAAAGTTCCAACTATTCATATGTTCTAACGGGTGGCTTCAAGTTCATGTTTAATGTTGCTAGTTTACTGGAAAAAAAATTCTGGTTTGGCATTGTTTGTAAAGCTACGAAAATTCAAGGAATTCCAGCCTTCATCCTCACATAAGATGGTTGGTTTTCTTGCAAGAGTTGGGTAGGAAAGCTTGCTGCAATTTTCGAAATCAGCCTTGAAAGAAATCTAGAAAATTTTCCAGATTTTTAACTAAAACATGAACAAGAAAAAGATGGAGTTTTAAAGGAATAGCTATGGTGTTTTTTCTTGGAACCTCTACCTATTTTTCCTCCTTAGTTTTGGCCACTCCTATCCCACAAGAGCTGGGATTTTCAAAATTCTAAGCTAGAGAATTATCTCAGAATTTTTATGATTAAAAATAAATTAAAAAATAAAGAGTAGTTTAAATTTCAAAGATGTTAGGACATGGCTAGCAAAATTAATGTACATAAGAATTCTTCTAGAATTATTTTTAGGACAAGACCACGTGGTCGAGACATTACCATTGTATCTTCTTTAAGATAACATTCATATCTTTAAGGAATGTTAGGAAAACAAAAAATTCAACCATGACTATAATAAATATGAATAAAACTTAAGTGATGGAATTTGACCTCAAAACCTTAGAGATTAAATCACAAAGCTCTAACCACTTAACCACAATAACTCTTGTTTTTATTTTCTCAACCAAATATTCTTCTTATCTAAATCTCAAGCCATATTCCTATTTTGACCTCAAGCAAAATTACACTTTTACACTTTCTACTCAACAAGCACGAATAAATCATATAACTTATAAACCGCAATTCTAAGGCACACAAAATCATTCAAAAGATATATTTTATGCATGACGACATGATATGCATCACATCCCCCTTACTCTAGGGAAGGTTTTAGGTGGGGTTTTACATCCTCCCTTCCTTAGAAGAATTTCGTTTCGAAATTCAGGCGTACATTTCTCTCAAGTCAGGATATTTCTGTTTCATCCATTCTTCCGCTTCCCACGTGGCATCTTATGCGTCGGCATGTTGAACTTCAAATCAAAATCCATAGTTATTGGAATTTTGCCCCAGGCTATGATGTAGACCTCAGGTCTCGATCAGAGGCGATACTTGAGGGTACTTCATGCAACTTTACTATTTCCCGTACATATGTCTGAGCTAACATTTTCATAAAGTCCCTTACACTTACGGGGATAAAATGCACTGCCTTTTTTAGTCAATTAACCACTACCCAAATGGCATCATTTTAGGTCTTTAACATGGCCAAGTCGATGACAAATTCCATCACTACCTCCTCCCATTTCCATTTTAGTATTAGCTATGGTTGCAATAATCCAGCTAGCTTCTTGTATATCGTAATGCTCCTATAACACTTTCACCTTTGGTATCTGCTTATTTTGAAAAGTCTTGATGGTTCAATTTAGAGTCTTAATCAACTTCTCTATATAACTCAAAATCAAGTTACAATAGTAAAGGCTCGTCATTACAACATATTTCGCATTAGGATCGCACATCTTTAGCTGAGATATATGAAACACATCTCGTAATCTCCATAAAATGCCTAGTAAGTCCAATCTATAGACGATAGTTCCATCATTCTCTTCCTATCATTCATATAGCTCTTCTGCTGACTCCGAGTCATCTTCAGTCTTTCTCTTGTTACTTTTACCTTGTCCACCTTTTCTTAAACACAAACTTCACCGGATTTGATAATCTGTCTATCTTTTGTTTATCCCTACTATAATGGTACTTGACACGTCTGGCTTTGCATCGCTTCTTATAGGGCCATCCCAATAGAAGATCGGTAATTTCCATTGCAAGCTTACTTTCATACGGCACGCATTCCGTCCATTTATCAACAAAGCCTAGCATACATGCCCTAAACATGTCCTTCAGTATCTGAATAAGTCTTTCTAACTGGCTATCAATTTTGGAGGATATGCTACAATACAGAACTTCTAAGTTGATCCCATTATCTCTAGGAACTTAATCTAAAATCTTGTAGCGAACCTAGGATCCCACTTAGATACAATACTAGATGACATCCCATGCAACCTCTACTTGGGCTAGGGCTATCTTAAAACCACCCCTGATTACTGCTCATTCCAAAAGAACTTTTCTAAACTAAACTTTCACTTACCAAAATTAACGAAAATTTATACCATCTGCACTTTCTAACACCAATTTTGATTGTCTCATGTCCTTAAGGCATTTCAAATACATCGGGTGTTATCTGAAAAGGCACCATAAAATTATCAAAATAGGATTGAAATCCTATGCATCTACTCCATAAGAATTAAAGCCTTTGTCAATCAGTATGACATCACCACCCGTCCTTGGTACCTATTCCCAATGTTAGTTGCAATCTCATGTGTATCTTCTTCTCAAATTCAAACTAAATAATATCCTTATCTCAAGTCTAACTTAGGAGTAACCATATATATCTTTGATAACCAAACTATCCAATATTCTCTAATCTATATAGAGCTTTAAAATTCCAACCTTTTCTTATACCATTATTACTGGGTCTCACAGGCTACAACACCATGCTAGATATCTTTAGTATTCCTTCAACAACGGTTTATAAACCTTCGCTCTTAGTATTATGCTCTACACTTCCTTCACCTTACCTCTTCTAAAATTTAACCATACCCATACAATCTCCAAAAATGTATTATTCTATCTCTATAACCAACTTAACTCCTTACTTCGACAATCAATCCTTGTCTAATATGCTACCATAATCCTCAAAAGAAAACAAGTCAAATACCCTACAAATTTTACTTCTCCATAAAAAATTTCATCTCGCAAATCAAACCTATAGTTCCCTACTTTCTTGCATAATGAGGAATGCTTAAACAATTAATAAGAAAATCTATTACTATTCACAGCTGACAAATTCGACTCTTATGGTCTAGCATAACACTACTCTAATGAATAGCACACTACACAACATATATAGGCTATGCAAAATAAAGACCAAAGAGCATATTCTTTCAAGAGAAATAAAGAATTAACCTAGCACCACGGCTGCATCCGATCTGATGTCCTATTTGCTCAACCAACTTGGTCATCACCTATAGCCTTAACTTATTTCCTCCAATAACTACATTTCCTTAACTGGCTAAATTCAGCAGTAGGGTCTTAATCGGGCCTGTCCAACTATCACGTTAGAAGATCCCTTAGGTTCTATCTCTTGCTCTTCTTTATGCTCTTTTCTCACATCTGGCTATGAGTGCTTTGTTAGCTCATCTTCATGTGTTAAAGGTTTCTTAACGTGACTACTTCTGCCTATTGCTGCAATTTTACACCTAGGTGACATCTTTGATCATCATCCCTATAATTATAGGTTAACAAATGCATACATATGAATGCAAACATATAGTGCAAAGATAACACATATAACTTTTTCTCACTTATTAAACATATGAGAGTATTACATTTTTTTTTCCTTTTTGAAAGAAGTGAAATACTCAAAATCTTTATTCAAAATAAATCATACTTTAACATAAAGAAACTAAATATCGTAGTTGATACCTCTATAGGAATAAGATACTCATAGACAAGAAAGTAAATAAGGTCATGAACTCAATAAACAGATTCCCTAATCAACAAATTGCATCACAAATCTACTAAGTCTTCTCGCTGCTCTAGTCGTCACTCAAGTAGTCGGAAATAGATTCTTCGACCATCCTTCTCTTCTCTTCTTTCAATCTATTCCTAATCCAAACCTAAGTGTACAACCATTAGTTCTACTCTTCCTAGGACTCTCTTCCACCTTTCCTTTTCCTTTGTCTATTACCCCTAAGACTGACTCCCTTAGTACTCTCATACCTGGGTAAGTCTATCCTTTTGAATGGGTCCCTCACCACTAGACTCCTCAAAGTCAAAGCCAAAACGGGTAATGTCAAACTCTCATATTCGTGGACTCTAAGAAGGCACAATTGCCTCCTCCTTCTCCTCATCAGACTCTTCCATCCCACCTTCTATTTCCCTATTAGAATCATCCATCTTTTATCCTCCCTCATCATCAGCATCATTCAGTTCCTCACCTCCCTCATCATTAGCATCCCCTATCTCCTCTTCTTCCTCACCACTTAAGTCAAGATTAGGAGCTTCTTCCTCAATCTCTCTATCTAAGACTAAAAAAACCATTGGTATGGGAGGGTCGACCTCCCACACATCCTCAACACCTCCCTCCAATTTGGGTAACTTTAGTGCAACAACCTCAACCTCCATATTCTCTTCCTTACCATCATTAGGCAGAACAGGGTTGGAAACCTCAATCTCAATCTCACTGTCACTGCTCTCTAATTCAAACCAATCTAACCCAGGTTCGGGTTTCGTGCCTGAAGAGGATAGGTCTACTACAAAAACTAGAGCAGGTGTTCTACCACATATAAAAGGCAAATCTCGGGTAACAGGCGCGAATCGCTTAACTATCCGGCAAATAGGACACATAGATTAGCACTAGAGATTATAAAGCTTAACATAATAAATCCAAATATTGCCAATAGCTACCTAAACCTAAGCTCTTATATCAGTTGTAACACCCCGCTACCTACGTACTCCAAAAGGGGTGGGGATGTCGCCCCGTCCTTAGGATAAGAGGTCTTTATAACTAGGTAATAGAAAAAAATAGAAGGAAATTACTTAATAATAAACTTATTACAATCCAAAACGATGCTTATACAAGTTTTGAACAAATAGATGGTAACTAAATCCTCCAATAAATAAATACATCAAAATAAATCTTCTATGATCATGGCAGCATAAGTAAATTGACCTTCCAAGCAAGATCAACCTGAAGACATAATATAAAAGGTGTGAGAAATATTTCTTAGTAAGTCTTGTGTGTGCTCATGGTATTATTGAAGGTTTAAAATGACAAAAATTATCAAACCAAAAGCATGCTAGCAAAACAAAAAATTTATCTCTGTGATTGAATGGTCATCTTCATACTGATGTAGATGTCTATACAAGGATACTTGAAGCTATTATATCACGTCCTTGTAAATATCAACTGCGTCTCAATCATGCGAAGCCTTTGATCTTCCGAAAGGGTGCCCGTAGCACAACTGGTGAAAGCTTGAAGATTTGGGTTTGCAATACTTTTTTATTATTATTTTTTTATGTGAATGCATCACAGAAGGTCTCTCTATGATTAAAGTTAGGTTTCTATGAATTGGAAAATTTCAAAGAGCCACACCCATGCCATGTATGATGTCCTTTTCATTTCCTATCTCAATTTTCCGAGAAAGAATTGCCAATTGCGTGAAAATAGAAAGTATCCATGCTTTCTGTTATTCTTCACGCAAAACAACAGGGGATCCATCCCGTGTTGTTTTTTATTTTTTGTATTTTATTTAATTAATTAATTAATTTTATTTTTTAAATTCTATTTTACCCTTGGTCTTATTCATTGGGCCAGATAAAATTATTTATTCTTAGGTTTGAACACTCATAAATAATAAATCTTAATTATTTATTTTCTAGGATTTATTAAACAGCGCAATAAATAATTAACAAGCCCAAATAGACCAATATAAAATATCAGGCCTTTTATCTAGTTTTATATCTAGATTAATTTTCTAATTATTCAATCTGAATAATTAATTAATCAATTAAACTAGATAAATATATACTTTCTTTCAAACTTTTTATTTTATTCTAGTCTAATAATAAATTATACTTAAATAAAATAAAATAAAATCCACAATTAGCAAGACCAATTCCTTAACCCAAATCTTTCATGACTTAAGGGCCATTTTGGGGACCAAAAGACACACCCCTTGGCTACTAAAACGACCAAAATACCCCTGCTATATAGCTATATTTTGCATTTTAAATATTTTTTAATATCACCATAAGAAAATATTAACTCCAAGGATAATGCTACGTTAACAAAGTCTTTGACCTATAGGTGTAATAACTAAAATACCCCTCTATGCATTGCTATGCATTTAGAGAGAAAGAGTGTACTAACAACCCACAATTTGCATTTATTGACCCAAGAATAATGCTCTCTAATAGACATCTACCATCCTTAGACCTTTAGCTCAATGGTCCACGACTCCTAGAATGTTTCCACTTTCTAAGAGAGCTACTCTAAAGTAAACATACAAGTCATGTTCTCCAAGACCCTGGATAATTAGATCATTTGAACAGTCACAAGGGGCGATATAGCACAGATGCTATCTTGTACAAGTCTGTCTTAACTAACTAATCACATTTACCCAACATACAAGTATATCGACACTACGAAAGAACACCAACTACAATATATCAAAGTATATACTTCTAGTTTTGTCAAACCACAAACTCATATTCAAGCGATAGAGTATTAGTCCACGTTGTAGCAGTAATGGTTTGGGTTTCTTTTAAATAGAACTTTTAGAAATCACTATTACATGTCCTGTTCTACGTATTCGAAATATGCTCATGCTATAAAATGAATGGACTACTCACTAGCTAAAGGTAAGTCATTCCCCATTTAGAATTTATAACACAATAACTTGTACATGATGAAATTTCCATTCTCATCAATCGGTTAAGAAAACAAACATTTATGTGTTAAGTAACCTGTGATCCATACCATACTTGAAAGACTACCATTCACATGGATCACTTACTTAAACACAATGGGTCCTTTCCAAACAAAAATTATGCATAAATAAGGTGTAAATTAACAAACAAATTTTGAGAATAAATTCTTTTATTAATAAATTCGATAATTACATCAGATAAATTAGTCTAGAGGGTATATATTCCAACAATCTCCCACTTGCACTCTAAGACTAAGAAAGTCCATTGGTGCCTACCCCTATAGCGTCTAAATGTCTCTTGAAGACTCTTTCAGCTAAACGCTTGGTGAATGGATCTGCTAGGTTATTCTTCGAGGCTATCTATTCCATCACCAATTTCCGTCTTTGAATAAAATTCTGGATCAGATGGTACTTCTTCTGGATTTGCTTCCACTTCTTGTGGTTCCTAAGTTCTTTGGATTGCGAGACTACTCCAGAGTTGTCGCAATATACTACAACCGGTCTGTCTATCTGTGGCATAACTCCAAGTTCTGAAAGGAACTTCTGGAGCCAGACTACTTCCTTGGATGCTTCCGAAACTGGCACATACTCAGCTTCCATGGTTAAGTCAGCAACACAAGATTGCTTGATACTCCTCCATGAAATAGCTCCTCCAGACAAGGTGAAGACATATCCACTAGTGAATTTTCTCTCATCCTTATCTGCTTCAAAATATAAGTATGTGTATCTAGTAAGAACCAAGTCGTCAGCCCTGTAAACCACTATATAATCTTTCATACCATTGAGGTACTTAAGAATATGCTTTATAGCTTGCCAATGAACCTCCTCAGTGTTTGACTGATATCTGCTAACTACGCCTACGGTAAAGCAGATATTTGGCATAGTGCACAGTATGGCATTCATGAGCCTTCCCACAGCCAAAATATAGAGAATCCTACTCATCCTGTCTTTTTTCTCTTGAGACTTAGGACAGTCTTTAGAATAAAAAGACAACCTATGTCTGCAAGGGATTAAAGCTCCCTTGCATGAGTCCCTGCTAAACATAGATAGCATCTTGTCAATGTATGTCATTTGGGATAATCCTAACATTCTCTACTTCCTATTTCTAAGAAGCTTAATCCCAAGACTGTAATTGGCTTCTCCCTAACTCCTTCATACTAAATTGACTAGACAGCCAAACCTTAGTAGATGATAATATGTCTATATCATTCTCAATGAATAGAATGCCATCCACATATAGGACATGAGTAGTATAATTCTGATCTTGGTTCTAGCTTGTCTCCCTTGATCAGTACATAAACTAGACAGCCACATATCATGAGATGATTTAGACTTAGCTTACACCCAGTCCATATCTCATTAGGCATCTTAGGTACTGACTTGGAAGGCACCAAGTTCAAAATGTATGTCGTTGTTTCTAAGACATATCCTCAAAAAGAGACCGAAAGAGTAGCATGAGACATCATTCCTCGGACCATTTTTATTAATGTTCTATTCCTTCTCTTAGCTACTCCATTATGCTGGGGTGTACTCAGCGCAGAGAGCTGGGATACTATCCTATAATGTACCATGTAATCCTTGAACTCACCGAGGAGGTACTCTCCACTACGATCCGATCATAAGGTTTTTATCAATTTACCTATCTGACGCTCCACTTCAGCCTTAAACTCTTTAAACTTGTCAAAGGAGTCAAACTTACATCTTATCAGGTAACTATAACCAAATCTTGTACAATCATCCATGAAAGTGATGAAGTACTCAAAACCCCCTCTAGCTTGAGTAGACAAAGGACCACACACATCAGTATGAACAAGGCCCAATATCTCCTTGGCTCTATCAGCCTTTTGGGTGAACGACCTTTTGGTCATTTTTCCTATAAGGTAAGATTTACACTAAGGCCAACTTTCCAATCTTAATGAGTCCAAGGTCCCATCATGGATTAACTTCTGAATCTTGATTGAGTTAATACGACCCAACTTTAGATGACAAAGATATGAGCCATTAGCATTAGTCTTTCTCTTCTTACTTAAAGGTTCAAATTGACCATTATTTATTTGATTGTTTGTAGGATTTAAAAAGAATAAGTTTCCATACATGTGCCCTATACATAAAACTTTTCCATTTCTACTGATAGTAATACTAGAATGGAAAGAAAGAGAATATTCAAGATTTATTAGCTTTGCAACTGAAATCAAATTCTGTCTAAAATTGGGTACATATAAAATATCCGTTAATATAACTACTTTATTACAATAAAAAATAAGATCTAGCTCTCCCACTGCAAGGGCCTATACTCTTGCTCTATTTCCTACTCGCAGTCCATGCTCACCCTTCTGGACACTTCTTATCTTCCTAAACCCCTACAAGGAACTACAGATATGATCAGTGGCACCAGAATCAACAATCCAAGTGGAAGTTGATCTAACCATTGAAATTGAATCTAGATAAAGAACAATACCTATAGGGTTTTTTCTTGGCCTGAAGTTCTGGACACTCCTTTTTTCAATATCCCTTCTGCCTGCATTTAAAGCATTTACCTTTGGGCTTGTTCAGCTGGTTCTTAAGCTCAACCGGTGCATTTCTCTTCTTCTTCTTGAACTTCCTAGGCTTTGGCCCAGTTCTAGGAGAAAAAGTCCTAGCAATCATAGCATTGGACTGTGGCTTCATGACCTTCTCTATCACCTGGAGCTCTTTCTCCTAGAGCTCTTTCATTACCTCAATTAAACTCATGTTTAACTTATACATGTTATAGTTCAACTTGAACTGAGTAAAAGAGCCGGGCAAAGATTCGAGAACCATGTCCACTTGGCTCTCGGGGTTAATAACAACCCTTACGACTTTCGCTTCCTTAAAAGCAATAATCATTTTGAGCATATGCTCCATAACTGATGGTCCCTCAGCCATCTTAGTGTTTATGATCATCCTAAGGGCTTTCTGCCTTGAGAGCCGACTCATGACTAATGATTGGCTAATATCGTATGCAGTTGCCATGTGCTCGTGTTTTGACTGGGGCACATTAGACATAGAGACCAACATGTAGTATTGAGCTATTTCGTTGGCCTTCTTCCATGCTTTCTCAACCTCACGCTCCTCAGCGGTAGAACCCTCCCTGATAACAGGGCAGGTTTCAAAAAAGACATACTTATACTCCTCAACAGTGAGTATTATGTCCAAGTTCCTTTTTCAGTACACATAATTTAGACCCTTTAGCTTATTCTCATGGAGAACAACAGCCAAATGACTAAAAGAACCTCCACCAATCATTCAGAAAAATCAAAAAATAAAAGAAAAATTAGTTTGTGAAAAATAAAATAATTTGTGACTTTTTCCTCATGTTAAGTCCAATAATAGTTAACCCCATCACTATTATCTTTAATATGATTAATTTGGCTCTTAGAAAAACTGACATAGTTTCTTGGAAAGATTAAAAGTTTCCTAAACTAAGTGTATTAACCACCACAAATTAATTTCCTTTCTAAGAAATAATTTAGAGATAACTCCATCGTGGGATGACCGTTTCTTCTCATTTCCTATGGACATTCCTCGTACTATAACCTCCAACGTAGGCTGGCCGATCGTAGCACGTGTCTCGGGTTATTAATTACATCCATCCATTAGTTCTAGATCCTTGTGGTATTCCCATCCTATACGGGTTCACTCCAAGGGTGAAGCGAGAGAACATACGATCTCTAATGAGGATTGTGATAGAAGCTGTTAGGCCGTTGAAACCCTTCGCCCACTTAATATTTTAAAATAAGGGTTTTTTCTTAGAAAATATCTTTTAAAATTTTCAAATTTTCTTTTAACTCAAAATAAAATATCTAAACCCATAAAAATTTCTATGTTAAGGTTTAAACCCTTTGAGAATTTTTTCCATGGATTAAATTTATTTAAGTTAATAAACTTAATAATTTCAAAAAATTTCAATAAAACTTTCGAGAGATTTTGATCTCAAAATTAATTTGACAAAAACAATTTTCCTTGTTAAAATTCAATCAACATGGTTTTCTATTTTAATTCACAAAAATATCTAAATCTAAAATATTTTCTATGTCAAGGACAAAATCCTTTGAGAAAATATCCAAGAATTAATTTTTGTTCGAATTAAAATTAACCATTTGATTTAAGAAAAATGTTTTTCTTTGTCAAAAATTTTCAAAGACTTTGATCTTTGAGAAAACATGCATATATAGGGTACAAAAAAAAAAAAAAAAAAAAAAACAAGCATGCTCAAAAACTGTAAACGTTTTCATGCTTTTCTATTCTTTTAACCTGAGTGTCCAAATAATAGAATTAAATGCATTAATTAATTAATGGCCTTGTTTAATCCTGAAATGTTTTTTACTATTATTTTTTATGTAAAATATTCAAAGAATATTAACTATTGCAATAAAAATAACTTTGCCTGGTATGAGACTAAGAACCCAAAAAAAAATATTCGGGTCCAGTGCACCCGCCACACTAGATCATAGCCCATGAGAAAACCCATGGGCCGAGATCCGGGTAGGTACCTGCGACTCACCCGCACCCGTCCCACTACCACGGTCAAAATCATTGACCGCAGCAGCTCCAATTTGCAAATTGGAGAGATACTTCCTCGCTGAACGCTTCTGCGAGGAAAGATTCCTTGTTGGGTAGAAGTTGCGCGTGGCTTGGAGCCGCGGCTCAATAGCTCCTCTCTCATCCACAGTGGCTTGACTCCGGTTTGCTCGACTCAGCTCCTTTTGGCTGCTACAGTACCTTCTTCTCCAGAGTTTCCTCTGCATTCTGCGTTTCATTTTTTTCACCGTTTGCGATCAAAACTCATCCAAACAACCACATATGCCCTTAAAAACACTGGGCTTACACGATGTCTATGAAAGCAATCAAAATACAATGTTCCTATGCTTCCACTCGCAAAGCTTACAGTGAAACTACCCATTACAGTAAACACGAAGGATCCCAAAAAAAATCCAAAACAAAAATTTTCTTTTTTTAGTTAAGCCTAACATGCTTCCTACATTTGCCAAACCATGGCTTTGATACCAATTGAAAGTTTAAAAAGGAAAAAATCATCAAACCGAAAGTATGAGAGCAAAATGAAAAATTTACCTCTGTGATTGAATGACCATCTTCGCACCAATGTAGATGTCTTTACAAGGGTGCTTGAAGCTATTGGATCATATTCTTATAAACGTCGACTGCGTCTCATTCACACTAAGCCTTTGATCCTCCGACATGGTGCCCATAGTACAGTCAATGAAAGCTTGAAGATTTGGGTTTGCAATATGTTTTTTTTTTTTTTTTGGGTTTCTGTGAATTGGAAATTTTCAAGGAGCCACACCCACACCATGCATGATGTCCATTTCATTTCCTATCCCAATTCTCCAAGAGAGAAGTGCCAAGTGCGTGAAAACAGAAAGCATCCATGCTTTCTATTATCCTTCATGCAAAACAACACAACATGCATTAATTAATTAAGTAATTAATTTAACATTATTTTATCCTTGGTCTTATTTATTGGGTAAGATAAAATTATTTATTCTGGAACTTGAACACCTATGAATAATTAACAAGCTAATAATTAAACAGACTAATAAATAATTAACAAGCCCAAATAGACCAATATAAAATATCAGACCTTTTATCTAGTTTTATATCTAGATTAATTTTCTAATTATTCAATCTGGGCCTTGGGCCCTGAATAATTAATTAATTAATTAAACTAGATAAATATATACTCTCTCTGGGGCCTTTTATTTTATTCTAATCGAATAATAAATTAGACTACTTAAATAAAATAAAATAAAACTCACAATTAGCAAGACCAATTCTTTAACCCAAATCTTTCATGACTTAAGGGTCATTCCGGGGACCAAAAGACACATCGCTTTGGCTACTAAAATAACCAAAATACTCATACTATATAAATAGCTATATTTTACTTTTTAAATATTTTCTAATATTACCATAAGAAAATATTGACCCCAAAGATAATGTTGCGTTAGCAAAGTCTTCGACCTACAGGTGTAATAACTAAAATATCCCTCTATGCATCGCCGTGTAGAGAGGAAGAGTGTACTAACACCTCCCTAATAGACATCTACCATCCTTAGACCTCTAGTTCAATGATCCACGACTCCTGGAATATTTCCACTTTCTAAGGAAGCTACCTTAAAGTAAACATCCAAGTCATGTTTCCTAAGGCCCTAGATAATTAGATCAATTGAACGGTCACAAAGGGCGATATAGCGCAGATCTTGTACAAGTCTGTCTTAACTAACTAGTTACATAAACCCAACACACAAGTACATCAGCTCTACGAAAGAACCCCAACTACAGTATATCAAAGTATATGCTTCTAGTTTCATCGGACCACCAACTCATACTCAAACGTTAGAGTATTAATCCATGCTGTAGCAGTAATAATCTAAGTTTCTTTTAAATAGTACTTTTAAAAACCACTATTATAGGTCTTGTTCTACGTGTTCAAAATATACTCATGCAATAAAGTGAGTGGACTACTCACTAGCTATAGGTAAGCCATTCCCCATTTGGAATTATAACACAATAACCTATACATGATGAAATTCTCATTCTCATCAATCAGTTAAAAACAAACATTTATGTGTTAAGTAACTCATGATTCATATCTTACTATGAAAGACCACCATTCACATAGATCACTTAAACACAATGGGTCCTTTCCAAACGAAAATCGTGCACAAATAAGATGTAAATTCATAAACGAATTTTGAGAATAAATCCTTTTACTAATAAATTCAATAATTACATCAAAGAAATTAGTTTAGAGGACATATATTCCAACAATTTCAGGAAAAACAGTTCATGCATGTAAGTTTTGAACAAGTGACAACAAAGAGTCTGCAAGTCTAGAAATTTGTCTTTGATCACAGAATGGTGTATTATCAGCATTTGTAAAGTAAAAGTGCTCGAATTTTAAAGAAATAACCACTAAAATAAACTTTTATATGAAACCATACATCATGAATGGATATGGCACCATACATTGTGCACCATGACAAAAGAACAGTTAGGATGCCACACATTGTACATCATGACAAAAGAATGATCAGGATGCCACACTTTGTCCATGATGATACAAGGTGTGTGTATAGTCCATCGGGTGAGATACTCTTCCATCTCTGCACACATACTTACCTGTTGTCTACTCCAAAAATAAACAATCCACCTGAACTGTATTACTAGCCCGAACCAGCCTAACCAACATGAACTATCATCTTGTCTAGGCAGGGTTCACCCCTCAGAGGTGGCCTCCTACTGAGAGACATACCCAATCCTTCAAAAACTAGTCCTAGTAGTCTACCCTTATTGAGTACCCAACATTGTATTTGTCCCTTTTGGAAAAAGAAGAATCATCCAATGTGTTTCCTTTGAAATAGCAATTATGATTTTCAAAATTCTTGTCAAAGTTGTATTTGTTCACAAACATCTTTATGCAAAGACTTATCTAATCTCTTACTTTTTCCTTGATACAAAATCCTTCCAAGATGGTTCAAGGCACACTAGCCCTACCTGGAGTAAATATAGGGTATAAGTCCCAATATCCAGACAACACTTGCTTAAATAAATAACTCTTAGTGCTTAAGCTCAACTAGTTATAACAACATCCAATTATGACATCAAAGCCTTAAGCTCTAACATTAATTGAAAAGCATTTTATAGAATAAGATGAATTTGATAAGTCAAAATAATATAGGTGTTATAAATAATAAATAACAAATTATAACCATATTTATTTATTAACAAACAATAATAATTATAGATAATATTAATAGTAAATAAAATTAGTAATAAGTACTATTAATAATATATCCTAAATAATATTGGTAAAAAAATAATAAATAATATTATTAACAAAAAATATGTAATATTAATAATAGATTATAATTAATTTTAATAATAAATAATAAATAATAATAATAAATAATTCTAATAATAATTAGCAATAAGATTTTTTTATTACAAACGTATATATGAGTGCAAATAAAAGTTTTTGTAAGGCTAACTAATAATAATAATTTCAATATAAAAGACATTTTATATTAATTAATTCTAATATATTATTACTTATATTAAATAATGCTCAATAAAAATATTACTATTTATTTATCTAATAAAATTAACAATATTTTAAGTATTTATTAACTCTAAAAGTACTTATTGTTTGCCGAAATTAGTAAATTAAATTAAATAATAATACTAATTATATTAAAAATAATATTATTAGTAATACTAATAATAATAAAAGTAGTTCTAACAACAATTTTTAATTACCTAGTGAATTACTAGTACAAAAATTTATATACACTCATTCACATATATATCCAATAGATAACATGTTGATTTATCCAAAAATAGTCTTGTAATAATATACATCACAACAAGGGTGATAATCTACTAGCAATAATATTATCTAGAGATTTATTGACAAAAATAACATCATGAAGGCATAATCAAACAATGATAGTATAATATCCATCATACATCAAAACATCCATACCAGAGACATACAACCCTTAATCATAATGACCATACAATTATCTCAAAGCATAATCCAACAACAGCTCTTAAGCCTCAATATTCATTTCAATCTTTATGTCTTAAAATTATTCCCTTCACCCACATTCATATCTCCACCCCATCATTATTCGATCATCTTATTGAATCCAACATCTTGAAGCCTTGAGTTTGAAAATTTAAGAAGAAGGACTGGAAGAAATACTTGTTTGATGATAGTTAGAGTTGAAGATGTTGTCTTGTCCAATGAAGGTCCATGAGTGCTTGAAGAGTCCTTCCTTGATTGAAGTTGTTTGGATGTATGCCCTCTTAGACTAGGTTTCTAATGTAAAATTTGAATGTTTTAATAAAAGAATTTGTTTTAAGAAATTGTTTGTGAATTTACAATTTTATTTGTGCACAATTACGTTAGGAAAAGACCCATTGTGTTTAAGTAAGTGGTCAATGTGAATGGAAGTCTTTCACAGTAATGTATAGATCATGGGTTACTTAACACATAAACATTCGTTCTTAACCGATTGATGAGAATGGAAATCTCATCATGTCTAAGTTATTATTTTGTGAATTCTAAATGGGGAATGGCTTACCTTTAACCAGTGAGTAGTCCACTCACTTCATGACATAAGCGTATTTCGAATACATAGAACAGGACTTGTAGTAGTGGTTTCTAAAAGTACTATATGGTAGAAACCTAGACTACTACTGCTACAGTGTAGACTAGTACTCTACGACTTGAGTATGAGTTGGTGGTCTGATGAAACTAGAAGCATATACTTTGATATGCTATAGTTAAGGTTCTTTCGTAGGGCCAATATACTTGCATGTTAGGTTTGTGTGACTGGTTAATTAAGACAGACGTGTACAAGATTGTTTCTATACTATACTGTCCCTTGTGGATGTCTGAATAATCTAAATATCCAAGGCCCTGGAAAACATGACTTGGATGTTTGCTTTAAGGTAGCTCCCTTAGAAAGCGAAAACAATCCAGGAAGTTGTAGATCATTGGACTAGAGGCCTAAGGATGGTAGATGTCATTTAGAGAGGTGTTAGTATACTTCTTCCTCTCTAAATGTACGTTGATGTATAGAGAGGTATTTTAGTTATTACACTTGTAGGTCAGAGACTTTGCTAATGCAGCACTGTCCTTGGGGTCAATATTTCCTTATGGTGACATTAGGAAATATTTAAAATGCAAAATACAGTTATTTATACAGTAAGGATATTTTGGTTATTTTAGTAGCCAAGGCGGTGTGCCTTTTGGTCCCCAGTATAAACCATGAGTCCTAATTAAATATAGGCTAAAGAATTGATCTTAAATTAAACGAAATTTATTTTATTTAAGTAGCCTAATTTAATTATTGGACTAGAATAAAATAAAGGTCCATGGAGAGGGAATTAATTAAATTAGTTTAGTGAGTCAATTAATTATTCAGGGCTTTGGCCTAGTTTGAATAATTAAAGATTAACCTGGGACTAAACTAATATAGGCTTATTAATTGGACTAGTTTACTTGGGCTAGAAAATTAATTATTAATTGGGCCATTAGGGTGGTTCTAATTAGAATAATTAATTAAGCCTAAAAGGTTAAACTAAGAGTCCAATGGCCCAGTCCAGTTTAACCTAGGCTTTTATTTAGGTTAAATAAGAGGATTGGAAACAACGTTATTGGAAGAACATACACTCTCTGAGACGGCTTCTTCTCTGTGAAAAGCCAGACGTCTCTCTCTCTCTCTCTCTCTCTTTAGAAAAAAGGTTCATTAGTTTGTAGTTGTTCACCAAACGGATTTAGGCAGGTCATACACTGGAAGATCGAGAGATTAGCATTCACCTACATGCAAAAACGGAGTAGGAGGCTTGCAGGAAACGCACCAGAGGCTTCCACCAGCGTACCTACCCCGGCGGCACACATTCTGGTACAGTCAATTATTAGAACGAGGAAAAGAGGTAAAATTTTTTAAAACCTCAGAACCTGTACAGAAGGCAATCGGCACCGGCTAGGACTGCTGAAGTCGGCGCCAGCTCTGTTCGGTTTCCCCTGTTCTTAGTTTTTTCTAGTTTTTTTTTGTTCTCACTTCCACTGCGTGCCCTGTGTTTTTCGCTTTCCGTGCTATCAATTGGTATCAGAGCATGAAGGTTTTGTGAAAACATAGGAAGCATGCATCTAGATGAATAAAAATGGACACATGTGTGATTAAAATTGTGATCCTTCGCTGTTTATGGTATGGATAGATTCTCTGTTAAACTTCGCGGGTGGAGGTATTGGAGATTTGTAATTTACTGTTTTTCTTAGCAAATCGTGTAAGCCTAATGTTTTATGGGTATAGGTGATTGTTTGTTTTGGTTGATTTTATTGTATTTGGTTTGAAATCAGAGAGCCATCGATGCCGTAAGCTGTGCAGAAAAATAGGAGAAATTCATTGAAGAAATTCACAGAAAAAAACTGCATGATCAGGCATCCAAACCGGGACCGGTGCCAGCTTGGGGTGCTGGAACCGGCACTAGCTAGGGTCTGGAAGGCTGGTCCGCGTGCTGGTTTCTTATAGCTCCTGGTTCTGTGCGGCGGGTGCAGTGGACCACAATGCAGATAGGGTGTATGATCCAATGTGGCGGGTGCAGTGGACCATGGAGAAATTTTTTATTTTTTTTCCTTGTAATTTTTCTTGCATTTTCTTTTGGTTTTGGGGTCCATACTAGGCGAAGTTAATATTTTTGCAATAGTTAATATTCAAGGAATATTTTTGCATGACAAATATTAGTAAAAGGATTTTAGGATTAAATAAGACCATTAATTAATTAATTAATGTATTTAATTCTATTATCTGGGCACTTAGGTTTAAAAATAGAAGAGCATGAAAACGTATACTATATTTTAGCATGCTATTTATTTTTGGTATCTATGTGCACGTTTTCTCAAAATCCAAAGTCTTTGGGGATGTTTTGACAAGGAAAACATTTTTTCTACAAATTAAATGGTTATTTTAAATTGAACAAAAATAAATCCTTAGATATTTTCTCAAAGGATTTAATCCTTGACATGGAAAATATATTGAATTTAGATATTTTTGTAAGGTTAAAATAGAAAGCCATTTTGTTTTAGTTTGGCACAAGAAAAATTATTTTGTCAAATAAACTTGAGACCAAAGTCTTTAGAAAGTTTTAATTGGAAAATTTTTGAAATTATTAAGTTTTTAACTTAAATAAAATTAGTCCATGGGAAAAACTCTTAAAGGATATAAACCTCGACATAGAGATTTTTATGGATTTAGACATTTTATTTTTGAGTTAAGGGAAAACTTAATGGAAATTTTCAAAAGGATATTTTTCAGAAAACCCTTGTTTTAAAAGATTAAGTGGGAGAGGGGTTCCAACAGCCCCACGACTTCCATCACGATCCTTATTATAGATCGTGGGTCCCCTCGCGTCACCCTAGGAGTGAACCCGTATAGGATGGGGATACCACAAGGATCTAAATCTAATAGAGGGCTATAATTAATAATCCGAAGCACGTACTATGATCGGTCAGCCCCTCGTTGGAGGTCATAGTGCGAGGCATGTCCATAGGAAATGAGAGGAAACGGCCATCCCCTCGATGGAGTTATCTTCTAGATCATTACCTAGAAGGAAAATTAATTTGTGGTGGTTAACACACTTAACTTAGGAAACTGTTAATCTTCCCAATAAGCTATGTCAGTTTCCTAAGAGCTAAATTGATTATTATCTGTTTTGATAATAAGGATAAAGTGTACATATTTGTTTTGTTTTCACAAATTAAATTTTTTTTCTTTTATTTTTTGATTTTTCAGAAATAGTGGGAGGTTCTTTTAGTCCATTAGCCGTTATTCTCCGAGAGAATAAGTTAACGAGACCAAACTATGTGGACTGGAAGAGGAACCTAGACATAATACTCATAGCAGAGGAGCATAAGTATGTCCTGTATGAAACCTGCCCTATTATCAGGAAGAGTTCCACCGCCAAGGAGCGTGAGGCTAAGAAGGCATGGAAGAAGATCAACGAGATGGCTCATTGTTACATGTTGGCCTCCATGTTTATTGTGCTCCAATCCAAATATGAGCACATGACCACTGCGTATGACATAACTCAATCACTACCCACGATGTTCGCAAATAAGAGTCGACCCGCAAGGTAGGAAGCTCTTTAAACTATCACTAACACTAAGATGGCTGAGAGAGCATCAGTCAAAGAGCATATACTCAAGGTGATTGCTGCTTTTGAGGAAGCAGAAATCTTAGGGGCTGTCATTAACCCCGAGAGCCAAGTGAACATGGTTCTCGAATCTCTACCGAGTTCCTTTACTCAGTTCAAGTTGAATTCAACATGAACAAGTTAAACATGGGTTTAACTTAGTTGATGAAGGAGCTCCAGATGGCAGAGAAGGTCATGAAGCTACAATCTAAGGCTATGATTGTCAAGGCTTCGTCCTATAGAACTGGGCGTAAGCCCAGGAAGTTCAAGAAGCAGAAGGGAAACGCAGCGGCCTAGCCCAAGACCCAGCCCAAAGAAAAACCCAAGGGCAAGTGCTTCAAATGTAGATTGAAGGGACACTGGAAAAATGAGTGTCCGGATCTTCAAGCCAAGAAAAACCCCACAGGTAATGTTTTCTATCTAGAGTCTATATTAATGGTTGGATCAACTTCCACTTGGATTGTTGATTTAGGAGCTACTGATCACATCTGTAACTCCTTCTAGGGGTTTAGAAAGATTAGAAGACTCCAAAATGGTGAACATAGATTACTTGTGGGAAATAGAGCACAAGTTTGGGCCCTTGCAGTGAGAGAACTGGATCTTATTTTTAATTGTAATAGAATTGTAGTTTTGAAAGATATTTTATATGTACCTGGATTTTGACATAATTTGATTTCGGTTGCAAAACTAATAAATCAAGGATATTCTATATTTTTCCATTCTGGTATTTCTATCAGTAGAGATGGAGAAATTTTATGTATTGGGCACATGTATGGAATTTTATTTTTCTTAAACCCCATTAACAATCAATTAAATAACGCTCAATCTGAACCTTTAACAAATAAGAGAAAGACCAATGTCAATGACTCTTATCTTTGGCATCTAAGGTTGGGTTATATCAACTCAACTAGGATTCAGAGGTTGATCCATAATGGGCCCTTAGGCCCATTGAGATTGGAAAGTTGGTCTCAGTATGAGTCCTGCCTGATGGGAAAGATAACCAAAAGGTCATTTACCCCAGAGGCGGATAGAGCTAAGGAGGTATTGAGTCTTGTTCACACTGATGTGTGTGGTCCCCTGTCTACAATAGCTAAAGGAGGTTTTGAGTACTTCATCACTTTCACGGATGATTGTACAAGGTTTGGTTATGTTTACCTGATGAGACACAAGTCTGACTCTTTTGACAAGTTTAAAGAGTTTAAAGTTAAAATGGAGCATCAGATAGGTAAATTGATCAAGACTTTACGATCAGATCGTGGTGAAGAGTACCTCCTTGGTGAATTCAAGGACTACATAGTACATCATGGGATAGTATCCCAGCTCTCTGCTCCGGGGACGTCCCAGCAAAATGGAGGAGCTGAAAGAAGGAACAGAACATTGATGGAAATGGTCCAAAGCATGATGTCTCATGCTACTTTTCCAGTGTCTTTTTGGGGATATGCCCTAGAAACAGCGGCATATATTCTGAACTTGGTGCCTTCCAAGTCAGTACCTAGGACTCCATATGAGATGTGGATTGGGCGTAAGCCAAATCTAAATCATCTCAAGATATGGGGTTGTCCAGCTTATGTACTAGTCAAAGGAGACAAGTTAGAACTAAGATCAGAATTATACTATTTTGTTGGGTATCCAAACGGGACAAATGGTGGTGACTTTTATCATCCTAAGGAGCAGAAAGTACTGGTTAGTACCAATACTAGATACTTAGAGGATGATCAGAGTACTTCCACAAAAGGTTCAACTAGATTGGAGCTGGAGGAGAAGTTATCTTCGGAAGCAACTTCTTCTGACCCGATTGTGAAACAAGAAAAGGCACAGCGTCAAGAGCCTGTACATATGAAGCCTCGTTGTAATGGGAGAGTATCAAAGGTTCCAGAGAGATGGAATGGAGAAGCTTTCGAGCTGATCTCCGACTATCAGGAACAAGACCCCACTAGATACGAGGAAGCTATTGCTGATGCCGATGCAAATCTGTGGTATGAAGCAACGAAAATCAAGATTGAGTCTATGTATCTCAATCAGGTTTGGGATCTTATAGCTTCACCTAAAGGGATAAAACCCATAGGGTGTAAGTGGGTATACAAGAGAAAGAGGGGAGTAGATGAGAAGGTGGAAACCTTCAAAGCTAGGCTTGTGGCGAAAGGGTATACTCAGAAAAAGGGAATCGATTATGAGGAAACATTTTTCCTGGTGGCCATGCTTAAGTCCATTCGTATCCTCCTTACCATCGCATATCATTATAACTACGAGATATGGCAAATGGATGTCAAGACGGCATTTTTAAATGGCCATCTTAGTAAAAACATCTATATGTCCCAACAGGAATGCTTTGTTGCTAAAGGCCAAGAGCATACGGTTTGCAAGCTTAAGAAGTCCATTTATGGACTTAAGCAGGCATTGGGAGTATGGAACATTCGTTTTGACAAAAATTGTAAATTCTTATGGTTTTATTCAAAACGAGGATGAACCATGCGTGTACAGGAAACTTAAAGGCATTAATGTGGTTTTTCTTGTCTTGCATGTGGATGACATTCTACTCATTGAAAATGATGTAAGATCATTGTCATTTACAAAGGTTTGGCTGTCTAGTCAATTCAGTATGAAGGACTTGGGAGAAGCCAGCTACATTCTCGGGATTAGACTTCTTAGAAATAGAAAGTAGAGAATGTTAGGATTATCCCAAGTGGCATATATTGACAAGATGCTGGCCAGGTATCGTATGAACTTATACAAGGGAGCTCTAATCCCTTACAAACATGGGTTGTCACTTTTTTCAAGGGACTGTCCTAAATCTCAAGAAGAAAATGATAGGATGAGTAGAATTCCCTACGCTTTGGCTGTGGGAAGTCTCATGTATGCCATTCTGTGTATTAGGCCAAATATCTGCTTTGCTGTTGGCTTGGTTAGCATATATCAGCCAAACCCTGGGGAGGTTCATTCGCAAACTGTAAAGCATATACTCAAGTACCTCAAGGGAACAAGAGATTATATGTTGGTTTATAGGGCAAATGACTTGGTTCCTACAGGATACACAGACTTAGACTTCCAGCTAAATAAGGATGAGAGAAAATCCACTACTGGATATATCTTTACCTTGTCTGGAGCAGCTATTTCATGGAAGAGTATCAAGCAATCTTGCATTGCTGACTCAACCATAGAAGCTGAGTATGTGGCAACTTTGGAGGCATCCAAGGAAGCAGTCTAGCTCTGGAAGTTCTTTTCAGAACTTGGAGTCGTGTCACACATGGACAGGTCGATTGTGATATATTGGGATAACACTGGAGCAGTATCGCAATCCAAAAAACCTCGGAACCACAAGAAGGGGAAGCACAATGAGAGGAAGTACCACCTGATCCGGGATTTCATCCAGAGATGGAAAGTCGTGGTGGAACAAATTACCTCCGAGAACAATCTAGCAAATCCATTCACCAAACCTTTGGCTGAGAGAGACTTCAAGAGACACTTAGACGCCATAGGGGTGGGCACCTACAGATTTACTTAGTCTTAGAGTGCAAGTGAGAGATTGTTGGAACGTATGCCCTCTTAGACTAGGTTTCTGACGTAAAAATCAAATGTTTTAATAAAAGAATTTATTTTCAAAAATTGTTTGTGAATTTACAATTTTATTTATGCACAATTACATTTGAAAAAGACCCATTGTGTTTAAATAAGTGGTTCATGTGAATAGAGGACTTTCACAGTAAGGTATGGATCACGAGTTACTTAACACATAAACATTCGTTCTTAACCGATTGATGAGAATAGGAACCTCATCATGTCTAGGTTATTATGTTGTGAATTCTAAATGGGGAATGGCTTACCTTTAGCCAGTGAGTAGTCCACTCACTTCATGACATAAGCATATTTTGAATACGTAAAACAGGACATGTCGTAGTGGTTTCTAAAAATACTATATGGTAGAAACCTAGACTACTACCGCTACAATGTAGACTAGTACTCTACGACTTGAGTATGAGTTGGTGGTCTGACGAAACTAGAAGTATATACTTTGATATGCTATAGTTGAGGTTCTATTGTAAGGCCAATATACTTGCATGTTGGGTATGTGTGACTAGTTAGTTAAGATAGACTTGTACAAGATAGTTTCTATACTATATCGCCCCTTGTGGTTATCTGAATGATCTAAATATCCAGGGCCCTGGAAAAACATGACTTGGATGTTTGCTTTAAGGTAGCTCCCTTGGAAAGCGGAAACAATCCAAGAAGTCATGGATCATTAGACTAGAGGCCTAAGGATGGTAGATATCATTTAGAGAGGTGTTAGTACACTTCTTCCTCTCTAACTGTACGTCAATGTATAGAGGGGTATTTTAGTCATTACACCTGTAGGTTGGAGACTATGCTAACGCAACACTGTCATTGGGGTTAATATTTCCTTATGGTGATATTAAGAAATATTTAAAATGCAAAATAAAGCTATTTATACAGTAAGGATATTTTGGTTATTTTAGTAGCCAAGGCAGTGTGTCTTTTGGTCCCCAGTATAGACTGTGAGTCCTAATTAAATACGGGCTAATGAATTGATCTTAAATTAAACGAAATTTATTTTATTTAAGTAGCCCGATTTAATTATTGGGCTATAATAAAATAAAGGTCCATGGAGAGAGAATTAATTTAATTAGTTTGGTGGGTTAATTAATTATTTAGGGCTTTGGCTCAATTTGAATAATTAAAGGTTAACCTGAGACTAAACTAATATAGGCTTATTAATAGGACTAGTTTATTTGGACTGAAAAATTAATTATTAATTAGGCTATTAGGGTGGTTCTAATTAGAATAATTAATTAAGCCAAAAAGATTAAACTACGAGCCCAATGGCCTAATCCAGTTTAACCTAGGCTTTTATTTATGTTAAACAGTAGGATTGGAAACAACGTTGTTAGAAGAACATACACTCTCTGAGACGGCTTCTTCTCTGTGAAAAGCCAGACGTCTCTCTCTCTCTCTCTCTCTCTCTCTCTCTCTCTCTCCAGGAAAAAAGGTTCCTTAGTCTGTTGTTGTTCACCAAACTGATTTAGACAGGCCATATATTGGAAGATCGAGATATTAGCGTTCACCTATATGCAAAGACGGAGTAGGGGGCTTGCAGAAATCGCACCAGAGGCTTCCACTAGCGTACCTACCCCGACGGCACACATTCCAGTCCAATCAATTATTATAATGAGGAAAAGAGGTAAAATTTTTTAAAACCTCGGAACCTGTACAGACGGCAACTGGCATTAGCTAGGACTGCCGGAGCCGGCGCCGGCTCTATTCGGTTTCCCCTGTTCTTGGTTTTTTCTAGTTTTTTTTTTTTTCTCGCTTCAGTTGCGTGCCCTGTATTTTCTGCTTTCCGTGCCTTTAGAAGTGTGTTCAAGAATGGCCACCAATGGTTTGACCAAGAGGGAGAAATAGAGAGAGAAAGAGAGAGAGAGAGAGAGAGGAAGACAGAGACAGAGACAGAGAAAGAGAGATTAGGTTGATAATGAAATGGTGTAAAAGAAGTAAAGAAGGTTCAAGATGATTAAATTTACCTTCTGGATGTTCTTCGTGTTCTTGAGCAAAAACATACATTTGATCTGAATAGAAGATCAACTTTGGTGATTTTAGTGTTATAAAGTGGCCTATCAGTGAGTGTAGGTTGAATCCTAGTTGGTTTGAGAGTTTTTGCAGTTGAATGATGTCCGAATGGCCTAGCTAAGGGAGGAGTTTCGATTATCCCAAGTGGGAGAGAGAGAGTTCAGATATTTTGAATTTCAAATTAAGGAAAATGTGGAGATGTTTGATGTAGAATATTAGTAATGGTGTTTTCTTCTTGAACGTTTGTTGTTCTTCAATGGTGGGTGGCTAGACTAGCTATGTTTTGATCACGAAATGAATGATTGTTTTAACTTTTTAGCTTAGCTGAAAATGTTGTACAAGTGAAGAGAGATGTTTGGTTTAATCAATTAGGTTAGTGAGAGTTTAATGGAAGAAAATTCCGGAATTTTAATTTTCAATTTTGAAAAGTTTTGAACGGAGTAAAGACAAGAGTGTTTTGAGGTGTGTTAATGGAGCTCTAATGGTCATGGTAGTTGAGGAAGACAAGGTGCTCTATCCATGGCTGCAAGGAGGCTGAAAATATGAAGATGGCTGATGAAGAAATTGGTTCTTTCCTTTGTTAGGCAAAGCTAGAAAAAATTCTAGAATATTAGCTACAAGAGTTCTTAGGATATGGAAGGATTTTGGGCAGGATTTTTGAACTACTTTGAAAGGGATTTGCAGCTAAACTCTAGGAGTGTTTGAAGGTCCATTAATGATGGTTTTCCAGCCACCATCTTGGAGAAGAAAGAGGAAAGTTTCAGGTATTCTTATGCATGAATGGTTGGCTTAATATTCATGTCTAAGTCTTGGTGGTTTGCTGAAAATTTTCTGGTTTGGTTGAGCTTTGTTCAAGCTACGAAATTCCAAGGATTTCCAGCTTTCAACTTTGCACAAAATGGTTGGTTGCTAGCAAGAATTATATAGGTAATGGTTGCTGCAATTTTTGAAATCCAGCCAAGACAAGAAGAAAATGTAGTTCTTAGAAGAATGGCTATGGTGATTTAATTGAAAACCTCTTTCCTATTTTCTTCCTTAAATTTGGTCATCCTCCTATCCTTAAAGGCTGGAATTTTCAAAACTTCAAGCAAGAAAGTATCCAAGACATTTTTAGAGAAATTGAAAAGAATTCTAAAAATAGGATAGTTTAAATTTAAATAGGTTAGGATAAGGCTTGCTAATATAATGGAGACTAAAATTCTTTTAGATTTTCTTTTAGGACAAGATCACATGGTTAGAACATTACCATTGTGTCTTCCCTAGGATAACATTCCTAACTTTAAAGAATGTAAGAAAAGGAAAACTCAAACATTGGTTAACATAATTAAGAATAAAACTTAGGTGATGGGATTTAAACTTAAGACCTTAGAAATTAAATCATGAAGCTCTAACCACTTAATCACATTAAATCTTGTTCTTATTTTCTCAACCAAATTCTCTTCCTATCTAAGCCTCAAGCCTTTTTCCTATTCCGTCCCCAAGCAAAATTCCCTTTTTAGCTTTACTACTTAACAAGCATAAATAAACCATATAACCCATATACTACCATTCTAAGGCACACAAATCATTCAAGAAATTTATTTCATAGAAGATGATATGATATGCACCCCATCCCTCTAACTCTATGATAGGTTTAGATGGAGTTTTACACTCCCCCTCCAGCTCATTTGAGGGGTACTACCATACCTATTTTCTATCTACAAAATAAGAATTTCTCCCTAGGTAATATTTTAGTCAACATATCAGAACTATTATCATTGTTTACGCCTTCTCAAGCGTTAGCAGCTTGGGATCCAAAACTTCGCTTATCCAATGATATCTCATACCAATGTGTTTAGATCGAGCGTGAAATGTAGAATTCTTACATAGATGACTGGCACTCTGACTATCACAATAAATATTATAGTTCTCTTGTTTCAAGCCCAATTCATAAAGAAACCTCTACAACCACAAAATCTCTTCACAAGCTTTAGCAACTGCGATGTACTTTACCTCTATACTAGAAAAAACAATACATCTTTGCAACTTACTTTGTCGTGATATTGCTCCGCCTAGCAAAGCCATTAAGTAAGCAGATGTAGATCTTCTCTTATCAAGATCACCTCCCATATCTGAATCATAGTATCCATCAAGTATGATATTACCATTTTCAAAGCACAAACATAATTTAGAAGTTCCCTTGAGTTACTTGAGAATCCATTTGATGACATTCTAGTGCTCTTTGCCAGGATTAGAGAGATATCGACTGACCACTCCAACCGCACGAGTTATATCTAGCCTAGTGCAAACCATAGCAAACATCAGACTACCAACTACTGAAGCATAAGAAACTTTTTTCATATCTTCTTTATCTTTCTCACTTTTTGGACACTGCTCAATGTTTAACTTGAAGTGACCTATAAGTGGAGTAGAAACTTCCGTATCGTTACTCATGTTGAATATGTCAAGTACTTTCTCAATATACTTTTCTTGAGATATCCAAAGCTTTCTACTTTGCCTATCTCGAGTGATTTTCATTCCCAAAATTTGTTTAGCGAGACCTAAAATTTTCATTGCAAAATATTAGCTTAACTTCTTTTTCAACCTATTAATCTTCACAACATCATGTCCAACAATTAACATATCATCCACATAAAACAAAAGGATAATAAAATCACCATCTGAAAAATTCTTCACATAGACACAATGATCTGATATGCTCTTGTGGTATTTCTGGTTTGTCATGAAGGATTCAAACTTCTTGTACCACTGCCTCAGCACCTGTTTCAAACCATATATACTTTTCCTGGCATGACATACCAGAATCTCTTTACCACTTTCTTTCAACCCCTTTGGTTGCTCCATATAAATTTACTCTTCTAAGTCACCATGCAGGAAGGTTGTCTTCATATCAAGTTGCTCTATCTCAAGATTCAAATTGGCAGCAATTCCAAGAACAACTCGAATAGATGTCATCTTTACCACTGGAGAAAAGATTTCTTCAAAATCTATATCTTTCTTCTGACTAAACCCCTTTCATGACCAATCTTACCTTGTACTTAGACTGTGAGCTATTCTCTTGAGTCTTCAACCTATATACCCACTTGTTCTTTAGTATTTGCTTACCTGTAGACAATTTCACTAAGTCATAGGTATGATTTTCTTTTAAGGATACCATCTCCTCTTACATAGCTTGCAACCATTCTTCTTTCTTCTCATACTTCAAAGCTTCACTATATAATTCTAGCTCTCCTCCATCAATTAACAATACATGTTCATTAGGATTATACCTAGTGGAAGGTCTTCTTTCCCTGATAGATCTCCTAGGTTCATCTTATGGTTGTGGCTATAGTACTTCTTGTTCAATCTCACCAACATCATTATTATCATCCATACTTTCTCCTTACTCATCCTCAGCTCCCCCTTGATTTGAATCATCTGTTTTTGGAATTAGCACATCAGAACTAGCTGGTTTAGGAATTGGATCTGAATTAGAAGGAATGTCATCAGAGAATCTTGATTTTAGTTTAGGCTTATCGTGTTTCTCAATATCTTTAATGATTTGATCTTCAAGAAAAACAACATCTCTACTTCTGATCAATTTCTTCTCCACTAGATCATACAACCTATTGCCAAACTCTGTATGTGCATATCTCAAGAAAATACACTGCTTGGATTTTACATCAAGCTTTGATCTCTCATCTTTGGGAATATAATCAAATGCATGACAACTAAAGACTCTTAAGTGCATGAAGGATACTTCTTTTCCTATCCATACTCTCTCTGGAATATCACCATCTAGAGGAACTGAAGGTGAAAGATTAATTGGGTTAACTACAATTCTCATTGTTTCACCCCAAAAGGATTTTGACAGCTTGGCATTGGAAAGCATACATCTGACCTGCTCAGTAATAGTTCTATTCATCATTTCTGCTATATCATTCTCCTATGGTATTTTTAGTACTGTCGTCTCTGGCATGATCCTATGAGACTTGCAATAACTTTCAAATGGTCCTCTATACTCACCACCATTATCGGCTCGAACATACTTTAACTGTTTACCAATCTCCCTTTTGACCTTATTATGAAATTCTTTAAACACATTCAATACCTAGTCTTTAGATTTCAAAGTAGTACACCAGACTTTTCTAGAGAAGTCATCAATAAACGTGACAACGTAAATTACAGAGACCCATCTTTCATGTAGCAGAAATCAATGTGCACTAACTCTGATGGATTTAGCTTTCTAGATGAAGAAAATATTTGAAAAGCAATTCTATGTTGTTTTCCATGAATACAATCAACACATGATTTAAGAGAAGTACCTGTTACATTAGGGAGAAGTTACCTGTGAATAAGTGTTTGAATTCCTTTTTCACTTATATGCCCAAGTTACCTGTGCCAAAGATTAATAGAGGAATCCTAAATTACATTTACCCATCCTTTTCCAAACTTAGCTTGCATTAAGTAGAGAGTATTTTGCTTCCTTCCTCTAGCAACAATTAAGTTCCCTTTGCTGAGTTTCTATTTACCTCCACCTTGAGAACTATAGTAGCCCTTATCGTCAAGCTTTCCAGTGGAAATAAGATTAAGACAAATATCAGGAATATGTCTGGCATTCCTCAAGACTAACTAACACCCAACATCTATATCTAAGCAAATATCACTCTTGCCAACAACTTTGCAAGAAACTTCATTTCCCATCCTAACGTAGCCAAAGTCTCCTTCGGTGTAGGTTGAGAAGAAATGTCTATATGGAGTGACATGATATGATGCACCTGAATCAATTATCCAATCACTGTCTTGACTAGTAATATTGATATGACCATCTTCATAGAATACCAACATATCACTATTGGCTGCCACTACCGTCGTGGTCTCTTTTGCGTCTCTTGCCTTACCATTACCCTTTTCTCAGCAAGTTCTCATTTCAAAACTGTGTAGTGTTTCTTGTAGTATCCTTTCTTTTTACAATGATAGCACTCAATATTTTTCAACGACGCATGTCTGCTCTTGGATCTGTCATTCCAATTGTAAGGACCTCTACTCTTACTTCTCCCCATTCCTTCTTTCTTTTGCATAATCAATGCTTGGAACTCATTAAAAGTGACTTGTTCCTTCCACCTGATCTCCTTATCCAACACTACCTCTTTAGCCATAGCCATGGTTAAGACACTACTTGGAGCTGAATTGCTAACGGACACCACCATTGTTTCCCAGCTATCTGTTAGTGAACTGAAAAACAATAAAGCTTGTACCTCATCATCCAAGCTCAGTTTCATTGAAGTTGCCTGGTTTATCAAACCCTGAAAGGAACTCAAATGCTGACTCATATCAACACCATTTTTGTATCTTAACCAAGTAATATTTCTCAAACAAGAAGATTTATTTATTCCAATTTTTCATTTAAACATTCGTTCAAGTTTTTTCCATAACATATCAGCTCTAGTCTTTTGAGCAAAGTGTTGAAATATACTTTGACCAATCCACTTTTTAATATTATCCACTATTTTTCTGTTCATGCTAACCCATTTGTCATCATTCATATCAAATGGTTTACCTTTATCCCCTAGAACAGACTCAAACAAATCTCTACAAATAGTCTTCCATTCTAGGCTTCCAATCTAAATTGTTTGATGTATTAAATTTTATCATGCACCCACTATTTGAATCATCCATTTTTAATTAGCACAAATTAGCCAACTAATCAACCAGGGCTCTGATACTACTTTGTTGGGAAATAAATCGAAAGTGAGCAAAATACCAAACTTCACCCAAATCAAAATTATATTCCAAGACCAAAAATATTTCCCAAGTGCCAATCAGAAATAGGAATAAACCAAAAATACCAATTAAATAACACCAGTTGGTAAAAGAAAACGCCAAAGTAAATAATTCGAGACACCAGGATTTTTAATGTGAAAAACTCGAGATGGGAAAAATCACAGGACCTAGTCCAGTAAAAATTTCCACTATCAATAACAATAGGTAATACAAAGTCTTCTCTAGATAAAACTAGAGGCATACCAATAATATATCAATATTTTCTCTCAAAACTAGAATTGACACTTGGGCCAGCCCACAAGATTTCGGGTCGGGCCCAAGGACTGGCCCGTGTGGTGTGCCGGCCGGTCCCAGAGGAGAGCGGGCTGGTCCCTGGGCTAGAAGCCCTGGGATTGGCATAGCCCGGGCCCGGGCCCTTGGCCCATGAGGCCCAAGGGCCGGCCTGTGAAACCCCACCTAAAGCTAACCCTAGAGTAAGGATGTCGAAATGCATATCGTGTTATTTTGCATGAATATATATATATATATATAATTTTATGTGCTTTAAAATTATGATTTATAGTCTAGTAGGCTTGGTTATACTTATTGAGTATGAAGGATAAGACGGTAATTTTGCTTGAGGTCAAAATAGGAAGATAGCTTGAGGATTGAATAAGAAGAATATTTGGGTGAGAACATGAGAACAAGAGTTATTGTGGTTTAGTGGTTAGAGCCTTGGAATTAATCTCTAAGGTTTTGAGTTCAAATCCCACCATTTAAGTTTTATCATGATTATTTCAATTTAGGGTTGGATTTTCGTCTCTTGCATTCCATAAGTAAAAATAGGAGTGTTGTCCTATGGGAGACATGAAGAGAATGTCCTAATCCTATTCTTATGTCCTAAAAAGAATTCTTGAGGGATTCATGTCATTTTATTCCCTAGCTTACCCTAAACTATTTACCAATTAAGTTTGTTCAAAATTCATCCAAATCTATGGTTTTAATTCCAAAAAATTCAGCAATGATTCTTGGCCTTGGAAATTTCAAAAATGATTCCTAGAGGCTGGAAATCGGACTGAAAATAGGGAAAGAGTTAAGGAAGTTTCCCAAGAGAAATTAATCTCCATGGTTGAACCTTCAAACTCCACTCCACAGTGTTCATCTTCTCCATGGAAGAAATCTAAAATTTTTCCAGATTCTTGAGCAGCCTAACCTTCGAAAATCTTAGCCATCTTCCTTACTCAATTGATACTAGAAAAATGGCCAACTTACTTAGCTTGAAGACTGAAATTCTTTTTCCAAAAACTGGACTAACCTTACATTACTAGACTCCATAGCTACTCCTCAAATTCCTCCTACAATTACTCCAATCAAACTTTCAATTGAATTTCAAATTTTCCAGCATTTGCTCCATGATAACACCCTTAGATTAAGCTTCATAACCAGAACTGCCCCCTACCATTGAACTCATAATTTTGGCCAGCCTTATAGCTCTCTCAAGCCTCATTCATTTCAGCAAACCAATCAGCCATTGTAGCTCCAAGGGACCTCCATCAATCAAACACCATTACCATATCTTTTACCTTAAAACACTCCTTAAATTTCTCCATTTGAATTTAAAACAACCAGATTTTTCTCTCCTCTCTAATCTGAGAATAGAAATCCCAAAACTCCATCAATCATTTGGCCAGCCCCTTCAAAAATTCGTCCAGCATTTTCTCTCTAATCCTCTCCATTTTCACCAAAAACACACACTACCTTTCTTCAAGCCAAAAAACACTCTAAACACCTCCAATCCCTTCCAAAAACTCCAGAACATGCCTACATACTCACTAGAGTCTATTTCTGGATTTTATAGCATCAAATCTCGAAAACAAAAATTGACAATCAGATCAAAACCAGAATTTTCCTTGAAGTCTCAAGAACATCATTAAGATAACCAATAACAACTTTTGTTCATCTTCTTCCATTCAATCTTTAACATATCATACTAATGCTCTCTCTCTCTCTCTCTCTCTCTCTCTCTCTCTCTCTCTCTCTCTCTCTCTCTCTCTCTCTCTCGGCCGAAATAGTTGCTACAACCATGGCTGTTTTCTTTCTCCTCTCTTGGACGATTCAAGCGTCTCAAGCACATGAATCTTCTTAAATCTTCGTCGAAATAGTCATCAATCCAGTATTTCTCTTTAACCTTTCTTTTGAATTCTAGATTCATATCTCTTGATTATTGATAGAGAGGATAGAATATGAATGGGAGATTGAGTATATGCATATGTATAAAGGGGTTGAGATTAGAGCATGAGAATGATTGATCATGGTTAAACTTTATGAATTTCCTTGTGGATCGATGCATGTTCATCATGGCTTAAGAAATTATGAATGTTTAAGCATGCTAGAATGCTATATCACCTTTGGTGAATAGGATATTATGTCCTTATTTTCATTGAAGCCATGAGTATGATTATGCTTAGTAGGGATTTGATCATATGATAGTAGGTATAGATTTAAGCCTTTGTTCATTAATAGAATAGTTTGTTGATTGATGTTGGAGTATGTGCTCATGAATCTTGTTAGCAATAGGAAAATTATAATCATGACCTTGTTGATCCTAGGCTATTTTAATTAGCAAATTATATTACCCCAATTAAAATTATTACTATATTTTTCCTCCAAAGATTTCAAAATTCTTAGGAAGTTTTGGAATTGGAGTACTAAATGAAATGGTGATATTTTACCAATCAAATAAATGATATCTTTTATTAAAAATAGTGTGTGTGTGTGTGTACATATATATGAAACCTTTTATACAAATAAGTAAAATATTAATGACCTTGTAGACCATATATTCATAAATACTATTTATATTTATTTGATATCTACTAATCAAAACTTGATAAAATTTATTTATTATTAATTATGTATTAAGTATCAATTAAGAGATTAGTAATAATTTAATATTTACTTTAATAATACTACTTAAGAATTACCATTTATTAATTTCAACCAGGACTTAGGACTCTTCAATAATTAAACCCTAGTTTATTTATTAATAATAACACTCAAGATTTATTATTTGAACCTATTACTTATTACTAATTATTTTACAACCCCTAGCTATTTTAACTTTTCAAGCTAGTCTTATTTTATAAAACCCTTCATCATCTAGCCTTAAAACTTAAGACATTAGGGTCATGATTGTAATAAGTTGAACTAGGATTATTTATGTAAGCGAATATAGCTTGAGTATAACCTTATGACTTGTGTTTACCCCAGGCGGGGTTAAGTCAGCTTTGGAAGACTTTTGAATTTGATCAAGCAAAGGATCAGGTAAGCCTCTACATAAACTTATTTGAAGATAAAAGATTTGTATGGCAACACGATATGTATGGGCACTCATTTTGTAAAGGTAATTAAGGAATGTTTCCTTTCTTGTTTCAGTCAAACAAATCATTTGAAAATCAAACAAGCAGTTTTGTACAAACACTAAACTCTTTCTAAAAGCCAACTTTGGCAAGAATTTTAGAAACCCTTAATTGCTATTTTCAAATAAAGTAATGTATTATCAGTTTTTCCCAAGTGGGACAATCATCGTTGAGTACTCAATAAGGGTAGACTACTAGGACTAGTCTTTGAAGGATTAGGATAAGTCTCTCAGTAGGTGGCCACCTCTGAGAGGTGAGTCCTTCCCGGATAGGATGCCAGTCCAGTAGGTCATGCTGGTCCGAGTTAGCAAGTTTTAGTTATGTGGATTGTGTGTTTTTGGAGTTGACAACAAGTAAGTTTGGGTGTAGAGAATAAGGAGTATCTCACCCGGTAAGCCGATCACCTACTTTTTGTCAGTCTGCACAAAGTGTAGCATTCTGACCGTTATATGGTCATGGGACCCAACGTGTGGTAACCCATAGCTACCCATTTAAGTGGTTGTATTTATTGTGCACATGTATGGTTTGAAAAGCAAAACGCCACTCTTTATTTTTAACCTTATTTATTGCTTGCCAGCACTTTCTCTTGTACAATTTTTACAATTTGCATATATGAACTGTATTACCTAAAACACTCAAAGCACACATGGGCTTATTGAGATTTTTATTTCACCACCTTTTATGCCATGATTTCAGGTCGATCTTGCTGTGAAGATAAATAGCTAGATTTGTTGCATACTTTGAAGACTTTATGTTATTTATTTTTTGTGTTATTTTGAGATATGATAGTAATCAATTTATTTTGGATTTGATCCTGAATTTTTGGGTTGTAATAAGTTCAATTTTAAAGTTTTTTTTTTATTTTCATTTATGTGACCTAGTTATAACAATCACTTGTCCTTTAGATGGGGTGACATCCCCGGCCCTGTTGGGCCTAGGTTGTGGGGTGTTACACGTCTCGTGAGCTTATTTTTTCTCCTACTTAATTCGATTACAAATTTTGATATTCAACTATTTTGTAATTTTTTATTATTACTTAAATAACACAATTTTTTAAATTATAAAAAAGCCACCTTGAAGTGGTGGGGAGTTTTGCTTGGACCCCTACCTGTTTTATTAATTAATAAAATAAAAATTACATAAAAAGGGGACTTGATGCCTAAACCTCTTAAAAATAGAATAAATATCTTTAAAATAAAATTAAATACATAATATTACTTATCTTAAATTCCTAATTACAAGAATACTAAACTAATTACTTGGTTTACCATATTCATCATCTGAGCCATCATAACTTCGACTGCAAACCAACTACTACAACACATTAACATCTCCAAAGTTTGAGGAGCCAATCGAGATCTTCTTTCATTGATTGTTCGAGTGCTCTCACTGAAGACACTTTCGATGGCACTGTGGAGACTGGTGGTGTCAAAAGATCACGTGCCATTTTAGATAAAATGAGGTATTGACTTACATAAGTCTTCCACCAACCACAAATATCAAAATATTGATCTTCATTGTCTACCAAGGGTTGCATCTCATAAATTGCCATCTCATTGTAGGTGGTAGACGATCTTTTTTGACGTTTTATAATACCCCATGGATTAAATATTGATGAAATTGAAGAAGTAGATTTTCGTGGAGGTTGAAAGTGACTGCTAGATGATGATGATGAAGCTTGCCTACTTAAACTAGGAAAACTAGAACAAGAAGACTCAAATTCATACAAATTATACATATCAAATAGAGCTTTAGCCGTTTTATCTTTTTTATCTTTTATCATACATTACCCAAGTGTTTGAGATTCATCAAAATCTAATATTTCATATAAAGATTCAATAATACTATGAAATCCAGCCATTTTTACTCGAGGATCCATACACTATGCCATACAAGATAAAATAGGAATATATTCATAATATTTTTTATATCTTTCAAACATACTTCTCATAAAATAACTATATTAGGTATGATCCATATACTTACCAAAAATATGTACTGCCTTAACAAGTGTTAGAAGAATATTATGAGTAGTGGGATAATAAGATCCCAATAAAAGTTTTGTGGCTTCTTTGAAAGTAAATAAAAATGTTGAAAGTGCAGTACAATTTTCAAAATGAGTTTTAGTTAGTGGAGGTTGAAAATTATTACTATTACAAAATTCAATAAGTTGGTTTTGAAAAAGGATAACACTTTCAAACATATCTAAAGTTGAGTTCCATCTAGTTTTACAATCTAAGCTAATTTTTTTAAAAGATACTCCTTGTTCTCGGCATAATGCCTTAAAATTTTGTTGCCTAGTTAGGGAGGTTTTAGTAAATAAAACAATATTTCTAATTATATTAACAATATCATCAACATATTTATATCCTTCCTTAACACACAAATTAAGTATATGAAAAGCACACCTAATATGAAATAAAATACCATCTAGTATAGGATTTATAGTATTTTCAAAATTATTATGGCAGAATCATTATTTGAAGCATTATCTAAAAAAATAGAAATAATTTTATGTAAAATCTTATATTCATGACTTGTTTAAGTAATTATTCTAGCAATACTACTACCTACATGAGGATATTCAAATAATTTAAAACAAATAGTTCTTTTTTGTACTAACCAATCATGATCTATCCAATGGCATGTAATGCACAAATAAGACTCATTAGTAATTGCAGTCCAACCATCACAAGAAAGAGCAAATTTCCAATTACAAGAATCAAACATAGAAATTAGATACTCTTTCATTTCTTTATATACCTTTATTATATCATTTTTTAATGTTGTTCTAAGAATTCTTTTCCATACTAGTTGACAATTATTTTTCATATATTGTTTATAATATGGATTTTCTGCAAAATTAAAAGGTAATTTAGTTTGAACAATCATTTTAGCAAATTCACTTCTATTTTTTCTATGATCATATTGAAAATTACCAATAATTTGACCTCCTGTAGTATATATTTGATGTTTTTTAAGTAGGTTTTCTAACCAATCATTATCTGACCTTTTCATATGTCTAACTAATATTCTCATCCCTCCTCTCTTCTTATGTGCATATACCATCCTACAAATTTTACATATTGCCCTATAATTATCATTATCCTTTTCCAAAATATTCCAAACCATAGATTCTTTTGCTTTAGCTATAAATTTTGGTGTTTCAATATCATCGTCACCTATATTAGATTCGTTATGATTAATTGTTGGAGTTAGTTGTGATTGTGAAACACTGACATTAGGCTTACTAGGACTTTTATCTTCATTGCCTATTTCATTATTTATCAAATTCAAGGCTGGATCTATATTAAAATCAAAATATGCAGATAATTGTGATGAAGAAAAATGATGATATTAATTTGGATCCATTATTTCTTTAAAAAAAAAAACAAGCAATCAGAATTCAAATAAAAGTTCAAAAAAATAAAGTATTAACAAATAATGAAATAAGAGAATTAAAAAATATATATAAAAAATTAACTTAAAAATAAAAAAAATAACTAAAACAAATAAACAATTAATAAAACTAAAAAATAAGAATGTAAGATTAAGAAATATTAACTCATTGATGACCAAGAATGACAATATTTTGTGGAGCTCTTTACTTCTTGTATCTACTATTCAACTACTCAACAATCTTCCAAAATATGAAGACTTTCTTGAAGAATTGAAAAAGTATAACACAAAAATAAATTCTATTCTAATACTTTTTATAGAGAAAATGAAAAAATTTGAGGATAATGAGAGAAAGATGAATGAAAATAAGAGAGTTTGAAAGAATTGGAAAGTGTTTAATGAGTTTTGTGTTGAATTGGGGGGTATTTATAGAGTTTTTGGGGTAAGAATAGAGAATATAACCGTTAAGGACTAAAATGTAAAAAAAAAAAAAGCATTTCAGCCATTTTTAGGGCTGAAATGCAATAAAAAAAATAAGAGAGCCGTTGGGTAACGGCTCTCTCATGCGGGCCGGCTCGTGGTGGGCTAGAGGTTTCTACCCCTGGCTCAGACTGGGCTGGATTGAGACCTAGGCCTGATCCGATGTACCGTGGCCGGTTTGGCCTTCAGGCCAGGCCCGGTAGGCCAAACCGGCCCACTAGCCATTGCTACCCAAAACTACATCCAAACAAAATTTAAGTTTAGAATGATGTTACTAAAACAAAAATCTAAACCGTTAAATGAGTAGGTCTTGTTAAGAAGATCACGTAGAACTAAATTTCGTCTCAATCGGACTCTAAATGACCATTCAAATTGAGGGTCAAAAGGCTTGAAGAAGACAACAATGACTGTCGCGAGTCTTCTATTCTTCCTCGCGTCTTCCTCCTCCACTCTCAACTAGGGGGTGTAAACGAATCAAGCTTTTATCGAATATGTTTGGGCTTGACTCGATAAGGGCTTGGATCGAATTTGAAATATCTTGAGCTCGAATATAAACCTTATATTTAGGCTCGAATTTTAAACAAGTCGAATTTGAATATCTAAGTATTAGGCTCAAAGGCTCACGAACATATTCGATTAATTAATTAATATATAATTTATATTATTTATAATGTATTATATTATAAATTATTTGTTTAAATTCTTGTTCAAGCTTAAACTCAAATTCGAGCTTTCGAGCTTATGATAATCGAACTTCGAATCGAACTCAAGCTTTAAAATATTTCAAATGAATCGAGTTCGAGCCAAAGTTTGATATTCGAATCGAATTCGAGCCCTGTGTGAAAATAATAAAGTTCGACTCGACTATCTTAAGGTTCAGCTTTATTCGATTCGAGTACACCCCTACTCTCAACGAAATCAAAACCCAATTGATTTCTGCCCTTTTTTTTTTCTTTCCTTTTTGTTTGCTTGTTTTGTGGGCTATTGTTTATTCCAACCAAATGTGCTGGAATTGTTTTAGGCCCAACAAAAAATACAACGGAAAGTAGAAATCTTGCCTTCAACCCATTTTGTTCATTTTGTTGTTTTATATATGTATATTGCAATTTAAACTACTTTAGTTAGTTCATGTTTTTCCCTTTTCTTAAATAAATTATTCATAAGTAAGGTTCAAGCTTTTTTTTTTAAGAATAAATTGAAACTTAAACTACTTCACTTAGGTGATTATACTACTCGTTGTACAAACTATTTGATCATCAAAATATGAAAAAATATATATATAAATTGAACATAAGAAATTTAATTTAATACTTTCATAATTTTATTAGATTTGTACAAGGAAAAATGTAACTAAAAAAAATAAACAACTTATAACATAAAAAGTAAAGCATTAAATTAATAGTTACAAATGATGGATAAAAAGATAGAGGGTATTTTTGTCATCCACTGCAAGAGAACGAAATTTTTTATATAATAAAAATAGAAATTTTTTATATAATTTTTAAGATGAAATGAGTACTCCTTCCGTCCTAAATTATCAGTTCACTTTCTAACTTAATCTTTGTCCCAAATTATTTGTCCTTTTAGAAAATCAAGATTTAATATTCTAAGTTTATCCCTATTTAATAGCATTCTATTTTCCAAACGTATTAAAATATAGTTCAAAATTCATTTTGCGAGTTCTCATATTCATGCTCTTCCTAAGAAACATCAATAGTAACTTGGAGAGATAATTAAAAACTCAGTAATATTTTGACCAATTTTATAGCAAGAATTAAATACTGATGAGAAATAAGTAATTTGGACTTATATCAAAGTTTTAAAGTTTTTGTACTTCTTAATATAAAGAGAATATTTATCATTGAATTTTAAGGGTAAAAATAGAAGAGAATGTTTAACTAATTAAAAATTTTATCTTTCTTAATTCTCGCATAATCAGTTAAAATAGAAAAATAATTTAGAATGGAAAGAGTAATATTTATGAAAAAAATTGAAAGAATAGTAAACATAATAAATAAGATACCTTTCCCAAGTTAAAGAGTGTTGTTTTCAATGTGGGACGTAGTTAAGTTTTCAACACAAAATTTTTTGGGTCAACAACTTATTGTAGAGAACTGGAGTAAGAGATTTTAACAAATAAAATATATTTTATTTTATTTTTATCGAGGGGCAACTGGCCAAAGACTTTAAGAAAGGATATTTTAATTTGTCATTTATCCTTGATGATACTAATCCAGGATATTTTAATTTGTCATTTATCCTTGATGATACTAATCCAAATGTATATACTAAAAATGAAGAGGGGATATAATAGTCATAAAATATTATTTATTTAATTTTTAATTTATTTTTTCTTCAAAATTTTTAAAATTTAATGGTCTAAATTTTATCATCTCACATTGAATAGGTGAGATTTCATTAATAACTTTAAATTACTTTTTGTAAGGTTTAGATTCATTTGGTCGTCATGGATATTTTAGACATTTTATAATATTTTTTATTTATTCTTTCAATATCACTATGAATTTTAATGGTTGAGATATGTTTAAATTTGGTATATGTGGCTCAGATTTGATGAAAATTTAGTCCCCATCATTTATCTCTATGTCTTCCTTTTCTTACGTTTCTGAATTCTCCATCCTTCGCTTCTCTCCCCTCTTTTATCTGCCTTGTCTCTTCAAAGGAAAAATGATTTCTTTCGTTTTCTTAAGAAGAGTAGATCTGTAGAGGGGCAAGCATAGAAAACTCAGAAGGGACTTGTAGAATTTTGTAAATGGCTGCTCCAGCTGTGGAAAGTGTAGCTGCAACCGCTCTTAGGGTGGTGCTCCACTATGTCCGGCAGCCAGCAGAATAGGCTAGCCGCCGTGGTGAAGTTATGAGGGTGGTAGCAGTGGGCAAGACCAAGCCCATATCTCTTACCAACCAAGTCTATGATGCTGGTCACCGTTGCTTTGGCAAAAATTATGTCCAAGAAATCATTGAAAAAGCTCCTCAGGTAGCCTTACTCCTATCTCTTGAGTTGATATACAACATTCATTTTCTAATTAAGGATTCAGTTGGTTAAAT
Organism: Voacanga thouarsii; assembly: GCA_026120185.1. Classification (NCBI taxonomy): domain Eukaryota; kingdom Viridiplantae; phylum Streptophyta; class Magnoliopsida; order Gentianales; family Apocynaceae; genus Voacanga; species Voacanga thouarsii. The sequence continues at coordinate 644,522 of JANUWF010002331.1, forward strand.
TTTATGTAAATCAGTGAGAAAGTTAGATTCTTTAATGCTTGAATGCTGTAAAATTGCAACTTTCGATGATATTGATTGGCATTTCATTGGGGGAGTAGTCCAAAATATGCACCTTCACTGGAAATTTCATGAGAGAGTACAAGTTTATTGTTATAACTTTCCTAAAGAGAAATAAAGGAAATAGCCAGTATGCTGGCAACATTGAGTGGTGGCATTGTAGTCAACATACATAACGTGAAAACCATCATAATGTTTAGGGGAAGAAATTGTCGACAAGCAAAAAATTTGATACGAATTAACACTCTTACGAAACGGAAGGTAAGTTTGTAGTTCTCTATTTTATAGGATTGCATTGACTGCAAAGTGCTTGTACCAATATATAGTTGATTTATTAATTCTTGAAACGGAATTTGCTTCTTAAACTTCTTGAAGACCCTTTTCCCATATTAGTATATGGTGTACATGTATTCAACCTGTGACAAATAGCCATTTGTAATTGGATTGTCTACAAAGTTTTTGTAAAATTTCTTGAGAAAATTTTCTATTGAGTAAAGGTAGATAGGGACATATCATTTGATCTAATTGGGGGGCCACTTTGAAAACAACAAAATTATATGTTACTTTCACAATTCTTGTGATTGTTGAGATATACTTTTTAAGGGACATAAATTGTATGAGCTATTTTTGTTGGAAATATGTAGTTAAGTCTCCACATTGCTTCATTCCTTTAAATATTCTTGCATTTGATCTGAGGAGTGCAAGAGTATATTTGCCAAAGTTATAGCATTGAACTCTGGCAGCATATGATTGCATGATAGCAAGATCCTTTAAAAGAACGAATAAATAGATTATCCTTGTCCATGTTTCAACTACTTCCATTTGAGTAGAATCTTCCAATTTCCTAGCTTTAAACTAGAATTTAGGTGTATAGAAACATATTATTTCACCTCACATGGTATTGTGCTGCTTTCCTTTTGATTTATGTGGGAACTATATGCGTTTTTTGTAATACATTGGAAGACTCTATTAATAGTTAATGCACACCCTCTATCTTCACTATGCAGGCACTGTTTAACGCAAGATTTGAACAAGCTCTGGAATCTCAAAGTCTCGACTTCTGCAGCTACTCAATCTCTGGTGCCATTGATGATTCAAGCAATCTTTTCCCTCTTCGATTTTTACAAAAATTGAATTTACCTAAAAACTCCTTTGAGAATTCTCCTCAGTTGCCAATAGGATGTTTGGGAAGCTTACTTAGTTGAATTATGAGCTTGATAACAAAGTATTTGCTAATCGTGGTAGGGAAAAATGAGGTTGAATTGGAAATTAGATATTCAAGATATAGTGTAGAGGTAGTTTATATTAAATTTTAATTTGGCAAATGCCTCCCCTGATATTCTCAAAAAATCTAGCCGGGACCCCTATAATTTATGTGGTAGCATGATGGCTGATATTGCTTTCTCTTATGTAAATAATATGTGAACTAATGCTTAGAAGGTGATGTACTTACCTGTCTCTTGTGTTTTTCCTATATAGAATGCAGTAGTTTTTACAACTTAGAAATGTGTCTGGAGTTATGATTTCTTGTCAATGAACTTGTTTCATTACTTGCAAAAGTTTTATGTCAATTATGTATTTTTACAAAAACCTTAGAGCTCGATAGCGGTTAGTTTAAAATATGAATTTAATATTGAATCTATGAAAACCAGTCAATGCTGGTATAACATTTGGATTATTGTGTTGGTCCCATGTGTACTGCAAGTACTTTAACTGCTATTTTCCTTTTCCCTCTTGAGGAGGAAAAAATTTCTTAACAATAAGTAGATATTATTATGCTTCATTCTTGAGGGTTTTTACCTCACAAGTCTATCCTCTTTCTCTCTCTCTGGAGTGTGAGTTTGTGAGATGTAAATATTTTCCTTTAATAACTTTTTTGGTATGTCTTATCACTTTTGAATATTTGACAGGTTAGGCATGCTATGGAGGTAAATGAAGATGAGGAATGGGAATATGTAGAGGAAGGGCCTCCAGAAATTATTTGGAAAGGAAATGAGATAATTGTCAAAATGAATAGAGTTAGAGTTAAAAAGAATAGTGCAGATCAATAATTGGAAAAAGAGGTATTACTGATTCCATGAATATTTGGCATGTTGGGCATGATATGGAGGTAAATGAAGATAAGAAATGGGAATATGTAGAGGAAGGGCCTTTAGAAATTAATTGTAAAGGAAATAAGAAAATTATAAAAAAAGAATAGAGTTAGAGTTAAAAAGAAGAGTGCAGATCAACAATTGGAAAAGAGGTATTATTGATTCCTTGCATATATTATCACTAGGATTAAAATGTTTGCATAGATATTGTCTCCTTCCTCCTTGCAACAATGGATATATGAAATTGTAAACCAATGTTGCAGGATCTGACTAGACCTATATCTAATCCTCTTCCTCCACAGTCTGAAGCTTTTGCTCATTGCAAATTTATTGCTCAAAAAAGTTATTAATTAGAATTTTTTGTTGTAATTGTTGCAAGTTTTAACTTAATTCTACATTATTTTAATTTTCTAATTTTATATGTTGCAACCAGGAGCATGGTGGCAATTTCACTGAAGCTGTTAATACATATTTAGTGAAGGGGACATAAACATGTGAGTACTTGTTATGTCTTTTCACTCCATTTTTTTCATTCTCCTATCTCATCTTCCATTCCCCCAACCAGTGAAAAAAAAAAAAAAAAAAAAAGAAAATGTATAAGATTCAATCTATATTTGTGGCTAATTTTGATACTTGTCTAGTTTCCGTCCACTGACTCAAAATGATAGTATAGGCATTGATGATTCAGTTCATGTTGGAACTAATAGGTCACTTTCTTACTTTTATCTTCGAATAGGAACTTGAATTCATTTTCTCTTCTTAATTCTCACTTTGCGAGTAGTATATTTTATAGTGGTACGCATTTAACGAGAGATACTCTTTTTGTCTCCCATCCAAGTGAAAAGAAAATGATATATGATAACAGGAAGATTCTAAGAACATTAGCAAAGCTAATAGGAAAATCCAGAGCAAGAATTAAATAAGATATTCCTATCAATACGTTAAGATGATACTTCTTTATTGATGCTTGTAAACCCTCTCTAGAAAATAGGATTACATGACAAGTGTTATAGCTATAACCATTTGTCGCTAGAAATTAAAAAAGTTAACCAATAGCTATGAAAAAAAAAAAAAAAAAAAACGTAAACCTTGCTGCATCAATAGCAAGAAACACTATCACTATCCCTACCTTCTGTCCAACACTAACTGATAAACTATGTGACATATTTTTATGTAATTTTGTTTGTCCAACTGGGATTGACATGACTCCTACTCCTTGTTAGGAATTTTCAAATCAATTGGTGGAAGTTCTCAATTAACAACTGCTAGCACTTGTTGCTCTGGAGTTGAAAAAGTAATATGCTCCATGATTTTGGCGGTGCTATCTGCCACGATATGCTCGGATATATTAATCTTCAAGTGATAAGACAAACTTCTGTTACATAAAGGAAGCGGAAGATTTGAGTGCTTTTTTTTACTTGAGAAAAGGTATATAATAGATTATGGTGTTATACTTGGATTGATCACCAAAATGGAATATAACATAACATTCTTTCCTACTCAAACTTGATAATGATTGGACTACATTGGTATTTGGTCTTATTTGATCTTGAACTGATAACTCCAAGAAGCAGCTATATTGGTTTTGTTCTTGTCACTTGATTACTGAGTGCTTTGTTCTAATGAATACTTTACCCCTGTTTTGTTAACTAACTCCATCAACAAAACAAGGAGCAGTGGTAAAAAAATAGATGAACAGATATAGGGTTTATACCAATTATAGAATTTTTCTAGATAGAGGGACTGAAGAGATTTGAAGGCTTTGGGAGTTGCCACTTAAACAACGTTTAGTTTAGTATATCTAGAATAGGATGCTATTGCATGGTTGTTGACTGGTTTCATGCCACTCCTTGTGGATTGTGGATTGTGGCACCTGTCCATCTATTTGTGAAACTTCATTGTCATTACCCCTTTTTCTGGTGTTTTGGGCTCTTAAAAGTGTAAGCAGAAGTATACAACCTGTTAGGTCTACTATCCTTTTAGAACACCAATTTTGTCTGAAAGTGACTTGTTACCCATGTTTAATCTCTGTATTCTGTGTTTTTCTTTCTTCACATCGCCTTTTTGTGTTGTTTCCCAGAATCCTCAGCATGGAGAGTTAAGTTTATCTTTATCAGAAGGTGAGAAGTTGACATAAATAGGAGTTAGACTTTGGTTTAGTTTGCTATTTTTCATCTTTTTTTTGTGTGTTTGACATATACACGTAATAGATTCTTACCTTGCCTCTAGAATGTGCAAAGTGCTATCTTGGATTAAGAGGTAAACTCGGGGTAACTGTTTAGTGTTTGGCCGTAGAGAATTGTATAGGATTTTATATGACCAATGACATTTTGCATTGTTCACTACTCTATCTTAAATTGTGAGACAGTAACTCATCTTTTTCTGATGTGCCTTCATGTCTTGATCTATATCCAGTGATTTTTGTTATTGCGTAGGGGAAAATTATTCAGTTCAGCAACGACTTTGAATAGTTTCCCTTGTGTGCGTGCAACATGTAAAGATTCTAAGTGTCATTCACATAGTACTTTCTTAGTGGAAATTATTTGTGTTCTAACCGTTCTTCACTAAGTGCAATGTGAAGAAGTACAAGTATTCTCTTGGTAAATAGCTCCTAGATTGTAGTCCTAACGAGCAACTCTTTGATGTCTTTGTAGGATAAGTTTGTACATTGTATTTTTGTCATGTTTTTGTTTACTTTCTTTGGTGAAAAGTCTTTTACACTTAAAGTTGTATAGGAATCATTATTAACTACCTTTTATGATGTTGCCATTTTGCATTATATTATCTTGTCTTCAAAAACAATTGAGCATTTTTCACTATTTCTGCTTTTATTTCATTGATAGCTTTTTCCTTGGTGACCAAACCTTAATGTTCATTGTTTTACTTATAGATTCTAGGGACAACAACTAAATCTGATCTTGGCTCTATATGCAATGAGGATACGAAAAGATATATCCAGCAGATTCCACGATTCCCTCATCAGTAGCTGGCTACTATTTTTCCAGATGTGAATCCATTAGCTATTGATCTCATTGAGAAAATACTAACATTTGATCCTTCTAGAAGAATTACATGTGAGTTTATACAAACAAATCAAATATTCTATTAGGAAAATAATATCAGAAACTATTTTTATAGAATAGATTCTTGATTTGAATGAACTTATAAAAAATCATGGTTGAGGTCACCCTTAACATTTCCATTGAGTGCAATATCTATAATTTTAATTTTCTGGAATAAGGTCCCTTTTGTTTGCTTTCTCAATAGGTGTTCTCCTTCAAATTAAGGTCCCTTTTGTTTAATTTCTAATATGGTGTTCTTCTTCAAATCAATAGGTGGGAAAATGTTGGAACTCTTGATCCCGCAGCTTCTGGTTTATTAATTGTATGCATTGGTAAAGTTACAAAAGTGGTTGATATGTAAGATTGTAATGTGATCATTCAGGACTTAAAATATTTTCTTTTGTATTTGTTCTCCCACATCCCTTTTCTTCGGCAAATTGTTACCACTTCAGCAACTGTCTTTTACTTCCATCAGTAAAGTTTCATTTGTATAAGAATTCTAACAACTACACCTCTATATTCCTGTATTGATATTTAATGGAATGAAATCTCATTTCCCATTCTTTTTTAAAAGTCTTTGCCAATGCAAATGATAACCGCAGCTACCGTTTCTGCAGTCTCAGTAGCTACTCTAACATGGGTGGTTGTCAAGGCAGGGGGTGGAGGATGCATCGGAAATTCGAAACCAACAACAGCTATAGCAACAAGGATCAGAGGAGAATGGAATGTTGTCAAACATACTCCAGACACTGTTTGGGGATTGCATTTTTGGTGATTGCAAGAAGACCCCTTGTATCCAGTGAGCCAAGTTGAGGAAAGCCACCTACATAAGAAAAGGCCTTGGATCCTCCCAGAAGGGTACTCTTAACAAAAATTCAAAATCCTTGAGAAACAAATTTTGTATGATTATTGTGCAAAAAAGCCATGGAGTGTATGAAAATACGTGCTCTAAGAAATAGGTTTTTTCTTACTCTATTTTTTATTTTGCACTAGCTGTGTTTAGTTGCCATAGTTGAAATCCATTTATGCTGTGTGGTTTCTTCTGAGACTAAATACATATGTTCCTTTATACACGTTATATGTTGAGTATTTTTTTTATAACTATTTTTGCTTAATGCAATCCAACAACCTTCTCAACCCATCAAGAACTATATTTTTTTGTATTTATGCATATTACAACATATGGACTTTTTCAAAAATTTGAAGATATTTTTGCAGATATCAAGGTATAATTAAGGGTTATAGTGGGATCTTATTCTTAGGAAAAACAAAATATAAAGCCCTTCATGCAAAAACAAAGGTTTTGTTTGAAGATATTTGTTTTTCTAAACAAAGCCATTATATGAGATAATGCTTCATTTATTTTTAATATTTACACAAAATAATTGGTCATTATTCAATAAAAGAAATCTTAAGAAATATATATATATATATATATATATACAATTTTATAAAAATAAAAAATAAAAATATATATATTAAAATATTTTTTTAAATACGACGGGCAAAAATCTTCATGCGTAGCGTAGAGACGTCAACTAGTCATATCCTAAGTGTAACATTCACGTTGTTTTTACACACTAGTGGTTGAAAGGATCAAAGAATAGGAAACATCCCTCCTCATTTATTGGCTCAAAAGGTTGGCATTTATTTATTTATTTATTTATTTATTTATTTATTTATTTATTTATTTTGGAGGTCACTTTCATGAGTTTAAGAATGTGATTGTGACCTTGACAACACTCAAAATTAAATATTTAATTATCGTTTTAGTTGAATAAAAATAAATATCTTAAATTAATAATGAGTGTTTAAATTTATTTTTATATGATATTTACACTTTCCGTCATAATCTTATGTAGGATAGGGTATCACTCTCTCTCTCTCTTTCATTTGATTTGATAAGTTTATCTTTTTTTACAATCAGGGCTATGGATATTAATTGAATTCAATATTTACAGTTAATTATAAATACTTTTTATCGAACTATTAATTATGAGTATCGATTTACATCTCTATCCTTTTAAAAGGATGAAAAAGAAAAAACAAACTAGGGATTCATTAAGATAATCATTCAATCCATACATTTTTCAAATTTTATTGCGTAGAATTTGATTTTTAAACAGAAGATTGTGATACGGTCAAAACATAAAAAATAAATCAAAATTTTGAGTTGACATTCGAAATATGCCTCATGCTTTTGGAATTAATTACTTTGTCAAGGACATGATTCTAATGTTTGAACTTGCACACCACCTTCAAGGCGGTTCCATGGGTGCACTGTACAAGATAGTCTCAGACAGAATCAACTTGCTTTCCAAATGCAAGAATGCGCATGGAATAATTTTCACATCAATAAGAATCTTTTGGTGGCCTTTATGATTTTTGGTTGGCCAGACAATTTGTTAAGTGCAAAATTATTCTTGTGGGCTCTCTAGCCAAACACAATCTTGGAGATAACGACAACATAGCACAACGATCCCAGCATTTGTCCCTAACCCATTACTGTTTCCAAGAGATAAATTTGTGCCAAATCGTATCCTTCCGTCTCAAATTATTAATCTATTTTTAACTTAAATTTTATCCTAAATTATTTATCTTTTTTAAAAATCAAAATTTAATTTTTTAAATTTATCTTTATTTAATAGTATTCTATTTCCTAAATATATTAAAATATAATAAAAAATCATTTTATGAACTCTAATATTTATACTCATCTTGTTAATTCCCAAAAAATATCAATAACAACTTGAAGAGAGAATTAAATACTCTTTATTATTTTGACTCATTTTTTAGAAAGAATTAAATACTTAACAGAGAAAAGTAATTTGGAGTTATATTAAAGTTTTAGAATTTGTGTACTTCTTAATATAAAGAGGAATACTCATCATTAAATTGTAAGGATAAAAATGTGAGAGAATGTTTAATTAACTAAAAAAATTATTTTCTTAATCTTAACGTAATCGGTTAAAGTAAACAAATAATTTAGGATGAAAGAAATAGTATTTAGTATTTGAACAACATTTAGTATTTTTATTAAATTAGTTACTATCATATCAATAAAATTCTTTACTAAAACTTACTATTGGTACTAAATTATTTATTATCAAATCTAAAACTTACTAGTGCTAGTAAAATTTAGCATATTTTTGTCTTTTAACATTTTTAAAATTTTTAATACTTTTTTAATCCACCTTCTCTTTTGCTCTTTTATCGATGTACAATATGCTACTGTAAAATGTATAGTTCATAAAAAAACTGACTAATCAAGATAAGTAGTCAATGCAAAAGTTTTATTTCAATCATCATTTTTTTCCCATCTATTTTCAAGAAAATACTCTAAGGGTGTAAATAGATAAGTAATAATTTGATATGAGTTTTGTAAAAAATTATTAAATATATGGGGTCAAGTCGGTTCCAAGTGAAAGGATATAATGTGTCATGAGTAGATAATGTTAGGGATATGCTTTAAAATAATTTGTACTTATATTATTGTCGTTATGTATTATGTAATAATACGAGATATTTCTTTTCATGAATAGTGCATTTAGTTTTGTGTTTATCAAGTAAATGACTTGATAGTAAAATCCTATAACAAATACAATAAAGATTCTTAAATTGTCCCTAATCGATTATTATTAGTGAAACAATAATAAATTAAAATTAGTATGTTTGTGACTTGATGGCTATATTTTATTGGTCATGGATATATGTAATATCAAGTCAAAACATAAATAAATATTAGAGAACATTATATTGAACATGACCCACTGTGAGAATACTTCATGGGACATGTCATAAATCCTTTCTAGCCATAATGATATTAGAAGTCCTTTGATCTGAATTCATCATAGTTTCCTACTTGATAAATTTTATATCTTGATGTTGTTTAAAGTTGTCTTTAACCAAATAATAAATTAGACCACTGTTAGATATAGAATAAATTAGGGAGAGGAATATGATTAATAGTGAAGAAATTTGTCCCTCTTAATTTTGGGAGAGATGTTCATGGGCCCTTGATAGGTTAGAATGTGAAAATGTATGGTCGTGCTCAAATATATCAATTTGAGATATTGATATCATTTGTTTGAACAATCTACTATGAGATCAAGAAATAATTGATTAAGCTTAATAAGGACGATATGCTCCGTGCCTTATACTTAATCTGGATATCGTGTGACAAAAAGACTAAATATAAAGTTATGGTTTGGTTCAAAGAGATCACTAATCTTCATTTAACCTGGATAGTTATAATGTTTTGCTAGAAACCTCTTATAACTTATATGGCATTTTAAATGTGACTTGGGCACATTGCCAGTATTAAATGAACCTATAGGGTCACACATTAAGCGAACACGTTAGGCTATTTTTCTGATAATCAGGTTCGATGTATCTAGAGGATGTCTAGATTATAAGAATCTGACTCGATAAATTAATTAGCTAAATTATTAAGATAATGGTAGAATCTTATCATATCAGTTTTAATTTAACTAGGTTGGTGCCCGTGCATTGCACGGGATGATTTTAATAATGTTCTCAATTTTCTTATATTAAAAAATAATTCAGTGAAAATTGAGAACATATTTATTGTTCTCAATAATTCATTTTTTTGTTTTCAATAATGAATTATTTTTCTCAGAATATCCCTTCCACAATTCAATCATGGCATGATGCTTATCCCTTCCATGAAAACAATAAACTGAAACCACATGTATTCTTCCTGCACAATTATGAGAGTATGTGCATCATACGTTAATAGAATTGAATATGGACAAATTGATACAATTATCTCCACCCAATTTATGATCAATACGCTTTGGTGTATGATCTGCACAGTGTATTTATCGTCACAATTTATGATGCGCAATTTATAATATGGAGGTTGTTGAAAAATAACCCTAAGTTGTGTAGTCCAATCACATCTAATTTTTCTGAGAATGTCCCTTCCATTGCATACTCCGAGGACATATAGCAACTGCATCACATCATTAGGGCAAAAAAGAAGCCTATGAAGTTATATAATGTTCATTGATGGCGTTAGAACTTAGGAAAGAGGACCAAAAAGAAAAGTATTCAGAATTTTCTATGATTGAATAAAATAGCAGAAGAGCAATTTGTGCTTACTATGTTCCTACTATCCTTCTTATGCCAACTTCATCTTGGTTGCCACTAAAAATCCTTGCCAATCCAAAATTTGAAATTCATTGTGCCACCAAAAATCCTTGCCACCAAAATTCATTACAGTTTGTGCAGAAGAGCTTGTTTCTTAAGTGAAACGTTTGTGATTTTGATGTCTTCTTAAATAAGAAAAGAAGTCTCAGAAATCTAAATTCATTGAATTCTGATAATTCTATCTTATCTGAATTCATTGAATTCAGATAACTTTGATTAATTCTAGATAACCTTAATACTAAAAAAAACCCTTAAAATTTCTTCACCAATAAAAAAAATTCTTAAAAAATATTAAATCCACAGTGTAAGGTATGAGTGTAGGAGAGTGCCATGTGTCATCATAGGAGACTTCCGCAGCTCCTATTATATATATATATAACCTTAATATTGAAAAAAATCCTTAAAATTTTCTTCACCAATAAAAAAAAAATCTTAAAAAATATTAAATTCACAGTGTAAGGTATGAGTGCAGGAGAGTGCCATGTGTCATCATAGGAGAATTTTGCAACTCCTATTATATAACTATAACTATAACTATATATATATATATATATATATATGAACTTAAAAAAATATATGATAAGATATTATGAGAGTTGGATTCCGAGAAGTTCGTGTAGCTTTAAAAGAAAACCCTAATCATCTTCTTGTCAGGGACTTCTCCTAAAATATTCATGCTTCTATAATCAGGAAAAATTAATCCTCTCAATAACCCTAGGTGCTAACACTCCTGAGTAACGAGTTGGCATTGCCATGTGTATCCAATAGAGAACATTCGCACATTGCAGTGTCTGATGATCGTTCGAAGTGCACGTACGCCTAGAAATCTGAAAGCAAAGGTCTTGCTTATGGTGATACAGAGATAATTCTGTAACCTCTAGATCGACCTTAATCGTTTGGCTTGGGTCCTCGGAAGGAGTTCATAGATGTTTTTCGTGTTTAAGAGTTCACAAATTCTAACAGATAACAGTTGTAGGAAAACTAAAATTATATAACATAATAATATATTTAAATTAAAGTGAAAATTTAGTTTATAATGAGATTCAAATTTTGATATCCACTTAAAGACTAAGCCATCAATTCTAGACACCGATCGAAAGACACCGAGAAACCTAAGAGCAAAAAAATAAAGTACACAAAGATTTTAACCTCCATAGTTGTAGAAAACACTGCCTAATCTAAAATCAAAAACCTAATTTTTGTTTTCTTCTACCATCACAAACAAAATCCACCAATCAAGAGCATTTAAAAGCACCAAACAACTCAAAGAACAATTTCAATTGATTATACTATACAATCATAATAAGGGTTAATGGCAAAAATACCCTTCAAATTTGATAACTTTTGTAATCTTATCTTTCATTTTATAAAATGCTCAATTATGCTTCTATAAGTACTAAAACATTTCAATATTGTCCTTCCATTAAAAATTTAACAGTTAACATTTTGTTTGACTATCAATAGAGATTTTATTGCAAAAAGCTAAAATTTAAAGACTTATTTAAAAAATTCAAAAATAAAATTTTTTACAATATTTATTTTTATTTATTTTTATTATTTTCTTAAAGTTCTTTATTTCTTCTTTTAGTAAATAATGAAGAGCACAGATAGGCAATTCAACAGAATTGAACAAGCACCACCTATACATGACCAGGGCTCTAACAAACACAATTATTAGTTATCAAAGATGTTGGCAAGGCCAAATAGTACAAGTAGGAAACAACCAGGTAGAATAAAACTAGATAAACAAATTAGTAAAAGAATTTGAAATATAAACCGAAGATTTATCTCTCATAGCGTAGACAGAATTACCAATTCAATATTAGTTTGCCTTTAAGAAGTTATTTGCCCCACTTACCTGTGTAATGGGTACAACGATTCTTCTTGCAAGATAAGACGATCTCATAACATTATTGGCGATACCAACAGTGATCACCTCCAAAGCCTCCTCATTTCACCAGTTTCCTAAGTTAGAAAATATATGGAGCAAAAAGGGAGAGAGAGTTGTGAAAATCAGAGAGACTGCTCTATATTTTTTTCATCTCTTGTCTGCGAAAAAGAATATATATAGTCCCAAGAAATCCGAAACTGATCCAGACTAGAAGGCCTAACCAAATCAGTTAATTGCTTCCCACTCTCTCTCAATTTCTTGTACAAATTAGAATTAATTGGGACAAAAGTAAAAGAAGGGGGTGTGAAACAACCCCAAGCCTAAGCCCGAGTGGGGCTGGACAGGCGGCGCACGTTCGTGATAGTGTAGACTACTACCTTGGGCTTTGTTTCAAATCCATAGAAAACCTTTTATCATATAAAGGCTCCAAAAATCCTCACCTTTTCTCATGTAGGATTCATGTATGACATGAATTCTCAAATGGTTAAACACCCAACTTTATTATCCTTTAATTATGAATTTTCACCATTAAAATGGTTTCTGCTATAGTCAAAGACAATGTCTAACATATCAAGAATTACTCCCAAAAATTGTTTTAGGCTAACTAATCATGAGTTCAAAAATATGAACTCTTAAAATTGCTATTTTCAACAATTCTTAACAAATCTATAGTTAAAGACTATCTAAGATTGACATAATCTACTTTTGGTATTAGTACCTTTCGGTTTGAACCACTACCAAAGTTATCCAACTTATGCCCCCACAGGAATAGACGGTGTAACACCCCGCTACCTACGTACCCCAAAAGGGGCGGGGATGTCGCCTCGTCCTTAGGGCAAGGGGTCGTTATAACTAGATAATAGAAAATGTAGAAGAAAATAACTTAATAACACACTTATTAAAATCTCAAAACAATACTTTTACAAGTCTTGAAACAAATAGATGGTAACTAAAATCTCTAACAAATAAATACATCACGATAAATCTTCTAAGCTCATGGAGCATAAGCAAATCGACCTCCCAAGCAGGATCGACCTGAAGATATGATATAAAAGGTGTGAGAAATATTTCCCAGTAAGTCCTGTGTGTGCTCATGGTATTTCAGGAAAAACAGTTTATGTATGCAAGTTTTGAACAAGTCATAATAAAATGTTTGCAAGTCCAGAAATTTATCTTTGGACACAGAGTGGTGTTTTATCAACAGTTGTAAAGTGAAAATACTTAACTTGGAAAGAAATAACCACTCTAATAAAGTTGACTATGTAGTTATGCATCATGAATGGACATGACACCACACTTTGTGCACCATGTCAAAAGAACAGTCAGCCACACTTTGTGTATCATGACAAGAGAATGATTAGGATGCCACACTTTGTGTATCATGACAAGAGAATGATTAGGATGCCACACTTTGTGCATGCTGATACAAGGTGGGTGTATGGCCCACCGAGTGAAATACTCCTCAATCTCTACACCCAAACATACCAGGTGTCTACTCCGAAAATAAACAATCTATCTGAACTGTACTGCTAGCTCGGACCGGCTTGACCAACAAGAACTGTCGTCTTGTCTAGGCAGGGTTCACCCCTCAAAGGTGGCCTCTTACTGAGAGACTTACCCAACCCTTCAAAGACTAGTCTTAGTAGTCTACCCTTATTGAGTACTCAACGTTATGCTTTTTCTACTTGGAAAATGTAAAATCAATGAAATGTTTTCTTTGAAGTAGCAATTATGGTTTTCAAACAACTCTGGGTAAAATATTGTTTAAGAAAAATTTATTGTTTTTCTCAGAAAATTGTTTGCTTAACAAAAATTATTTTATTTTAGAAGAAGGAATATATTGTCCATAATTACATCTCAAGATATGTCTTCCACGACAATCAATGCATTCAACTTGCAGAAAAGCATTTGTTCACAAAGATCTTTACACCAGGACTTACCTAATCGCTTGTTTTTCTTTGATATAATAGCCTTCCAAGATAGTTTAAGGCAATCTAACCCCGCCTGGGGTAAATACAGGGTATAAGACAAACATCCAGACAATACTTGTCATAAATAAATAATTCTTACGTCAACTAGCCACAACAATCTCTAACCATGACAACAATGCCTTAGGCTTTTATACTAGTTGATAATAAAGTATTTTATAAAATTAAATTAGCTTGATGAATTAAAATAAATAGGTGTTATAAATAAATAAATTATAAATCATAGTCTTGATTCTTTATTACCAAATAATAAATAATGAGTAATATTGATAATAAATAAAATTTGTAATGAATAATAAGCAATAATAAATTCTAAATAATATTGATAATAAATAATATTTAAAGAGTACAAATATAAATAATAAATTATACTTAACTTTAATTAATCAATAATAATTAATTAATTAACAAATAAAATTAATAATAAATAAATTATACATAATTTTAATTAATAACTAATAAATAACAATTAATAAATAAATAATATTTATGAGTGTAGATAAAAGTTTTAGTAAGGCTAAGTAGTAATAATAATAATATCATTTAAAAAGTCATTTGATATTAATTAATTCAAATATTTTATTATTTAAATTTTATAAAAATATTTTATTTATTTAACTAATAAAATAATAATATTTTAAATAACCTTCTATTTCGAACCTACATAATGTTTTTTGAATTTTGTAGATTAAATTAAATAATAGTATTAATTAAATTAATAATAATTATGACAATAAGAATAATTCTAAAAATAATAAAAATAGTTCTTACAATAATTTTTTTATTGCTAGAGAAGATCCATAAACATATTCATACATACAAGCATACAATAAATAACATGTTAATCTATCTAAGAACATAGAATTGAATTAACATATATTATAATATGGATGATATTATACTAGGCATAATATTATCTATAGCTTCATTGAAAAATAATATCATGAAGGCCTAATAAATAATGGTACCATAATGTCTAACATGCATCAAAACATCCATAAAGCTCTTAATCACAGTGAACATATAGTGATTCTAAAACAAAATCCATAAGGCACAACTTTGACTCCAAATCTCATGTCTTAAATCAATTCCCTTTACCCACATACGTAACCTCAACCCCTACTTTATTCAATCAACCTATCAACATCTAAGAGTCTTGATTTCGAGAATTAAAGAGAAGATTGAGAAGGAAATACTTGATTGATGCTCGTTTGATGAAGGATTCTCCTTGCTTAGTGAAGATCCTTGAGTGCTTGATGGCCTTTAGTGATCCAAAAAGAGTCCATGGTTGATCATCAACGTTTCGATCAAGAGAGAGAGAGAGTGTGTGAGAGAGGAATGAATGAGAATAAAAGAGGAAAGTAGAAGTTAAATAAAAGAAGAAGAAGAACATTGTTTTTATTTTACCTTTTTGGTGTTCTTTGAACCTTCAACAAAAAAAAGATGGTTTGATCCATTCGAAAGTTCAACTTTGTGTGTTTTGGTGTTATAAAGTGTAGCAATGAAGAATATAAGTTGAGTATTGATGATCTAGAGAGTTTGGGAGTGATTAGAGTTGTTTATGAGTGGTTTAGGCTTGAAAATGTGTAGTGTGTGTTCTTGGTGTTCTTGAGAACCCAAGAGAGAGTTTGAGAGAAAAGTGAGAGTGTTCTTGGTTTGGGGTGGTCGAATGGCTTGCTAGAGAGGGGAGAGTTTTGGTTTTTCTAGGGAAAGCAAAGCTAGAGCTAGTTCAAAATTCGAAAGGAGAGAAATGTGGAGTAGTTTAAGGTGGAAGATTTGTTCATGGTGGTTTCTTCTTTGAAGGTCTCTATTCCTTCAATGGAGATTCACCAATCTTGGTTGAGCTATCGAATGAAATAAAGAGTGAAACAAGACCTTAAGCTGGCCGAAATTAACTATGCAAGAGGAAATAAAATTCTGGTTAACTAGCTTAGGTAGGTGAGGATTTTAGGGAGAAAAATTTTGATTTTAAATTTCAAGTTTAAATCATTTTGAATGGAGTGAATTTAAGAGTGTTTTGAGGTGCTCCAATGGTGTTCTAATGGTCAAGGTTGATGAAGAAGAAAGTGAGTTCAGCTATGGAACTCATGTTGCCCGAAAATAGTGAAGGAATAAGAGAGAGACTGATTTTTATCTTAGCTAAGAAAGCTGGAAAAAAATTTGGTTTAATGGTTCCAAGTGTTCAAAAATTCTAGGATAGTTTGTTAGCTTTTTTTTTTTTTTTTGAAAGGATTTGAAGCTACAAAGTAGGAGTGTTTCAAGATCTTCTTAAGATGATTTTACAGCCATCAATCTTGAAGAAGAAAAAGAAGAAGAAGAGGAAGAAAACGAAAGAAGAAGGAAGAGAAGAAGAAGATCTTGGATTTACATTGCTATGGCTAAGAACACTTGTTGTTTGCTGAAAATTTCCAGATTTATTGAAAGCCACAGTAGCTGCGAAAATCCAGCTTTAAGTCCTCCCACAAAGCTGTTTTAATGGAAAGAAAAGAAAGACTATTTGCTGCAAATTTTGATGTTTAAACAAGAAGAAATGCTGGAAAATATTTCCAGCTTTTTGTACCAAAATAAGAATAGTAAAATACAGTTCTTTAGAATTAAATCGTGATAGTTTAATCTTGAAAGAAATCAACCAACCTATTCCCCTTCAATTTTCGATCATAGGGAGGTCTAAGAGATGAAATTTAATTAAACTCTAAATCCATAAAATTTTCTAATATAAATAAGAAAATTAATGAAAGGAAAAATAATTATTTCAAAGTCAAATATTCATGGACATTGTTTGCTAAAATAGTGGAAGATAAAATTTCTCTTAAATTTCCTTTAAGAAAAGATCACATAGCTAAAGTTATTACCATTGTGTCTTATCCTAGACAACACCCCTTGATCCTAGGAATGCAAGAATAGAACTTTCAAAATATAGTTAAGATAATTTAAAATAATGTATAGTTAAAGGGATTTGAGCACAAGACCTTAGAGATTAAATCACAAAGCTCTAACCACTTAACCACACTAACTCTTGTTCTTATTTTCTCAACTAAATATTCTTCTTTTCTCAACCTCAAGACATCTCCCTATTTTGACCTTAAGCAAAATTACCTTTTTACCTTTTCTACTCAACAAGCACAAATTAATCATATAACCTAAAAACTACAATTCTAAGGCACACAAAATCATTCAAAAGATATATTTTATGCATGATGACGTGATATGCATTCCATCTCCCGTACTCTAGGGTTGATTTTAGGTGGGATTTCACAAACGGACTTAAGCTTTAAATCTGAATCTTAAGTGCGACAGCGTCATCCATTGGTAACAACAGATTATTGGCTATGGAGATAATCTTAAGGGTTGACACTCATAAGTGTATTCAAAGAGAACCTAATTTCTTTTAGTTGCAACCATACAACATCACTCACATAGTTGGAATCTCCAATTAGGAAGTGCTACTAGTATCCTATCTAAAAGACTTGATCCTATTCAGAGTTAAAACTATTACTAAACTTGCAATAAACGCATATTTAGACTTTCAAGAAAGGACCTAGATACAAATGTATCAAAATAGGCGCTTGATTCACTCAGACATCTTGTTTATACCACTTGAACTAGGATCTGCACTTGGTCATTTGGGTTGAATCATTGATGAGTTATCAATCACATTCCCAACTTAGATTTAAGAAACAAAAATGTTTCTAATCCTTTAGTTAGGGGGTTTGCAATGTTATCTTTAGATCCAATAAAATCAACGGATACCACCCTTTCAAACATTAATTCCCTTATAGACTTAAGTCTAACTTAAATTTATCTCTTGGTCTTTTGAATATTCTTGGTACTCTTTATCTTTTTTATCATCATTTGACTATTACAATGTACAGATATAGCAGTAACAGGCTTGCTAATCATTAGCAAAGAGGACAATAGTCCATACAGCCATTCAGCTTTCGTTCCAGTAGTATTCAAGGCATAACTCAACCTCAAAGGTTAACCAAGTTATCAAAGTCTCTTTACAAGACTTCCAAGCGACTATTCTGCCACCTAATGTAAAAACATATTCAGTGCAACCATTGCTACTAGAGTTCCTTGCAATCCAACTCGCTTTACTATACCTTTCGAGTACAACAAGGAATTAACCATAATGTAGTCCAAGAGAAATTGTTCCCTATAAGTACCTTAGTACTCTATCCAAGATCTCCCAATAAGTCTAATTAGGATAACTTATATATCTAGCTAATTTAGACACAGAAAATAACATATCTGGTCAGGTTACTAAGGTTGTCGAACTCTAACGTAGGTTAGTACAAAGATCAAAGTCCTTGCTGAGTATTCAACATTATCTATACCAACCCCTTCTGACTGATCAGGCCAGAGGGTTATCTGATCTCAAAGGATTTTCAAAGCAAATATTTTTGGGGCAAAATAACATTTTCTAGAATTTGATCACACTGACTCGTAAGTCAGATCATCATTCACATAGGCTCCGCAAAGCCAATAAATTCATTCCATAGGCATTTCAAGTCAATAAAATAATTTTCGAGATCAAAATGTCATTTTTCTAAAGTCAATCTCATTACAAGAGATCATTTTCCAAAACTGTGTCAAAAAAGAGTAAAGAGTTCTTTTCACACATCAAAACAAGTTTCCAGGAGTATTCGGGTCATTTTACCTGTCCTCGATCACAAAAGTCATTTCCAAGAGCATTCGGGTCATTTTACCCATGCCTGATTCCAAAAGACTTTTCGAGAGTATTCGGTCATCTTACCCTTACCCGATTTGAAAAGTGTTCACAAGAGTTCCAATAAAGATATTTCAACCATTTACCGAATACTTGATTCCAAGGTTTTCATAAAATATTCCAATAAGGACATTTGGATCATATTCCAAATACCCAATTTCAAAAGGAACTCATTTCAAGAAATCCAAAATTCTAATCCCAAAAAAGAATTAAATTCAAAGTTTCCAAACACATTTCCATAAAATGTTCCAATAAGGGCATTCCAGTCAATTTATGAATACCCTATTCCAAAATTTACCATTTTTTGAAAATTCCAAGTATTTAATCTAAAAACAACTAAATTCATAAAATTCATACTTTAATCATCCATTAAGGTTTCCAAACCAAATATGAACTTCATTCAAGCCCAAAATGGCATAAAAACAAATCTTGCTCAGATAAACCTTAAACATATTCAGGGATTTCTAAAATGGTATAAAACAAAGCATTTCATGGAAAAGTGAAGCACACTAGCTTTCAAAAGGTTTTAGAAATCAAAGGGATTCCCCTCGTATCCTAATTAACTCTTTTCCGTTTATGGCCTTTTAATCACCGTTTCTACCATTTTCAATGTTCCGTTGGTCGTTTACCGATAAACCTACACCAAATATTGTTTTCGGATCAAATCATGTTTGGCCGAAAAATAGCCGACGAGTAACCGACATCCAACCAACGTTTAGCTGACGAGGCCAACAGTTAGCTGACGGTTAAGGAAAACATTTGACTTTCGTTCACGTCATTTTTTTGTCGCTTGATCAATTCTTTCATTTTTCTTTTTCCACATCCTTTCTCCCTTCATATGCAAGGGATTCACTTCATAATTCACATTCATTTCATCCAAAATCACACAATTAATTATCTTTAAGTTTATCCATTTTCGGACTAATTTTATGGAATTTTACTACTTCACACATAATTTTGTTTTGCCCATAACTTTCAATTCACAACTCCGATTTGGCACTATGATATACCAAAATGACCGTAAGACTCTTAAATTTAATTTTGTATAATCCTTTTTCTGAGTTCTGATTCCTATGAAATACTACTGGGCAAAAACAGCCCAGTAAGTTTGTTTCAATTCCATTATTCATGCTTTCCTTTGCTTTCCTTTAGCCTTTAACACATTGGAACCATTAATTCATTCAATTTTCCTTAAAATAATCTTTAATTGTATGATTTCAATATTCCAATAGCTCACAAGGATCACAATTATTCAACACAAATTCATCTTTTCTAATCAAATGCTAGTATAATCCATTTTTCCCAACCAATTAAATTCTATTTTTACTCTACTTTGCTCATCATCTCCTCAATCGAAAACAACCCTTCAAACTACCATAAGTATTCAGTTCTCCTTCACACAAAACATCATCCACAAACCTCTAGGCAGTGAGCACACACACATGAGCATATATATCAGGTTCATACACAAAAGTCACAAACCCTAGCTTTGATCTAAAATCAAGACATGAAAAAAACATGTTTTCATGTTAAAATTCGTATCAATATAATCATCATTCACCCAACAACAACTTTAACTCTAGAAAGGTGATAATTTACCTTGTATTTGAGGCTATTTGAAGTGATTTTGATGCAAGAACTTCTCAAACTCACATAAAACACCAAGAACACACACTAGCCTTTTTCTCTCTCTCTTGTTTAATCTTTTTTTCTCTTGGTTTTCTTTCCTCCATGCTGCTGAAATTCAGGTTGTATAACAGAACCTTCTTACCGCCATTCATCATCAAATCTTGGCCAAGGATATTTTAAATCAGTTAAGTATATGGTGGAATTCATGTAGGTGTGTTCCAATCACAATTTTACACACCAACCACTTAATTTCCTCCTCAAAAATTTCCCTTCATTTCTTGTTGCATGGCTACTCGATTCTTGGCCAAATTCCAGCCATTCAATCTCCTTCTCATGGTCTATGTATTGGCCAATCAAAATGCACAAGGCCTTAATCTAAAAAACCCACAAATGATATGTTCCAATTACAAAATTACACAAAATTACCCTTGGTCTTAATTCTATGCATCTTACATGAACTCCTCATACAACCTCTCTTAAATTGACACATGTCCATGAGCTACCAATCACAAAATGCCACATGCAGTGTTTTAAACCGCGATTTCTTATTTTCTTCAGAAATGACTAAAATTGGGCCGAAACGAAAAAATATTTTATCTCACCATTCAACTCCAAAAAATTCTTCTGAATCCATTGGTAATACTTAAATTCTTCAATTCCTTTTCTATTTGGTCAAATTCACGGTCAAAATAATGAAAATGTCCCTGATAACCTGGATAGCATAATTCACACCAAAACGTGCGTTTCATCACACAGATCAATTTCCATTGTCAACATACCATAAAATTCTTATTTTATTAACAAAAATAGCATTCTGAAGATTTAGGATACGGGTAGAATAGATCTAATAATTACGTCCAGGTCCCGACAAAATATTATTATATCAAAATATTCGTCTTATTACACCGATCAACTTTTGTTCTGGCCATTGATACAAATTCTTATTCTATTACAAACAGTAGCCACTTGAAGATAAAATGCGAGGTATTACATTCTCCCCTCCTTATAAAAAAATTCGTCCTTAAAATTATCTTACACCTGGGATAATTTTGGATACTTTTCCAACATCTTCGCTTCCATTTCCCAAGTTGCATCTTACACCGGATGATGATTCCACTATTGGAATATATGCCCTCTAGACTAGTTTATCTGATGTAATTATCAAATTTATTAATAAAAGAATTTATTTTCAAAATTTGTTAGTGAATTTACATTTTATTTGTGCATGATTTTCATTTGAAAATGACCCATTGTGTTTAAGTAAGTGATCCATGTGAATGGTGGTCTTTCATAGTAAGGTATAGATTACGAGTTACTTAACACATAAATGTTTATTCTTGACCGATTGATGAGAATGGGAATCTTATAATATATATGTTATTGTGTTATGAATTCCAAATGGAGAATACTTACTTTTAGCCAGTGAGTAGTCCACTCACTTCAAAGCATGAGCATATTTTGAATACGTAGAATAAGACCTATAATAGTAGTTTCTAAATGTACTATTTAAAAGAAACCTAGACTATTATTGTTACAGCGTGGACTAATACACTATCGCTTGAGTATGAGTTGGTGGTCTAATAAAACTAGAAGTATATACTTTGATATACTATAGTTGAGGTTCTTTCGTAGAGCCAATATACTTGTATGTTGGATGTATATGACTAGTTAGTTAAGACAGACTTGTACAAGATAATTTCTATGCAATATCACTCATTATGATTGTTCAAATGATCTAATTATCCAGGGCCCTAGGGAACATGACTTGGATGTTTACTTTAAGATAGCTCCCTTAGAAAGTAGAAATATTCCAAGAGTCATGGATCATTGGACTAGAGGTTTAAGTATCGTAGATGTCTATTAGAGAGATGTTAGTACACTCTTCCTCTCTAATTGCACGGCGATGCATAGAAGGGTATTTTAGTCATTACACCTATAGGTTAAAGACTTTGCTAACGCAACATTGTCCTTGGAGTCAATATTTCCTTATGGTGATATTAAAAAATATTTAAAATGTAAAATATACCTATTTATATAGTAGGGATATTTTGGTCATTTTAGTAGCCAATGCGATGTGTCTTTTGGTCCTTGAAATGGCTCTTAAGTTACAAAAGATTTGGGTTAAGGAATTGGTTTTGATAATTATGGTTTTATTTTATTTATTAGTCTAATTTATTATTAGACTAGAATAACATAAATAGCCCGAGAGAGAGTATTTATTTTATCTAATTTAATTGGTTAATTAATTATTCAAGGCCCAAGGCACAAATTGAATAATTAAAAATTAATCTAGATATAAAACTAGATAAAAGACATGATATTTTATATTGGTCTATTTGGGCTTGTTAATTATTTATTGGGCTATTTCATAAAATCTAAAAAATAAATAATTAAGATTTATTATTTATGAGTGTTCAAGCCCAAGAGTAAATAATTTTATTTGGCCCAATGAATAAGACTAAGGGGAAAATAAAACTAAAAAATTTATAAAATTAATTATGTAATTAATTAATTAATTAAAAAAATAACACATGATGGATCTCGTGTTGTTTTGAGTGAAGGATAACAAAAAGCATGGAGCTTTCTGTTTTCACACAGGTGGCCACTCTCTCGGGGTGTGTGAATGAAAAAGGAAATAAAGCTATAATGGCTTGGCTTTTTCATTGAGCAAACATAGAAAACAAAATCATTCAAAGAAGAGACCCAATTCACAGAAACAAAGGTCTATGAAACTTTCACAGAGAAGAAAAACGTATTGCAAACCCACTTCTTTAAGCTTTCACCGATTGTGCTACGGGTACCATTTTAGAAGATCAAAAGCTTCGTGTGAATGAGACGCAATAGACGTTTACAAGAACGTGATCCAATAGCCTCAAATATCATTGTACAGATATTCACACCAGTGTGAAAAAGACTATTCAATCACATAGGTAAATTTTTTGTTTTCCTAGAATGCTTTCGTTTTGATGATTTTTGCCATTTTAAGCCTTCAATTGGTATCAGAGCCATGGTCTGGCAAATGTAAGAAGCATGCTAGGCTTAACTAAAATAATTTTTTTTTTTTTTTTTTTGTTGAAATCTGTAATCCTTCGTGTATACTGGTATGGGTAGTTTCACTGTAAGCTTCGCGAGTGGAAGTATATGAACAATGTATTTTGATTGTTTTAATAGATATTGTGTAAATCCAGTGTTTTTAAGTGCATAGGCAGTTGTTTGGATGAGTTTTGATTAAAAGTGGGAGAAAGAATTGAAACCAGTACGCAGAGCTTCTTTCTAGAGAAGAAGATACTATTGACGCCACAGGAGCCGAGTCGCGCCACAGGAGCTGAGCCGCTATTGGATGTGTGTAGAGCCGCTGAGTTGCGGCTCCAAGCCATAAGCAACTCAAGCCTAGCGAAAAAGCTTTCCTCGTGGAAGCCTTCTGCTGCAATTTGCATTTCGCTACACGATCAACATTTTGACTACGCAGCTGGGGCAGGGGCAAGTCGGGTCGGGTCCACCCACTCGGATTTGGCCCATGGGAAAATGGCCATGATCCAGTGTGGCGGGTGCACTGGACCAGATCTTTTTTTTTTTTGGTCGCATATCAGGCGAAATTATTTTTATTGCAATAGTTAATATTCTTTGAATATTTTGCATGAAAAATAATAGTAAAGGAAAATTAGACTTAAACAAGACCATTAATTAATTAATGTGTTTAATTCTATTATTTGGACACTTAGGTTAAAGTATAAAAACGTTTACAGTTTTCTAGCATACTTATTTCTTTTTGTACCCTATGTGCGCATTTTTTCAAAGACCAAAGTCTTTGAGAATTTTTGACAAAGAAAAATATTTTTCTTAAATCAAATGATTAATTTTAATTCGATCAAAAATTAATTCTTGAATATTTTCTCAAAGGATTTTATCCTTGACATAGAAAATATATTGGATTTAGATATTTTTGTGAATTAAAATAGAAAACCATTTTGATTGAATTTTAGCAAGAAAAATTGTCTTTGTCAAATGAGATCAAAATCTCTCGAAAGTTTTATTGGAAATTTTTGAAATTATCAAGTTTATTAACTTAAATAAAATTAATTCATGAAAAAAAAAATCTCAAATGGTATAAACCTTGACATAGAAATTTTTATGGATTTAGATATTTTATTATGAGTTAAAAAAAACTTAATTGAAATTTTCAAAAGACATTTTCCAAGAAAAACCTTTATTTTAAAATATTAAGTGGGAAAGGGATTCCAATAGCCCTACGACTTCCATTACCATCCTCATTAGAGATCGTGAGTCCCCTCGTGTTACCCTAGGAGTGAATCCGTATAGAATGGGGATATCACAAGGGTCTAAAACTAATAGATGGATATAATTAATAACCTAAGACACGTGCTATGATTGGTCAACCCACGTTGAAGGTTATAGTGCGAGGAATGTCTATAGGAAATAAGAAGAAACAGTCATCCCATAATAGAGTTATCTTCTAGATCATTAACTAGAAAAGAAATTAATTTGTGGTGGTTAATACACTTAGCTTAGAAAATTGTTAATCTTTTCAAGAAGCTATATTAATTTTTCAAAGAACTAAATTAATCATATTGAAGATAATAGTGATAGGGTTAACTACGATCGAATTTAATATGAGGATAAAGTCACAAATTATTTTATTTTTTCACAAACCGAATTTTCTTTTATTTTCGATATTCAGAAATAGTTGGGGAGGTTCTTTTAGTCTTTTGGTCATTATTCTCCGTGAGAATAAGCTAACGGGTCCAAATTATGTGGATTGGAAAAGGAACGTGGACATAAGACTCACTGCTGAGGAGTATAAGTATTTTCTCTTTGAAACCTGTCCGCTAACGAGCACGAGGTTGAGAAAGCATGGAAGAAAGCTAACAAAATGGCTCGATGCTACATGTTGGCCTCCATGTCTAATGTACTCTAGTCAAAACATGAGCACATGGCCACTGAATATGACATTAGCCAATCATTAGCCATGGTGTTCATTGATAAGAGTCGGCTCGCAAGGCAGGAAGCTCTTAGGACAATCATAAACACTAAGATGGCTAAAGGAGTATCAGTCAGGGAGCATATGCTCAAAATGATTACTACTTTTAAGGAAGCGGAAGTCTTATGGGTTGTTATTGATCCCGAAAGCCAAGTGGACATGGTTTTCGAATCTCTATCAAGCTCTTATACTCAATCCAAGTTGAACTACAACATGAACAAGTTAAACATGACTTTAACTGAGTTAATGAAAGAGCTCTAAGTGGCGGAGAAGATCATTAAGCCACAGTCCAAGGCTATGATTGCTATGATTTTTTCTTCCAAAACTGAGCCCAAGCCCAGGAAGTTTAACAAAGAAGGAAAATGCACCGGCCCAGCCTAAGAACTAGCCTAACAAGCCCAAAGGCAAATACTTCAAATGCGGGCAGAAGGGACATTGAAAAAATGAGTGTCCAGAACTTTAAGCTAATACAGGTGTTGTTCTCTATCTAGAGTCTATTTCAGTGGTTGGATCAACTTTCACTTGGATTGTTGATTCTAGAGTCACTGATCATATCTGTAACTTCTTACAGGGGTTTAGGAAGATAAGAAGACTCCAGAAGGGTGAGCATGGACTACGAGTGGGAAATGAAGCACGAGTATGAGCTCTTGCAGTGGGAAAGCTGGTTCTTATTTTTAATTGTAATAAAGTAGTTATATTAAAGGATATTTTATATGTACCTGATTTTAGAAAGAATTTGATTTCAGTTTCAAAGCTAATAAATTATAGATATTCTGTTTTTTTCCATTCTAATATTACTATCAGTAGAAATGGAAAAGGTTTATGTACAAGGAACATGTATGGAAACTTATTCTTTTTAAATCTTACAAATAATCAAATAATTAACGCTCAATCTGAACCTTTAAGTAAGAAGAGAAAGACGAATGCCAGTGACTCATATCTTTGGCATCTAAGGTTGGGTCATATTAACTCAACTAGGATTCAGAGGTCAATCCATGATGGGCCCTTGGGCTCATTAAGATTGGAAAGTTAGCCTCAGTGTGAATCCTACCTTATAGGAAAAATAACCAAAAGGTCGTTCACCCAAAAGGCTGATAGAACTAAAGAGATATTGGGTCTTGTTCATACTGATGTTTGTGGTCATTTGTCTACTTAAGTCAACGGAGGTTTTGAGTACTTCATCACTTTCACGGATAATTATACAAGGTTTGGTTATGTCTACCTGAAAAGGTGCAAGTCTGACTCTTTGGACAAGTTCAAAGAGTTTAAGGCTAAAGTGGAGCATCGGACAAGTAAACTGATCAAAATCTTACATCAGATCGTGGTAGAGAATACCTCCTCGGTGAGTTTAAGGATTACATGGTACATCATTTAATAGTATCCCAACTCTCTGCACCAAGTACACCCCAACAAAATGGAGTAGCTGAGAGAAGGAACATGACATTAATGGAAATGGTCCAAAGCATGATATCTCATGCTACTCTTCCAGTCTCTTTTTGGGAATTTGCATTGGAAACAGCAGATGTATAAATTATCTTAGGATATTGGGTTGTCCAACTTATGTATTGATTAAGGGAGACAAACTAGAACTAAGATCACAATTATGCTACTTTGTTGGGTATCCAAAAGAGACAAAAGGAGGTTACTTTTATCATCCCAAGGAGCAAAAAGTACTGGTAAGTACTAATGCTAGATACTTGGAGGATGATCAAAGTACTTCCACTAAATGTTCAACAAGGTTGGAACTCGAAGAGAAGTTATCTTCAGAATCAACTTCTTCAGACTCGATTATGGAACAAGAAGAGGCACAGCCTCAAGAACCTGTACAAACAGAGCTTCGTCGTAGTGGGAGGGTATCTAGAGTTTCCGAAAGATGGACAGAAGATGCTTTTGAACTGGCTTCTGACCATCAGGAATAAAATCCCACTAGATACGAGGAGGCTATTATTGATGCTAATGCTGATGTTGATGCAGATCTATGGCATGAAGCAATGAAAGCTGAAATTGAGTCTATGCATTTTAATCAGGTTTGGTATCTTGTAACTTCACCTGAAGGGATAAAACCATTAGGTGGAAGTAGCTATACAAGAGGAAGAGGAGAGTAGATGGGAAGGTAGAAACCTTCAAAGGTAGGCTTGTACGAAAGAGTATACTCAGAAAGAGCAAATCGATTATGATGAAACCTTTTCCCCGGTAGCCATGCTTAAGTCCATCTGTATCCTCCTTACCATTGCATGTCATTACGACTATGAGATATAGCAAATGAATGTTAAGATGGCATTTCTTAATGGCCATCTTAACGAAGACATCTATATGTCCTAACTGAAAGGTTTTATTACTAAAGACCAGGAACATATGGTTTGTAAGCTTAAGAAGTCCATTTATGGACTTAAGCAAGCATCTAGAACATAAAACATTCATTTTGATGAGACTGTAAAGTTTTATAGATTCATTCAAAATGAGGATGAACCATGCGTGTATAGAAAATTAGAAGGCATAAATGTGATTTTTCTTATCCTATATGTGGATGACATTCTACTCATTGGGAATGATGTAGGAACATTTTCATCTACTAAGATTTGGTTATCTAGTCAATTTAGTATGAAGGACTTGGGAGAAGTCAGTTACATTCTCGAAATTAAGCTTCTTAGAAATAGGAAGTAGAGAATGTTAGAATTATCCCAAACAACATATATTGATAAGATGCTGGCCAAGTTTAGCATAGACTCATGCAAGGAAACTCTAATTCCTTGCAGACATAGGTTATTTTTTTATTCTAAGGACTATCCAAAATCTCAAGAGGAAAAAGATAGGATGAGTAGGATTCCCTACGCTTCGGCTGTGGAAAGTCTCATGTACGACACGGTGTGTACTAGGCCAGATATTTAGTTTGTCATAGTCTTAGTTAGTAGATATCAATCAAACCCTAGGGAGGTTCATTGGTAAGCTATAAAGCATATTCTTAAGTACCTCAATGGTACGAAAGATTATATGCTGGTTTACAGGGCTGATGACTTGATTCCTACTAGATAACCAAACTCGGATTTCCAAGCTGATAAGGATGAGAGAAAATGCACTAGTGAATATATCTTCATCTTGTTTGGAGAATCTGTTTCATGGAGGAGTATCAAGCAATCTCATATTGTTGACTCAACCATGGAAGCTGAGTATATGGCAGGTTTGGAAGTATACAAGGAAGTAGTCAGGCTCCGGAAGTTTCTTTCAGAACTTGGAGTTTACCACACATGGACAGACCGATTGTGGTGTATTGTGACAACTCTAGAGTAGTCTCACAATCTAAAGAACCCAGGAACCACAAGAAGACTAAGCACATCCAGAGGAAGTACCACCTGATCCGGGATTTTATTAAGAGATGGGAAATCATGGTGGAACAAATAGCCTCGGAAAACAATCTAACAGATCCCTTCACCAAGCCTTTTGTTGGGAGAGTCTTCAAGAGATACTTAGACGCCATAGGGGTAGGCACCTACAGACTTTCTTTGTCTTAGAGTGCAAGTGGAAGATTGTTAGAATATAAGCCCTCTAGACTAGTTTATCTAATATAATTATCAAATTTATTAATAAAAGAATTTATTTTGAAAATTTGTTAGTGAATTTACATTTCATTTGTGCATGATTTTTGTATGAAAAGAACCCATTGTGTTTAAGTAAATGATTCATGTGAATGGTGGTCTTTCAAAGTAAGGTATGGATCATAGGTTACTTAACACATAAATATTTATTCTTAACCGATTGATGAGAATAAGAATCTCATCATATATATGTTATTGTGTTATGTATTCCAAATGGGGAATAGCTTACCTTTAGCCAGTGAGTAGTCCACTCACTTCATAGCATGAACGTATTTCGAATACGTAGAACAAGACCTGTAATAGCAATTTCTAAGAGTACTATTTAAAAAAAACCTAGACTATTATTACTACAAAGTAGACTAATACTCTACCACTTGAGTATAGTTGGTGGTCTAACGAAACTAAAAGCATATACTTTAATATACTGTAGTTGAGGTTCTTTTGTAGACCCAATATACTTGTATGTTAGGTGCATGTGACTAGTTAGTTAAGACAGACTTGTACAAGATAGCTTCTAGGCAATATCGTCCATTATGACTGTTCAAATGATCTAATTATCCAGGGCCCTGGGAAACATGACTTAGATGTTTATTTTAGGGTAGCTCTCATGGAAAGTGGAAACATTTTAGGAGTCATGGTTCATTGGACTAGATGTCTAAGGATGGTAGATGTCTATTAGAAAGGTGTTAATACACTCTTCCTCTCTAATTGCATAGCGATGCGTAGAGAGGTATTTTAGTCATTACACCCGTAAGTCGAAGACTTTGCTAACGCCGCATTGTCTTGGGGCTCAATATTTCCTTATAGTGATATTAAAAAATATTTAAAATGAAAAATATAGCTATTTATATAGCAGGGGTATTTTGGTCATTTTAGTAACCAATGCGATGTGTCTTTTGGTCCCCGAAATGGCCCTTAAGTCATGAAAGATTTGGATTAAGGAATTGGTCTTGATAATTATGGTTTTAGTTTATTTTATTAGCCTAATTTATTATTGGACTAGAATAAAATAAAAGGTCCAAGAGAGTATTTATTTTATCTAGTTTAATTGGTTAATTAATTATTTAAGCTCCAATGTCCAGATTGAATAATTAAAAAATTAATCTAGATATAAAACTAGATAAAAGGCCTGATATTTATATTGGTCTATTTAGGCATGTTAATTATTTATTGGGTTATTTCATAAAGCCCAGAAAATAATTAATTAAGATTTATTATTTATGAGTGTTCAAGTTCAAGAGTAAATAATTTTATTTGGCCCAATTAATAAGACCAAGGGTAAAATAAAATTAATTAAAAAAATAACAACGCCGGATGGATCCCGTGTTGTTTTGTGTGAAAGATAACAAAAGCATGAAGCTTTCTGTTTTTACGCAGGTGGCCATTCTCTTAGGGGGTGTAAATGAAAAGGGAAATGAACCTATAATGGCTTGGCTTTTCATTGAGCAAACACAGAAAAAAAAAATCATTCAAAGAAGAGGCCCAATTCACAGAAACAATGATCTGTGAAACTTTTACAGAGAAGAAAAACGTTTCGCAAACCCACTTCTTTAAACTTTCACAGGCTATGTTACGGGCACCACGGAAGATCAAAGGCTTCGTGTGAATGAGACGCAGTAGACATTTACAAAGATGTGGTCCAATAGCCTTAAGTATCCTTGTACAGACATCTACACCAGTGCGAAGAGGGTCATTCAATTATAGAGGTAAATTTTTCGTTTTCCTATCATGCTTTCGTTTTGATGATTTTTGCCATTTTAAACCTTCATCCACTACACTTTTACAAGTGAAATTTTTTTATTCTGCAATTCCTTTTCAGCATCCTCTAAGATTTTAATAGGCCTTTCCTCATATTTCATGCTTGGAGTCATCTCGATGGGCTCTTCATTCAAAATGTAGGCAGGATCAGCTACATACTTGCAAAATTGGGAGATATGAAACACGTCGTGAATACCATGAAGTTCTACAAGTAACTCCAACTGGTAAGCTACCTTCCCAATCCTCTCGACAATTGGGAATGGTCCTATGTACCTAGGTGCCAACTTCTTCCCTTGTCTTTTGATTCTCAATTGTTGTTGTGGAGTCAGTTTCAAGAATACACGATCTCCTTCCACAATTTCCAAATCTCTCCAACGTTGATCTGCATAACTTTTTTGTCTATTCTGAGCTGCCTCCAACTTAGTCTTGATCATCTCCACAGTTTGTCGAACCTTTCATGATTGAAGATATCTTATTCACCCATCCTTCGTCCTAGACTACATTTTCTTTCATATAGGGTTTAAATGGGGCCATTCCAATTATTCATTGACAACTATTGGTGCATGTGAATTCTACATAGGCTAAATTATTAATCCACTTAGTTCAAAATCCAAAGTGCAAGCCCACAATATGTCTTCCAAACCCTATTCACTCATTCAGTCTGTCCATCTATTTATGGGTGCTCTGCTATACTGAGCTTTTATGTTGTCCCATATCTCTATTGCAGTTTAGTTAAGCTCCGTGTTAAGTCTAGGATCTCGTTCTGACACAATCCTAGAGGATACTCATGTAGTCTGGTTATTTCCTCCATATAGATTTCACTTAACTTCTCTAGGGAATTCCATTTGTTAATAGGAATAAAATGAGCAGACTTAGTTAGTCAATCCATTATCACCTATATAATATTTTGCTATCATATTGCCATGGATAATCCCGTAATGAAATCCATAGTAATTTTTTCCCATTTCCATAATGGAGTAAGCAATGGCTGTAGTAACCCTCCAGGCCATTGCTGATTGGCTTTCACTTGTTGACAAATTAAGCATCGAGCTACAAAGTTTAAAATATTTTTTTTTTTCATGTCAATCCACCAATAATGTTGTTTCAAGTCTTGATACATCTTTACGGCTCCTGGATGGATACTTCGATGTGCTTCTGTTAAAATATCTTGCCTCCTCGCTGACCGTTTTGGGATACAATACCAATCTCAGTAATAAGTAATTCCATCATTGTCCCTTCGAAACTCATCTCCTCTTTTATTTGCCTCCTTTTTTACTAACCTTTGCAACTCTTCATCCTTATCTTATTTTTCCTTCAATTGTTGTCGGAAGGTAGGTCGAATGGAAATATTATTCAGCCTTATTCCTCTATCTACTACAAATGTTTCCAATTCTAGAATTCATATCATCTGAAGAGTTGATAAGTTTGCCTTCCTACTAAGGGCATCCGCTACTGTGTTTACTTTTCCAAGATGATAGGTAATTGGACACCGAAATTCTTCCAAAAATTCTATCGATCAAAGTTGTCTCATGTTCAAATCCTTCTAGGTAAAAACATACTTCAAGCTTTTGTGGTCGGTGAAGAATTCAAACTCAGCTCTATACAAATAATGTCTCCATTTCTTAAGAGCAAACACAATAGCCGCTAACTCTAAGTCATGTGTAGGATAATTCTCCTCATGAGGTTTCAATTTCCTAGAGATATAAGCTATTACCTTTCTTTTCTGCATTAATACTCCTCCCAATCCTTCCTTTAACGCATCTATATACACCTCATAACGTTTGTCCATTATCAGTAATGTCAAAATAGGAGTACAGCTTAACCTTTTTTTTAGTTCTTGAAAACTTCTCTCACACTTCTCGGTCCAAATATAAGGAACTTTCTTTTGGGTGAGTTGAGTCAAAGGTGAAGCTATCTTAGAGAATCCTCAATAGACCTCTGAAAATATCCTGCTAATCCCAGAAAACTTCATATTTCAGTTGGAGTCTCGAGACATTTCCAATTTGTCACCGCTTCAACTTTTGCAGGATCTACTGTTATCCTGTCTTTGGATATCACATGTCCCAAGAATGCTACTTTTTGTAATCAAAACTCACACTTACTGAACTTTGCGTACAATTTGGCCTTTCTTAACTTTCCCAATACTTTCTAAAGGTGCTATTCATGTTCTTGGTGGTTTTTGGAGTACACCAGGATATCATCTACGAATATAACTACAAAATTATCTAGGTAAGGCCGAAATGTTCGGTGCATCAAGTCTATGAAAACAGTAGAAGTGTTAGTAACACCAAAGGGCATCACTACAAACTCAAAATACCTGTATCGGGTGTTAAATGCAGTTTTCAGTATGTCTTCTTCTCGAATCTTAACTTGGTAATATCCTTACCTTAAGTCTAATTTCAAAAAATATCCTGCTCCCTGCAACTGATCAAATAAGTTATCAACCATAGACAATGGATATTTATTCTTTACCGTCATTGCATTCAACCCTCGATAATCTATACACATATATAATGACCTATATTTCTTCTTAACAAACAGTGGTGAAGTACTTGGTTGAATGATCCCTTGCTCTATTAATTCCTATAGTTGTTTCTTGAGCTCCTATAATTCTGTAGGTGTCATTCTATAAGGAGTCCTTGAAATCGGTTCTACCAATGGCACTAAATCAATGGAAACTTCTACATTTCTATCTGGTGGTAACTCCTTCAATTTCGCTGAAAAAACATCTAAATACTCATTCACAATAGGAACATCTTCTGATTTCTTAACCTCTCCTGTCTTATTAATTACATAAGCCAAATACCCAGTACACCCATTTCTAATCATCTTTCGGGTCATAAGTCCCGATATAAAAGCATTACTTTTCCTTCCAACCTCACCTACAAATTCCAATATAGGTCTCCTAGGCCGACGGAAATGTACTTATGTCTACAGTCAACTTGAGCATGATGCTGAGATAACTAATCTATGCCCAAGATAGCATCATAATCCTCTATGGGCAAATATATCAAATCTCCTCCCAATATTTCATCTCCTACCAAGATCTTACAATTCCTATGTATTTTCTCACATTCATTTGCTTTCCCAATAAGGTACTGACAATCATTTCATATGAAGTTTCTTCCCCTTATATTCCCATAGAATCGGGAAATGAATTGGCAACAAAGGAATGCGTAGAACTAGGATCAACCAATATTTTAGCATCATGATTTAAAATAAGGAGCGTACCTTCCACTACTGTGCAATAATTATCCGCCTTTGCCAATGCAACCACTTGAACATTCACTTGTGGTTTAGTAGGTCTAGGTTTAGAGATAAAAACTTGTCCTAGGTTCTCTCCCCTTCTAATCCTGACCTCTGCCCCTGATTATTTCTTTCCCGATCAACTCCATCATCTTATACTTTAAGGGTGAAGATAATTGGATCTCTTATGCCCTATCTTCCCACAATTAAAGCATCTAAAAGAGGGTTGTCCTCTAATTGGGCCTCCCCTCCTTTGCCTCTTACCTTTCTTTTGCCATCAGGGTCTCCAAGTCTTTTCTGACTCATAACCCGAAGTCTACTTCAATTTTTATTGCTCATATTCTTATTTATTCTAGCATTCTCATTGACTCTAGTGATAATCTTAGTCAACTGTAAAATAGTACCAGCCATTTTCTAGGAGGTTTGGAACATAAGATTGTCCAAAGTTATAATGTAGGGACCTTCCACATGCGGTTCCTCCACCGTTAGCTTAGTGTTATTTTAAGTAGTGTTGGGAATTCATCATGCTTATCAAATAAGAATGCAGCAGAAATAATCATGAAATCTATACCCAAGGATCATGTGTTTGCAATTAAAATGAGAATAGAGGAAGGAAACGGAAATTACCTTCTGTAGCAGAAAAATAAAATTTTCTTGTGCCAAACCAAGAACCAATTCCCTTGTTTTGATCATCTAATCGCCCCACTACAATCCAAGAGTAGGATTATCTCTAGCAATAATCCACATAAGGTTGAATTGCTCACAAAGCCCGGTCAAAACTATGCTGGTAGAAGAGGAGTGGCTAGGTTTTAATTGGAGAAAAATAAGGATGAAAGGGAACATCTGAATCACTCACATCTGCAAAGGGAATGATTCCAATGTTTATAGTTTTAGAATTTGTGTTAATTGCAATTAAATGCTCCAAGATCCAATGTTTACAATTGGGCCTTTGAAGTTTATATAATTGCAACCAAGTCTTACAAATTATAAAAAACTTATAATTTATCTATAAATATATTTTTTTCTCTTAATTAACCCCAAAATATTATCAAATAATATATATTAAGTATTCAAACATTTATTGTGTGTGACCTATTAGGTTTCCTGGTCTTATTAGTAGCATAATATGGATTAATTCTAATAGCTTCAGAATTAATAAACCTAAATAAAATATAGGATTAATTTATTAATTTTATAATTAATAAATTCATATTTAGTAGATAAAGAATGACATCTGGCAATGACTCTTGTTCACCCAAAAGTCCAGAAAGTCAAGTGGCTTAACACGAAACTTTCAATAGCAAATAACCTGTGAAACCCCAGTTAAAACCAACCTTAAAGTAAGGGGGTTGGGGTGCATATCATATTTCATTGCATGTTTAAATATATTTTTATATGATTTTATGTGCATAGAATTTGTGTTTTATAGTCTAGAGGGTTTGATTATGACTATTGAGATAGAAGGGCAAAATGGTAATTTTTGCTTGAGGTGGAAAAAGGGAGATAGCTTGAGGATTGGATAGGAAAATATTTTTAGAGGGAAAATAAGAGCAAGAGTTGTTGTGGTTTAGTGATTAGAGCCTTAGAATTAATTCTTAAGGTCTTATGTTCAAATTCCATCATAGGAGCTTTAGTTTGGTTAAATTTTATTTTTGCTTGGGAAGTAATATTTTCGGCCTTATGAGCTTGGAGTAGGGTAGAAATATTGTCCTAAGAGAGACATGATAGGAGTATCCTCATTATACTCTTTTGCCTACACAAAATTCCTAAGGGGAATCCATTTCCTCTTGATCCTTAATTTTTCCTATTTCTCAATTCATTAGCTTGTTCAAATTGTTCAATCTAATTTTATTCTAGAAAAATTACAGCAATATGATGTGGCTTTGTAGGTTCAAAATGTCGTAGTAAGAGACATCTTATGGACCAAAACCATGGAAGAGGGGGAAAGGATTTCAAGTGAATTAAATTCCTTAGTGAACTTTCTAAAAACTTTACTCTAGCTAAGTTCATTTTCCTTCATGCATGGAACTGAAATTTTTTCCCAGCTTTGTGTGCCTTCAAGGTGTTAAAATTCTTAGCCATTATTCCCTCACAAATGCTGCCAGAAAATAGCCCTTTTGGTCAGCTTAGAACTTGGATTTTTCTACCCATTTTCGGACTGCACAAAAGCTGTGCAAAACCAGGAAAATTCCTGGACAAATTCACAGCTTAGGAGGTCCAAAACCAAGCTATTTTCTACCAGTTTTTGTTCAGCATCTTAGCCACATTTTTCCTCCATGAAGAAGGCTGGAAACCAGCCTTGAAAAGCCCTGAAATTCCCCTTCAAACTCCCTGAAAGCCGACTAGAAAAGGGCAGCCGAAAAACTGCCCAAAAAATTCCAGCAAGCAGCGAAATCCTGTGTAGAAATTTTCCAGCCTTGGTTCCTAATTCATCCCTAGCCGAAACTCCATCCTTCTTCTGTAAAAATCACCCTTAAACCTTCAGTAACTGAACTCCATTATCCTCCTCAAGCTTCTACATGAAAATCCAGTCATGGCTGCCTAAAAGATTTCCAAAAAAATTCTGCAAACATGATCTGATTTGGATACCAAAATTCCAGCCACCGTGATTTAACAACTTTCCATAAGATATACCTCAAACAACCAGACCTTCCCTTCACCATTACACTTAGTATTTTTGGCCACCTTTAGCTTCCCTCAACCAGCATTCATCTAGCCAAAACACTGCCAGCAATTCGGCCATGGCAGACTTCCAAAAGCTCTCCTATGATCAAAGATATTCCTGAATATTTAGTTTTCAAATTTGCTTCCCAAAAATATTATTTAAGGATTTCAACAACTAGCCTTTCCTTTTCCCTTCCAAACCAGAAAATTAGCTACCAAAACCCTTCAAGTAGTCGGCCAATCCTAATCTTTACAGAATTTCGGCAGCTCCAATCCCAAAAGCTCTCTACTCTCTTCTACACCAAGAACACCTACTCCTTCCTTTCACCCAATACTTTCCCAAATCACTTCAAACTTCCTCTAAAATTTCCAAATTGAACCTACTCACTGCCGTGAGTCCATCAATACCATTCTTAACATCAAACTCCAAAATCTAACTTGCTATTTTGGATCAAAAATGAGAAATTTTGTGAAGACTTAAGAACACCTTCAAGGTAGGTTTGTTCTAACAATTTCATCTTCTACAATCTTGATCTCTAATGAATATATATGCTAATAAATATGCTAATGGTCTCTCTCTCTCTCTCTCTCTCTCTCTCTCTCTCTCTCATGGCCGAATCTCTCTCCTCTTGGCCGGATGGCTTCTTCACCAATGGCCATGCTTTCTCCACCTTCCTTGGACGGATTTAGGCATCTAGGGGTTGACAACCATTCGAAACTCCTTCAAGATATTTAGCAAACAAGTAAGCCTTTTTAACCTTTCTTTTAAATTCTATATTCATGTCTCTAGGATGATGTTGATAGAAGGTGGATTGTGGATTGGGTTTGAGTATATATTATTGAGGTTGAAGCATGAATGTATGTATGAATATGAAGGAGATGGGATATATGCATGGATGGATTATCTTGGTTGATTGTATGATGATTTGAGGTTTAATGCATGTCTCCATGTCATAGGTAGTATTTGTGATTAAGTATGCTAGAGATTATGTCACCTTTGGTGAATAGGATTTATATTCATGTTGGATTATTGAAGCCCTGATCATATTTATGCTAGTAGGGGTTAGATCATGTATTGGTAAATTTAGATCTATGCTTATATGCATGATTTAGATGATTTTATGAATTGAATGATTGTATATGTTCATGATTGTGGTTAGCCATAGAAGTGTGATCATGATCTAGTTGTCCCTAAGCTAATTTTTATTTCATGAATAAAATATTTCATAATACGATTTTGCTACTAAATTCGGAAAAAAAAAAAAAACCCTAGGAGGGGTAGATTTGGATTATTATATATAAAAAGGATATTTTAGTCAAATAAATAATAGCTTTTGCTAGAAAATTAGAATATATATATATATATATTATATAAAATAATGAAATCAACTAAAACCTTTTATGGAAATAATCATAATTAGTAAAATATTTATTACTAAAAAATTTAATTATTATCTTTAATCAAAACCCAATAAAAATTTATTTATTATTTTTCAAGCAAGACTCATTAAATTTATTTTCAACTAATTTTAGTTATCAATTATTTTCTAACAACTAAATTATTAATAAATCATTATTTTACCTAATATCACCTAGGACTCTTTATCAAGTAAACTCTAAATTTTTCTTAACAAGATTTAAACCATCAACTTATTAATACTTGTTTCTCAAAACATTAATTATTTTAAATATCAAATTAGGCTTAGCTTATAAACCTATTTATTTATAGTTTGGCCTTAAAGCTTGGGACAAGGATCATGGTGGTAATGAGTTGAGTTGTTTTAAATTGAGAAAGTGGATTTTGGCTTGAGTTTGATTGTGGTTTGTATTTGTCCATACGGGGTTAGGTCAGCTGTTGGAGACCTTATATTGTGAGCAAGAATCAGGTAACTTCCTGCATAAAACCTGATTGATGAAACATGTTTATTATAGCAAGCTAAATGTAGAGTGCATGGACACTCAGTTTTGCAAGGGCAATTGAGGATTAACTTCTTTCCTATTTCCGACAAACAATTTATTTGAAAATTAATAAGCAGATTTACTTAATCTCAAAACTCTTTCCAAAACTAATTTTGATAAAGACTTTGAGAACCCCTAATTGCCATTTTCATGTGGAACAGTGTTTTGTTCATTTTATCCCAAGTGGAAAATGTCGTTGAGTACTCAATATGGGTGGACTACTAAGGCTAGTCTTTGAGGGGTTAGGGTAAGTCTCTCAGTAGGTGGCCACCTCTGAGGGGTGAATCCTTCCCGGATAGAACGTCAGTCCAGTAGGTCGTGCTGGTCCGAGCTAGCAATGTTCTCTTTCAGTCAAGTGACTGTGTGTTGCCGGAGTGGACACCCGATTGTTGTTTGGGTATAGAGAAGGAGGAGTATCTTGCCCAGTAGACCGATCACCTACTTTTGTCGGTCTGCACAAAGTATGGCATTCTGACCGGCAGTATGCACAAAGTGTGGCATGCTGACCATACGGTTATGGGGCTCAATGTGTGGTAATCCATGATCAGTTCTTTTGAGTGATTGATTTTATTGATTATGTATGGTTGGAAAAGCCAAAACACCACTCTTGCTTTTGACTAATGTTTATTGCTTGCTAG
Organism: Voacanga thouarsii; assembly: GCA_026120185.1. Lineage (NCBI taxonomy): Eukaryota > Viridiplantae > Streptophyta > Magnoliopsida > Gentianales > Apocynaceae > Voacanga > Voacanga thouarsii. The sequence goes on from JANUWF010002331.1 coordinate 684,000, forward strand.
TGATCTCTTATAAAGAATTTTATACTTTGCATTCACGAACTGTTTTCTCCCGACACTTAAACACACACAGACTTACTGAGATTTCTGTCTCACCACCATTTTTACCATGATTTCAGGTTGATCCTGCTGTGAGGATGAGTAGCTAGATATTTCCTGCTTTGGAAGATTTTCTGATAATTTATTTTGTGTAATGTTTTGGGGATATGAGAGTGGATAAATTTTATTATGGATTTGTTGTTGGTATTCTTAGATTTATTTTTTGGGATGTAATAAATTTTGAAGTTCAAGTATCATTTTTATTCCGCTATTGTATTTGTGTGACCTGGTTAAAAAGACCCCTTGTCCTTTGGACGGGGCGATATCCCCGGCCCTGGAGGGCCTAGGTAGCGGGGTGTTACATAACCAATGCAATAAACTTCTTTCACCATACTATATCTCATTCGGTCTAGAGCATGGAATTAGTACCAACTCCATCCAGAATATTATTAATTTTGGCCCGAATATTTAGTACTTATTCAAGAAATCCATTACTCAATATGTGTATTAAATTTTGAACTATTTTCAACACATAGTCACCTTGGCTAAGGACTTCATGAGTAATGATTTCTACAAGTGGCCTTGAGATATACTCTCCTACTATTATAAGTGGTGAATCTTCTAATGATCCTCTCAGTTACTTTCATTTACTTTACAAGGTACCCAATATCCATCCCATAGGCAGTCTTTGTAAAGCTCCAAAGATTAAAATCAAAGTACAACTCTCGATAAAAAAAATACCTTGGAGATCTCAAGCCTAAAGATATTTGCACACTTGTTATAATAAGATTCTATCATTGACACTCAATAGCTTATCCAAGTGATTATCTCATAGTTAGGTCATCCAATGAACTTGTTCCTATAACAAGCATCCACATATAAATCCTGAATATCACAATACGCACAATTATGGGAACTACCGCTTGATTGAATCAAGGGATATAACATGTGCTAGTCTTGGCGTATTAATAATGTCTCATCACATTAATACTATGACTAGGGATTATTCAAGCACAAACACTACATAATCTAGTAGAAATCTCACATCATGATCTCTATTATGATTTTCTTAACACTATGTTGTACTAGGGACTTTATCAAACAGTTTATACGTATATTAAGATATAATAATCAATCTGAAAGTTAAAGAATGCCTTTTTTATTAATTATTATGTAATATACATGGAACAAGTGATTGCCTCTAGGGCACAACACTAACAAGTAGTTCGCGATGATTGTCCAAAAGTTCATAAGATTTTACCAATATAAAAATGTAACACAACTTAAAACCAATCATAAAATGGGCACAGTGACATATATCCATTCTCATTCATCACAAAGTCAGTACAAAATTTGTGTGCCAAGCACACATTCATATACACTGGTCGTACTATACATATATACATCTCATCCTCTTATAGAGGTGTGCACTATTCGATTTTTTTCGAATTTTTGAATCAAACTAAACCAAATTTAAGAATTTGGTTCAATTTTTAAGCTTTTCGATTCAGTTCGGTTCCACTCTTCCTTGAAAATTTTGGTTCAATTGAGAAAATTTTTGATAAAATTGAAAAATCAAAATATAGTATATATTGTATATTTTTTAAAATAATTTAATAAAAAATCCCCAACCCAAGCCCATCCCTCTGTGCTGAGCTAGCCCTTACACCCCTCACAAGTCACAAGACTCACAACGCACAATTTTTTCCGCCCTAGCTCTCCTCTCACTCTCTCTCTCTGTGCCTCTACCTTCACCTCCGCCTCCACCACCACTGTAGAGTGTAGACTTCCTTCCTTTCTCCTCCTCCATTGCTCTACTTGCAGTCGCCGACTCCCCCATCTTCTCTGTTTCCTCAATCATTCTTTTTGGGAAGGAATAGTACATTTTCAGACAAGGGAATCGCTTAGGGGTGTGCAAAGACTCCAGTTGTCTTTTTACTTTGAAGGAGTCGAATGCAGCATTGTAGCCTTACCGTCGACTCGTCTTGCCTCACGTCGCCACCATCTTTTCTGTGTCGACATTGTGACCGATGACCCACTGTCACTGATCGTATCTTCTGCCAAGTGCCAACCCATCAGCTTCCTGGCTTTCGTGGAATCCTCAAGCAAAGGTCTTTTTCTCATTCTCTTATAGCTATAAACAGACAAATACAAATTTTTGCTACTATATTCATGGTAATGCTAGACGACCCAGAAGCTAAAAGTTCTTGGAAATGAAAAGGAAAAGTTGGGATTGATTTAGGAATGATTTTCAACTTTAGTTTTGAGATTTCTTGGATGGTTATTCAAGACTCTAGAAAGGCTACATTTTCTCGAGCAAAGATGTACTATGAATAATTTATTTGCATGCATGAATTGTGAAAAATTAATTCATGGTCTATGAAGATAAGCAGAGGTTCTGATCCGAAAGACAATATGGTAGATTATTTTTCAGACATAAGACAATATTTTAGTGATTTTGAAAAATGATAAGACTCGTAATGCAAATGGTATTTATGTTTAACCTGGTGCTATTTTAGTTGATATTCATTGGAAATAATCAAAATGATAGTGAATGACTCTGTAATCACTCTCTTGGGTTTTCACTGTAGATAAAAATTCAATGTCTTATTTTGATGTTCTCCGTTCAATTATGCTGAGGATGGTAGATTAATATTGGTTTAAGGAATAATTTTCCACTTGTTTGACATGCAGTTCTGCACTTATTTTGTAGATAATCCATTTTAAAGCAGAGTCTCAAGCTAATTCTTCATACTTGATCAAAGTATTTTTAGATTTTTTTTTAAAATAAAAACTTGCATTGTTGTTTTTCCCTTCAAATGATTGTAGATATGCATGGTGTATTGTTGGTCATGCATCTGGCACTAGACCATTCAACAAAAAATGCATATAGTGGTCACATTTGATACTTGAAATGATAACTTTTTGCTATGTTTATACATACCTCATGGTAATGTTTGATTTCTTGATGTGTAACTTTTTCTATGGATAATAATTTTCACCAACATTTGTCACAAGGAAATATTGAGATATCAATAGTGCTAATGTTTTGAATAGGTTTATCATGCATGAAACTGCCAACCTATTGTTTTCAATAGATTTATACCATAGTGTAGCATGGTAAAAAACACCTTGGAGATTTTATAATTCATGAAAGCATCTTGGGCAACAATTAAACACCTTGTTAAACAATTAAATGCACACCATTCAAGTTGATCACCAAAAAACTTCTACTTTTTAGTCCATGTTCTACTCTGAAAAAACAAGATAAATTTGACAAAGACTTATTAATTTGCCTAATTTGACAAAGATTAGTATTCTTTATTTTATAGGATGTTAGATCAAGCAAACAGTACCCCTATAAACAAAAGGTGCAATTCACAAGATGACCCACCAAGTCATGAAGAATCTAAAACTTCAAATAATAACCAACAACATATCAAGAAGAGAAAGGAAATGACATCTAAATCAATTGTATGGTCCCATTTTACCAAATATACAACTAAGGATGGAGAAAAAAAAGCATGGTGCAATTATTGTGGTCTTTCTTATGCTACTAATCCTTCCATAAATGGTACCATTTCATTGAAAACCTACATGAAGGGATGTTTGAAAAACCCATACAACAATGAACCTTATGAAACCTAACTAAAACAACAACCACACTCTCACTCATTGGCACATAGTGGTAAAGGCGGTTTAATTGTTACTTGGAGGTTTAATCAAAATGATACTAGAAAGGCATGTGCATATATGATTATTGTGAATGGGCAGCCATTTTCATTTGTTGAAAAAGAAGGATTTAAAAATTTCATGTATGTTGCTTGCCCATCTTTCCAAATTCCATCTAGAACTACCATTATAAGGGATTGTTATGATATATATTTAGAAGAAAAGACAAAATTGAAAGGTTTTTTGAGACATTCATCTAAGAGAATTTGTCTTACCACTGATTCATGGACTTCTAAACAACAAATTAATTATATGTGTCTCACTGCTCATTTTATAGATGATGATTGGGTATTTCATAAAAGGATTCTAATTTTTCGTCCAATAGATAGTCTTAAAGGTGAGGCGATTGGAAAAGGGGTGGAAAAATGCTTACTTGACTAGGGGATTGAAATTTTTTTTTTTCAATTACTGTTGATAATACGAGTTCTAATGATGTTGTAGTTAGGTATTTGAAGAAAAGATTTTCTAATTGGAGTACTAATTTGCTTGGGAGTAAGTATCTTCATGTAAGGTGTATAGCACATACAATAAATCTTGTTATGGCTGATGGTTTGAAAGAGATTTATCCTTCCATTACTCATGTTCAAGTAGCTATTAGATATATAAGGCAATCTCCAAGTAGGTTGAAAAAGTTTAAGGAGTGTGTTGAAATGGAAAAGATAGAAAGCAAGAGGTTACTATACAGCTTTGAGTCTTGCAAAAGCCTTTGAAAGATTTGAAGATTTAGATCTGCATTTTAAATTTGACCTACTGGTTGATATGGTGGGCTGCCTAGTGAGGAAAATTGGAATAATATTTCTCGTTTTGTAAATTTTTTAGGTCACTTCTATGAACTTACATTGCAGATTTCTGGCTTATTATATGTGACTTCAAATCAAGTGCTTCATGAGTTTAGTGATATGGTTAAATTGTTGAATACATGGGAATGTAGTGATGATGGAGAGTTGAGTCAAATGACAAAGAGAATGAAAAATAAATACAATAAGTATTGGGGGAATTGTGAAAAAAATGAATTTCATCATGTTTTATGCAGTTATTCTTGATCCCCAATTTAAATTGCATTATGTTAGGTGGGTGATTCAAAAGATGTATCTAGATAATGTTACTCTTGGGAATAAGGTGAAGGAAGGTATTCATGAGCTCTTTGAGGAATCCAAGAGGTTAAATGTTTCTCAAGTTGATTATTCCTCACCACAGCCATTATCAAGTGCATCTTCTAATTCAATTTCAAGTCAGCATTCACAATATTCATTGAAGCCATCATTAAAAAGGCAAAATTTAGAAGTGGACACTAGGAGTGAGTATGATATGTTTCTTAATGAGGGGCAGAGGGGTTGATACAAAAAGTGAATTGGATAAGTTTTTTTGTGAAGAAAAGGAAAAATATGAAAATGATTTTGATATTCTGAAGTGGTGGAAGCTTAATGCTCCAAGATTTCTTATAGTTGCTCAAATGGCTCGTGATATATCCAGTTTCTACAGTTGCTTCCGAGTTAGCTTTTAGCATGGGAGGTCATGTTCTTGACACATTTAGAAGCTCTTTGACTCCAAGAATGGTGTTATGTCTTATGTGTGCCAAAGATTGGTTGCGCAATGAACAAAACCAGTTACTATTGAAGAAGACATTGACATTCTTGAAAAAATAGATCATGGTAATCTATTTCATATTTTATTTTAGCTTTTTAATACTTGTAAATATTTATTTATGTCTTAATTTGTTTTCTAACTTTTCATTTAATTTCCTTTTGTAGAATTTGCAAAATGTGGTCATGAATCAACCATTCTTGATCTTTGAAGAGAATTAAAGTGATTGAGAATTCAAGTAAGCTATTTTTCTTTAAATTCATGCCTAAGTATCAGATTTTTAGTTAAATTTGTCTCTTGGAAACTTCAATTCACACTTGAACATGTTTCAGAGGGACTTGGCTTTGAATAGGAGGAACCGAGAAAAGAAAATGGATTGGTGTCCACTGTGCACTGTCCAAGATAGAAATGGGTAACACAATTCTTTGTCTTAATTTAAGGTGGAAAGTGAAATGTTATTAATGTAGTTGGAGTTTAAGGATGTAATGAGAATAGGATATTTGACTTATATGTTGTTGAATTTTAACTATAATACACATTTTAGTTTACAGAAATATCTCTATTTTATCAATGATTTACTTTTTCTTTGACACTTATATGATGCAATTTGAATGGTCTCATTTCTGGATATTTGGATGATATTTAGATGAAGATATTAGATGATGTTTGGATGTTTGGATGAAGATATTGGATGATATTTAGATGATGTTTAGATGTTTGGATGAAGACATTGAGATTGAGCATGTTAGATGAAGATATTGTCATATGATGTTTGGATGAATTTTGGTGCTACGTTGCTAAAACTACAGGTCTTACATTTGCTACATTTTTGGAAGCCTTGTTTTTTTAATACTTTTTTAATTTTCTATTTTTAACTGACCAAATGCATTGCTTAGGGAAGCCAACCAAATTCTTTAGCAGAAAGGTTCAGTAGTTCACTAAACTGATTTTCAGCATTTAAACACTACATCAAGATTTTCAGTAGTCCTCCTGAATATAGTTTCTATAAGCATAATGGATTGTCAACTCTTCTTTTAGAGATGCAGAAACATTTATTTTTGTCATTAAGCTCCTGATTAGTCTTCTTTTAGTATATTTTGTTAAGTTCGATCTGTTTCTACTTTTCTTTAAAGAAATATATGAGTGAAAGGTATTATATCTTCAGTGAATTTTCTTAAAATCTGCACTTAGTAGTGGCTCCTGACCAATTGAACTGGGTTCTTACAAATGAGTTCTAGATTGATCTACAGAATCTTGACATGGAAAAGTAGAAATATTTTATTGTTCTTGTGTAACAAAGATATCTGTTCTTTTTGGTTGGTACATGGTTTTGAAAGCAGAGTTGAAGTAGATATTTTCTGTTTGGATTGTTACTTCTATGTATATTCATATTTTTTGTAGAAGGACCTAAATGAAACATTGCAAAACTAGGTTGCTTGTGGTAAATTCATATTTCTTGAAAATTTTTCCTACATTGCCCTCATTGTTCTATACTTCCAGTTAACAGATGGCAGTGGTCTTGGGAGTAGATTTCTCTGATGTCTTTCTCTTCTACCATTTTTCTTTCTTTTTTGTTTTAGGCCTTCTGGCAGTGGTGTTATGAGTTATGAAGTGCAGTTCCCAAAGAATGAAGAAAGGATCATTCATTCATGCTAATAACGATTTTCCCATTGTTAATGGTCTTTATAACTATGAAAATAATGTTTTCTTGAGTTAATGCTTCTAATTTTGTTTGCATACTACTTTTGCTTGATCTTGTTATAACTTGGTGTAGAAAGGAAAATTGGATAGCTATTAAGGAAGAAGTTTTCTAACATTCTGTAATGCTTTTAATGCTAGTAGTACTTACGTGAATCATGTTATGTATAATGTTTTTCTTTATGCCTATGTAATGTAAATGTAATGGTATTGGACCTATTGTTTACAATGGTTGGATTGGATAATGTGTATTGGGCCAATTTTAATATTTTGGGCTTTTATATTAGATTTGGATTTTAGTGGATGTCATGTGCATGTTGTACTTTGTTTAATAGGCCAGCAATTTGATTTTGATTCTAAACCAAACTGAACTGAAAAAATTTCGATTCGATTGTTTCGGTTTTATCAACCATTCAGTTTAATTTGGTTTGGTTGTACTTGTTAGGTATCTCATGCGTATCATATACGGCGCAGCGGAAAATAGAAACAAGATACTATCCAGGATCCACATTTGTGTGAAAAACAATACATATATATATATATATATATATATATATATATATATATATATAACTATAACAAAGATAACAATTTTTACCTTTCTTTGTTTGTGTGGAAAATGAAATTTTCCTTCTTAGAGTAAGATAGTTGTGACGCGATCCAACAATCCTCTTGAAGAATCACCACAAGAGTTGTATGTCCAACCAATATAATCACAGTGTGTGATTATCTCTAACAGAAACCCACACAGAGGATCTTACATAAGCACCAAGATTTTCTGTGCTAGCAGAAAACAACAATGGTGGCTGGGGTTTAGCTTCCTTGTTCTTCTTAATTAGCAAAACCAGAGAAAGAAGAAGAAGAAGAGTCTTGGATTCCCTCTTAGAAGAAGCCACACGAGAGAGAGAGATGTATCAGAGAACATGAAGATCATATCTCTATAATTCTCTTGAGAGGATGGCCCCACACACATTATTTTATATGTGTTGATAAAAAGGAGCATTGGCACCCATTCCTTCATGTGTGCCTTTTTGTTTGTTTTTTATGACTTCTTGCTCAACAATAAAACCACTTTGATTATATCTCATATAACCAAAAGCCTCTACAAAAACCACATCTGAGATTTCCAAACAATTCTCCAATTGCAATTAGAACCCATCAAGTTCTTAGAATTATAAATTGGCCCATCAATTATAACTAATTATAATTTGGCCATATCAACCTCTCTTTCTTGTAATAAACCCCACTATGTTATCAAATAACATCTTGAGTATATATTCCACTTTTGTGTGTGACCTATTAGATTTCCAAATCAATTGGTAACAAACATGAATTAATCCAAATGTCTTTGAAATTAATAATCCTTAATTAATTAGAATTAATCTTATTAATTATAATCAGGATTGGTTTATTAATTCATCAATTAATAAATTCATATTCCCAAATCATGAGTGGTATCTAGCAACACATCATGACCACCCAAAAGTCTAGGAAGTCAAGTGGCTTGACATGAACCCTTTAATAACAAACTACAGTGCAATTAACTCCTTTCACCATACAATATCTCATTTGGTTTGAAGTTCGAAATTAGTGCCAACTCCCTCCAGAATATATATTAATTTTGGCCCGAATATCATTATACTTGCACAAGGAACCCACTACTCTGAATGTGTCTCAATTGGAACCCTTTCCAATACACATACGCCTTGGCCAAGGACTTATGAGTAGTAATTCCTACTAGTGGCCGTGAGATATTCGCCCCTACTATTAGGAGTGGTGAATCATTTATTGACCCTCTCAACTACTTTCATTTACCTCACAATATACCCAATATCCATCTCATAGGCGGCCCTCGATCGAGCTTCGGAGATTGGAATCAAGGCACAAGGCTAAGCAAACAAAGTACCTTGGAGATCTCAAGTGTAAGGATACTTGCACGTTTGCTATATTGAGATTATATCACTGACACTAAATAGTTGTCCATGTGATTATCTCAAAGTTAGGTCATCCAATGAACTTGTTCCATTAACAAGCATCCATGTGTTAACTTTGAGTATCTCAATACTCATGGTTATGAGAACCACCGCCTGATCGAATCAGGAAGTCTAACACATACTAGTCTTAACGTATTAATGATATCCTGTCTCATTAATACTACGACTAAGGACTATTTAAGTTCTAACACCATCCAGTGTAGTAGGAATCTCATATCATGATCTCTATCATGATTTCCTTAACACAGTGTTGTACTAGGGATTTTATCGAACAATTATATTACTTAAAGTAAATAAAAGAAACTGTAAGATAAATAATGCCTTTTATTAAAATAAAATGTGTCATACATAATGTACAAGTGATTGCCTCTAGGGCACAACACTAACAGTACTAAAAAAAATATAAAATTGAATTATACAACCGAACACAGAACTGTTAACCGTTTGAATAGTCCTATCCTCTTACTCATCATCATCACTGTCTAAGACAGGATGTCCTAAATCACTAGAAACTATATAAGACTCCGCTGCATCAACCTCCTCATCTCTATCTGCATCTGGGTGCAACCAAGCCAATAGCTCTGGGTCTATCTCTAAATCCTCCTCAGGCTCCTCAACCACAGGTACCTCCTAATCCTCTCCTGCCTCCGCAGCCTCAAAACACGGCATCTCCTCCCCAAGTACTCCCGACACATCCCCACCAAACACCTACTCATCATCATCAGACAACACTGCACCGTCGGGAATACTATCCTCCTCATCATCATCATCCTAATAGTATGGCTCAATATCACTGCCAATCTCATCAGAGTCTCCACCTGCCTCCTCCTATGGCGACGGTGCCCTCTCGGGGGTAGGTATCCTCTCCACACCAAGGACTCGCACAAATGGAGTAACAACAGGTATCACTAGGTCAAACGAGCTCCCGGTGAGACGGGGTACATGACAGTGGCTAGGACCAGGTCCTGTTGCAAGAAAATATCCTGGCATACCCATTCGGTAGATCGTTCTAATCTTTTCAAATTTCTTCACACCTAAGCTCTCACCCATTTCTTTCTTCCCTTTATCACTGTGCTTGTCCATTGGGTGCTTACCCTTATCACTTCTATCCACTATACCTGCACAATAAAAGAGTACTATCAATTCCTATAACGATACCATAGTTCTATAAAACTAAGCTCTGATACTATTTATAACACCTCTACTACAGATAACAACATAAGCATATCAACACTGGGTGTCGCCTCGTCCAGTTACCTGGACAAGGGGCAAGGGGTCTTTATAACGAAAACTAAATGAGTGAATATATATATATATATATATATGTATGTATGTATGTATGTATGTATAAGGTCCAAACTCATACAATATCCTATATTGATGGCCACACATATATGTGTATCAAAGAATTTCATGCATGATATCTCTAACTACAATAGTAGTAAAATACATAATCAAAAGGGAAATAGCCCAAACCTATACTGTTGGCACTGTAGTATCGTCCTTCTATCCATAGGATCGCCCAACTCTGGATCCTACAAAAAGGTAAAATAAAGATATGTGTGAGGAACGAATCCCCCAATGAGCTAGTGCTTTATAAAAGAACAGGGTACATAAAACTTTTGTCGGGAAAGTATTTCATTTCTTCATTAGAAATAATTCCAAAACGCTCTAAGGAAGAATTTATTCAGAACTCAATCATTTTTGAAAAAAGGTGTTTCAGTTTTAAAATATTTCCCCGATTTTCAAATTACAGGCATTTCTCCAACAAAAGGTCGATCTGTATGCAAGTCCCGTAATCCTTGCCTTCGGCGCCATGTATCATTGTATCGAGACCATAGCCTACAGTATTTAACATTGCGTCACTAGAATAAGTACACCACAGTGTACTTCAACTTAGGTATACCGCAGCATACCTAGTGTACCGCAACACACTCTTACCAACCTTACTTATCATAAGCCAAGGGTCCCTATACCAACCTTACTCACCAGAAGCCAGTACAGCTCATCTCAATGTCTTGTCACCCCGTTCGGAGTAAGACAATCCCTAGAACTACGCCAGGTTACTAGGGCCGTTTAACTCTAACGTAGACTAGTATAAAGATTAAAGTCCTTGCTGAGTACTCAACATTATCTATACCAACCCTTTCTGACTGATCAGGCCAGGGGGTTATCTGATCTCGTAGGATTTTCAAAAAAAAATATTTTTGGGAAAAAATAACATTTTCTAGAATTTGATCCCACTGACTCGCAAGTCAAATCATCATTCACATAGGCTCCGCAGAGCCGATCAATTTATTCCATAGGCACTTCAGGCCAATAAAATAATTTATAGGATCAAAATATTATTTTCCAAAAGTCAATCTCATTATGAGAGATCATTTTCCAAAACCGTATCAAAATCAGATAAAGAGTTCTTTTCACACATCAAAATAAGTTTTTAGAAGTATTCGGGTCATTTTACCCATACCCGATTTCAAAAGACTTTTCGAGGATATTTGGGTTATCTTACCCTTACCGGATTTGAAAAGTGTTCACAAGAGTTCCAATAAAGATATTTCGGTCATTTATCGAATACCCGATTCCAAAGGTTTTCATAAAACATTCCAATAAGGACATTTGGATCATATGCCGAATACCCGATTCCAAAAGGAACTCATTTTAAGAAATTCAAAATTCGAATCCCAAAAGAGGATTAAATTCAAAGTTTCCAAACACATTTCCATAAAATGTTCCAATAAGGGCATTCCAGTCAATTTATGAATACCCGATTCCAAAATTTATCATTTTCTGAAAATCCCAAAGTATTTAATCCAAAAATGACTAAATTCACAAAATTCATGTTTTAATCATCCATTAAGGTTTCCAAACCAAATATAAAGTTCATTCAAGCCCAAAATGGTATAAAAATAAATCTTACTCAAATAAACCTTAAATATATTCAAAGATTTCTAAAATGGTATAAAACATAGCATTTCATGGAAAAGTGAAGCACACTAACTTTCAAAAGGTTTTAAAAATCAAAGGGACTCACCTCGTGTCCTAATTAACTTTTTTCCATTTATGACCGTTCAATCACCGCTTCTACCATTTTCAACGTTCCGTTGGTCATTTACCGATAAACCTACACAAAATATCATTTTCTAGTCAAATCGTGTTTGGCCGAAAAATAGCCGACGTCCAACCGACATGCCCACGAGGCTGATGGTTAGTCGACGGTTAATGAAAACGTTTAACTTTTATTTACATCGTTTTTTCATTGTTTGATTCTTTCATTTTCCTTTTTCCACATCCTTTCTCCCTTCATATACAAGGGATTCACTTCATAATTCACATTCATTTCATCCAAAATCACACAATTAATCATCCTTAAGTTTATCCATTTTCGGACTAATTTTCTGGAATTTCACTTCTTGACACATGATTTTGTTTTGCCCATAACTTTCTATCCACAACTCCGATTTGGCTCTATGATATACCAAAAAGACCGTAAGACTCTTAAATTTAATTCTGTAAAATTTCTTTTTAGAGTTCTAGTTCCTATGACAAGATACTAGGCAAAAGCAGCCCAATAGTTTTGTTTCAATTCCACTATTCATGCTTTCTTTTGTTTTCCTCTAGCCTTTAACACCTTGGAACTATTAATTCATTCAATTTTCCTTCAAATCATCTTTAATTCTATGATTTTTAGATTTCAATAGCTCACAAGGGTCACACTTATTCAACAAAAATTCATCTTTTCTAATCAAAAGCTAGTATAATCCATTTTTCCCAACTAAGTAAATTCCATTTTTTCTTTACTTTGGTCATCATCTCCTCAACCGAAAACAACCCTTCAAACTACCCTAAGTATTCAGTTCTCCTTCACACAAAACATCATCCACAGACCTCTAGGCAGCCAGCACACACACATAAGCATATATATATGGTTCATACACAAAAGTCACAAACCTTAGCTTTGATCCAAAATCAAGACATGAAAATCATGTTTTCATGTTAAAATTCATTTCAACATAATCATCATTCACCCAACAAAAACTTTAACTCTAGCAAGGTGAGCTTTTACCTTGTATTTGAGGCTATTTGAAGTGATTTTGCTCGAAGAACTTCTCAAACTCATATAGAATACCAAGAACACATACTAGCCTTTTTCTCTCTCTCTTGTTTAATCTCTTTTTCTCTTGATTTTCTTTCCTCCTTGCTACTGAAATTCAGGCTGTATAACATCCCATTCTTACCACCATTCATCGTCAATTCTTGGCCAAGAATATTTTAAATCAATTAAGTATATGGTGGAATTCATGTAGGTGTGTTCCAATCACAATTTTACACACCAACCACTTAATTTCCTCCTAAAAAATTTTCCTTCATTTCTTCTTGCATGGCTGCCTATTTCTTGGCCAAATTCCAACCATTCAATCTCCTTCTCATGGTCTATGTATTGGCCAATCAAAATGCATAAGGCGTTAATCTAAAGGACCCACAAATGATGTGTTCTAATTACAAAATTACATATCATTCTTCATTTATTTTGTAATTCTTTAATTCTATACATCTTGCATGAACTCCTTATGCAACCTCTCTTAAATTGACACATGTCCATGAGCTACCAATCACAAAATGCCACACACACCGTTTTTAATCGCAATTTCTTATTTTCTTCAGAAATGACTAAAATCGAGTCTGAAATGAAAAAATATTTTATCTCACCATTCAACTCCAAAAAATTTTACTAAATCCATTAGTAATACTTAAATTCTTCAATTCCTTCTCTATTTGGTCAAATTCGCGATCAAAATGACAAAAATACCCCTAATAACCCGGATAGCATAATTCACACCAAAACGTGCGGTTCATCGCATAGATCAATTTTCATTCTCAGCATACCCTCAAATTCTTATTTTATTAACAATAATAGCCTTCTGAAGATTTAGGATACAGGTAAAACAAATCCAATAATTACATTTAAGTTCTGATAAAATATTATTATATCAAAATATTCGTCTCATTACACTGATCAACTTTTGTTCTGGCCATTGATACAAATTCTCATCATATTACAAATAGTAGCCATTTGAAGATAAAATGCAGGGTATTACATTATAGGCAGTAGAAGCTGTGAAACCCCGGTCAAAACCAACCTTAGAGTACGAGGGTTGGGATGCATATCATGCTTTACTTCATGATTAAATACATTTTCATATCATTTCTATGTGCTTTGGATTTGAGTTTTATTGTTTTGAAGTCTTGTTGGTGAGTATTGTGTGAGAGGGGCAAAATGGTAATTTTTGCTCGATGTGAAAATAGGGAGATAGATTGTGGATTGAATAGAAAATAATATTTCTAGTGAAAATATCAACAAGAGTTATTGTGGTGTAGTGGTTAGAGCCTTAGAATTAATTATTGAAGTCTAGAGTTCAAATTCCATCATAGAAGCTTTAGATAGGGTAAATTTTTTTTTTTTTTTTTTTTTTACTTGAGGGGAGTTGGTTTCGGCCATAAGGGCCTAGATCAATGTGGTGATGATGTCCTAGGAGAGACATGTTAGGAGAATTCTCATTTCATCCCTTTGTTCTTCTCGAAATTCCAAAAGGGCATTCATTCTCCCTTGATCTTTAGTTTTTCCTTAAGTTTCAACTCCTTAGTTTGATCAAGGTGTTCTATCATTTTCCTTTCCAGAAAATTCAGTAAAGTGCTGAGGTCTTTTAGGATCAAAATGTCCTAGTAAAAGGCTCCTCATGGTCTGGAAAACGTGAATGAATTGTGGGAAAGTTCAAGAGGAAAATCCCTCTAGAAAGCTAGCTGAAATTTCTCTTTATAGCTAGTTCACCTTCCTCCTTAGAATGAGCTGAAATTTCCTAGCTTGTGTACCTTCAAAATGTCGAACTTCTTAGCTGACATTTCCTTCCAAATGCTGCCAGAAAAATGGCCTTAAGGTCAGCTTGAAACATGAATTATTTCTGCCATTTTCGGACTGCACAAAAGCTATGCAAAACCAGTGAAAATTCTGGGCAAAATCGCAGCCTTGGAGGCTTAAAACCAAGCTGTTTTCTTCCAGATTTTGTGCAGCACCTTAGCCATGTTTTTTCTCCATGAAAAAGGCTAGAAACCAGCCTTGAATACCCCTGAAACCCCCCTCCCAGCTCGCTGCAAATCGGCTAGCAGTGGCAGACGAAATTCTGCCAGAAAAAAATCCCTGTGCAGCGAAAATGGTTGTGCAGGAATTTTCCAGCTTGCTTTCCATTTCTCCTCCAGCCGAAAATGCCAATCTACTTCTATCAAAACCTCCCTTAAACCACCATTAACAGAGCTCCATTGTTCCCTTTGAGCTTCTGCATGAAATTCCATCAATGGCTGTCCGAAAATCTCTCCAACAAATCCCTGCAATTTAGCTTGATTACCTTCCAAAATTTCAACCATCTTATTTAGCAACCTTCCATGATATCTTGCTCAATTGACCAAACTTCTTCTTCATCTTTGTACCCATTAGTTTCGGCCATCATAAGCCTTGTAGAACCAGCTTTAATTCCTCAGAAAAGCAACACAATTCAGTCGGCCATAGGAGACTTCAAAGCTGTCCAGAAAATCAAGATATCCTAGAATATTTACTTTCCAAATTCTCTTCCTAAAAATATTCTTCAAGAATTGTAACAACTAACCTTTCCTTTCCCTTCCAAATAAGATAAATCACTCCCTAAACCCTACAGAATTTCGGCAGCCCCAATTCCACAGAAAATCGACAGCTTCTTCTTCTCTCTCTCTCGATTTTCTCTAGCTACCAAGAACACACACACTACACCAAGAACACCTACTACCTTCTTATACCTAATACACCTCCAAACCACTTCAAACCCTCACGAAAATCTCCAAATTTGATCTACTCCTTGCTGTGAATCCATCAACACCCTTATTAACATCAAACTCCACAAATCATCTTGCTACTTTGGATCAAAAACCAGAAAATTTTGTGAAGGACAAGAACATCTTTAAGGTAAACTTATTCTAACAACTTCATCTTCTCCAAACTTGATCTCTAATGAAAACCTATATGAATAAGCATGCTAATGATCTCTTCTTCTTCTTCTTCTTCTTCTTCTTCTTCTTCTTCTTCTTCTTCTTCTTCTTCTTCTTCTTCTTCTTCTTCTTCTTCTTCTTCTTCTTCTTCTTGTTCTTCTTCTTCTTCTTCTTCTTCTTCTTCTTCTTCTTCTTCTTCTTCTTCTTCTTCTTCTTCTTCTTCTTCTTCTTCTTCTTCTTCTTCTTCTTCTTCTTCTTCTTCTTCTTCTTCTTCTTCTTCTTCTTCTTCTTCTTCTTCTTCTTCTTCTTCTTCTTCTTCTTCTTCTTCTTCTTCTTCTTCTTCTTCTTCTTCTTCTTCTTCTTCTTCTTCTTCTTCTTCTTCTTCTTCTTCTTCTTCTTCTTCTTCTTCTTCTTCTTCTTCTTTCTTCTTCTTCTTCTTCTTCTTCTTCTTCTTCTTCTTCTTCTTCTTCTTCTTCTTCTTCTTCTTCTTCTTCTTCTTCTTCTTCTTCTTCTTCTTCTTCTTCTTCTTCTTCTTCTTCTTCTTCTTCTTCTTCTTCTTCTTCTTCTTCTTCTTCTTCTTCTTCTTCTTCTTCTTCTTCTTCTTCTTCTTCTCTCTCTCTCTCTCTCTCTCTCTCTCTCTCATGGCCAAAATTCCCTCCCTTGGCCGAATGGTCTCTTTTTCCATGACCATGCTTTCACCACCTCTCTTGGACAAGATTAGCCATCTAGGAGTTGAGATCTATTCCAAACTCCTTCAAGACATTCATCAATCAAGTAAGTACCTTCAATCTTCCTTGTAAACTCTAGAATCATGTCTCTAGGATGATGTTGTTAGTAGGTGGATGGTGATAGGATTTGAGTATATATATATTTATTGTTGAGATTGAAGCATGAGCAATTGTAGGATTGTGAAGGAGATGGGATTTATGCATGAAAGGTTCATCTTGGATGATTGTATGATGATTTGAGGGTTGATGCATGTCATAGGTAGTATTTGTGAAGAAGCATACTAGAGATTATGTCACCTTTGGTGAATAGGAGTTTATGCATGATTAGATTATTGAAGCCATGATCATGTTTATGCTAGTAATGGTTAAATCATATCTTAATAAATTTGGATCTATGCCTAGATGCAAGAGTTGGATGATTTGATGAATCGAAGGATTGTGTATGTTATTGATTGTGGTTGGCCATAGAATCTTGATCATGATCTAGTTGTTCCTAAGCTAATTTTAGTTCATGAATAAAGTATTCAATAGTAATTTTGCTAGTAAATTTCGAAAAAAAACCCTAGGAAGGGTAGATTTGGAATTATTATACATATAAATGATATTTTAGCCAAATAAATAATGATTTTTGCTAGAAAGCAAAATAAATCAATATTATTAAAAATAAAGAAATCAATTTAAGCCTTTATGAAAAAGATTTTTAATTAGTAAAATAATTATTAAATCAAAACCCCTTAAGGATATACTTATTATTTTCCAAACAAGACTCATTAAATTTAATCTTCACTAGTTCTAGCTATCAACTATTTTCTAACAACTAGACTATCATTAAATCACTATTTTACCTAGTACCACCTATGACTCTTGATCAAATGAACTCTAAATTTTTCCTAACAAGGTTTAAACTTTCAACTTATTAGAATTTATTTTCCAAACCGTTAATTATTTTAAATAACAAATTAAACTTAGCATATAAACCTACTTATTTATTATGTTGCCTTAAAGCTTAGGACACTAGGATCATGGTAGTGGTGAAATGAGTTGATTTAAAATTGAGGAAGTGGATTGTAGCTTAAATCTGATTAAGATTTGTATTTACCCATGTGGGGTTAGGTCAGCTGTTCGAGACCTTGTTGTTGTGAGCAAGAATCAGGTAAGCTCCTGCATAAAACCTATCAATGTGAAATGTTTTCTTTATGGCAAGCTAAATATGGAGTGCATGGATACTCGTTTATTTGAAGGCAATTGAGGGTTGAATTTGTCCTTATTTCCAACACTTAAATTATTTAAACGTTACTGAGCAGATTTTCCAAACTTAAAACTCTTTCTAAAACTGATTGTTCCCAAAACTTTGGAAACCCTCGAATTAATAGTTTCATGAAGAGCAATGCTTTGTTCATTTGATCCCAAATGGGAAACGTCATTGAGTACTCAATAAGGGTGGACTACTAGGACTAGTCTTTGAAGGGTTAGGGTAAATCTCTCAGCAGGTGGCCACCTCAGAGGGGTGAGTCCTTCCCGAATAAGATGTCAGTCCAGTGAGTCGTGTTGGTCCGAGCTAGCAGTTTGTTTTCAGTCAAGTGACTATGTTTTGCCAGAATGGACACCCGGTTGTTGTTTGGGTATAGAGAAGGAGAAGTATCTTGCCCAGTAGGCCGATCACCTACTTTTGTCAGTCTGCACAAAGTGTCGACATTCTGACCTGTTATGGGGCCCAATGTGTGGTAACCCATATCCCTTTCTTTCGAGTGGTTGATTTCATTACTTGTGTATGGCTAGATAAGCCAAAACGCCACTCTTACTTTTGACTAATGCTTGATGCTTGCCAATGTTTCTCTTATAAAAGTTTCACACTCTGCATCCATGAACTGATTTTACTAAACACCCAAAGCACACACGGACTTACTGAGATTTCTGTCTCATCACCTTTCTATCATGATTTCAGGATGATCCTGCTGTGGAGTTGAGTGGCTAGTAATATTTTCTTGGGAAGAGAATGTGTCTTTTGATTTTATGTATTGCTTTGGGGAGGCGAGAGTGAATAATTTTATTTATGGTTTTGTTTTGGAATTCATGGATTTATTCTTGAAGTTTTCTCTGGGTTGTAATAACTTTTTAAGTTAAATATTATTTTTATTCTGCAATTTGTTTGTGTGACCTAGTTATAAAAACCCCTTGTCCTTTGGACGGGGCGACATCCCCGGCCCTGGCGGGCCGAGGCTTCGGGGGGTGTTACAGAAGTAGTACCTGACGAACTAGCCATCGCAAGCAATCAACAGATAATTGCAAAATAACTTCTTGAAAACTGTTAGAAAATAACGAAGAGCACAGATAGGCAATTCAACGAAATTGAACAAGCACCACCTATACTCGACCAGGACTTTAAGAAATACAATTATCAATTATCAGAGATGCCGACAAGGCCAAATAGTCCAAGTAGGAAATAACCAGTCAGAATAAAACCAGATAAACAAATCAGTAAACGAATCTAAAACATAAACTAAAGACTTATCTCTCAAAGCATAGACTGAATTACCATTTCAATACTGGTTTGCCTTCAAAAATTTATTCGCACCACTTACCAATGCGATGAGTACAATGATTCTTCTTGTAGGATAAGATGGTCTCAGATCATTATTGACACACACCAACAACAATCACCTCGAAATTCTCCTAAGTTCACCGGTTTCCCAAGTTAGAAAATATATGGAGCAGAAAGAGGGAGGGAGTTGCGAAATCAGAGAGAGTGCTATATATATATATATATATATATATATATATATAGCTCTTGTCTGCGAAAAAGAACACATATAGCCCAAGAAAATCAACTAATTGCTTCCTCCTCTTTCTCAATTTCCTGTACAAGTTAGAATTAATTAGGATAAACATAAAAGAAGAGGAGTGTGGAACATAGCCAAACCCAAGACTGAGCCAGGCAAGCGGCGCACGCATATGTGGTAGTATAAACTACTATCTTAGACTTTGTTTCAAGTCCATGAAAAACCTTTTAACATAAAAAGGCTCCAACAGTGCTTAACTTTTCTCATATGGGATTCAGTATAATATGAGTTCTCAAATAGTTAAACACTCAACTTTAATATCATTTAGTTATAGATTCCCACCATTAAGATGGTTTCTACTATAGTCAAAGACAATCTTTAACATGTTAAGAATAACTCCCAAAAGTTATTTTAGGCTAACTAATCATGAGTTCAAAAAATATGAACTCCTCCATTTTCAACATCTTTTTCTTCTTCTTACTTTTTTTTTTTTTTTTTAGAAAGAGGGAGAAAAGAAATATTATATAAATACCAATCTCAATTTTTTTTAATCAAGTAAAATTTATTTTACAATTTGAGCTAATGATAAATACTAAAACTTGAACGAAACAAACATAAAATCAGACTTACACGGTGGAGAAATTAGATTCCTCTCACCATAATAGGTCCCCAAGAATGGGACTTAAATTAATCTTCTTCTTTCGTACTTGATTCCCTATCCTAACTCGCCTTTCCAAACAACACAAATTGGAACTAAAAGAATCAACAAATGGCATGGTGTAGTGCAATCATTCAACTCCAACAGCTACTTTGAAATTACCACTAAGACTAAGGGAGGAATCTTTAATATGATTCATTTTTGGATTTCCTAATAAATTCAAATCCTAACTAAAATTTTGGAAATTGGAATCCTTTTTCTATAGGGAGATATAATCAACGGGTATTAAAAGAGGAGATTGCAGCTGTCACTATATTGTTGCCGTAGAAGGGCTCCAAGCAATTATTTTTAGTTCCTGAAGAGTCTGAGGATACTACCGGAAAAAGAATACCATATTAAGGAAATTAAATTAAGGTGTTTTGCAAGATTTCTTTTTAATTGTAATATTAATGTTCATAAGACTTTCACCTTTATTTTCTTTGTTTTTATTTTATGAATTTGTGATATATATAATGATAATTTGTTCCAATTCATAATAGACTCACATTTTATATGAGAGAAATGAAGGGTTTCATTAGTTATATGTTTTGGATTTTTTTTAAAGCATATTTAACTAAAAAAAATTTAATTTTAATTTAACTAAATATTCCATGCGAAGTGAAAATTTAATATTTAAAGAAGTATCCTGTCATACATATCTATTTCTCTTTTGGTGCTTTTATGAGAATTCTTGATACCTAAAAAGTGATGCATCTCTCTTCACTTGTATTTATATGAAAATGAATGGAATACGTACAATTTTTACTTTTTGTTATGAAAATATTAAGTGGCTATTCATTTTCTTCATTCTATCCATTTATCTTGAAGATAATGTGACTGTTCATTTTTCTAAGGTTATTAATGGATGAGATAAGATAGTATTTATTAAATTCATTTCTTATCCTTTCAGATGATGTATCGAAACCTCTATAAATATGGGTCATATGTAAACAAACGAACAATCAATGAAATATGTCTAAGCGATTCTCTCTTTTCTCTCCTCTTCTAATATCTTTACTTTACAGTTTTATATTTATTGATTCTATTTTAAATCAAATTCACAATACGTTATCAGCACGAGACTCTACCGAAGTTGTTTTACTGAAGATTATAATCACGGTGACACTATTGAAAGTGATAACCAAGCCAACACCATCGAAGTTCTCTCTCAATCCATGCAATCAAGAAGTCTGGTTTTTTTTAAGTTTTCTAGAACAAAAGAGGAAGGTAAGTACTTTTTCTATTTGATTTTGTATTCACATGGCAAATCTCACCAAACTTATGTTTGCAGCCCTTGATATTACTGGGGAAAACTATTTATCTTTGACACTAGATGCTGAAATGCATTTAGCTGCAATGGGTCTGGCAGATACCATTGTAGAAGGAAATCTATCATCATCACAAAATGATGCTAAAGCTATGATTTTTCTCCGCCATCATCTTCATGATGACTTAAAAGTTGAATACCTTATCGTGAAAAATCCACTTATTTTGTGGACTAATTTGAAAGAAATGTTTGATCACTAGAAGATGGTCGTCCTTCCAAAGGCACGGTATGACTGGATGCACTTGCTATTACAAGATTTTAAATCCGTTAGTGAGTATAATTCTGCTATTTTTAAAATTAGCTTGCAGCTAAAACTGTGTGGAGAAAATATTACTGATGATGATATGTTAGAAAAAACTTTCTCTACTTTTCATGCCTCGAATGTGCTCATGCAACAGCAATATAGGGAAAATGGGTTCAAGAAGTATGCAGAATTGATATCTAGTCTTCTCGTAGCTGAGCAAAATAATGAGTTATTAATGAAAAATCATGAAGCTCGACTAACAGGTTCTACTCCATTTCCAGAAATGAATTATGTTAGAACTTATAATTTTGGCCCTGGAAGAGGTCGTGGTCGTGGTCGTGGATATGGCCGTAGCCGTAGACGTATATATGGTCATGATAAAAATATTCATTATGATCGCAATAGTCAAAACAAAGTTACGAGAAATAATGACAACCATCAGAAGTGGCCAAAAACTAACGAGAAATGAAAAGGAAATGATATTGTTCCTAAAAATTATGAAGATAAATGTTATCGCTGTGGCATGAAAGGTCATTGGACTCGTACCTGTCGTACTGCAAAATACATTGTAGATCTGTATCAGGCGTCTATTGAGAAGAAAGGCAAAAATGCTGAAGCAAATTTTACTTTACAACATTCTCTTTATAATGATGATGATACCAACCTTGACGATGTTGATGTTGATGTAACTCATTTGGATGTGGCTGATTTCTTTGAGCATCCTGAAGGAAGAATTGAGCATTTGATTAGTGATGGAAGTGTCCAGAAGAATTAGAAGTTTACTTTTAATATGTTTCTTTTATATTTTATATTTTTGGCATTATAATAGTAATTAGAGTTTAAAATTTTTATTGTTTGAGTATTTAAATTTATAAATATTTTGTTATGCCCAGATGGCTATTATTCCGCTTACTGGGTACACAAGTGGCATTGAAGATATATGCCTAATTGATAGTGGTACAGCTCACACCATATTGAAATATAGAAAATATTTCTCTTACCTGCAGATGGGAGAAACAAATGTTAATACTATAGGTGGTAGTGTAAAGTTGATTGAAGGCTCTAGAAGAGCTAATATTGTATTATCCAAAGGAACAAATGTTGTAATTCCTAAAGCGTTATTTTCTTCAAAATCTTAAAGAAATTTATTAAGTTTTAAAGATATTCACTGAAATGGATATCATATTGAAATAAGGGAAAAAATGGTTTTGAGTATCCCTATATTACTCAAATAATGTCAGGTAAGAAATCTTTATTAGAAAAGCTACCATCTCTTTCATCTGGCCTATATAGCATAAAAATCCATACAATTGAAGTGCATCATTCAGTAAATTAGAAGTTTACTGATTCTGCTACTTTATTATTTGGCATGACCATTTGGGTCATCCAGGAGCTATTATAATACGAAGGATAATTGAAAATATGTATGGTCATCCTTTGAAAAGTCAAAGGATTTTGACATATGATAAATTTTCATGTGCTGCATGTTCTCAATGGAAATTGGTTATTAAACCATCTCCAACAAAAGTGGAGTTTGAGTCTCTAGTATTTCTAGAAAGAATTCATGGTGATATATGTGGACGAATTAATCCACCATGTGGGCAATTTAGATACTTTATGATTTTAATTGATGCATCGACCTGATGGTCGCATGTCAGTTTATTATCAACTCGCAATTTGGCGTTTGCAAGATTGCTTGCCCAAATAATTCACTTAAGAGTGCAATTTCCAGATTATCCTATCAAGAGGATTCGTCTAGATAATGCTGAAAAATATTCCTCCTAAACCTTTGATACTTATTGCATGTCAATTGGCATTACTATTGAACATCTAGTAGCTCATGTTCATACTCAAAATGGTCTAGCTGAATCATTCATTAAACGGTTACAATTAATTTCTAGACCATTATTAATAAGAACAAATCTCCCTACAACTTCTTGGGGACATGCTATTTTGCATGCTGCAGCACTTGTACGCATAAGGCCAACAAGTTATCACAAATTTTCTCCCTTACAATTGGCTTTTGGTTCCGAGCTAAATATTGCGCATTTGAGAATTTTTGGGTGTGCTGTGTATGTACTGATAGCGGCAAATCAACGTTCCAAAATGGGTCCTCAAAGAAGGTTGGGGATATATGTTGGATATGTTTTTCCCTCTATAACCAGATACGTTAAACTATTGACAGGTAATGTATTCATAGCAAGATTTGCTGATTGTCATTTTGATGAAACTTTGTTTCCTAAATTAGGGGGAGATTATAAACCACATAAAAAGGAGCTTGCCTAGACAACATCATTGAATTATTTAGATCTGCGCATAAGCGCAAGTAAACTAGAAGTTCAAAAGATCATTCATTTGCAAAGACTTGCAAATCAACTGCCAGATTCTTTTGTTGACTCTACAAGGGTAACTAAATTGTATATTTCAGATATAGATGCTCTTATTTAGATAGAAGTCCTAGCAAGACAAAATACAATTCCTATAGCTACTGAATTAAAACAGGTCAGAAACGTGGACGACCCATTGGTTCAAAATATAAAAATCCTTGAAAGAAAAAATGATTAAATGATCAGAATGATTCAATTGAAGAATTAGGAAAAAGGGATCAAGTGAAAACTGATGAAAAGATCCAAATATCTAAAAATAGTGAACTAAATAATGAGATGTCCATTAATTATATAACTTCTGGCAGAAGTTAGAATCGGACAGAAATAACTGTTGATGATGTTTTTACATACAATATAGCACTTGAAGTGTTAAAAGATAATGAGGACCTTGAACTAATATCAGTTGAAGAATGTCATCATAGAAATGATTGGCCAAAATGGAAAGATGTGATTCAATCGGAATTAAACTTACTTGCAAAGCGTGAGGTTTTTGGACCTGTAGTCCGAACACCAAAAGGTGTAAAACCAATTGGTTATAAATGGGTATTTGTGTAAAAGCGAAATGAAAATAATGAAGTCGTAAGACATAAAGCACGACTTGTAGCACAAGATTTTTCGCAAAAATTGGGTATTGATTATGATGAAACATATTCACCTGTGGTGGATGTAATTACACTCCGATACCTTGTGAGTCTAGTAGTACGAGAAAAGATTAACATTCATCTAATGGATGTTGGGACTGCTTATTTATATGGGAACATTGATAATGATATTTATATGAAAATCCCAGAAGGATTTAGTATGCCTGAAGCATATAATTCTAACCCTCGTAGAAATTATTCCGTTAAATTACAAAATTCATTATATGGCTTAAAGCAGTTTAGACGCATGTGGTATAATCATCTTAGTGAATTTTTATTGAAATCAAGATATAAAAATGATCCACTATGTCCATGCATTTTTATTAAGAAATTTGGATCTAGTTTTGTGATACTTGCAATATATGTTGATGATATTAACCTTATTGGAACTCCAGAAGAACTCCAAAAGGCAAGAAATAGCCTGAATAAAAAATTTGAAATCAAGGATTTTAGCAGAACTAAGTTTTATCTTGGTTTACAAATTGAGCATCTGGAAGATGGTATTTTTATTCATCAATCAACATATACAACAAAAGTTCTTAAAAGGTTTTACATGAACAAAGCACATCCATTAAGTTCTCCAATGGTTGTGAGGTCGTTAGATATAAATAAAGATCCTTTTCGACCTCGAGAAGATAATGAAGAACTACTTGGTCTTGAAGTATCATATCTCAATGCAATTGGCGCATTGATGTACTTTGCTAATAATACTAGACCTGATATATTATTTTCTGTGAATTTATTAGCAAGATTCAATTCTTCTTCAACACGACGACATTGGAATAGGATTAAACATGTCCTAAGATATCTTCAAGGGACAATGGATCTTCGATTATTTTATTCAAATAGAACCAATCCAATTTTGATTGGATATGCGGATGCTGGTTATCTATCCAATCCACATAAAGCACGTTCTCAAATTGGTTATTTATTTATATGTGGTGGTACTGCTATATCATGGCGCTCTATAAAACAATCTATAGAAGCTACTTCTTCTAATCATACTGAAATTATAGCTATTCACGAGGCAAGTTGAGAATGTGTGTGGTTGAGATCAATGATCCATTATATCCGAGAAAATTATGGATTACCTTCTGAAAAGGAAATTCTAATGCCTGTTTATGAAGATAATGCAGCTTGTATAGCTCAAATAAGAGGTGAATATATTAAAGGAGATAAGACAAAACATATTTCACCAAAATTTTTCTTTACTCACGAACTCCAAAAGAGAGGTGAAATAGATGTGCAACAGATTCGATCATGTGATAATATGGCAGATTTATTCACTATGTGAAACCCCACCTAAAGCCAACCCTAGAGTAAGGGGGTCGGGATGCATATCATATTATTTTGCATGAATATATATGTTTTTGAATGATTTTATGTACTTTAGAGTTGTGGGTTATAGGTTAAAATGCTTAGTTATGCTTATCGAGTAGGAGGGGTAAAATGGTAATTTTTCTTGAGGTCAAATTAGGAAGATAGCTTGGGAATTAAACAAGAAGAATATGTGGGTGAGAAAATAAGAACAAGAGTTACTGTGGTTAAGTAGCTAGAGCTATGTGAATTAATCTCTAAGGTCATGAGTTCAAATCCCATCATTTAAGTTTTATCATGATTATCTTAATTAAGTTTGAATTTTTTTTTTTTTCTTGCATTTCATGAAAATAGGAATGTTGTCTTAGGGGAGACATGAAGAGAATGTCCTAATCTTATCATCATGTCCTAAAAAGAATTCTAGAGCAATTCTTGTCCTTGTATTACCTCTAGCTTGTCCTAACATCTTTACAATTTAAAACCATTAAATCCTTTCTTTTAAATTCCAAGAAAATTCTGTGATAATCCCTCCACCTTGAATTTCGAAAATCAGCTTTGGAAGATGGGAAGTTGGCCGAAAATAGGAGGAGAAATAGGAAGGGTTTCCAGGAGAAAATCAATCACCATGATAGCTCCTTCAGACTCAGATTCATGTTGTTCATCTTCTAGTAAAGGAAAATCTAGAAATTTTCCAGAATATTTGCAGACCGTTTCTTTGAAAAT
This sequence comes from Voacanga thouarsii, assembly GCA_026120185.1. NCBI lineage: Eukaryota > Viridiplantae > Streptophyta > Magnoliopsida > Gentianales > Apocynaceae > Voacanga > Voacanga thouarsii. The sequence goes on from JANUWF010002331.1 coordinate 710,902, forward strand.
TCAGCCAGTCAACCCACTCATTTTCTCCCAGAAAAATGGTCATTTTATGTTGCTTAAAGGCTGGAAAATCTATGCAATTTTCGGACTGCACAAACTGCACAAAACCAGGAAAAATTCTGGTCATTTTCGCAGCTTTCAACTAAGTAAATGAAGCTGTTTTGATTCATCTTCAAGCCAGCAAAAATCCTTTGTATTTCTCCAGCATTAAGGCTGGGATATCACCTTTGAAAGACCTTCAAACACCCCAGAGGAACCACTGAAAATCGGGCTCAAGAAGTGCAGCAAATTCTGCTCCAAGAGCTACCAATCTTCGAAACTAAGAACAACTTGAAACCAGAATTTTCCAGCAATTGCTCCCTTCTAGCCTAGGCCGAAAATCACCTTCAACCTCTGTAAAATTGAACCTTGCTCAGCTGTAGACTGAACACCATTAACTCCACACTTACCTTGAGCATATGGACTCCATAGCCACACCACAAAACACTCCTAAGATCACTCCATTCAAACTCTTTTTGAACTTCAAATAATTTCAACATTTTACTCCATTAAAATCACTCTTGTATTAGGCAAATAAACGAGAATTTCCTCTGCCATTTAAGACTGAATTTTGGCCAGCCTTGGAGCAACATTAACCTTCAATCAATTCAGCAAAACCACCATGTTCAGCCGGCACCATTGAAGACCATAGAAACCTCTCTTGATCAAACACCATAGCTAACCTCTTACCTTAAACAACTCCACAATTTTCTCCATTTGAATTTCAAATAAAATCTGATCACTCTCTCTCTCATAAGCTGCAAAAAACCAAAACTCTCATTCACTCCATACCACTCGGCCAGCCTCTACCAAAATTCGTGCAGCATTTCTTCCAAATTCTCTCCATTTTCACCAAGAACACACACTAACCTTCTTCCAGCCTAAACCTACTCTAAACACCTCCAATCACTCTCAAATACTCCAAATCACTTCCATTTAATCCCTAAACTTCATTTATGGTACTTATAACACAAAACCTAGAAAACAAGAATTTTCGAGCGGATCAAAATTAACTTTTCTTTGAAGGTCTCAAGAACATCAACAAGGTAAGTCAAGAGCAACCTTCTTGTTCATCCTCTTCCATTCGATTGTACTATTCTAATGCGCTCTCTCTCTCTCTCTCTCTCTCTCTCTCTCTCTCTCTCTCTCTCTCTCTCTCTCTCTCTCTCTCTCTCTTCCAACCGAAATGGTTGATCAACCATCAACTATGGCCGTTTTCCCGTTGGATCATTCAAGGCTCTCAATCGCGTGGACCTTCTTAATTCTTCATCGAAGTGTTCATCAAATCAAGTATTTTCCTTTAATCCTTCTTTTAATTCAGTATTCATGTCTCTTAGATATTGATAGGAAGAATGAAATATGGATAAGGGATTGAGTATATGCATGTGGATTAAGGGGATGGAGTTAAGGCATGATGATTGTTGTATAGGACTGAGTTGTATGAATTTTCTTTTGAATCAATGTATGTTCTTTGTGCTTAATGAATTTTATGGATGTTTGAAGCATGTTAGAGACCATGACACCAAAGGTGATTAGGTTTTTATGTTCTTATTTTTCATTGAAGCCATGATTGGTGATTATGCCTAGGAGGAAGTTAGCCTTGTGATAGTATGTGATAAGTCAAGCATGTGTACTTGAATGGATTGGTTTATTATTTGATGTTGGAGAATGTGTTCATGAATCCTTTCTAGCAATAGGAAAATCATGGTGAAAAAGTATTTTCTTGTTAAGTCTAGATTATTTTTATTAACAAACTTTATTACCTTGAATAGAATACTACTATATTTTTCTCTATAAAATTCGAAACTCTAGGGAGATTTGGAGTGGTTTATTAATTAAAATATTAATATTTTCTTTATCAAATAAATGAGATCTTTTATTAAAAATAATATATATAGTAATAAATCCTTTACAAGAAATAAAATATTATTTATATTAAAATCTATTTGTTATTTATTAATTAAAATTTAAAATAATTCATTCATTATTAATTTTATTTATTACTAATTATTTATTATCTATTTAAAAATTAATTAAAGGTTATTTGTAATTAAATATTTATTTATAATAAAGCTATTTTTAAATCACCATTTTTTAATACTATTTAGGACTTAATATTCAAACCTTAGTTTATTTATTAAAGATAACACTCAAGAATTATTAATTGGGTCTATAATTTATTAGCAATTATTTTAGAACCCCAAGTTATTTTAACTTATCAACTCAAACTTATTTTATAAAATTATTTATCACCTAGCCTTAAAGCTTAGGACATTAGGGTCATGGCTAGTCATGGTTGTAACTAGTTGAGCTAAGAAATTATTTATGTAAGGCAGGTATAGCTCAAATGTAACCTTATGTTTTGTGTTTACCCCAGGCGGAGTTAGGACAGCCTTGGAAGACGTTTGAGTTGAGCAAGCAAAGAATCAGGTAAGCTCCAGCATGGAGTTTTGTGAAGACCAAAAAGTTGTTGTGGCAAGCCAAACACGATGTATATGGACATTTATTTTGTGAAGGCAATCAAGGACTGTTTTTCCTTTTTATTTCAGTTAAGCAAATCATTTGAAAGTTAAACAAGCAGTTTTACACAAAATGCTAAACTTTTTCTAAAACCCAACTTTGACAAGACTTTTAGAAACCCTTAATTGCTATTTCCAAATAAAGCAAAGTGTGATCAATTTTCTCCTAAGTGGAACAATCAACATTGAGTACTCAATAAGGGTAGACCACCAGGACTAGTCTTTGAAGGGTTAGGGTAAGTCTCTCAGTAGGTGGCCACCTCTGAGGGGTGAGTCCTGCCTAGATAGGATGCCAGTCCGGTGGGTCATGCCGGTCCGAGCTAGCAAGTTTCAATCCTATGGACTGTGTGTTTCGGAGTGGACAACCGGTAAGTTTGGGTGTAGAGATTGAGGAGTATCTCACCTGGTAGGCCGTACACCTACCTTTCGTCAGCTTGCACAAAGTGTGGCATTCGAACTGTTATTTAGTCATGGGGCCCGACGTGTGGTAACCCATGGCTACCCATTTGAGTGGTCGTGTTTATGGTGCACATGTATGGTTTGAAAAGCGAAACACCACTCTTTCTTTTCAACACTTATTTATTGCTTGCCAGCACTTTTCCTTATGAAACATTTACAACTTGCATACATGAATTATTTTACCTGAAACACTCAAAGCACACACGGGCTTACTGAGATTTTTATCTCATCGCCTTTTATGCCATGTTTTCAGGAAGATCTTGCTGTGGAGGTCATTAGCTAGATTGTTGCCTATGCTTTGAAGACTCATGTTATTTTCTTTATGTGATGTTTTGAGAGATTGTTGCAAACAATTTATTTGGATTTGTTCCAGTACTTATCTTTTGGGTTGTAATAAGTTTAATTTTAAAGTCTTTATTTTATTTTATTTTTTTTGTGTAACCTAGTTATAAAGACCCATTGTCCTCTGGACGGGGCGACATCCCCGGCCTTGACGGGCCTAGGTAGTGGGATGTTACACACTAAGGCATTACCGACTACTTCATTTGAAAAATTAGTACATAAAATTGGAATGCATAGGTTGAAAGACATAAGGTCATTTTGAAGATGTTATTAAGAGGAGGAGTATGTATATTGTACTCTTTTTTCCTAATTAAGATTTTTTTCCTACTAGATTTTTTCTTAGTCAAGTTTTTAATAAGGCATTATTCCCTCTAGAATGGAAAGTGTACTCTTTTCCTTCACTAGGTTTTTGTCCCATAGGGTTTTTCCTATAAAGGTTTTTAACGAGGCATTTTTTGAAGTGGTTGAAAATGAACATCCAAGGGAGAGTGTTATGAAAATATTAAGTGGCTATTCATTTTCTTCATTCTATTCATTTATCTTGAAGATAAAGTGACTGTTCGTTTTTCTAATGTTATTAATAGATGAGATAAGATAACATTTATTAAATTCATTTCTTATCCTTTCAGATGATGTATCAAAACCTCTATAAATAGGGGTCATATGTAGACAAACAAACAATCAATGAAATCATATCTAAGTGATTCTCTCTTTTCTCTCCTCTTCTAGTATCTTTACTTTACAGTTTTATATTTACTAATTCTATTTTGAACCAAATTCACAATACTTTTATGATTTTCAATATTATTAGCCATAAGTCTAAAGAGAAAATTTCAGAAAACTTTTCAAAGTATGATTTTTTTTTTTTTTTAGCAAATCTTTAGCTCAATTTGTAAAATATTTTTTTTTACCAAATTAAAAAAAAAAATTGAGATTGGTATATATATAATATTTCTTTTCTCCCTCCTCCTCAAACCAAAAAAATAAATAAGTATGAAGAAGAAGAAATAGAAATGAAGAACATCAAGAAAATAATTAAAGGAAACAAAAGAAAAATATTATAAAGAATTTTTATTTTTGAATTTTTTAAATAAACTTTTTTGTAATAAAATCTCTATTAACATTTAAACATAAAGTTGACTATTAAATTTAATGGAAGGGTAATATTAAAATATTTTAGTACTTAGAGAGACATAATTTAATATTTTATAAAATAAGAGGTAAGATTACAAAAGTATCCAAATTTAAAGGGTATTTTTGCCTTTAACCCTTATAATAATTAAAGCCGCCATTCAAGGTCAACAAGAATTTTTGAACAATTTCTTTCTTTGTTACACAAATTCCATTTTCCTTTGATTCCAAAACTCTAATAACACCCATGGTCGAGAAGAAGCCCATTGAGAAGAAGCCAGGGAAGGAAAGAAGACTAATGTATAGCTAAGAAAGCTCCCACAAAAAAAGAAGCCCAAAGTCTGGGAAGAAGCTCCCCAAGAAAGATGTTGCCGATCTCAATGGAGGTCCGTACTCGGTCTCGGGTCACTTCCTCCTCCTCAAGACCATGCCCCCGAAGTTTAATTTTTCTATAGAGGAGATAAATATTGTCCCCATCTAGATCACTCTCCCCTGCCTCTCCCTGATCTGCTGGAATAAACTTGCCCTCAGCAAGATTGTCACTGCTGTGGGCAAGCCTATCATGACGGACATATGCACTGCGCGGATGGAACGCCCATCTTTTGCCTGCGTCCTTGTCGAGGTCAACACCTACAAGCCCCTAACCCGGGGGACTCGCATTCAATTACCTGGGGACATTTTGATTCAACCGGTTAAGTTTGATGTGGAGCCCTCTTTCTATGCCACTTGCAAGCGGTTTGGTCCTTCTGTTGACTTTTGTTTGGCCCGAAGGGTAAATGATCGATGGGCATACCAGCAGAGGGCTGCCCGGGACAAATCGCGCATGCGTGGCCCCAAGCGGGGATCAAAGCGCAAGTCTGCTCCCTCGGGCCCTAACGACCCACCCCCTGATCGCCCAAAGGATTTGGACCCTCCCCCGGAAGTGGCATGCATGTCGGGCATCCTACCTACCCCCCTTATGGGCACCTCAGCTCTTCCCATCGGTCATTCTCAGGATATGCCTGGGCTATCTTGCCCTGTGGCCCCTGCTCCTGCCCAAGACGTGCCCAGGCCATTGCGCCCTACTGCGCAAGCCGGTGCGCTTGCCCCCCCCTGCAAATGAAGGCACTTCTGGCCCCGCCCCTGCTCGGCCTGGCATCGCGCCCTCTACCTCAGGGGTCGTGCGCACTACCCCCATTAAATCTCTCATTTCTCTCTGACCCCAGGTGCCTGCACCCAAAAGGGCCAAGCCTATGCCCCAGCTTGCGAAGCCTGGTGGCGATGCTGTTAAGATATGTGCTCCAACACCTAAGACAAGGAATGCGACCTAGGTTGACAAACGGAGGTCAATCGTTGCCCCTGACCGTCAGCTATGAAGATAGCCTGCTGGAATATCTAAGGGCTTAATAAGGCCCTCAAACAACATGCGGTGCACAGCTTCCTCTTTTAGCATCGCGTGGACGTTATGGGAATTCTGGAAACTAAACTTTCTGACTCTTCTCTTGAGTGGCTCTTGCGGACTAAGTTCCCCAGTTGGGCACATATCTCTAATTTCTCGGAATGCCCAGGCGAGCGTATATTAGTCCTATAGAACCCCCACTCTGTTTCTTTGGATGGAGTATCAGTCACAGACCAGCTGCTTTCTTGTCGACTTTCCTGCCGCATGACTAACGCCTCTCTGTTTTGCAGCTTTGCCTATGGTAGGCATACTGTGGTGAGCCGGCGCCCTCTTTGGGATAGCCTTCATGCTACAGCAACATCCACCTGCCTCCTTTGGATCGTCTTCGGGGACTTCAATGCATACTTAAGCCCGATGGACAAGATGAATGGTATGACACTGTCATCCTATGCGCTGCAAGACTTCTCTCAGTGCTGTACTGAGATTGCACTAGAGAATATCCTATTTTAGGGGGAATTCTATACTTGGTCCAATTCTCACGTCTGGTCAAAGTTGGATCGTGTTCTGGCTAACTGGGAGTGGTTTTATTCACCCCTTACTAGTTCTGTCCACTTCTTTCCCATTGGCTGTGTATCTGATCACTCGGCTGCCCTGTTCTCTCTGGATGATCGGGACCATACCCGAGCATCAACCCCTTTTCGATTTCTCAATGTCTGGGTAGACCACCCAGAATTTCTGGCCATTGTCTGTCGAGGCTGGGAGGCCTATCCTGCTGGGACCAAGCAATTCGTTCTATCTAGGCTGCTCAAGGTGCTCAAAGGGCCCCTCAAGAAGCTTAACAGAGCAGAATTTGCGCGTCTTTCAGACCGTGTTAAGCAAGCCAACCAAGCAGTCTCTGATGCCCAGACTTTGCTCCAGGCCTCGCCTAATGATCTGATGCAGATTGCAGCTGTGCGTGAGGCCAAGAAGCATGCTTGGCACATAGCGGAGGCCGAGCTATCCCTATACCAGCAACTTGCCAAGACATATCATCTCACCAAAGTCGATCACCCAATAGCATACTTCCATGGTCTAGCGAAGCGTAATGCCAAACCTAACTTCATTGCCAGTATATGTAAGCCTAATGGTTCTAGAATCGTGGGACAATCTGAACTTGCAGATGAATTCATCAATTTTATTCAGGGCTCTTAGGCACTAGTGCCCCGTGCATGCCCCTGGACTCAGAGATTGCCCGGGCAGGCCCGCTGCTACTCCCTTACCATGTTCTGGACCTAGCGACTGAGGTATCTACTGCGGAGATAAAGGCTGCCCTATGAGACATAGGGGACCTGATGGCTACAACGCATACTTCTTCAAAAAGGCATGGCTGGTTATTGGGACCTCCGTTACCCAAGCCTGCTTGGAATTCTTCTCCTCAGACAGGATACTCAAGCAATGGAACCATGTAATTATCTCTCTCATTCCGAAGGGCCAGTGCTCTAACGAGGTTGGGGACTTCCGATCCATCTCTTGCTACAATGTCTTATACAAAATAATCTCTAAAACGCTAGCCAATCATCTTTGCTGCGTTCTAGACCATTTGGTGGATCCTGCCCAGGTAGCTTTTATTGGGGACCACCTACTTGCGGACAATGTCTTTATCGCTCAGGAGCTATTCAGGCCTTATGCCCGTAAACGTGTTGCGCCTCGTTATGCCATCAAGGTTGATTTGCACAAGGCTTATGATTATGTTCACTGGGGTTTCCTCTTCCAACTCTTGGAGGAATTTGGATTCCCCCCCACGTTCTGCTCATGGGTGGAACAATGTGTATCTACTTACTCCTACTCCATCTCCATCAATAGCAGACTCCATGGTTTCTTCCCGAGCACCAGGGGATTGCATCAAGGTGACCCCCTCTCGCCTCTGCTGTTCATGCTATGCCTGGAGTATTTGTCCTGAAGCCTTGTAGTGGCTTCCTCCTCGCCCCAATTCCACTTTCAACCTAGCTACCAAGCCATTGGCCTAACTTATCTCACATTCGCTGATGATTTGCTCCTTTTTTGCCGCGGGGACGCCCAGTCAGTGGGCATCTTAGCTCGGTGCTTAGGACATTTCTAGGCTATCTCGGGGCTATTAGCCAACCCTGCCAAGTCTAACATATACTCTGCTGGGCTTTCTGCGGACCAGCGCCATGATCTCATATCTTTGTCTGGTTTTCAGCTGGGGACATTCCCCTTCCAGTACCTTGGCGTGCCCATTGCCATTGACCACATGCGTATCTTGTTTTATAGACCACTTCTAGATAGGATCGGCTTGGCCATCAACAGGTGGATTGCCAACTCCTTATCGTTTGCAGGGCGTCGTGAGCTAATTACTTCTATGCTTCAAGGGGTGGAATGCTTTTGGTTGTCCATATTTCCAACCCCACAGGCAATTCTCTCTGAAATCTCATGCATGGCACGACACTTCTTATGGAATGGCAAGGCCTCCATGGTAGCCTGGGCAAGCCTGTGCCACCCTAAGGCAGAAGGCGGGCTGAACATCAAGGACGCCTCTACCTGGAACATGGCGCTATTAGCGCACGTCTTATAGGACATCCACTAAGACAAGCAAACTCTTTAGATATAATGGGTCCATCATCGTTACCTTGGTGAGCGCTCGGTCTGGACAACCAACCCTTACCCGGACGCATCCAGCCTCTTCAAGCGCATCTTAGTGATCCGGGACAAGCTCCTGCATGCCACTGTTGACGCCACTGCTGCTGCAGCTCTTCTAGAAGCCTGGGCAGCAAGGCCTTTGTCTTTCACCAGGTTGGCCTATGACTTCTTCCGTTCCCCGAAGCTGTGAGTTCCGTGGGGGCATACTGTTTAGGGCAAGGTTCTCGTGCCCAAACATTCTTTCATTCGTTGGCTAGCTACTCTTGGGAAGCTCCGAACGAAGGATAGACTCCCATTTGCCACTGCTGATCCTTCATGCTCATTCTGCTCACAGGAGGCTGAGACCATACGGCACCTATTCTTTCAATGCCTAGTGACTAAGCAAGTCTGGGATGATGTCAAGTGCTAGGCGCACCTAAGCCGCCCCATGACCACTCTGCCCAGTTCGTTGAAATGGCTTAAGAAGGAGGCCCGAGGCTCTTCCTAGCCGACCAAGCTCAAGTGCTCGGCCTTAGTAGCCGCCATGCATGCCATTTAGGACGCCCGAAACAGACTAGTTTTTTACGGACTGCCTGCCTCAACAGACCGCATGGCCAATAGGGTCAAAACGATTGTATACAGGGCTGTTTTCACTTTGTATCCTTTTGTTTTAGCTTAGTTTGAAGCAAACGGATACACCTTAGAGGCTATCCTGGTATAGGTGTTTTGTGATTGTATCTCTGGCCCTCAGGCTCGGGCTAACCTCTGTATATTCTATCTTGCCTTCTATAATACATTTAAATTTACATCAAAAAAAAAAAAAGAAAGAAAGAAAGATGTTGCCGGAACCGAAGACAAGAAGAAGAAGAGCTCTGAGACCTATAATATCTACATAGTTTTTTAGGGAACCAAAGCGGTCACTATGACTAAGAAAGCTCCTATCAAGGAGAAGCCAAAGGTAGGGAAAAAGCTCTCCAAATAAGGCGGTGCCGGAGCTTAAGACAATAAGAAGCTGATGATGAAAAAGAGCTCTAAGACCTACAAGATCTATGTGATTTCTAGGAACTTTCCACCACCAAATTCACTAACTCTTGGCGACTTAGATTGATCAATGAAGAATTATTTTGATGTCTAGAGGTAGGGCTTGTAGGCCATACGCGTTATTAGTTTTTTAATATTTTTATTTTTAATATAAAAAATAAAATATTCTAAAATATGTTAGTACCAACAGAAAATTTTAATGGAAAGATGACCGGTAATGGATTTAATAAGTTAAAGTAGTGTTTTTTGGATTAGATAGGACTAGATCAACCTGTCGGACCGATCAAATTGTGAATCAATGCTCTAATCGGTTTGGTTCATTGCTTTAAACTGTTTTTTTCCAAACAAACGTACTAAATTGTGTGAATTGTTTTGAATCGACTAGTACAATCGAATTGAGTCATTCTTTCTTTTTTTTTTCTAAATAAGATAATATATTTATAAAAAATAAACAAGTTATTTAGAAAAACTAAATAGTCCACAATAATAGAAAAATACCATAATTTTTTTTACCAATTTCATTATTTATACTTTTATGGACTTGAATTATATTATATTATTGATCAATTTTATTCTTTATAATAGTTATATTTTAAATTTTTATATTATAATATTATCGGTTCAATTGTAGTTCAATTGTAATTCAATTACGGTTGAACTATTGAATCGTGAATTAGTAAAATTTCTGACTCGATGTCTAATCCAATTCCAAAAATATTGAATTAACTCATTTTTTTTTAAAAAATAACTTGAAGGTAGAGTTGACACTGTTAAATAAGTTAGAAAGGACAAATGTTTTTTTTTTTTTTTAAACTATTTTTAAATTTTTTTATTAATAAAAGAACTTGCAACTGCTTCCTAAAAGTATGCACAAAGTTCATATTTTAGGAAAAATTTGAATCCGGAATATTAATGTAGAAATTCCAACACTAACTATCTTGACCAACTCAAGAGATTTTTACTAAAACTTGAAACCCACAGTTAAATTGTAGTTCTTTTGCATTATCCAGAAATGTAGGATACGAATTCTAGTACTCTCACATACAAAATTTTATTTTAATTTGGGCCTTGAAATCTATAGTTAATTACTATGCGTTTACAAGAATTTATCATTAGAATACACTTTACATTCTTTTGGAACATCAAGGGAAGTACCCGAAATGACCCCAAATTCCCTTTTTTTTTTTGTTTAATAAGTATTGTAAAGTTAAATAGACACCAAGTTCCTAGTTATTACTCCTTCTATTCATAAATAATTGACATAATTATAAAAACCATGTATACTAAGAAATTGTAAAATTTTATAATAAAAATAATTAAAATGTCCACTATGTCCTTTGGAGTATTTTTATTATCTTTCTCACCTCATTAATTTGAATCCTATCACTTTTTTAATTAGATCACTTTAATAATTGCATGTCTCTCTCATCTCATCTATGTCTTTTGTCTCTCCCTTTCCAGTTTTTGTTTTAGAGACTTCTTTTCACCCATATCACCTCATTAAATTATATTTTTGATTATTTTTATAGGATAACGTGATTTTATTGTTAGTTACAATAACTTCAATATGGATAATTGTAATATACTAATTAATTGATAGAAAACTATGCTAAAGGTAAAATTGAAAAAATATATATATATATATATATAACATACATTAAGAAAGTGGGCAGTTATTTTTGGACAAATTAAAAAGAAAATTAGACTAATTATTTATAAATGGAGGGAGTATTATTTTTGGCAAATGGTCCCACAAGCTGCTTATGGAAAACTATGATGAGAAAAAGTGGGCCATAATCAAGAAAATTATCAAATATAGAAAGTAGAAGAGAGGGCGCACAAGTATGCACCTGGTTGAAGTCACTGATATAACAGGCCATGATCAAGAAAAAGTATCAAATATTGAAAGCGGAAGAGGGGGCAGGCAAGTGTAAAATCATTATGGTCCCCTGTTTGCCATTAATATCAAAATCATTTTTAATCGCAATAAGCTGTAAAATCTGAAGTGGTACTACCGGCTATGCCCTGATCAACACTGTACTGCATGAATTCTAAAGTGGCCCTTCCACTTTCGCTTTGATTATTTTCTTGATTTTTTTTTTATTACTTTGATAACTAATGTTAAGATAAATCCTTTGATTACTTGTAAAGTTATAATACCACGAACGAGATTCTAATATAATAGAATTTACTGTCTTGAATAGTTTATCTTTTATTAGAGACATCAGATAATATATTACAGATTTTTATGTATTTGTAAAATTATTTTAACTAATATTTACATAGATCAGATTTTTATAGATTATATACATATATATATATATATATATAATTTGTACTTTTAAAAAATACTAAAATACAATGTTTATTTATAAGTATCTATTTAATATCGTTTTATAAGTATTTATTTAATATCATAATTTATTAATATTGAATCTATCTCAATGTTTTTCATGTTAAATATATTTTCTTTTGGTAAAAATAAATCGTATAGTGTATCACATTTATATATCCGCTATTCATCTTTTATAATCTAGACAACATTTTCCATAAGCATTATGCTTTAGATACTTGGTCTATGCACTAAAACAAATTTTGGTCGCCAATTTGCTTAATAATATTGAGTTTTTAATCGTATTCACACCACTTAAAAATAAAAATGCTGAAAATATTTCTCACTATAAAAACGGAGACAGAGTAACAAAGTGGAAGATAGATTCATCAGACAGTGGATTAGTGGCCATAAATACATATGCATGCTTTGATTAAACAGCATCAACAATTGGTGTTGTCTTGTGATAGGACATAGGCACGTAACATCCTATTCGTAGTGCTTTCCTTGTAACACTTTTTGGAATGCCATGGCTAAATATTGTCCTTGTATGCATATTGCGTCCACATTGTTCCCACTTCAAATATTGAATTCTTTACTTACAAAACTTAGCATGCTCAGTTTCCAATGTGGTCATTCTTTTTGCCAATTTTTCAAGGAAAATTTTTACGTGCACTCGCATCGGATGTATTATGTAGTTATACTACTTGTAATGAAAGTTATATTATAAATATTATATATAATTTTATTTATAAATAATATAATTATCTAATATATCAGTACACGTACACCTAATATATATAAAAATTTCTTAATTTTCAAATCCTTTTAAAAGAGATAGCAAGATTTGTGATATAATAAATTGATAACGTCGTGAATCTTTTGGTGTCATATATATCACATATCCTTGTGCTAAATAAGATAAGGGGTTTTCATTGTTCAATTGTATTTAGTATAATCCCATCCATATTAGTTCACATTGGAGAATGATTAACAAATGGTATCTTTGCATATTAGAATGTGCTTTCACTTTTGCGGGAAAAAAAAAAATTTATGGAATGATATGTATATCACATGACTTTCTAGTAAAGTTCTAAGTCATCTCACCAAAAACAGAGGATAATTTTTTTTTTATAGAATTAGGATTTGGTTTGAGTATCATTTACAAAAAACTACGTAATTGTTTCTTTTTGAACTAAACTTTGTTAGATTAAACATGTTAAATTATGCATTCTAATGAATTTTTAGTGTAAGCGTGGATAGATGTATCAAAGTCTTAATTGTTACCATGATCACATAGTGAGTAAATTGTATGACCTTGATTCTATAACAAAATAGGGAGACATGATCAAACTAATAACCAATGAATCACTAAATTTAACTATTATGTGTAACTTAATTGATCAAAAAAAAAAAAAAAAATTGGGAGTATTTTCAATTTCATTTACATATCCATTCCGTGTATTCGCTAGAAAAAAAAAAATACTAAACTTTTAGTGTCTAAAGTTGGAGAATGCTTCATTATATTGGTGATTGCAATAACTGTTTTTTTCTTTTTTTTGGGGGGGGGGCTCAACAAAATAATTGATGCTTGGCTTGTTATTGCCAACTTGAAAGTGTTTTTTTTAAAGAGAATTGTATTGTCAGACCACTTTTCCTGCATTACATCTTTTTACTAACAGTTCTCTAAAGCAACAAACAAAATGAAAGTGATGACTTTTTTTCTGGTCATTAATGCCTTATTATTGCTGTTATTTTAAATTTTGATGAAAATTAGATTGCCACTTCGCTTATCTCACAAGGTGAAGAATGAAAATTAGTTGCCTTATTGAAAAAATATTTTTTACTAAAATGAATGTTAAAAAAAAAGGGAGGGAGTGGGGGGAGGAGGCATGCTAACATAGGAAAGTGGAAGATCTCTTAGTGGACAGCTTTATGCAGAAAGTATAATGTTTCTTAAGCGAATCATTCTAATGTTCAAACAAAATTGCAGCAAAATTTATAAAAAGCAATGCATATCTTCGAAGTTTGACAAAGGCCTTTTTGCTTTATAAATTGCAACTCTTGCACGTACAATGTTGCTGATGGCTGTATGATGCATACAAAGATTGAAATAGGAAAAGCAATTAATACAGGATATTATATTCTTTGTATTGTTTTTGTTAGGGGCTTTACCAACTTTGCGTCAAATCGACATTTGGTTTTATCTTGTAAATTTGTGAAAGGATTGAGTTAGGTTTAGCTACGTTCTAGTTTGATTCCACTCAAGATAATATTTTTGGTGTAATTCAGTGCTTATCAAAGACATATTTTGATACAGACACCTAATTATAATATTTACAATATACATAGAAGAAAAGTTAATTTTGCCTAATTGAAAAATGACACGAAAAAGATACAAGTAGTTTTATTATGAGATCTATGGTCAACTTGCTTAGAAACTGCATACACCGAATTCATAGAACCTCCATCTAAGATGAAATTAAGGTGAAAAGCTATATGTCTGGTGTCTCTAAACTGAAATGCCAGCAAGGAAGTTTTTGTATGATTCTGTAATATACAGCTTTCATTCAGTGTATGCAATCCAAACAGAATTCATATACTTCCAAGGAGGAACAGAGATGTGCTTGATGTTGAATTTATTCTAAAATATTCCTTTTACTGCCACTCCAAAATCTGATATACCTAATTAGAATGAGAAGGGATTTATTTTTCTTGGGTGGGGGCTGGATTTTAATTACAAAAATACTAAACGCTTATACATTGAGTCGACGAAAACATTGTCATTGAAATTCTCAAAGTTGAAGTGTCCACTTACCTCATAAAAGCAAAAGCTACTTCTCAAATATGCATTTGATGTTTTTGTCGAGTGACATATTACTAACAAAGTGCACCCCCACATGTGAACCCAAATGGAGGAAACAATTCCAGCTAGGACCACTAAAACCTAAAAATTTTGCTTTATAAGAAGTGGGCGGACAACAAAAGTATGGAAATCAAAAGGACACAGGAATTATTGTACATTTTTTTTGTAACTGGTCTTTAGTCTTCCTTGATTTCTCTTAGACGATGAACATAAAAAAGAGAGTAAATTATAATAGAGAGTTTTACGGGATTGGGTAAGGAGGAATATTATAATATTACCGAGGAGATAAATTTATACGCCATTAATGGGCAAAAAATGGCCAACATTTTCCCGGCTCGTGAACTCACCTATTTCGAGCATGCCTCGAGGCCTCCGGTCATTGGTTCACCTGCAATTTCTGGTCAGCTGTTGTTTCCACCTCTTTTTAATTAGCTGTCATTTTTAGATGAAATAATTTTTTGTCTTTACGTAACGGAATTCTTCTAGAACTTCAACCGGACAATGAACATGAGTACCAAGCCTGTTTCTTTTGCCATTGCTGGGCAGAGCCGTGGCAACCCTTAGGGCATTCAGACAATTGATTTAAGGTCTCACAAAAATTAAAAAAAAAAAAGTTTCAAAATTTGGAATTTACAAATATCAATTTAATAATTTAATAGATTTATGGATATATTTGTCTGTTGTTTTCCCCAATTATTAGTAATAAACTTTTAAATTTTCTACTTTAACATTATTTATATATGTTATAATAATATCACAGTTAAAAAATTAATTATTAATTTTTATGATCAAACTTCACTTAACCTTTTTTACTAGTTTTGTAATCTCTTTTCTCTTCTAGTCTCTCTTCCTGATTTCTTTCTCTATCTCTCTTTTTTTTTTTTCCTCTCTTTTTTTCTCCCTCTTTCTCAAACGTGACACTAATATCTCCTTTTTTTTTTCTTGCTCCTTTTTCCTGCTCTAGGTTTATTTGAAGTGGGTGGTCAAAATTCAACTTATTCTTTGAAGAAATATTTTTTAATAGTAGATAATTAGAGACTTTATTGTCTTCAAAAGTTCATTTGGAGCTAATTGAACCCTCCATTGTCCAATTCTTAGTGTTAATTACTTTTCCATAATCCTTTTTTTTTTTAATTTTTAGTCGATCTATAATTCTTTATTTATGTTATTCATTTAATTTTGATATTTTATTTTTATTTAAAAACTAAATATCTATAGTCAAGAATATGGTAAAAAAAAAATAAGAATGTTGCTGCAAAAAATTTAAGAAAAAATATGAGAGTTGGAAAATTAACTCACGTTAACGTAGTACACTTAATAAGGAATTGCATAGATTAGGCCCTTATAAAAATAGTATTTAAGGTACCCAAAATTTTAAACACACTTGTTGCTAGGATCTCTACGCTTACAATCGTGTCTTTATCGTTTTTGTTTATCCACTTTCCCAAATAAGGATATGGAACATTATCGTTTAGCGTTTGGGTGACTCTCAAACAAATAGCAATGGGAAATGAAAAAAAAAAAAAATCTACGGAAATTTAAGACCTAATTGATAATTCAAGGTTGGTTTGATGCAATTGAAATTTGAAATTTGAAGTTTGAATATTTAATTATTGAATTCTGAAAATTGAAGTTTGACCACTAAATTTGAAATTTGAAATTTGAAGTTTGAATTAATTATAATTTATTTTTATATTATATTTTATTACAATTTATATTAAATATAAAACAATTAATAATTAAATAAGTATTTAATGTATTCAAACATCAAACTTAAATAATTTTCAATTCACTTAAAATTTATAATATGATTTTAATACATTTTAATCAATTAAGTGATAACAAAAAATTATTGACAAACATATTTAATTAATTAAATATTTAATATTAGTTATTATCAAATATACTTAATTTAATAAGTAATTAATTTATTCAGTTTTAAGTGTTAAATTGAGTTATCAAACAAGCCCTCAATTAAAAGCACTTAAAATTAAGTAACAAAACACTTATTTCATTAAGAGTGTTTGATAATGGTTAATATTAAATATTAAATTAATTAAATATATTTGATAACAGATTATTCTTATTAATTAATTGATTAGACGTATTGGAATCCTATGATGAAATTTAGGTGAATTGAAAATTGTTTAAATTTGAAATTTGAATATGTTAAATACTTATTTAATTTTTAGTATTCTTTTATATTTAATTTAAATTATAATAAAATATAATATAAAAATAAATTATAAATAATTCATACTTTAAATTCAAATTTTAAATTTTAAATTCAGTATTCGATTTTTAATTTTAAAATTCAATAATTAAATATTCAAATATCTATCTTTAAATTTCAATTTTATCAACCAAATCCTATAACTTCTCACTTAAAAAATCTTTATTCAGGTTCGGTTTTCTCAGCAATGTTTCCATAAATGTACTATATTAAGTAATAATGAACATATTGAATCACTGAAAAGGCTTAGAAAATGCAACTAGTAAAAACCTATTTGCTAAATGCTTTGCAAGACTGTCTGGTCGCAACAGTTCTCCGTTGTAATTTCTTTCTGCTTTTCTTTCCTTTGCGAGATCTTACGGGGACAAAATCTTCCTCAACAATATGCTCACTAGTGATTAAACTCATGTAGACCTTTCAATGAGCACGTCGTTAATTTGACAGGTGTGTCTGATGGCGGTATGTACCTAAAAAGATTACAAGGGGCATCTAACCGAAAGGTGCTCTATTGATTCTTCAACTAACCAAATTCCCTTGGAATAAGGCATCTTTAAATATTGTTACTAAAATCCCACTATTTTGGTTCCAATGCTGTTTTCGTAATCTCAATATTCTCACGCAAAATGAGTTGCACTCTATATCACTATTTACGTCATCTATATTTTTTTCAATTAAAATGCATGGTAACCGTTTTCTTACAACAAATAATATTATATATATTACATTGAGAATTATAATGCACATAAAAATTGATTTTTTTTTTTTTGTTTCCCTTGCTAGATATTAAGGATTGCATTTCCTCTTCAACAATAACATAAATCTGTTTTTTTTATTCATTTAGAGTTTTGACATATTAAATAACAACATAAATCTATGGACTTTTAAGAGAAAAAAACTAAATTAACCTTCTTAAATTAGTTTGAAAAACTAAAAACCAATCAATGTCATAAATTAATAGAGTAACAAAAGATAAAAGTGAAATTTAAAAAATAAATAGATACTTCCTTCATTTTCAAAACAACCATTAATTATAAATAAAAGAAAATTCTTCTAAAATATCAGTTCAAAATATGGAGGGAGTATTTAGTTGGAAAAAAAAAAAAAAAAGTTTCTTAGCATGTGTGAGGCTCTAAATTTGATTTGCATTATTCGATGGCCAACAGTTTAAAGATATCAAATGATCCAGGAATAACGTAATCCATTCGTTCAAGAGAAGAAGAAAAACGTTCTTATATTTCTTTTAGGACAAAAAGAATGCCTAACTATTTCTGTACTTACTGTAGTTCCTCCCCCTGCCCTTTATGGAAGTAATTCACTTCTTCTTAATTGGTTATATTTTTTTTAAAAAAAATTATGGACCTATTAGTTTCTCATGTTATCTTCCTTAAATTATTCTCTCTGGACTGTCTTTTCTGTATTTTTAACTCTTTCTTAATATTTTTTCTAGTAATTCACTTGACAAAGAAGAATAATATGATGTATCAGAGTATAGATAACATTCAAAAAAAAAAAAAAAGGAAAAGGGAAAAAGCTTTTCGAGCATGCGGTGTGAAGATGATTAAGCTTCTTATCTCTACTCAATTTTAATAAATGAATTCAAAATTCTTTTTTTACTTTAAATTTGTCAATGCACATTGTAGTTTTCTTTTTTAATAAAAAAATGAATGGTTTTTTTTTTATAAAAAAAATGTAAGCCCAAATTATATTCCTGTACTGCAGATTGCGTTGTTTCAAGAAATGCTTGTACTTTAGTAGGCTTTGGATGCTTTCTTCGATCCTTTTACACTGGCGTCAATAACAGCGGCAAATCGAATATTCACAATGCCTAGGAAAGAGAACAAGGAATATTTCAGTAATGGCATTGGTTGATATTCCGAAAGTTTTCACACTAACAACGTAAAATTATACTTCGTTTAGTAACTTTAGTTCTTTAAGGATGGTAAGTCGTCTAATTCATAACTGTGAACCGTGACAGCGTCATCAGTCAAGAAGTCTTTGACCTGAAACCAACATGTAGAATAAAGACAGCGATGGTTTAAAGAATTCGATAATATGATACCCAAGATTTTGAGCACCGACAGAATAAAAAAATTGAAGCTATCAAAAGCGGAAGTAAGATAAAAAAATTGAAAATCAAAATTTGAGATAAATGTAAAAGATTTATTTGTTATGTGCATATTAATAAAAGGGAATCGAGAAGAAATAAATAATGAGATAAAAAAAGTCTCAAATAATTATTTTAATGGATCAATAAATATTAGAATTTTAAAATATAATAAATATAAAAAGAAGAAATAATGACTAATTCACTTAAGAATGGTCCAACATTATAACATACATACATACATACATACATACATATATATGTATATATATTGTAACTGATAATTTAATATATTATAATTAATAAAAGTTTCAAAAAAAAAATAGAGAGGGCAAAAAATACAAATATTTGATATCCCATAACTCAATGCATTATAATTACTAAAGATTTTAAAAAATTGGGGGAGGGAGGGGACGGGGGCAAGGCCCCCTGCACATAATGTATGTCCGCCATTGGATATGATAAAAGATAATATTATAATTTTTAGAAAAAATTTTAATGGCGAAAGATAGAATTTAAAAAAAAATCTAAAAACAATTAAAATTTTAAAGAAAAAATATAGAATCTTAAAATTTTCCCCAAATCTTGTCGCTGATTTTTAAGATTAATTACTAATACTATATCTTCAAGATTACTACATTGAATGGTTACAATTGGAAATAAAATTTCACATTCATAATACTTATTATTTTCAAATGCGAATGTTTCATTTTAAATTAATTTTAAATAAAAATATAAATATTCAAATTCAAATGTGGAAAATATAAGAGATAGTGTCAATAAAAAGTGATATTAGAACATGTATTCATTGTTCTTTTTTTTCATTAACTTTTACCAATAATTATATCTGTAAAACATGCCTTGGTTCTGGAAAAACATGGTGGCCTAGGGACGTTGAAGTTCCCTGGGCCGCCCACTAGCGAGGAAACACTGTTTTGTGTGATTTTTCAGATTTCACACGACCAAACCTCTATATAAGTATTTTTTACATTAAAAAATAAGAAGAGGAGAGTTTGGAAAAGGTTATGGTTTCTCTCAAGAACCCTAATTCTTGTGAGTTTGAGTACTAAGAAGAGGGAAAGACCAAGAGATCCAAGGAAGAGGAAGGGAGATTACTTGAAGATTTCAAGAGGAAGAAGAATATGGGATTGTCTATGAGTTTGCTTTTCTATTTCTTTTGTAATTCTACTTGTATTCTTATGCTAATAACTGATTTTTAATTATAATGAAGGGTTGTACTCTAGTTTTGTGCTTGAGAATAATGTATTTTCTTTAAATATATGATTCTTGAATATTTGATTATTTGAACTTATTTGGTTATCTTGGTTGATTGGGTTTTGATTGATGTATTTTAATTGATTGTACTTCCTCAATGATCTCGAGATATGGGGTTGAAGATAGGACACCCACTTGACTAAGTTAACATTTGCCATTTTCAATTAACCCGAGAGGAAGGTTGAGAATTAGGGCTAATTGTGAACCCCTTCTAAAACTACCCTTAGGAGAAGGAAACTAGTTTTCATTCCATAAGCATACCATTTATGCATTCATTTTCGTAATTAAATTTTTTATGGGCTTAAAATTTTTTATTTGTGTTTTGTAGTGTGTTTGTATTGATTAAGAATTTTTGGTTTTGGGAAGAGAGGAATTTAGTTTAAGATGGTGTTGGGAGTAGGAAAATATAGAGAATATGGCTTACTTCTAAGATTTGTTCGAAGAGAATTGATTAGGGAGTTTAAGCACAAGAATTATTGTAGATAAGGTGGTTAGAGCTTGTAATTTTATTTTTTAGGAACTCCAGTTCAAATCTCTTCATTAGCAAAATTTAGAAGTGTTATTCATTATAGTTGGGTGAGACCTTTCAGAGTTGCTTAGAGGTTCTCTTCATGTACTAAGATGATCTTTCTAAACCATCATGAATTCCAAGTTCTTCGTTTGATTTATTCGTTACTTGGTTGGTTTTAATTTAGCGAAACCATGAGATCAGAAGGAAAGAAATACTCAAAACTTTGTTCACAACTGGTTCGTTCATTTCCAAGTTTTTTCTAACAACGAACAAACTCTAAATTCATTTCAAAGCCTTGGACCGCCTCACCTTCACAATTTTCCCTTTTTCCTTCTTTAATCCTTGGACTGCCTTAGCCATCCTTGCACCGCCTAGCTTCTTGTTTTCTTCTTTTTCCCTTCACCTAGCCTTGGACCACCTTGCCAAGCATTGGGCCGCCTAGCACTCACACTTTTTGAAGCCCTGGACAGGCTTCAACCAAGCTAGGACCGGCTACTCACTGAAGAAAATAATGTCCTTATCTTCTTCTTCTTCTTTTTTGCATTTGCAACCGAATTAGCCATTGAAGCGCCTCATTTTACTCCTAAAAATCCTCTATTCAAAATACTTTGAATTTGAATTAGAGACCGAAGAAATCTCCAGAGAACTTTGAAGCAAAATTAACTTTCTAAAGTTAAATTAGCAACCGAGAAACAGTAATAAACTCTCGGTCATTTCAAATGGCACACAGAACACATATTTTCCCTTTTTCACCATCTTCAACTCAGATTGCTCCTCTTCTTCCTTTCCCGTAAGCTTTAAAGACCCCATAACCACTATCTTATCTCTAACAAACTCATTTGAATTTTAAAATTCAAAACCCTATGAACATCTCCTGAGAACTCTAAACTCTAAACAACAGAGCCCTTCTTGGTTAATCGGTCACTCATTTTCCAAATTAACAGAACACCCTTCTCTCTTGTTCTCTTCCTATTCCCGGAATACTAGGCATCACAAGAAGCATCCACGAGCTTCTTCTTCTTAGCTTCTTCCATCTGACAGTATTCTTTTGTGGAACTACTGAAAGGCATTAAGGTCCCCGTCTTCCCTATGAGAGGTATAAACATCCTAACTTTCCTTCTAGATTTCTCTAATCTATTCCAGAGGTCAAGGTTGACGATATTTTCTCTCTCATTTGTTGCATCTCTTTTTTTTCCCCTTGCTCGGCTTGGACTCACAAAGCAAGGAAGTTTAATCTTGCTTTTCCAGCATACCATTCTCAGGAACTCGCAAGGCATTGGTTACTCCCTTCATCAAGATAAGTAATTCTCATTTTAATTTCTGTATGACAAACCTTAGAGAGGGGGGAGAATAACGTTTATGGCAAACAAATGCAAATTTTTAAAATCTTTTGAAAACTTGTAAAAAGGAACCGAAAATATGTGTGCGCTAAAAAAATAGATTTTCTATGTAGCTTTAAGTGTGCAGCCAAAGATCTTTCAAAATTCTACTAAATGATGAGAAGAGAGACTATATTAAAGATGGGCAGATAAAACATCAACAGCCATTTCACTCTACTATTAAATATCTTTAATTAAATCAGTGAATGCAAGGAGGAATGCAACGTTTTCAAATTAGATGAACAGTAAAATCACAGTCGTAAATTTCAAAATAAATGCAAGAGAATATACCCAATGATTTATAGTGGTTCGATCCTCAAATGATCTACATCCACTACCTTAAACACACACTTAAGGATTTTTACTCAACCACTAAAGCCTTTTTCCCAAATTAATGGTGGTAGGCAATACCAATATTACAATAGAGGGTCACCACATTTGGTTTTACTCCAAACCTCTATACACCTAACAATCAAGGCTTACCCCATCTGAGTTTTACTTCCCAAACCTTGATATAATTCAGATTAAAGAGAAAATGCAGAAATAGCTCATAGATTGAGCAGATATATAAGCCAACTAGAGTACTTTTACTTTTTTACCTTTAGAATAATAGATATCACTTTAAAGCACAATGTAGATGAGGGATTTTTATTTTTCAAAAGTCTTAAGATGTTGTTGAAAGTGTTATCACAAATTCTTGTTGAAAATAAAATTTAAATGGCTTTTATAGGGGCAAAAAATCAAGGCTGCAACGGCTAGTTGTTGTTGTCAATTTTGTAGGGATTTTGGACTCACAAGGTGAAATATTGTGCATCCGAAAGATGCATCTAAAAGTTTACTTTATACTGAAATACCCATTTTGAAATTCTGTAGGCTTTGGTGTTGCAAAGGTAGAAAGATATGCATTCAAAATGTGCAACCAAAACAACACTTTATGCTAAGAAATATATATTGAACAACTTTAAATTTAGGCACTTTGGATGGATTTTTTGGATTTAGAGGTCTGTCTAAAACCACTCAATCAAGTTTTTATAAAATCAAAAGCTTTTCTTCTAAAATTCTTTTTATGATCAAAGCCTAGATTAAAAATACCCTTTTTTTTGAAATGACTTTGAGTACTTCAATATGAAATAAATTGAACTTAAAGTAAATAGACGTTGGAAATACAAGTAATACCTCAACCATAACTTCTTATTCTATAATTTTTCAAAAGTCTTCATAGTATGTAACTTCTTTAAGTAGGATCTTGACTTGATTAATCCTTCTTGGAGCTCATTATCTATGAGTTGCTTTACAATCCTAGTTGTAAGACTTTGAAGAACCGTAGTCAAATATGCCATTTCCAAAAATCGTATCACATACAAATTACACATGTTAGTCCACATCAATATTTTTCATTAATTACAATATAGGAGAAAGCCCTTTGGGCTAACAATCTCCCAATTTTTGAATGATGACAAACTTGATGGATTGTGACAAGGAAAATAATGTAAGCATGTATGAACATGTTAAATCGAGAGATATAAAAGTTTATATTCATTTGATGCACGATCTCTCAACATAAAGCTCAAAGAATGATTATGAGATAAGATTAAAAAATTTTACGCATAGTCTCATAAGCTAGGCTTAATGAGACTATAGCCTTACCAACTTCCATATCCTCCTTCCTTCTTTGAAAAGACTATTTCACAAGGAAATAACCAAGTAATGGTCATTAGATATAAAATATATCAGCACAAAAATACAACACAAATATGTATATGTACATATGGAGGTGTAGAAGATAAAACATATTTATTAATGCTCCCCCTTTCTATATTCATATGAGTAGTAGATAGAATGATACTTATAACATTATGCATTAGTAGATAAAATTGGATTTGTGATTTTGGACTTCCAAAAAATGTATCCAAAAAAAAAAAAAAGAAAAAAAAATCTAGATACAACCATTGTATAAACGTTTTTGGATTAGGATTTTAGATTCAAAATTATTCCCCTTGTGTCTGTGCAGGGTCCAAACAAAATCTCACCAATCGTAATTGAACCATTCATCTGTATTACAGATCAATCCCAATCTTACTCCTCTGTATTTTTATCCCCCTTTTGTCATCAGTAAAAAAAAAAAAAAGAGTTAGAAATAAAAACAAATAAAAGAGATTAAAAAAAATAGATAAATGTAGCAACAATAAGTACTTGTAGCATAGTATCATAAAAAATGTTCGAGAAAGTGAAAAAAAAAAATTGATAGAAAGGGCATCAGGGGAAGATGTCAGCTAACTTTCTTCATGGTCTAAACACTATGTTTGTTGGTGGAGATTGCAATATCTCCCTGAATCACCATAGTCTCAGGTTGATCATCTGAACCATTCTTCTTTTTCTTTCCAACTAGTCTACTGGATTTTTTATGCATAAATTTTGGGTGTATAAAAGTTATCAAATTTAAATCCATCCCTTAGTCAAGTTTTAATTAAAATATTAATTTCAAAATACACATACGAGTAAGTATACTCATCGCAAGCATATTATAGAGAATTAACGAGTATCGATCCTCAAAGGAACAAGTGCACACTAATTACTTCTCATTCATTTTTTAACTAACCCAAATAAAGTGAGAAAAAATATAAAAAAATATATACAACTTAAGGATATAGGATTATATAATTTAGACAATTATCCTAGAAAACATGATAATGAACCAACTAGCATTTTTCTCAATTAATTATCATCTCGGCATCATGAAGGAATATAAAGTAAAATTCAATCGTTTGCCAAGTCATGATTCTACTTAGATAAATTCTACTTCGTTTTACAAGCTATAGAATTACTCTCTTTTGATTAATATAAACAGATTTTCCAATCAAGCTAACATAACCAAAACATGTATTCAGCTCAATTCCTTATAAATATGAAATTAGCTAATAACTTTTTACTCGAAGTAAAATCAGCTAATCTTTGATTACTTAGTGTTATAATCTTAAATTCATTGCTCAAGTCCATGATGATTAGATAAATATGAAATTAATGCAATGAAACTCCTAATATCGTTGTCCTAAATCAATTAGAAGAACTCACATCAATAACCAATGATATCAAGTAACCAAATACCAAAGATGACAAAGAATCGATCAAATAACTAAATTAACACCAAATCATGAATTTCAAGATAATGTTAAATTAAAATAAAAACATTGAATACATCATTGTTAAAGGAAAAGAAAACAAAGATAAAAGAAAGTACCCATAGACAAGCCTCTTTCTTCACCCTTAAAGACTCTCTTGAACAATCCTCCTTGATTGGGTGAATTCCTCCTTTAATGAGTGATTGAGAATTTTTTTTCTTTTGAATCCACCTCCACATGTATATATTCTCTTTTTTTTTTCTCTTGATTTTATAGCCCTTTTGAATGCTAAATTCATTGCTTGAGAGATCTTGGCCAAGTAAAAATTAGAAAAATACCGAAATCTTTGAAAAATTTCTAAATTCGTGAACAAGATTTTCGCCTTCCAAAGCAGGCTTGGCACCGAGTACTTTCGACCCTCCTGGCACCAGGTACATTCTGTTCTTCCTCTGAATTTTTGCTCTATTTTTACTTGCCGGGCAGAATGGACAGGGCGCCTGGTCCACTTACCCGACCCGGTGCTAGGTCTGTTCTGTTTTCTTCTTGAAGGTTGGCTTGATTTCCTTTGCTTGACCAGAATGGACCCGGTGCCTGATCCCTTGGCTGGTCCTGGCGCCAGGTGCATTCTAAAATTGTTCACTTTTTTGCTTGAATTTAACTCAAATTTGTACAAATTTGCCAAAAACACTTTTTACAAGTAAAATATCGAATAGGAAGGAATATGCCCAGTTATTATAACAAAAGTATCTCAAAATAACCTCAAATAACTAAGAAAATAATGATGATTTTAGCCCCTATCATATACCCCCACACTTGAACATTTGCTTGTCCTCAAGCAATCAAGGACTAGACACTAAGTATTTAGAACAAGATAAAACAATTTAGTAACTTTTCCTTAGAAAACTCATCCATAATGAATACATAACCTTCTTTTACCCTTAAACATAAATTCGTCATTCATTTAACCCTTTCAAAACCTTGTAAACTTATGTATTAAATCAAACAATCCCAAGGCCATCAAAGTTAAGTTAAACAAGTTTATATCTAGCACAAGAAAATTATCCCACTCCTTAAGCAAAAACATAGATAATATAAATCATACAAGTCAAGCCATTTAACCAATTTAAGTAATATAAACTCAAATTCACAAAACTCAAGTTAATGAAATAAGGAAAACATTCAACTCCCTTTTTTTCCCCAATAGTTTAGGAAATTTATAGTCTCAAGTGAATGGATTTCTCTTCACATACCATATTTGCCCCCTTATAGTCATCATCATTTTTTTTTCAGCAATTTTCTTTTTCTTTCTTCTTTCTTTCCTTACTTTCTTGCCTTCGGGATAACCTTAAGAGAGTGTGATGCTTCTTTGTTTTTTCTCTTCCACTCACCGTATTGGCCCCCTTTTCAGCAAAAGGTCTCTTTCTTTTTTTTTTTCAACAAATGAAAGAAAAAATTTTCAACTCACAATTTTTCCTTTTCACTCAATTTCCTTATTCACAACTCAAAGTCATGTAAATTTTACTTCTATAATACACGAATTAATCAACAACTCTTCTCATATTTCATCATATCATCCATACTTAAACTCAAATAATAAAATAAAACTCAAATACCAAATATAACCAAGGTTAACTTAAATTCTCAAGACTTAGCAAAATTCAACTTAATACACAAGTTTAATTTTTCAAATAAAAATCCAACCATAATGAATGAAAAATCTATGTCTAAAATTTAAAAGAAAATCATAACTTCATTATAGATAAATAAGCTCAATTTAGCTCCAAAATCTCCAAACTTCCAAATTTTCAAGATTTTCAATTTTTCAACAAAATTGTTTGGTACCAAGAAAACACAAAGATCATACCAAGAAAACACTAAGATCATTGATAAAAAACTTGAACAAAGAATATTACTAACCCACTCCTCCACACTTAAATTGGATAATGTCCTCATTGGCTAAAAATTAACGCAAGAAAGCCTCCAAAGGGACAAAAAATGACAAAGGAGGAGAAAGTTTAAGCAATACTTCCCAAGTGCAATAAAGTTAATAGATATCAAAACTGGAAATAGAAAGAAGGGTTTGTTCAAGAGGACTTTAGTTCTACCTATAAAACAAAACACAAATAAAAGTACAAGGAAAGCAATAACAAAATAAAAATACACCTAAATAAAAGAAAACAAACTAAAAAACTCCTAAGAAAACAAATAAAGACACGACTAACTGTCCCATATTTAAGATGGAAGATATTTTCCTTATTTGGGGAAAATAATACCTAACAACTAAAAATGAAATTTAAATAAAACAAAAGAATGACCAAAAGACCTAAAGAAACCCAAATTCAAAATAAACCCAAAACACATAAAAAAAAAAACACTCTTTCCACTCATCATGCTTCCTTATCAAACCTTTTGTAAGAGAAATTAATGCTCATTGAAAAAGGTAGATATGATGAAAGTAGAAATAAGAGAGGATTTCGAAAAATGGAGGGTACATGGAAAAAAATTAGTTTCAATGAATGTAAATGCATGACTCCCTGTCCATAGCACCTTTTTAGACATACAAATCAAGTTCCCAACACAAAGATGTAAATTATGTCTAAAAGTGTATAAATATTAGAATAACCACTTATCCCTTTAAAAGATTTGTCACAATTAAAATTCCCCATAAAATTTATCAATTTAGTTCTTAAAGATTGGATCAAGAAATCAGTACTTTTCGACAAATCTACAAAAACTAAGCTACCTCCGTTTGAATAGGGTGAAGCGTAGAAATTACCACCATCCTCCAAGGACTTCTTACAATGTAGCACTAAAAGATCCAACTCCTTGAGGTATGATAAATTCAACTCATCATCATTTAGACCCTTGTTTTCCAAGAATTGAGAAGAACCTAAAAAATCATGTGGTAAAGAGAGATTAGAATTATTAGCACATAGAGGAGAATTGAATACCTCCCTTTCCACATTCAATAATTGTTCCTCATATCCTCTTTCTTTTCCTTAGGGATTCTCTTGTTCAAGCATATTGGTCTTTATGGCATTCTCAACCAACTTGGCTACTTGTGTTCTTTGATGGCTCATACGTTGGGATGCTTCTTCGTGCCACTTAATAGAGGAATTTTCATTGGCGACAAAAGAATGTATTGATACTTCAATTCACATCTAACAAAAAGCATCAATTTGAGCTTGCAAATTTGCCAAATTCTCGTCAATATTGCTCCTTTGATCTTGTGCCCAAAAGTAGTTGTCCATAATGATGTCAATTTTGCACTCAAAGAAAAAAAAAATCAAATTGAAAATAAAAACAAACAAAAATAACAAAAAAATAAAGAAAAGAAAAAAAAACAAAAGGGAAAAACAAATAATAGAAAATAAAGAAAAGAAAAGAAAAACTAACGCATTCACAAACTATCTAAATACAAAAGTTAGTGGTATTTATAGTACAACATGAATTCAGCTAGTCAATTAAGTCATATAATGTTATAAACAACAAGATGGAACACCGATTTACACAAAGAACATATATACATATTTACATATAGACATATGGACATATAACCATATAAACATGGTTAAATCAATAAAATTCAAGCTTTCATGATATTGTTCCCCGGCAACGTTACCAAAAACTTGACGCGTAAATTTTAAGTGTTTAAAAATCATCAAATTTAAATCCATCCCTTAGTCAAGTTTTAATTAAAACATTAATCCAAAAATACACATACGAGTAAATATACTCATCGCAAGCATAGTGTAGGAACTAATGAGTATCGATCCTTAAAGGAACAAATACATACTAATTACTTCTCATTCATTGTTTAACCGACTCAAATAAATGAAGAAAAGAATAAAAAGAAAGTTAAAGAAATATATATAACTCAAGGATGTAGGATTATATAATTTAGACAATTATCCTAGAAAACATGATAATGAACCAACTAGTAATTCTCTCAATTAATTATCATCTTGGAATCATAAAGGAATATAAAGTAAAATTCAATCATTTCCCAAGTCATAAATCTACTTAGATAAATTCCACTTCATTTTTCAATCCATAGAATTACTATCTTTTGATTAATATTAACAGATTTGCCAATCAAGCTACATAACCAAAACATGTATTAAGCTCAATTCCTTATAAGCATGAAATTAGTTAATAACCCTTTGTTTGAGATGAAATAAACTAATCTTTGATTACTTAATCCTACAATCCTAACTTCATCGTTCAAGTCTATTAAGATTAGACAAATATGAAATCAATGCAATGAAATTCCTAACATCGTTATCCCAAGTCAATTAGAAGAACCCGCATCAATAACCAATGATATTAAGTAACCAAATACCAAACAAGAAAAGAATCGATCGAATAACTAAATTAATACAAAATCATGAATCCCAAAATAATATTAAATTACAATAAAAACATTGAATACATAAATTGTTAAAGGAAAAGAAAACAAAGATAAAAGAAAGCACTCATAGACAAACCTTTCTTCACCCTTGAAGACTATCTTGAACAATCCTCCTTGATTGAGTGAATTCCTCCTTTAATGAGTGATTGGGAATTTTTGCTTTTGAATCCACCTCTACATGTATATATTCTCTTGTATTTTATCTTGCTTTTATAGCCCTTTTGGATGCTAAATTCGTTGCTTGAAAGATCTTCGCCTTCCAGAGCGGGCCTAGCGCGGGGTACCTTCGACTCTTCTAGTGCTAGGTACATTCTGTTTTTTCTCTAATTTTTTGCTCTATTTTTGCTAGCCAAACAGAATGGGCTCGGTATCTGGTCCACTTGCTCGACCCGGCGCCAGGTCTGTTCTGTTTTCTTCTTGAAGGTTGGCTTGATTTCCTTTACTCGACGCCTGGTCCCTTAGCTGGGCCTGGCACCAGGTGCATTCTGAAATTATTCACTTTTTTGCTTGAATTTAACTCAAATCTGAACAAATTTGCCAAAAATACTTTTTACAAACAAAATATCAAATAGGAAGGAATATGCCTAGTTATTATAATAAAAATATCTCAAAATAACCTCAAATAGCTAGAAAAATAATGGTGATTTTAGCCCTTATCAATTTCCTTTTAATTGTTCCATGTGTCTGCTGGTGGCCTGATGAATTACCAGGTGTAGTTGGTTTGTCCTGCTTTGAAGCAGCTTCGTCAGCTGTGGTTGCAGTGGTTGTAGCAGTAGTAGGTTCTTCAATTTGCTAAAATGGGATAGCATCAACACCAGTATCCTTCTCTATTGAAGGGGTGACAATTTCATGTTCTTGCTCCAGTGGAAGGGCTTGCTTTTTTAGACATCTGCAGTTTCAGATTGCTTCCCTTCCACATTGGTTAATCTAGTTCCCAGATTTCGTAGTCTAACCTTAACTTCTGCACTTAGACTATCTAATTTGACAGACAAAAGATTCAGAGCATTCATAATGCTCTGTGTCATTCCACTTTCTTTAGTCTTCTGCTTGCCTTTACTAGATGATTCTTCTTGAATTTCAA
Organism: Voacanga thouarsii; assembly: GCA_026120185.1. NCBI lineage: Eukaryota > Viridiplantae > Streptophyta > Magnoliopsida > Gentianales > Apocynaceae > Voacanga > Voacanga thouarsii. The sequence goes on from JANUWF010002331.1 coordinate 741,735, forward strand.
CTTTTATTTTTGTCCCAACCGAAGCCACATATTTAGATTCTTTCCTTTGGTTTGAACCTTAACCAATTTCTCATTTATTTCTTTCATGGCATCCCTAAGCAAGGTCCATTGGTTTGTCCATTTGGATAAATCCCATTTTTTCAAAAGAATCTTTACTGTAGACATTAATCTTAGAGTGCTCAGGGGTAACTAAACTCAGATCAATATTAAAATGCTTAAACAACTTGGTCTAAAGATTCTTGAAAGGCAAAGCTTTATTTGAGATATTTCGAACTGAATCATCAATTTTGCAGCTAAAAATCCAAAATTAATTGGCTTACCCTCTGATAAAGCCAACATTTACACCATTTGCATATTACTCACATAAGTTTTATGCCTAAAACTCGGTATTACCATGGTTGAAACCATATGGTGAAGTAATCTGCCCATTCCATTTAGACATTTGGTATTGCGATCATTTAAATTTTTGAAACTTTTACCACCAATGAATTAGCTCTCAAATCTCCTCAATTTAAATAGATCAGATCTCTGGGCAATTTATTCATCTCAAAGAATTGTATCCTACCATTTCTAACATAAAAAATTCTATTTAGTATTCGATGGCCAAACTTAAAATTCACACATATAACCCGAGATGTGTACTATTGTACCATAAATCCATCCTATGTTTCCTCATATCTTCCTTTTCTCAGATTGGAATAAAATTCCCAGACCAGAGTCGTGTACAGCTTTTCATTTATAGACAATTAATAATGTTCCTTAATCAAACAATTCCAACAAACAAACGATTCAAACAAATTCAGAATATTTTCATATTTTAAAAACACTTTAGCATCAACACGGTAACCCACAACAATGGTTTTGTTCCTAGACACCTAGTCATTATATTTAGACTCACATTTTGAGTAAAAAATTGGGGTACTTAAGTCCATACTTTCCTTCTCCAGTGGTTGTTTCGATGAGGTAGTTTGACAAGTAGGTTCATCGACAACAACTTCCTTGTCCTTTTTCTTTGCAAGCATTTGCAACTAATTTATTTGCCATTGCTTTGCTTTTCTTGGTCTTATTTTCTTTTGGTTTGGTCCCTTTACTGGATTTTGGAAGTTTAGCCATGGCATATGAAGTTGGAGTGTTTGGTTTGTTTGGTTTTGTTGAGAGAATGAACATCAAGAAAGATATTGTATTAGAATGACAACTTTAGATTTTGAAAAGAGAAGATAATTCAAATAGATTTGAAATCTTTTGAACTTTACAAGGTATTAGAGTAGGTAAGTACATTCAAGTACATTAAAAAGGTGACTTTCCAGGGATATAAAAAATTATTTTGACAAGGAGAGAGAGTGTTTGTAGCTAGAATGGACAAAAGGCATGGATGTTTAGATTTAAAAAAATTGAAAATTTTGGACACAGATATTGTCCATCTGATTTACCTGTCTAAAACATGTGTCACATGTGGCCATAGGATGCTATGATTTTGGACTTGAAACTTAGTCCAAAATGCCCATCCGATTTTGACATAGAATATTTTAGCTTGAGAGGTGGTTCTGGTAAGGGGATTTTAGTTTCACTTCGTCCAAACACTATATCCAAAATTTCCATCCGAAATCAGAAATCTTCAGGAAGAATAAACAACTAACTCCAGCAAAATCATTAGTTACATAATTTGGTAATTCCCAATCCTCTCCTCAGATAATTGAATCTATCTTCAGCCAGTGGTTTGGTGAATATATCTGCAAGTAGATCATTGGGAGAAAGGTATTCAACACAAACATCACCCTTAAGTGCATGATCTCTAATAAAGTGATACTTAATCTCAATGTTCTTAGTTCTTGAGTACTAAACAGAGTTTTTAGTTAAATTTATAGCACTAGTGTTGTCGCATAGAATAGCAACACACTTAAAATTAAGACCAAAGTCGAGTAAAGTATGTTTCATACATAAAATTTAGGCACAACAGCTTCCTACAGCTATATATTCTGCTTCAATTGTTAAAAAAGACACACAAGCTTGCTTCTTGTTGTACCAAGAGATTAAGGAGTGTCCAAGAAATTGACAATGCCCATTTGTACATTTCTTTCAATTTTACAACCTGCATAATCTGCACCCGTATATTCTATAGGATCAAAAGAGTTAGTTGGGGGATACCATAGACCATAATCATGTGTCCTAACTAAGTATCTAAAGATACATTTTACAGCACATAAGTGTGATTCTTTAGGACAAGACTGGAATCTTACACAAAGACAAACCAAGAACATGATGTCAAGATGGCTAGCAGTGAGATATAGAAGACTTCCAATCATACCCTGATACTTTGATTCATCTACCTTCTTACCCTTTTTATTTTTGTCAAGCTTTAATAAAGTTCTCATAGGTATACTGATTTCCTTTGCTTGGTTTATTTCAAAACTTTTGAGAAATTCTTTAGCATACTTAGCTTGATTTAAGAAGATCCCATTAATGGTTTGCTTAATTTGTACACCAAGAAAGAAGTTGTGTTCTCCCATCATACTCATGTCAAATTCTTGCTGCATAGTCTTTGCAAACTTCTTATATAAAGATTCATTAGTAGCTCCAAAAATAATGTCATCAACATATATTTGAACAATTAAGAGGTCATCAGAATTTTCAACTTTAATGAACAATGTAGTGTCAATCAAACCTCTTGAAAAACCTTTGAAAGAAAAAAGCCACTAGGTCTTTCATACCAAGCACGTGGAGCTTGTTTTAAACCATAAAGAGATTTGGAGAGCTTAAAACTATGATTTAGAAAATTTTCATAAATAAAAACTAGGGGTTGCTCCATATATACTTCTTCTTCAATAAAACCATTTAAAAATGTGCTTTTAATATCCATTTGATATAACATGAAGCCTTTTGAAATATGTAAAGACAAGCAACATTCTAATAGATTCTAATTTAGCAATAGGTGCAAATGTTTCATTATAATCAATACCCTCCTTTTGATTGAATCCTTGAACAACAAGTCTAGAGTTGTTTCTAATAACAATACCATGCTCATCAAATTATTCCTAAATACCCACTTGGAACCAATCACAAGATAGTCAAATGGTCTAAGAATAAGTTTCCAAACTTGATTTTTTTTTTGAATTAATTCAATTCTTCTTGGTTGGCCATAATCCAAAAATCATCACACAAAGCCATATCAATGCAATTAGGTTTAATGCATGCAAGTAAGGCAAAATTATCAATAAAGTACTGTCTGATTTCGATACCACAATTTGGATCTCCGATAATTTGCTCTTTTGGATGTTCGATTTTGTACTTTCATTCTTTTGGTAAGCTTTGATCAACATGATCTTCCGTTCTTTGCTCACTGTTTTCAGCTTGCGGTTCTTCCAATTCTTCTTCTTTGGTATGGTTGTCAAGTGATAGAGATTTGTGATGTTCAATGCCATTTTCTTTTGAAGTACTTACATCATCGTCATCTTTTCTAGAGGAATATATGTTAGATTTGTCAAATACAACATGTACGGATTCTTCTACACATATAGTTCTTTTATTGTACACTCTATATACCTTTTTGTTAGAATAGTATCTATGAAATATAGGCTCATCCGATTTGCTATCGAATTTGCCAAGATTGTCTCAAGTATTGAGAACAAAATATTTGCATCCAAAATCTTTGAAATATGAAATAGATGGAACTTTGTCAAACATAAGTTCAAATGGTGTTTTTTCTAAGAAAAGGCCTTAGCATAACACAGTTCACAATGTAGCATGCTGTATGCACAGCTTCAGCTCAAAAATATTTTGGAATAGAGTTTTCACAGAGCATTGATCTTACCATTTCTTGCAAAGTCCTATTTTTCCTCTCAACCACACCATTTTATTGAGGGGTTTTTGCTACTAAAAAGTTATGAGAAACACCATTCCCATCATAAAATTTTGTAAACTCACGATTGCAAAATTTTCTACCATTGTCACTTCTAATTGAAATCAATTTGCACCTAAGGAAATTTTGAACACGGTTGAGTAACTTTGAAAATTAAAAAAATGCTTCATCTTTTTGTGCAAGAAATAATATCCAAGTAAATCTCAAAAAATCATCCACTAATGCATAAGCATACCTCTTACTACTAAGGCTAGTAGTTCTCATTGGTCCAAACAAATCTATATGTATAAGTTCAAGAGGTTTTGAAATTGAAATCATTTTCTTGGATTTAAAAGATGTTTTGATTTATTTTCCAAATTGGCAAGCATCACTCAATTGGTTTTTGTCAAATTTCATTTTGGGCAGTCCTCTAACAAACTCTTTTGAAGATAATCTATTTAGCAAATCAATAGATACATGGCCTAGCCTTCTATGCCAAAGGTAGCTATCATCATCATTTGTAGAAAAGGCATTTTATATCATGAGTAATAAGATCATCGAGATATAATACGTAGACATTACTAATACAGTTTGCAACAAAAATAATTTCATTACTAGAATTATCAATAATGATGCATGAATCTTTCTTAAATTTTACCTTACAACCATTGTCCTACAATTAGCTAATACTAAGCAAGTTGTACCTTAATCCATCAATCAACAATATTTGCTTAATAATAGTGGAAGATTCCTTACCAATATTACCTATGCCAAGTATTTTTCTATTTTTCTTGTCTCCAAAGGTGACAAATCAATTATTTATAGCTTGAATGTCTTCTATTATTGCTGCATTTCTCGTCATGTGTCAGAGCATCCACTATCTAAGAACTACTTTGTGGAGCTCATCTTTTACGGCAAATGTACTTATACACAAGATGGAAGAGTGAATTTTGGTACCCATACTTTCTTGGGTCTACGGGGGTTAGTAATAGTTCATTTAATTCTCTATACTGTTTTCACATCGGATTCCATTTTCTTCCTAACATGACACCTAGATGCTTTGGATCCATATTTTCCATAATATGTGCAACAAATATGAGTCATATATGAAGAACTAGCTTTCGCAAAATAAAATTTATAATTTTCAACTTTGTTCATATGTCTGTATCCGAGACCATTTCTATCCTCAGCTACACATTACTATAATACCTAGCCCAAAATCACCTTTGACTATGGGGAAAAAAAAGTCATGCATTGCATAGCATTTCGCATTTCATGTGCTATCTTAAAATTATTCTTGCATGGGTGCATGTGATTTTCAAAGTTGCTTTTGCATTTGATTTATTTGGTGTGAAATAATTGTGTTGTTTAAGAGTTGGTTAGGTGAAGTTTAGTCGAGGAGATGGAAGGATGAGAATTTGGGTGGAAAGAATTTTTTAGAGAAATATTAGCATTGGAGTTGGTTTGGAATAGCGGGGAGGTTAGTGATTTCCTTTGCTGACCTGAGTTCGAATTTTACCTCTTGCGAATCTTAGTTTTCTTTTTGAAAATTCTTTTCCCTAGACTTCTACATGTCTTGGCCGAAAAAGACCTAGCCATCCTAGTGAATTTTCAGCGCCATTTTTCTAAGGAAATAAGTCTCTATATTTATCTCCTAAATTCAATGATTTTTTATGTAAATAAAGTTTATTGTTATTTTTAGTTTTTGTTCCCTTTGATTTTCGAAAAAACCCTAGCTGAATAACTAAATTCCAACTTGATTTTAACTTACTAGATTTTGTAATGGATAGTTGGAATTAAAGTGTTATTTTTCTAGTTGGATACCTTGTGGATTTTGAACCTAGAACCTTAGCTAAAAATCTGGAAAATTTTCCAGCTAGGTGCCGCCACTTTTTGAAGGAGTTTTAGCCCAACTCAAACTCTTCCAACACTAGGAAATCTTATCCAAAATCCTTTAGCAAATCAGATTTTATATCAATCCTACTTCAACTAGGTTTTTCTCCCTTTCTCTAGCAGAATTTCGGTAGCCTTGTGCAAGCACAAGCTGTCCGAAATTCCAGCAGTCCTAAGTGCAGTCCAACTCTTCAAATCCTAGTTCAAAACATCTAGAACACTACTCATCAATTCAGATTACCTTAGCCACACAAAAACCAGATTTTACTCACCAAAATTTCAGAAATTCGGCCAGCTTAGGAGCCAGAATTTCGGCCAGCCTTGCACAGGAAATTTTGGCCAACTTGCACTCCAACTCAAACGAAAATTCTGCACACCAAAACCTACCAAAATCCTCAGCTGATTAAGCCAATTTTCAAAGCCTAAAACCCTCGCCTTTTCTCTGTAAATCGTGGTAGAACAACAGCTAAAGCAGTCCAGAATTTCTCCCCTCTGGTTCAGTGATTTTCGCACAGCACATGAGCCATTCTTGCACAGAATTTTAGTTCTCAAAACCTACTCAAACTCTTCCTTGCTTTGGCCAAAAACTCTGAACGCACACAGCCCTTTTCTTGAGCAATATTTCGGCCAGCATAAGGTAGCAATTGTAGAATATTCTTTCCTCATAAACCCTCCCAAATTTGGCAGCAACAAGCTGCAATTTTCAGCCTTGCTATCCACGAAACCTAAAGCCATTAGGAGTCTTTCTTAACACCACCATCTAACCCTAAACTAATCTTCTCTAACCCTAAATCACAGTAGCCGACTACCGTCTCCATTCTACATGAAAATTCTAGCAAGAATCTCCCTACAATTTTCGAAAATCACAAGAACAATTCCTAACAAGAAACCGATCACACTTTAAGGTAAGTAAAAACCATCTTAACCTCTTGATTCCTTTCGTTCATCAATTCTTCTCCTTTTCTTCCCTTGAATCACGCCACCTAAAGGCTGATTTCATCCCTTTTACCTACTTTCGGTCAAAAGGAAGGAAAGAAGGCAGCTTTTCTCTTCTACTCGAACGAACTCGGGATGAATACCATAGGAGCATCGAGATCTTGTTAACCCGGTTGTCGCAAGGTAAGGGAATCCTTACCCTTGATGTCGAAATTAAGGTTTAATATAGTTGATGATGTCCATTAGCATGATGAATGGGTATTTTGAGTCGAGTAATTAATTAAGCATATTCAATGCATAGCAATGCCATATTTTACTGTGGTAATGATAGATATGAGTTGTGATGGTCAAGTTAAGCCTTTTTGATATAATATTCATGTCTTTGATGAATATATGGTCATAGAATATGAACTTTGGGGATTGGTTAATTTATTGGGAATTAGATAGTGGATTGTGAATTGTTATGGGAATAAACGAGTTTAGAGCATGTTCGAATCGACTAAGACCCTGATCATGATATTATATGGTTTCAGATCAGGAAGATATTTGAGGAAAGCAAGCTATGATTTTATCTTATTTGTCTGAGGCATATCATGTAAGTCTTTGCATAAACTCTTTTGTTAAATGTTGTGATGGCAAGTCTATGTTGTAAAGCTTTGTGATGCTACTGTTAAACTATGTTTACTTGGGTTGTAAATGTGGATATTTATTCTTTAAACGGTTTTGACAAACTGACGATTTTATCAAGAAAACTATTCTTTCTTCTAAACTTTTAGAAAACTCTTTTAAAGAAAACCACGTTGTACAAAGCTAAGGTATGGAAATTTTGAATCAGGAATTAACAGATATGTTCGTTGAGTACTCAATAAGGGTAAGCTAACAATACTAGTCTTGGAGGGCTAGCATAAATCTTCTGGCAGGAGGCCACCTCCAGAAGATGAGCTCTGCTCTAAAAGGCGACAGTATTGGTTGGTCAGGCCAGTCCGAGCTAGCATTTGTACCTGGTAAGGTATTATTTACTTTCCCGGCTGGACACCCGGATGGTTTTGTTGGGTGTAGAGAAGGAGGAGTATTTCACCCGGTGAGTTGTACACTCACCCTGATCAAAACGCCCAACGTGTGGTAATCTGGTCCTGGCAAGGTACACAAAGTGTGGTGCCTTGTCCTCATGGGGCCCAACGTGTGGTGACATGATTGTTTATTTGAGTGGATGATTTGTTTTGTATAAAGTGTGATTATGAGAGAAAAAAAAACCCACTTCTTGCGAAAAGAAAGTATTTATGACTTGCTAAATATTTCTGCAAATGTTTTCCACTATGCATACACGAATTGTTTGAAACACCATGTGCACACACAGGACTTACTGAGATTTCATCTCACACTATTTTATATCATGTTTTTAGGAGATAGGCTATGCTGAGCAAGCGGGGCATGTGATAATTGAAGCTTTTGCTATTTTTACATTTTGGTTCTAGGAGATAACTGTTGTTTAAGCTTCTGAATGATATTCATTTTATTTCGTATTGCTCCACTTTGAGCTTGATGTAATAAGAGTTTTTTTCTATTTATCTAAGTTTGATTCGTTTGGGGTTTGCCTTTGTATTTTATACCTCATTTTAAAGACCCCTTGTCCTACGGGACGGGGCGACATCCCCGCCCTTTTAGGGTACGTAGTAGTGGGGTATTACAGTTACAGTCCAAGCAATCTATTTAGATTGTCTTTGCTATTTGTGAAATTCTCAATGCATGTAGTAAGATCATCAACTCTCTTTTTCATGTTATTAAAATCACTAAGCATAATTTCAAGAAAGAGTACTTTGTCACATAAGCATTTATTCTCAAGTGACATACAATGTAAAGAAGTTGAGATAATATTTTTTTTAACATTTAAACAACTAATGGAATCAAGTAGAGCTTTGTTCTCACTCAATAGCTTAGCATTATCATCTAATAAGGAATCAATCTTCATTTTCATTTTCTTGTTTCTTTTGGACAATTTTTTGAGTTCATAGAACATGTCAACAAGAAGCACATTTGAATCATCAGAATTTTCACAAGCATAATCATGTAATTTAGATATAGAATTAGAAGGAGTAGGATTTACCTTACATTCCATGGCCATGAAGCATATGTTGGTTGTTTCAATTTTGGGTCCATCTTGGTCCTAAGTCCTGACCAGTCCTTTTCCTTTCTTTATCTTCATGTCTTTTTTTTCTTTTTGTTTTTTTCTTGGCCTCCTTTTCTCTAGCTATTGGACAATCAGCAACAAAATGTTTCGTAGTCTTACACTCGTAATATTGAGATTTGAAGGATGAAGTTTGTCCCTACTTTTTGACAAATTTCTTGCCTTTTCTGAAGTTGCTTTTTCTGAACATCTTTTTGAACTTTCTAGCAACTATGGACAATGCTTCAGTGTCTAAATTAGTGCCATAGTCAGTTTCAGATTGTTCACTATTGGCTTCGTCATCGGCTGCTTTTAAGGTAGTTCCTCTTTTGCCTCTATCATCATCATCATCATCATCATCATCATCATCATCATGTTCTTAAAACTTTTTAAATTTTATTTCATGAGTTAAGAGAGATCCAATCAGTTCTTTAGTTGGTAAGTTTTTCAAGTCTTTAGATTCTTCTATAGCCAAGGTCTTAGGCTGCCAGCTTTTTGGCAAGGCATTGAGTATTTTTTTGTTTTGCTTTCTAAGGGAATAGATTTTCCCATATGCCTTTAATCCATTCATAATGTTTGTAAATATAGTGAATATATCAGTTATGTTCTCATTTGGTTTCGTAGTAAACAACTCATAGTTACGGATGAAGAGTCCTAACTTTGATTCCTTTACTTGATTTGTCCCCTCATGAGTGATTTCAAGTAATTTTCACATTTTATAGCCTGAATCACAACTACTAACCCGATTGTATTCATTAGTATCAAGGGCACAACATAGTACATTCATAGCCTGAAAATTCAAGGTCATTTTTTAGGTGTCTTCACTGTCATATTTATCACTCTGTTTAGGCACTTTTTTGCCTTCGACAGTTTTAGATGGGACAAATGGTCCTTTTTCAATTAGGTTCCATAGCTCAAAATTGATTGAGCAAACATAGATTTTCATTCTATTTTTTCAGAAGGTATAATTGCTTCAATTGAACAATGGTGGTTTATTTGTTGGAGACCCTTTAATGTACGATAGAGATGAAGTGTTTGCCATCCGAATCTTTCCACCAAGGCTATTAGACCGAAAATAATGTAGACTAAGCTCTGATACCAATTGACAAACCATAGGAGGGATGAATAAGGTTTATGACAAACAAATGCAAATTTTTAAAGTCTTTTGAAAACCTATAAAAAGGAACCAAAAATATGTGCACGCTGAAAAAATAGATTTTCTGTGCAACTCTAAGTGTGTAGCTAAAGATCATTTAAAACTCCACTAAATGATTAGAATAGAGACTATATATTAAAGATGGGCAGATAAGCATCAACAACCGTTGTACTCTACTATATAAATGTCTTTAATCAAATCAGTGAATGTAAGGAAGAATGCAATGTTTTCAAATAAGATGAACAGTAAAATCTCATTTATAAATTTTAGAATAAATGCAAGAGAATAGATCTAATAATTTATAGTGGTTCTATCCTTAAATGATCTGCATCCACTAATTTAAGCACACACTTAAGGTAGGTAACACCAATATTACAATAGAGGGTCATCACACTTGGTTTTACTCCTAACCTCTATACACCTAACAATCAAGGCTTACCCTAATTGGATTTTACTTCCCAAACCTTGATGTAATTCAGATTAAAGAGAAAATGCAGAAATAGCTCACAGATTGAGCAAATATAAACCAACTAGAGTACCTTTACCTTTTTACTTTTAGAATAATAGATCTCACTTTGAAGCATAATGTAGATGAGAGATTTTTATTTTTCAAAAGTATTAGAATGTTTTTGAAAGTGTTAGCACAAATTCTTGCTGAAAATCACATTTAAATGGCTTTTATAGGTGCAAAAAATCAAGGCTGCAACGGCTAGTTGTTGCTGTCAGGTTTTGTAGGGATTTTGGACTCACAAGGTGAAAAATTGTGTGTCCAAAAGGTGCATCCAAAAGTTTACTTTATATTAAAATACCCATTTTGAAATTCTGTAGTCTTTGGTCTTGCAAGGTAGAAAGTTGTGCATCCGAAATGTATGTCTAAAAGAACACTTTATGCCAAGAAGTATATTTTGAACAATTTTAGATTTAGGCACTTTGGAAACAGACTTTGGATGGATATGTTGGATTCAGAGGTTTGTCCAAAACCACTCAACCAAATTTTTATAAAATCAAAGCTTTTCTTCTAAAATTCTTTTTCAGATCAAAACCTGAATTAAAAATACCCTCTTCTTGAAATAACTTTGAGTACTTCAATATGAAATAAATTGAACTTAAAGTAAAAAGATATAGGAAATAAAATTAATACCTTAACCATAATTTCTTAGTTTATATTTTTTCAAAAGTCTTCATGGTCTGCAACTCCTTTAGGTAGGATCTTGACTTGATCAATCTTTCTTGGACTTCATCACCTATAAGTTGTTTTGCAATCATATTTATAAGACTATGAAGAATCATCGTCAAACATGCTATTTCCAAAAATCCTATCACATACAAATCACACATGTTTGTCCACATCAATGTTTGTCATTAATCAAAACATAGAAGAAAGCCCTTTAGTCTAACACTGTAATATTCTGGATGATCTCATACTAGGGTGCTTGGTAGGTGATGTTCTGAAGTTGGAGAATGATTGAATGATTGGGATTATATGTGGGTGGAAGGATGAATATTTGGATAATACTGTCTACATGTGCAATATTCAGCATATTCTGGTTAAATCCTATGTTTGACATAAGAGATGATGTGTTCGTAGTATATATATGATATTACTACTGTAATTTTGTCTGTTATAATGATAGATAGCTTTCATGGTCTACTTTTATCTAATATTTAATGGTATCTATTATTGTTGGTTATATTTTCTATTAGTTAATAATATTATCAATTTTGTTGCTTGTTATTATTTTGATGAAGAAAAAACAAATGTTATTTGTCCTTAAGTAATTGTTACAATTATCTGTATCAATTATTAGTTGCTATTTCAAAAGAATATAATCTATTATTTGCTCATATTCAATGCTTTATTATTATTATTATTATTATTATTATTATTATTATTATTATTATTATTATTATTATTATTATTATTATTATTATTATTATTATTATTATTATTATTATTATTATTATTATTATTATTATTTATTATTATTATTATTATTATTATTATTATTATTATTATTATTATTATTATTATTATTATTATTATTATTATTATTATTATTATTCAACTACTACTACTACTACATATTATAATTGTTGATGCTGTTGTTGTTGGAAATTATTATTTGGAAATTACTTCTATATGATACACTTATTTAACAATCTAATAATTACTAATTCTAAAATTATTCTTTTAATAAGACTAAATGCTAAATGATATTTTCTATTTAATAGTAGTTAGTATGAATTGATTACTTGATACTTGATAATTATTTACTCTTATTTGATGTAAACATGTATATCATTTATTTCACATTAAAATATAGTACCTATTTTATAATATGTTCTTCCACTAAAATATAGCTCCCAACTATGAACACTCACATTACCATCTTAAATTATAATTGATATTACTTAGTGCTTACTATAAATTTTCCATATTATTTATACTTCTTTATTTATTACCTATTGAAAATTATTTGTAGTGCTCACTTTTGATGGTAAGAACTAGATATTGACCTCTTTGGTAGTTTTTGCTAGAATTATTAACATTGCTAAAATTTGGACTAAGGTATGCATGTTTGAATTCTTGGAGTTGAGGATATGATTTTATGGCATGACATGTTTAGGATGAAGACAATGTTTGGCTTGAAATATCTTGATTGTATAAGTGTAGTTGGGTGGTTAGTAACTTACTTCTTGTATTTTTCCCTAGATGGGACTAAGTTCCTTTGAGCATGACATCAGAAGACTTTACTTGTGAGATAAGAATGAAGTAAGTCCTTGCATAAATCATGTTTGCTAAACATACGAAATATTGCAAGTCAAGTACGGTTTTTGCTATGAAATGATAGAGTGTTTATAGATTGCAACCATGGTTACTTCTTTCTCTTTTGATCATTCACATTCTTTTGCTTGTTGAAATTGTATGCTTTGCTCAAACAATAGTTTCCAACTAAAATGCTAACTCTTTTGAATAAAAGGATACAAGCTAAAAATAGGTAACAATGATTGCAATTTTCAAACAACATAGTTTTTGTGAATTTTCTTTGAATGGAACAACATACGTTGCATACTTAATAAGGGTAGGCTAGTTGGAACTAACTTTAGAAAGTTAGAGTAAGTCTTCCAGTGGAGGCTTCCATCAGTAGATAAACTTTTTTTGAATAAAGTGTCAGTTCTAATTAGTTAGACTGGTCCAAGCTAGCAAATCAGCCTAAGTAGGTCGTTCTTCTAGAATGAACAACCGGTAAGTTAGGGTATAGAGATAGAGGAGTATCTTACCCAGTACGTTAATCACCCACTTGTATTGTGATGTAGGGTTTCACAATACGTAGTCATGATGTAGGGTTTCATAGCCTTGACTATGATGTAGGGTTTCATAGTCACCTTCGTTTTGGAGTGGTTGTTTCTTTTCTAAATGTGCACTTTTGTTTGAGAAACGTAAATGTAAAACACCACTATATATTTAAAAGCATAATGTCATGGCTTGCAATCTTTCATGAGATTTGTTTAAAAGGTGCATACATAAAATATTTCTCAATTGGACATGAGCATACACAAGGCTTAATAGGAAGTATTTCTCACCATGTTTTGTATCATGTTTTCAGGAAAATCCTACTTTGAAGGTGAAGCATGCTTTGAGATTTGAAGATTTACTTATGATTTATGATTATAATTTCTTTCAAGAATTTTATTTGGGATTCTTGAGATGTGTCTGAGTTGATTTTGGTTGTAACAAGTTTTGAGCTTAGTTCATTTCCTTTAATTTTCTTTTACCTAGTTATAAAGACCCCTAGTCCTATGGACGAGGTGATATCCCCACCGCTTTTGGGGTACATAAGTAGTGGGGTGTTACAAGTAGTATCAGAGACTAGGTTTAGGCAATTTTTATCATTATTTGGATTTATTTCCTCAATTATTATAATCTTTACCTAACCTAAGTTGTTTATGTTGTAGAATGGATAGAATGTATAGGACTACAAGGAAGACCATGAACAGACAATCATGGCATCCACCAATTCGCATTCAGCCAGAAGATTTACCAGAACCTCAACCTGCACCTCAGCCTGAACCACCCTTGGAAGAAATTAGTGAGGATGAGATTTAAATTATTAAGCCACCAACTACACCCATAATAGACCTGGTAACTGATAGTGAGGATGAGGGTGATGTAATGGAATATGCCCCAAACCCATCTATCCCAGTGATTGATTTGACAATTGATAGCGATGATTTAACAGAAATAGACTATGAATCCCTACCCAGGCATCTTGTTATGCCTCAACCAAATCATTTTAAGGTTGGGGAAGGTTCAAAAAGACCAGTAAAAGAACCAATGACCTTTGGTTTCGTAGATAGTGCAGGGGAAACTTCTCTAGGAATACTGGGGGTGGCTATATGAGGCTGATTTTGAGGATTCTTATGGGGAATAGAAGCTCATGATTCAGGATTATTTACTTTCATGCTTTGCAATAAGTTATTAGACAGAAACTCTATTTGTGTTAATTATTTTCTTCGAATTTTTGTTTTGAAAATAAGGATATCCCTCCTTTTGTAAAAATATTTTTTTACCTTATGCAAAATCTATTCTAATCAATCATGAGCTATCTTCTGAGCATTCATACTATCTTTTAAAATTTAACAGGCTTTATGAATTTGGTGTGATACAAAAATTTTCAGAAGTTGCCATTCGATTTTTTTGGACTTGAATGCTTGTTATCACAAAACTTTGAATGCTTACTTATTTCATTGATGCATTGATTAGTAGAATGGCCCCTACGTGTTGAGTTGCAATCATCAGCAAGAGAGTCCCTTGATCCAAACTAGAGGTTCCTAAGTATGAAACCACACAACTATCTACCCCAAATAAAGGAGGTTATAACGAACCTGTACAAGATGTGGAGTTAGAGATTCCCACTAAAGTGACGTTGGGATAATCCTTCAACAAAATGACCGAAATACTACAAACACTATCAGAACGGAGGACTCCAAATGGTAAGGACGAAGCACTAGAGAGATTTTTGGAGTTTTAACCTCTCACCTTTTGGGGGGAGGCGGAACAAGACCAAAAAATAGAGCAATGGGTCGAGCAGATGGAAGATATTTTTGCTATGCTACAGTGCACCGAAAGAAGAAGGTAAAGTTCGCGGCATTTAGACTAAGAGGACTAGCCTATGCATGGTGGTAGTGCGTTCAAAAAGACTGGGAATGATTGACTGGGACTGAACCTGGACAGCTTCGTTGAGACTTTCAAGGTTGAATATATTCCACAATGGATAGTGAAAAAAAAGGGAGGACGAATTCTAGAATCTAAAGGCAGGAGAGCAAGTTTATGGCTTAGTATGCAACTTGATTCAACTAACTGTCGAGGTACTACAAGAGTTTGATTGATATTGAGCATAACTGAACTAGGCAATTTGTTAAAGGTTTGAGATAGGAGCTGAGGAGAGCTTTAGCTCTCTCTTTGCCAGTTATGTACTTAGCAGCAGTGGATGCAGGAACTTCTAAAGAGAATGAAAACAAGAATTGATTAGCCCACAGAACTTTCCAACCACCAAAACAGGCACCAAGGCAATTTCAAAATTAACAGACTAACATACGACATGTTGGACATCAGAAGTAGAACAAGGGGAAATAGGCACACACAACACCAACTACTCTGGGACAGAATTTGCCCACTTGCCGATATTGCAACAAACAAGGTCATGTAGAGAATGACTATTGGTCCAAAAGTACTATCAGAAGATTTTATAATTGTAGGGACACAATGCACCTCTAGAACAACTATCCCAAACCTCTGAGAATTAGTCAAGGAGTCTCGGCTCAACCTGTAGGAAATAACAAAGCAAATAATCTTGGAGCCTCTGGGAGTGGAGCACCGAAACCACAAGTGAAGGCAAAATTTTTGCACTGAATTGAGAAGAAGTGGGATCTGATGCAGATGTGGTTAAAGGTATGCTCACTATCTAAGACTGCAATGTTAATGTTTTAGTAGACCTTGGGTATACGTATTCTTCTGTAAATGAAGACTGTGCATGTTATTTAAGTTGGGTTGGGGTAGAATTACCCTATAATTTGATTGTGAGTACACTATTGGGGAAGTCAATGAAGGCAAGAAGATATGTGCAAAATTGTGATATGAAAGTGGGAAGAAAGAATCTAAAGGCAGACTTGGTAGTGTTACCTATTGACGACTATAATCTAATACTGGGAATAGATTGGTTAGCGAAACATGGAGCTATAGTTGATTGTAAAAGTAAGGTAGTATAATTTATCCGACCTGGTTGTAGCGTATTAGAATTTAAGAGAAGTCGTGTGAAGGAGCTCAAATATTTAATCGTTGGAGCTAAGGCCCGGAAACTATTGAGGCAGGGTTATCAGGGATATTTGGCCTATTTGCTAAACAAACCAAAGGAGTAATATAACTTGGAGAATACAAAAATAGTGAAAGAGTTCATAGGCGTATTCCCTACTGACCTCACGTCTCTCACTCCTCCTTAGGAAGTTGAGTTCACAATAGACCTAATTCCTGGAGCAGAACCAGTGTCAAGAACACCATACTAGATGGCCCCTACGAAGTTGAAAAAGTTGAAAGAGCAACTAGAAGAGTTAATGTGAGAAGGTTATATCTAGCCCAGCACTTACATTTTGGGGAGACTCTGTGCTGTTTGTAAAAAAATAAAGACAGGGCATTGAGGGTGTGTATCAACTACAGAGGATTGAACAATTTAATGATCAAGAACAAATATCCTTTGCTATTGATAGATGAGTTGTTTGATCAATTGCAAGGATCCAGTTGTTATTCGAAGCTAGACCTGAGGTAAGGTTACTATCAAGTCTGGATTAAAGAAAAAGATAATCCTAAAACGACCTTTAACAATTATGGGCATTACGAGTTTGTGGTAATGCCATTTGGAGTGACCAATACAATGACAGTATTCATAGATTTGATGCATCGTGTCTTTCAACCATACTTGGGACAAGTTTATGGTGGTGTATATAGATGACATACTTATTTATACGAAGAGTGTAGAGGACCATGCTACACATCTGAGATTGGTATTAGAGAAGTTGAGGGAACATAAGCTCTACACTAAATTCAGCAAGTGCGAATTTTGGCTAGATAATGTATCTTTTTTTGGCCATGTGGTATCAAAGGATGGTATTAAAGTAGATCTTGCTAAAGTCATGGCAGTTTTAAATTAGAAGCAACCTGAAAATATAATAGAGATTAGAAGTTTTTTGGGACTGACTGGGTATTACCGCTGGTTTATTAAGGGTCTCTCAACACTAGTATCACCAATGACATGATTGTTATGAAAGGATGTTCCTTTTGTCTGGAATGAGAAGTACAAGAAAAGCTTCCAATAGCTCAAGTGTAGGTTAATGACAGCCCCAATGTTGAGTTTGCCAAAAGAAAATAAACCTTACTCTCTGTATACTGACGCATTGAAGAAAGGATTGGGGGCAATGTTAAAGCAAGATAAGAAGGTTATAGCTTATACATAGTGGAAATTAAAACCACATGAAGTCAACTACCCAACCCATGACATAAAGTTGGCCACTATAGTATTTGCCTTAAAAAAGTGGCGGCATTATCTGTATGGAGCTGAGTACGAAGTGTTTAAAGATCACAAAACTCTAAAGTATATCTTCATCGAGAAAGATTTGAACTTGAGGTAACGAAAGAGGATAGAATTCTTGGAGAAATATCGATGCCCTATCAATTATCACCCTGAGAAGGCCAATGGGGTGGCTGATGCTTTAAGTCAGAAGATAAAGATGGAGAGATTGAGAGTACAAGAAGTTTGGGAAGTTCAAGAAGTTTTGGATATAAAGATAGACTTTGGTCTCAAGTTTATTTCACAAAACAATTTTTCTTGTGCCAAAATTAAAATAAAATGGCTTTCTATTTTAACCTTACAAAAATATCTAAATCCAATATATTTTCTATGTCAAGGATTAAATCCTTTGAGAAAATATCTAAGGATTAATTTTTGTTCAAGTTAAAATAACCATTTAATTTGTAGAAAAAATGTTTTCCTTGTCAAAAACATTCCCAAAGACTTTGGTCTTTGAGAAAACATGTACATAGGTACAAAAAATAAATAGCATGCTAGAAAATAGTAGACGTTTTCATGCTCTTCTATTTTTAAACCTAAGTGCCCAAATAATAGAATTAAACACATTACTTAATTAATTAATGGTCTTATTTAATTCTAAAATCCCTTACTAATAATTTTTATGCAAAAATATTCCTTGAATATTAACTATTGCAAAATATTAACTTCGCCTAGTATGGACCCCAAAACAAAAAGAAAACGCAAGAAAAATTACAAGGAAAAAATCAAAAATTTCTCTTTGGTCAATTGCACTTGTCGCTCAGAATCAGGACCCACAAGAAATCAGCGCGCAGACCGGCCTTCCAGACCCTAGCCGGCGCCGGTTCCAGCACCCCAAGCTAGTGCCGATTGTGGTCGGACAGCTTGATCCTGTAGTTTTTTTTTTCTATGAATTTCCCCTATTTTTCTACACAGCTTCTGGCTTCGATGGCTCTCCGATTTCAAACCAAATACAATGAAATCAACCAAAACCAACAATCGCCTATACCCATAAACATTGGGCTTACACGATTTGCTAAAAAAAATAGTAAATTATAAATCTCCTATACCTCCACCCGCGAGGTTTAATAGAGAATCTATCCATACCATAAACAGCGAAGGATCACAATTTTAATCACACATATGTGTCTAGTTTTATTCATCTAAATGCATGCTCCCTATATTTTCATAAAACCTTCATTCTTCGATACCAATTGAAGGCATAGAAAGTGGAAAACATAGGGCACGCAGCGGAAGCGAAGATAAAAAACTGGAAAAACAAAGAACAGGGGAACTCCAGGGGAGAGCTGGCGCCGGCTCCGGCAATCCTAGCTGGTGCCAGTTAGGCTCTATACAGGTTTTGAAGTTTTAAAAAGTTTACCTCTTTTCCACGTTCTAATAATTGACTTGACCGGAATATGTGCCGCCGGGGTAGGTACGCTGGTGGAAGCCTCTAGTGCGATTCCTGCAAACCTCCTACTCCGTCTTTGCATGTAGGCGAACGCCAATCCCTCGATTTACTAGTATATGGCCTGCCTAAATCCATTTAGTAAACAACTACAGACTAAGGAACCTTTTTCTGGAGAGAGAAAGAGAGAGAAACGTCTGGCTTTTCACAGAGAAGAAGCCGTTTCAGAGAGTGTGTATTCTGTCAACAACGTTATTTTCAATCCTCCTGTTTAACCTAAATAAAACTCTAGGTTAAACTAGATTGGGCCATTAGACTCTTAGTTTAACCTTTTGGGCTTAATTAATTATTCTAATTAGAACCAACCTAAAGGCCTAATTAATAATTAATTTTCTAGCCTAAATAAACTAGTCCAATTAATAAGCCTATATTAGTTTAGTCCCAGGTTAATCTTTAATTATTCAAACTAGGCCAATGAGGGAACGAGAAACAGAGGGAACATGCTCTGTACGTTAAAAAATTTCGGAGAAAAATAAAACCAAGCCTTAAAGGCCATGCGGAAGCGTGAAGATCATACCTTTGCGCTCCTTAACCCTTCTAGGTTGAGTAAGAGTGGATTGAATGACTGGAATCGCCTCGCTTTGTCCACTTGAAGAAGCTTCTGGTTGAACACCCGCTAGCCTTCTACTCCGCCTTGTTTGCATGAACGCCTAGCTTTCCAGCTCTCGGGATATTCTTCTGTCTAACCTCTAGTCGGTGAACATAACAGAGAAGAAGAATGGTCTCAAATCTTTTTGGTTCAGTTGCTAGTAGTTAGCAAAGAAGACAAGAAGAAAACACAGAGGGAGGTGGCGTGAGAGAGCATGAGAGAGACGTGAGTTCTCTCTGTGGCCAGGAAAAACTAGAGTTTTTATTTTTCCAAAGAATTGTTTTTTAGTTAGCCAAAATTAGGTCTCTCATTATCTGATAAACATATCCCCGGGATTTCAAAACACCCCGATGTTATCCTGAGAATCAGTTTGGCCTAACCCTAAACTCCTCTTAATCGTATCTGGAAAAAACCCTAAGGTCCAAGCTATTGGGCCAGAAAAATATTTATTATTTTTCTTGGACCCAAAAGGCCCAAAATAATAAACATTAATCATTTATTTTCTGGGCTTATATAAACAACCCAATAAATAATTAAGAAGCCCAAATGAACCATAATAATTAATTTTTAATTATTTATTTATTGGGCCTATATAAATAACCCAATAAATAATTAAACATTAATTATTTCCCGTAGTTTAAGCCCAGGTTAATTTCTTAATTATTCATACTGGACCTAGGCCCTGAATAATTAATTAACCAATTAAACTAGATAATTAATTTCTCTCAACTCCTATTTTATTTATTTATTTATTTTATTCCAGTCCAATAATAAATTGGACTTCCTAAATAAAATAAAATCAAATCAAATCAAATAAAATCCTCTTCAACTGAGACCAATTCCTCAACCCAAAAGTAGTTAGGACTTACGGGCTATTCTGAGGACCAAAAAGACACATCGCCTTGGCTGCTAAAATGACCAAAATACCCCTGCTATATAAATAGCTGTATTTTGCATTTTAAATATTTCCTAATATCACCATAAAAAAATATTGACCCCAAGGACAATGCTGCATTCGTAAAGTCTCCGACCTATAGGTGAAATGACTAAAATACCCCTCTACACATCGCCGTACACTTAGAGAGGAAGAAGTGTACTAACACCCCTCTAAAAGAGATCTACCATCCTTAGGCTTCTAGTCCAATGATCCACGACTTCCTGGAGTGTTTCCGCTTTCTAAGGGAGCTACGCTAAAGCAAACATCCAAGTCATGTTTCCAAGGGCCCTGGACATTTTAGACCATTCGGACAACCACAAGGGGCGATATAGTGCAGAAGCCATCTTGTATAAGTTTGTCTTAACTAACTAGTCACACATACCCAACATGTAAGTATATTGGCCCTACGATAGAACCTCAACTATAGCAAATCAAAGTATATGCTTCCAGCTTCGCCAGACCACCAACTCATACTCAAGTCGTAGAGTACTAGTCCACGCTATAGCGATAGTAGTCTAGGTTTCTATCATATAGTACTTTTAGAAGCCACTACTACAGGTCCTGTTCTACGTATTCGAAATACGCTTATGTCATGAAGTGAGTGGACTACTCACTGGCTAAAGGTAAGCCATTCCCCATTTGGAATTCATAACATAATAACCTAAACATGATGAGGTTCTCAGTCTCATCAATAGGTTAAGAACAAATGTTTATGTGTTAAATAACCCGTGATCCATACCTTACTGTGAAAGACCACCATTCACATGGATCACTTATTTAAACACAATGGGTCTGTTCCATACGAAAATCGTGCACAAACAAAAAGTAAATTCACAAACAATTTCTGAAAATAAATTCTTTTATTAAAATATTCGATTTTACATCATAAACCTAGTCTAAGAGGCCATACAATCCAACAGCCAAAGCCCTGAATAATTAATTAACCCACTAAACTAATTGAATTAATTCTTTCTCTCCATGGACCTTTATTTTATTCTAACCCAATAATTAAATCAGGCTACTTAAATAAAATAAATTTCATTTAATTTAAGATTAATTCCTTAGCACGTATTTAATTAGGACTCACGGTCTATACTGGGGACCAAAAGACATACTGCCTTGGCTACTAAAATGACCAAAATACCCTTGCCATGTAAACAGCTGTATTTTGCATTTTAAATATTTCCTAATATCATCACAAGGAAATATTGACTCAAAGGACAGTGCTGCGTTAGTAAAGTCTCTGACCTACAGGTATAATGACTAAAATACCCCTCTATACATCGTTGTACATTCAGAGAGGAAGAAGTATACTAACACCTCTCTAAATGACATCTACCATTTTTAGGCCTCTAATCCAATAATTCACGACTTCTTGGATTGTTTTCGCTTTCCAAAAGAACTATCCTAAAGCAAATATCCAAGTCATGTTTCCAATGGCACTGGATATTTAGATCATTCAAACAACCATAAGGGGCGATATAGTATAGAAACTATCTTGTACAAGTTTGTCTTAACTAACTAGTCACACACACCCAACATGCAAGTATATTGGCCCTACGATAGAACCTCAACTATAGCATATCAAAGTATATACTTCCAACTTCGTCAGACTACCAACTCATACTTAAGTCGTAGAGTACTAGTCCACGCTGTAACAGTAGTAGTCTAAATTTCGACCATATAGTGCTTTTAGAAACCACTACTACAGGTCCTGTTCTACGTATTTGAAATACGCTTATGTCATGAAGTGAGTGGACTACTCAGTGGCTAAAGGTAAGCCATTCCCCATTTAGAATTCACAACATAATAGCCTAGACATGATGAGATTCTCATTCTCATCAATTGGTTAAGAACGAATGTTTATGTGTTAAGTAACCCGTGATCTATACCTTACTGTGAAAGACCTCCATTCACATGGACTACTTACTTAAACACAATGGGTCTTTTCCAAATATAATTGTGTACAAATAAAATTGTAAATTCACAAACAATTTCTGAAAATAAATTCTTTTATTAAAACATTCGATTTTTACATAAAAAACCTAGTCTAAGAGGGCATACATCCAACACTACTCACTAAAGAAAATAACGTCTTCATCTTCTTCTTTTTCCTTCTACATTTCCAATAGATGTAGCCATTGAAGCACCTCGCTTTAGTCCTGAAAATCCTCTATTCAAAATACTTTGAATTTGAATTAGAGACCGAAGAAATTTTCGAAGAACTCTAAAGCAAAATTAACTTCTTGAAGTTAAATTAGCAACCGAGAAACAACAATAAACTCTCGGTCATTTCAAATAGCGCACAAACACATATTTTCCCTTCTTCACCATCTTCAACTCAGACTGCTCTTCTTCTACCTTTCCCATAAGCTTCAAAAACCCCATAACCACTAACGTTTCTCTAACAAACTCATTTGAATTTTAAAATTTGAAACCCCATGAACATCTCATAAGAACTCTAAACTCTAAACAATAGAGACCTCCTTGGTTAATCGGTCACTCATTTTCCAAACTAACAGAACACCCTTCTCTCTTGTTCTCTTCCTATTCTCGAAATACTAGGCACCACAAGAAGCATCCACGAGCTTCTTCTTCTTAGCTTCTTCTATCTAATGTCATTCTTTTGAAGAGCTACCCAAGGGCGTTAAGTTCCCAGTCTTCCCTACGAGAGGTATAAACATCCTAAATTTCCTTTTAGATTTCTCTAATCTATTCTAGAGTTCAAGGCTAATGATATTATCCCTCTCATTTGTTGCATCTCTTTTCTTTTCCCTTACTCAGCTTGGACTCACAAAGCAAGGAAGTTGAAGCTTACTTTTCCAGAATACCTTTCTCAGGAACTCTCAAGACACTGGTTATTCCCTTCATCAAGACAAGTAATTCTCATTTCAATTTCTGTAATATTTTGGATGATCTCAGATTAGGGTGCTTGTTAGGTGATATTTTGAAGTTGGAGAATGATTGAATGATTGGGATTATATGGCAGATGGAAGAATGAATATTTGAATGATAGTGTCTACATGTGCATTATTCAGCATATTCCGGTTAAATCCTGTGTTTGAAATAAGAGATGATGTGTTCGCAGTATATATATGATATTACTACTGTAATTTTGTCTATTATGGTGATTGATTGCTTTCATGGTCTACTTTTATTTGATATTTAATGGTATCTATTATTGCTGGTTATATTTTCTATTTGTTAATAATATTATCAATTTTGTTGCTTGTTATTATTTTGATCAGGGAAAAAAAAACACATGTTATTTGTCCTTAAGTAATTGTTACAATTATCCGTATCAATTATTAGTTGCTATTTTAAAACAATATCTTCTCTTATTTTCTAATATTGAATGCTGATTTTTATCAATACTATTAGTACTACTACTACTACTACTACTACTACTACTACTACTACTACTACTACTACTACTACTACTTCTTCTTCTTCTTCTTCTTCTTTTGCTATTATCAATATATTATAATTGTTGACGTTGTTGTTGTTGGAAATTATTATTTGGAAATTACTTCTATATGATACACTTATTTAACAATCTAATAATTACTAATTCTAAAATTATTCTTTTAATAAGACTAAATGCTAAATGATATTTTCTATTTAATAGTAGTTAGTATGAATTGATTACTTGATACTTGATAATTATTTACTCTTATTTGATGTAAACATGTATATCATTTAGTTCACATTAAAATACAATACCTATTTTATAATATTTTCTTCCACTAAAATATAGCTCCCAGCTATGAGCACTCATATTACCATCTTAAATTATAAATGATATTACTTAGAACTTACTATAAATTTACCATATTATTTATACTTCTTTATTTATTACCTATTGAAAATTATTTGAGTACTCGCTTTTGATGCTAAGCACTGGATATTGACCACTTTGGTAGTTTTTGCTAGAATTATTATCATTGTGGAATTTTGGAGTAAGGTATACATGTTCGAATTCTTAGAGTTGAGGATATGATTTTATGGCATGACATGTTTAGGATGAAGACAATGTTTAGCTTGAAATATCTTGATTATCACTACAAGAAAATTTGCGTTTAGCGACGAAACATTTTTGTCGCTAAAAGTGCTAATTCCTCAGCCTTTTGTCGTTGAAGCCCCATCGCCAAAGGGTCTCGGTGACAAAACTCTTGGTTTTGTCGAGTTTTATCGCCAAAAATGGCCCTTTAGTAAGGAAATTTGTTTCCTCGCTAAAGCCATACCTTTTTGCAAGGAATTATTTTGTCACTAAAGCTAAACAATTTTGGCACAAAAAATCTTCATTTTGTCCCTAATGATGATTTTTCACGACAAAAAAGTTTTGTGGAAAATATTTTGGCCCACAAAATATAATTTAATTTAACAAATTTGATTCATGGTAGAAAATAATATTACGTTTCGCGACAAAATAATTCCTCGCTAATACAAAAAATTTCGTCCCTAAAAAGGGTCAATGGCGAGAAAAATTTCCTCGTTAAAGCAAAATATTTTGTTATTAAAAGGATCAATGGCAACAAAAGAATTTCCTTGCCAAAGCTTTTTAAATTTTTTTTTTAAAATGATAAATTTTTGAAACAGACCATGTGAACCCACATGTCGTACCTGATTGCAACTCCTTTGTGGCAAGGTCCATGTGAATCCAGTGCACTTAATCGTGGCACAACCTTATGCATTGAGACCTTGTGCCTGAACCACTGGGCTATGCAATTAGATTCGTTGAATCTTTTTTATTTTATTTTATTTAAACTATTCCTAATATTTATTTTTTAATTTTCAAAACATTAATATTATAAAAATAAAATAATTATATTAAATTATCTATGAAAGAACAACATTCATTGAAATAAATTATTTTGTACATTTATAAAATTTTAAAAACTTATATACTGTTAATTATATCACTATTTTTTTTAATGATTATATAAATATAGATCGATTAGAAAAAAGAACTTAGACATATATATATTTCTAATACACAACACACACACACACACACACACATACACACACATATAGCATATTCAAATATATATTAATATATATAGATATATATATATATATAATATAGTATATTAATAAATATATATATATATATATACATACATACATATACACATACATAAACACATATATAGCATATTAATATATATATATATATTAATAAATATATATACATACATTTATATATATATATATTAGTAAATATATACATATACATATACACATATATAGCATGTGTGTGTGTACACACACACACACACACATTAATACACTCCATATATGATTTAATATAGTATATTAACGTATTTTTTAATATATTAATAAATATATACACATATATATTAATATACTATTTTAATATATATATATATATATATATTAATACAACATATTAATATATATATATATATATATATTAATAGAATTTTTAATATGTTAATAAATATAAATACATACACAAATATATTAATATACATATATATACACAATTAATATAATATTTTAATATATATATATATATATATATATATTTGGTATGCATTTGGTGTATAAAATATATATATACTATTTTAACATATTATATATTTATACACCAAATAAATAAAATATATATATATATATATATATATATATATATATATATACCATACTTCTTTAATACATTAATATACATACTGTGTGTGTGATAATCGCCTCATACCTTCTATAAATGACTTGTTTTTTCACTACTTAAAATTTTTTAAAGATAAATAGCCAAATTTATAAGTTATTTTTTTTCTATCTTCTTTCTACGGGAATTCTGCTAAATTTATCTATTTCTTTTTCTAAGCTTAAGGTTGCTAATCTTTTTTCTAGAATTTCTAATTTTTCATAGATTTTAATTACCAATAGATCTAGAACAAAATATAAAATAGAAATAAAATCTATCATAGAAGCTATGGCTAGTAAAGGAATTAAATTAATAAAATCAGTAAAAGTTAATCCAGAAATTCTAGCAGGAGAAGAATGGAATCTTAGTAAATTCTTAGAATCAGACACTCTTTTAGTACCCAGAGATAGTGTAATATATCAAAATAATGGAAGAAAAACTTATGTTTGATTTTTAAATTATGCTAATACAAATATAAGAACAGAAGAAGATGAAGATATACAATCTTTAAGATAAGGAATAGAAAATGTATGTATAGAAATTATGGAAACAGAAAATAGAATAATGTATCCTAAAAAATTAGGTTTAGAATTATCAGAAGAAGATTTAATGAGCTTAGAAACAGAATTAGAACAAAATGGACAAATAGATGATAATGAATATTTGTATTATGATATGGATAGAAATATAAGAGTAAAAATTGAACAATATATTGATAATATAGAAAAAAATAATAAGTGTGTAGTATATATAGATACTGCTTCTCCCTCTACTGCATCTAGCAATTCTTATCTTCCTCCACAGCTAGTAGCACCACAACAAGTTGTTAGACATTATGGCCCAGGAAATCTACCTAGAATGACATATAGTGATTATAGAAAAATGCAATCAGAAATAGCACCCAAAGGAAAAAGATAACCTTTAGAAACAATAGATAAAAAAAAATTAATAGATAATGGTAGAATGTTAAATTTAGCAACTCATGACCCACAATTGTGGGAAGGAGTAATAGATACTTGGAAATATTTAGTAGTTCAACATTATATTCAACAAAATTTTGATCATACAGTAGAAGAAATGTATAGTTATTTAGAAACATTTTTAGGAGAAACAACTAGAGTAGCTTGGGAAAAATATAAAGAAAAATTTCCATTAGAATTGGAAAATGATTTAGCTTTAGGACCCAATCCATATAACTTTACAAATAACATTCAATTAATTTTAACAGCCCAAATCCCTAATTATGGGAGTAGAATTCAACAAGAAGAAGCTGTTAGAAAATTAGAACAATTATCTATAAAAGATTAGAAATTTATTAAACCCTTTTTACAAGATTATTATTATTATACTACATTAGCCGAATGTTTTTTTTTTATAAAGAATCAATTTTAGAAAAATTATTTTTAAAATTACCAAGACCCTTAGGAGAAGAAATATATAAAAGTTATAAATCATATAATTGGAATGTAGCACATATAAAAAAATATAGCTACCTGTATAAAATTTATAGTTATGAAATTAGCAGAAAAATGTACATTCATACAAATATAGAAACAATTAAAATGAGAATATAGTTTTTGTAAAAATATTTATACTCCTCAACATTATGGTCAACAAAATCCCAGGATAATATATAGAAAACCAAAAATGAAATATTATAAGAAAAAAAAAATATCTTAGAAAATCATCAACTAAAAAACCCTACTTAAATAAAGATAGGCATGTTAGAAAATTTAGTAAATATAGAACATATAAAAATAAATTACATTGTTATAGTTGCAGTCAGCCTAATCATTTAGCAAAAGATTGTCCTATAAAAAATAATCCATATAATAAACAAACAACATTAGCAGAATGTGTTAATGAGGATA
This sequence comes from Voacanga thouarsii, assembly GCA_026120185.1. Taxonomy (NCBI): domain Eukaryota; kingdom Viridiplantae; phylum Streptophyta; class Magnoliopsida; order Gentianales; family Apocynaceae; genus Voacanga; species Voacanga thouarsii. The sequence goes on from JANUWF010002331.1 coordinate 769,856, forward strand.
TTATTGATGTAGATGAATATATGTCAGATTTAGAAAGTGTATATGGCATAATAACTATTGATGATATAGACTATCAGCAACCTGAGTCATATGAAGAAATAGAAGACTTAGATTTTGTAGAAGAAATAAGTAATACTCGTTCTCCAAAAAATCAATTGTCTTATTTATCTCAATTAGATAATGTAACAGATACCCTTCAGGAATTAGTCCTTATAAATTGTGAATATGATTGGATACATAGGAAAGGATTAGATAGTAAACCTTATTATCTATGTGAAAAATATCCCTCTTTAGCACTTAGATGGCAATGTAGTAATTGTTTACAAGAAGTTTGTAAATTTTATCTAGAAAAATAAAATATAGAATTAAAAATAATAGAAAAACAAAAACAAAAACAAAGAGAGGACCTTGTAGAACATCATTTAGAAATAAGAATTAGGATAATAGAACAAAAGATAGACTAATTAGAAGATCATGTATATAAAACAAATATTTTACAGGTTCAAATAATTCAAGATAGTTATACTCTAAATATAGAAATTTTAGATAGAAAAAAAAATAAAACTAATAGGATAGATATTCTTGTCCTAATTAAAATAGGAACAATAGAAATAGAAGTACCAACCTTAATTGATACCGGTTGTAGTAATTCAGTTCTTAATAACATAATAATACCTGAAGAATATCATACAACTACTAGCACTATAGTTGAAGCAACTTAGATGGATGGAAAAATATATAGGTATAGTAAATCGGTAAAACATGTAGTTTTTCATTTTAAAATCTCTTCGACCTCTTATACTGAACCCTATTATGTTCCTGAAATTTATCTTAGACCTACTCATTACAATTTAATCATAGGCTTAAATTTCATGCTCCAATATTATCATGGTTTAGCTTTAACCCGTAATGGTATTCATTTTTTCAAAAGTAGTATTTTACCCCATAACACTCCAGAGTGCGCTGTGAAGCATCGTGGACCCTCTCCCACCTAAAAACCGTACAGAAATAGAAACTCCACAACCAGATAAATTTGAAAATTGTAAGTGTCCCATACTTGGTGAATATAAACAAAATAAAGTAGACAAAAAATTAGACACAGATCACAATGAATTTTTAGAACAAATATATTCTCAATTAGAATGGTTAGATCTTTTGAAAAATTATATAGGCTTTTAGAAACAGGAATTAGTGATATAGACAATACACTTAGCAAATTAGAAAAAAAGGAAATAATTGGAGAAAATCCTGCAAAACATTGACAAAAAGATAAATGATACTGTAAATACATATAGGCGTATCAAATTAGCGATCTAACCATTAGATTTATAAAAACTGCTAAAAAATGTTATGACAAAAGTTGAAGGTAATTAGATATATTTTGGTATATAATCTAACATAATATTTAAAAAATATATAAAAAACTAAAGCATTTACAAAGATAGGAGTATCTAATTAAAGGATCAACAGTTAAATTTGTTAAAATTGCTAAGAAAAGTGTCATTACAAAATTTGAAGGTAATCGGATATATATTTTGGTACATAATTTTCATAATATCTAATAAAAAAAAATCTAAAACCTAATGTATTTACAAAGATATACATATTAAATTAATGATCCAACCGTTAGATTTCTTACAACTATAAAGAAAAGTGTTCTCATAGAATTTGAATGAAATTGGATATATTTTGCGACATAATATAGCATAATATCTGGAAAAATATAAAAAATATAACGCATTTATGAAGATTGGCATATCAAATTAACGATCCAACCGTTAAATTTGTCAAAATTGCTAAGAGAAATGTTATGACATATGTTGAAGGTAATTGGATATATTTTGGTATATAATCTAGTATAATATTTATAAAAAAAAAATTCAAAACCTAACACATTTACAAAGATATGCATATAAAATTAACGATCTAACCGCCAAAATTAGTTAAAATTGCTAAGAAAAGTGCTATAACAAAATTTAAAGGTAATCAGATATATTTTGGCATATAATCTACCATTACATCTAGAAAAATATCTAAAATCAAACGCATTTACAAAGATAGGCGCATCAAATTAACGATCAAACCATTTGTTAAAATTGCTAAGAAAAGTGTTATGACAAAATTTGAAGATAATCGGATATATATTGGCACATAATTTAGAATAATATCTAGAAAATATCCAAAACCTAACGCATTTACAAAGATATGCGCATCAAATTAACTCTCCAACTCTAAGATTTGTTAAAATTGCTAAGAAAAGTGTCACGACATAAGTTGATGGAAATCGGAGATATTTTGGTACGTAATCTAGCATATATATATATAAAAAAAAAACCCCCAAAACCTAACTTATTTACAAAGATAGGCAAATAAAATTAACAATCCCACCATTAAATTTGTTAAAATTGTTAAAAAAAAAAGTGTTATAACAAAATTTGAAGATAATCGGATATATTTTAGCACAAAATCTAACATAATATCTAGAAAAATATCCAAAACCTAGTGCATTTACAAAGATAGGAGAATCAAATTAACGATCAAACTGTTAGATTTGTTAAAATTTTCAAGAAAAGTGTTATAACAAATTTTGAAGGTAATTAGATATATTTTGGCACATATTCTAACATAATATCTTGAAAAAAAATATATAAAAAAGCTAACGTATTTATAAAGATAGGTGTATCAAATTAACGATACAACCGTTAGATTTTTTAAAATTTCTAAAAAAAGTGTTATGACAAAAGTTAAAGATAATCGGATATATTTTGGTCCATAATGTAGCATAATATAAAAAATATATATTCAAAACATAACACATTTACAAAGATATGCATATCACATTAATGATGCAACCGTTAGATTTGTTAAAATTGCTAAGAAAAGTGTTGTGACAAAAGTTGGAGGTAATCGGATATATTTTAGTACATAATGTAGCATAATATCTATAAAAAATATAAAAAACCTAAAACATTTACAAAGATAGTCGTATTAAATTAACGATCTAACCATTAAATTTATTAAAATTACGTAAAAAAGTGTTATGACAAAAGTTGAAGTTAATCGATATATTTTGGTACATAATCTAGCATATTATCTAAAAAAAATATTTGAAGCCCATTGCATTTATAAAGATCGGCAAATCAAATTAATGATCAACCATTAGATTTGTTACAATTGCTAAGAAAAAGTGTTATAATAGAATTTGAAGGTAATTGGATATATTTTAGCACAAAATGTACCATAATATCCAAAACCTAACGTATTTACATTGATTAGCATATCAAAATAACGATCCAACTATTAAACTTGTTAAAATGGCTATGAAAAATGTTATGACATAAGTTGAAATTAATCGGATATATTTTTGTACATAATCAAGAATAATATATAAAAAAATATCCAAAAGTTAATGGATTTACAAAGATAGGCATATAAAATTAACGATCCACTATTACATTTGTTAAAATTGCCAAGAAATGTATCATGACAAAATTTGAAGGTAATCAAATATATTTTGACACATAATCCAGTATAATATTTAGAAAAATATCCAAAACCTAATGTATTTATAAAGATAGAAGTATCAAATTAACAATCAAACTGTTATATTTGTTAAAATTGCTAAAAAAAAGTGTTATGACAAAATTTGAAAGTAATCGGATATATTTTGATACATAATCTAGCAAATATCTAGAAAATATCCAAAATCTAACCCATTTACAAAGGTAGGCGTATCAAATTAACGATCGAACCGTTAAATTTGTTAAAAATGTTAAGAAAAGTGTTATGACAAAAGTTGAAGGTAATCGGATATATTCTGGCATATAATCTAGAAGAATATCTAAAAAAATTCAAAATCTAATGCATTTACAAAGATAAGCTTATCAAACTAATGATCCAATTGTTAGATTTGTTAAAAATCAGATATATTTTGGTACCTAATTATCATAATATCTAAAAAATATATAAAAAATGTAACGCATTTACAAATATAGGCGAATCAAATTAACGATCAAAACCTTAATTTTATTAAAATTGTGAAGAAAAATGTCATGACAAAATTTGAAGGTAATAGGATATAATTTGGCTCATAATCTAGCCTAATTTCGAAAAAAAAAATATAAAAAACCTAACGCATTTACAAAGATAGGTGTATCAAATTAACGATTCAACTGTTAGATTTTTTAAAATTGTTGAGAAAAGTGCTATGACAAAGGTTTAATGTAATCGGATATATTTTGGTCCAAAAAGTAGTATAATATCTAAGAAAATATCCAAAACATAACGCATTTACAAAGATAAGCATATCAAATTAACGATCCAGCCGTCAGATTTGTTAAAATTGCTAAGAAAAGTGTTATGACAAAAGTTGAAGGTAATCAGATATATTTTAATACATAATCTAGCATAATACTTAAAATATATATATAAAAAACCCAACGCATTTACAAGTATAGACATATCAAATTAACAATCAAACTGTTAAATTTGGTAAAATTGCAAAGAAAAGTGTTATGACAAAAGTTGAAGGTAATCGTATATATTGGCACATAATCTGACATAATATCTAAAATAATATAAAAACCTAATGCATTTACAAAGATAAACATATTAAATTAACGATCAAACCGTTAAATTTTTTAAAATTGCTAAGAAAAGTGTTATAACAAAAGTTGAAGGTAACTGAATATATTTTGGTCTATAATTTGGCATTTTATCAAAAAAATAATAAAAAAACATAATGCATTTATAAAGATACGTGTATCAAATTAACAATCTAACCGTTAAATTTATTAAAATTGCTAGGAAAAGTGTTATGATAAAAGTTGAAGGTAATCGAATATATTTTGGTACATAATCTAGTAAAATATCTAAAAAATATAAAAAACCTTAAGAATTTACAAAGATGTACATATCAAATTAATGCTCCAACTGTTTAATTTGTTAAAATTATTAAGAAAAGTATTATGACAAAAGTTGAAGGCAATCAGATTTATTTTGGTATATAATCTAGCATAAATCTAAAAAAAAAAAAAATCCAAAACCTAATGGATTTACAAAGGTAGGCATATCAAAGTAACGATCCAATCGTTAGATTTGTTACAATTGCTAAGAAAAGTGTTATAACAGAAATTGAAGAAAAATGGGTATATTTTGAGACATAATATCTAGAAAAATATAAAAAACATAACACATTTACAAAGATAGGCATATCAAATTAACGATCCTACCGTAAATTTGTCAAAATTATTAAGAAAAATGTTATGACATAAGTTGAGAGTAATCGCATATATTTTGATACATAATCTAGAATAATATCTAAAAAATATCTAAAACCTAATGCATTTACAAAGATAGACATATAAAATTAACAATCCAACCGTTAAATTTGTTACAATTATTAAGAAAAGTGTCATAACAAAATATGAAGGTAATCGGATATATTTTGGCACATCATCTACCATAATATCTAGAAAAATATCTAAAATCAAACATATTTATAAAGATAGACATATCAAATTAATGATAAAACCGTTTAATTTGTTAAAATTGCTAAGAAAAGTGTTAGGACAATTTTTAAAGGTGATCAAATATATTTTAGTACATAATCTATAATAATATAAAAAACTAATGCATTTACAAAGATAGACGTATCAAATTAACGATCCAACTATAAGACTTCTTAAAATTGCTAAAAAAATATGTTACGACAAAAGTTGAAGGTAATTGGATATATTATGGGACATAATCTTGCATACATCTAAAAAAATATCCAAAACCTAACACATTTACAAAGATAGGCATATAAAATTAACTATCTAACTATCAAATTTGTTAAAATTGCTATGGAAAGTGTTATAACAAAATTTGAAGATAATCAGATATATTTTGGTCCATCATGTAACATAATATCTAAAAAAATATTCAAAACCTAACGCATTTACAAAGATAAGCGAATCAAATTAACGATCAAACCGTTAGATTTGTTAAAATTTCCAAGAAAAGTATTATGACAAAATTTGAAAGTAATCGGATATATTTTGGCACATAATCTAACATAATATCTTGAAAAATATCTAAAACCTAACGCCTTTACAAAGATAGGCTCATCAAATTAATAATCCAAACGTTAGATTTGTTTGAATTACTAAGAAAAGTGTTATGACAAAAGTTGAATGTAATCAGATATATTTTGGTACATATTCTAGCATAAATATCTAAAAAAATATCATTAATGTAATGCATTTATAGATATAGGCGTATCAAATTAACGATCAAGCAGTTAGATTGTTAAAATTGCAACAAAAAAAAAAAAAAAAAAAGTGTTATGACAAAAGTTGAAAGTTATCGGATATAATTTGGTACATAATTTAGCATAATATTTAAAAAATATAAAAAAAACCTAAAGCATTCATGAAGATAGTAATATCAAATTAACGATTTAACTGTTAAATTTGTTAAAATTGCTAAGAAAATATAGCAAAAGCTGAAGGTAATCGATATATTTTAGTACATAATCTAATATAATATCTAAAAAAATATAAAAAAACACAACGTATTTACAAATATAAGCGTATCAAATTAACGATCAAACCGTTAGAATTGTTATAATTGCTAAGAAAAAATGTTATAAAAGAATTTGAAGGTAATCGGATATATTTTGGCACATAATATAATATAATATCTAGAAAAATATCCAAAACCTAATGAAATTAAAAAGATAGGCATATAAAATTAACGATCGAACCGTTAAATTTGTTTTAATAGCTAACAAAAATGTTATGACATAAGTTAAAGGTAATCAAATATATTTTGGTACATAATCTAGAATAATATCTAAAAAAATATCGAAAACCTAACGCATTTAAAAAGATAGGTATATAAAATTAACAATCCAACTGTTAAATTTGTTAAAATTGCTAAGAAAAGTTTATAACAAAATTTGAAGGTAATCGGACATATTTTGGCATATAATCTAGCATAATGTCTAAAAAAATATATAAATCCTAATGCATTTACAATGATAGGTATGACAAATTAACGATCAAATCGTTAGATTTGTAAAAAGTATTAAGAAAAGTGTTATGACAAAATTTGAAAGTAATTGGATATATTTTGGCATATAATCTATCATAATATCTAGAAAATTATCCAAAACGAAATCCATTTAAAAATATAGGCGTATTAAATAACGTTCCAACCGTTAGATCAGTCAAATTTGCTAAAAAAAAAAGTGTTATGACAAAAGTTGAAAGTAATCGAATATATTCTGGCACATAATCTAGAATAAAATTCTACAAAAAAAAAAAAAAAAAAAAAATCTAAAACCTAACGGATTTATAAAGATAGGCATATCAAACTAACGATCCAAATGCTAGATTTGTTAAAATTGTTAAGAAAAGTGTTATGGCAAAAGTTGAAGGTAATTGGATATATTTTGGCACATAATCTAGTATAATATCTAAAAATATATATATATAACCTGATGTATTTACAAAGATAGGCAAATAAGATTAATGATCCAACCATTAAATTTATTAAAATTGCCAAGTGTTATGACAAAATTTGAATGTAATCGGATGTATTTTGGCACATACCATAGCAAAATATCTTGAAAAATATCCAAAACCTAACACATTAAAAAAGATAGGTGTATCAAATTAACGATTCAATTGTTAGATTTTTAAAAATTACTAAGAAAAGTGTTATAATAAAAGTTGAAGATAATTGGATATATTTTGGTCTATAATGTATCATAATATCTAAAAAAAACTATACAAAACATAACACCTTTGCAAATATAGGCATATCAAATTAATATTCCAACCGTTAGATTTGTTAAAATTGTTAAAAAGAGTATTGTGACAAAAGTTGAAGGTAATAAGATATATTTTGGTACAAAATCTAACATAATATTTCTAAAAATATAAAAAAGCCTAAAGTATTTACAAAGATAGTCATATCAAATTAATGATCCAACTGTTAAATTTGTTAAAATTACTTTAAAAAGTGTTATAACAAAAGTTGAAGGTTGGATATATTTTGGTACATAATAGTATAATATCTAAAAAAATATCTAAAGCTTGATGCATTTATAAAGATAGGTATATTAAATTAATTATTCAACCGTTAGATTTGTTACAATTGCTAAGAAAAAGTGTTATAATAGAATTTGAAGGTAATCAGATATATTTTGGCACATAATATACAAAGATAGGCATATCAAATTAATGATCCAACCGTTAAATTTGTTAAAATGGCTATGAAAAACATTATGACATAAGTTGAAGTTAATTGTATATATTTTTGTAAATAATCAAGAATAATATCTAAAAATATATCTAAAACCCAACGGATTTACAAAGATAGGCATATAAAATTAACGATCTAACTGTTAAATTTGTTAAAATTACCATGAAAAGTGTTATAACAATATTTAAAGGTAATCAGATATGTTTTGGCACATAATCTAGTATAATATCTAAAACCTAATGCATTTACAAAGATAGGCGTATCAAATTAACGATCAAACTGTTAGATTTGTTAAAATTTTTAAGAAAAGTGTTATAACAAAATTTGAAGGTAATCAGATATATTTTGCCACATAATCTAGCAAAATATCTAGAAAATATCTAAAATTCAACCCATTTACAAAGATAGGTGTATCAAATTAACGATCCAACCATGAATTTGTTAAAATTACTAAGAAAATTGTTATGACAAAAGTTGAAGGTACTCGGATATATTCTGGTACATAATCTAGAATAATATCTAAAAAAAATAAATAAATAATATACCTAACGTATTTACAAAGATAGGCACATCAAACTAATGATCCAACTATTAGATTTGTTAAAATTGCTAAGAAAAATGTTATGACAAAAGTTAAAGGTAATCGGATATATTTTGATACATAATCTATCATAATATCTAAAAAAAATAAAAAATGTAATGCATTTACAAATATAGACGAATCAAATTAACGATGAAACCGTTAAATTTGTTAAATTTACTAAGAAAAGTGTTATGACAAATGTTTAAGGTAATTGGATGTATTTTGCCACATAATTTATTATAATATCTAAAAAAAATATAAAAAACTTAACACATTTATAGAGATAAGTGTATCAAATTAATGATTCAACTGTTAGATTTTTTTTTAAATTGCTGAGAAAAGTGTTACGACAAAAGTTGAATGTAATCGAATATATGTAACCGTTAAATTTGTTAAATTTACTAAGAAAAGTGTTATGACAAATGTTTAAGGTACTTGGATGTATTTTGCCACATAATTTATTATAATATCTAAAAAAAATATAAAAAATCTAACACATTTACAGAGATAAGTGTATCAAATTAATGATTCAACTGTTAGATTTTTTTTTAAATTGCTGAGAAAAGTGTTACGACAAAAGTTGAATTTAATCGAATATATTTTGGTCTAAACTGTAGTATAATATCTAAAAAAATATCCAGAACATAATGCATTTTCAAAAATAGGCCTACCAAATTAATGATACGGCCATCAGATTTGTTAAAATTGTTATGAAATGTGTTATGACAAAAGTTGTAGGTAATCAATATATTTTGATACATAATCTAGCATAATATCTATAAAAAATATATAAAACGCAATGCATTTACAAATATAGGCGTATCAAATTAATGATCAAACCGTTAAATTTGTTAAAATTGCAAAAAAAAAAAAAAAAAAAGTGTTATGACAAAAGTTGAAGATAATCGAATATATTTTAGCACATAATCTAGCATAATATCTAAAAAATATATTAAAAACCTAATACATTTACAAAAATAGACGTATCAAATTAACGATTCAACCGTTAGATTTTTTAAAATTGCTAAGAAAAGTGTTATGACAAAAGTTGAAGGTAATCAAATATATTTTGGTCCATAATGTAGCATTATATCCACACAAAAAAAATAATAATAAAATAATCAATACATAACGCATTTACAAAGATAGGCATATCAAATTAATGATCTAACCGTTAGATTTATTAAAATTGTTAAGAAAAGTATTATGACAGAAGTTGAAGGTAATCGAATATATTTTGGTACATAATATAGATAAATATCTTTACAAAAAATATAAAAAGCCTAAAGAATTTACAAAGATAGGTATATCAAATTAATGGTCCAACCATTTAATTTGTTAAAATTGTTAAGAAAAGTGTTATGACAAAAGTTAAAGGCAATCATATTTATTTAGGTACATAATCTAGCATAATATATAAAAAATATCCAAAACCTAATGCATTTACAAATATAGGCATATCAAATTAATGATCCAACCATTAGATTTGTTACAATTGCTAAGGAAAAGTGTTATAACAGAATTTGAAAGTAATTGGATATATTTTGACAATAATATAGCATAATATCTAGAAAAATATCCAAAACCTATCGCATTTTAAGGATAGGCATGTCAAATTAATGATGCAACCGTTAAATTTGTTAAAATGGATAAGAAAAATGTTATGACATAAGTTGAATGTACTTGGATATATTTTGATATATAATCTAGAATAATATAAAAAAAATATCCAAAACCCAATGCATTTTTAAATATAGGCATATTAAATTAATGATCCCACATCTAGATTTGTTAAAATTATTAAGAAAAGTGTTATAAGAAAATTTGAAGGTAATCGGATATATTTTTGCACAAAATCTAGCATAATATCCAGATAAATATCCAAAATCTAGTGCATTACAAAGGTAGGTGTATGAAATTTATGATCAAACTATTCGATTTGTTAAAAATTCTAAAAAAAGTGTTATGACAAAATTTGAAGGTAATCGGATATATGTTTTGGCACATAATCTAGCAAATTATCTAGAAAAATATCCAAAGCCAAACCAATTTACAAAGATAGGCGTATAAAATTAACGATTCAACTATTAGATTTGTTAAAATAGCTAAGAAAAATGTTATGACAAAAGTTGAAGGTAATTGGATATATTCTGGCACATAATATAGAATAATATCTAAAAAAAATATCTGAAACCTAACGTATTTACAAAAATATTGATATGATCTTAAGAAATACCAATTTGAGATTTGAAGCTCAATATCAAGAGACCAAATTCAAGACTAGAACCCTAGGTAAACTAGCTTCCTAGGACCCAAAATCTAATGAACTAAGTCAATTAAATCAATACCCAAACACCCCTAACCCGAGAAGGATCAAGAACAAATGGGATAAGAAGATTTAAGCAATCAATTAAACTCCTAAAAGAACCCTAGATTTGCTAGGAATCTAAGACCCTCTTTAGAAAAAATAATGATCTATTCTAAGAAGATTGGAGACTAGATTCTTAGGTCGGACTAAAGCCTAAGAATAGTCTTGATTAATTTGGAAATCATCCTAGAGAAACACCCTCAAGAACTCTCTCTAGAGAGAACAAATGGTTTCTCTTTTCAAAATATCAAAAGTTGTGTCTACAAGAGTTATAATGACATATATATAGATGCCTTGCTTTAAACTAATTAGCAAACTAATCTTAACCATTAAATGGACTTAATACAAGTTTTGATGCCCTATTACATGCCTTAAAAATAGGTTAAACCATAATAAAAGTCCTGAAAATTTAATTGGGAACAAAATAAAACAAAACAAGAAAATTTAGTAAAACTGGGTATGGTCCGAATGGACTTGACCCCAGGTGTGATCTGGAAACAGAACAAAATTGTTCCAGTGTGGACCTGGCACTAGGTATACTAGTGTACCCGGTGCCAGGTGTGTTCTGCCCTCCTCACACCCTGCTTTTCTTGTCTTTTCAGCCTCATCTTGTACTCCTTTGGTCCTTCATACCAATTGTTGTCCAAGCTTTGATATTCTTAGCTCTTCTTTAATCTTCTATCGCTTGACAACTTTCTTGATTCTTGATTTGTCTTCTTGAAGATCTTTTAAGCTTAACTTTGGCACCCACTTCTTTACAATCTTCATAACCATTGGCTTGTGCTACTTGAGTCCTTTATTGAAAACCTTCATAATTTAGACTCTTCTGTAGTACCATGGAACGTGGTTTGAATCTCTATCCCCCTTCTTTAGTTTTAGCATAAAGTTTAGGTGGATTCCTATTATTTCCTACTTCTTGAAGATGATTCGTCTTGGAATCAGTACCTGTATTACAATTCAAACAAGATGTTTTGTATGAAGGTAAAACATTTCGCTTTAGATCCTTACTGTTGGAATATATGTCCTCTAGATTAGTTTTCTGATATAATTATCGAATTTATTAATAAAAAAATTTATTCTTAAAATTTGTTTGTGAATTTACATTTTATTTGTATATGATTTTAATTTGGATAGGACCCATTGTGTTTAAGTAAGTAATTCATGTGAATGGTGGTCTTTCATAGTAAGGTATGGATCACAGGTTACTTAACATATAAATGTTTGTTCTTAACCAATTGATGAGAATGAGAATCTCATCATGTTTAGGTTATTGTGTTATGAATTTCAAATGGGGAATAGCTTACCTTTAACCATTGAGTAGTCCACTCACTTCATAGCATGAGCATATTTCGAATATGTAGAACAGGACTTGTAATAGTGGTTTCTAAAAGTGCTATTTAGAAGAAACTCAAACTATTATTACTATAGCATAGACTAATACTCTACCACTTAAGTATGAGTTTGTGGTTTGACGAAGCTAGAAGCATGTACTTTGATATACTGTAGTTGAGGTTCTTTCGTAGAGCCGATATACTTGTATGTTGGGTATATGTGACTAGTTAGTTAAAACAAACTTGTATAAGATAGCTTCTGCGCTATATCGCCCATTGTGACTGTTCAAATAATCTAAATATTCAGGGCCCTGTGGAACATGACTTGGATGTTTACTTTAGAGCAGCTCCATTGGAAAGTAAAAATATTCTAAGAGTCGTGGATTATTGAACTAGAGGTCTAAGGATGGTAGATGTCTATTAGAGAGGTGTTAGTACACTTCTCCTCTCTAAATCACGGCGATGCGTAGAGAGGTATTTTAGTCATTACACCTGTAGGTCGAAGACTTTGCTAACGCAGCATTTTCCTTGAGATCAATATTTTTTTTATGGTGATATTATGAAATATTTAAAATAAAAAATATAGCTATTTATATAGCAGGGGTATTTTGATTATTTTATTAGCTAAGGTGATGTGTTTTTTGGTTCCCAGAATAGCCCTTAAGTCCTGATAGATTTGGATTGAGGAATTAGTCTTGAAAATTATGGACTTTATTTTATTTTATTTAAGTAGTCTAATTTATTATTGGACTAGAATAAAATAAAAGGCCCAGGAAAGAGTATATATTTTATTTAGTTTAATTGGTTAATTAATTATTTAGAGCCTAAGGCCCAGATTGAATAATTAAAAAATTAATCTAGGTATAAACTAGATAAAATGCCTGATATTTTATATTGGTCTATTTAGGTTTGTTAATTATTTATTGGGTTGTTTTATGAAACCTAGAAAATAAATAATTAAGACTTATTATTTATGAGTGTTCAAGCCTAAGAGTAAATAATTTTATTTGACCCAATGAATAAGACCAAGGGTAAAAAAAAAAAAAAAAACCCATTTTCTCAGACGCTTTCACAGGCTAAGGATATAGCAAACCCAATATTCTGTGAGCTTCACCAGCAGAGGAAAGGGCACCATCTCAGAAGCTCAAAAGCTTCGCGTGAATGAGACGAAGTCGACGTTTATAAGAAAATGATCCAATAGCTTTAAGCATCCTGGTACAGACATCTTCTTCAGTGCCAATAAGGTCATTCAAACACAGAGGTAAATTTTTTCGTTCTTTAAGCATGCTTTTGGTTTCATCATTTTTGCCATTTTCGTCTTTCACTTACCAACTCCATTATTTTCTCCATTTTCAACCCAAGCTCTCAATCTCATTTTACCCCTACTCATTTCTTTTTCTCAACCCCTTGCTTGGCTCCATGTTCTCTCACTCTCCTCTCTTCTTCTCTTACCTTAAGGTCTTTTATCTCACACTCTATCTCCCCCACTAGGTTTGGTGTCACTTGAACTAGATGCTTTATTTTTTTTAACTTGCATGTTCTCATTTTCTCTTGCACAACTTCTAGCCAACTCTTCTTTTTTTCTACTTGTAGATGTGAGGTTTCTCCCACTTCCTAGGTACTTGAAGCACTTTTAGGACCTTCATCCATTGCACGCATTTGCTCATTCTCCACCTCAATTCTTGAGTTCTTTAGATCTTCAACAAATTCCATACTCTTTTGCTCAACATCTTTTTGTTCATTCTCCTCTATCATTTCTAATGGGTGTGACTTTTTATCTAGAAAGAATAAGATATTGTAGAACTCCTTAGTCATCCCATTTATTGGACTTAATTAATCCACTTCTTCTTCTTCATTATCACTAAGCTCCTCATCAATCTCATCAACATTTTTCTCAACTTCTTCATGCACTACTTCATCATCTTGATTGAGTATTCCTTGGCACTTGACCTCATTTTATAGCTTCACCTCCTTCTCAAAGTCATGTAATTCATTTTGCTCAACCCTCTCAACTTTTTCTTCATTTCTTGCCCTTGTTGGCTCCTCAACATCTATAACATTTTTCTTGGCCACTTTGGTCTCAAGTCTAGCTCTTTGCTTCTCAAATTTATGAATCTCACTTTGCTCCTTAGAGGACTTCCAATGACAATCAAATGATTTCTGCCTATAGCCACTACAATGTTCACAAGGAATTGCACTACCCTTTTGCAAATAAAAACTTCTTCCTTGGCCATTCAATCTTGGGCAATCACATATACTATAACCATAGTCCCAATACGTAGGGCAAACATAATCTTATTTTCTCCTCATTCCTCCTTTTGTAAAATTTCGCATTGTACTTTCCTTACTATGCTTAAAACTTCTTGGACAATTATAAGACATATGAGCAAAACTTTCACATATTTGGCACTCATTGGGTACAAACCATTTTCGCATCAAATCTTTTATCTCTTCCCAAGAAACTACCGTTTGATATCTACTTTACCTTCTTTGTGCATTCATTTGTTCCCACCATTCAAAATCATTTTTAGAGAAATCCATTAAGGGATAGCTCACTTTATTTCTTTCACTGCACTCAAAGCTTTTAAACAAATTTTCCATTCTTCTTTCCCATTCATAGTACTCCCTCAAATCTCTTTTCCTAAGGGACGGGGGTGTCAATTTCTTATTGTACTTCAACTCCCTATTCTCCACATCCTTCTTTCTTATCAAACCACTCTTGGAAGAATTTTGCGATGCACACTTTTCTCTTGGTCTAGATACTTTTGGACTTTCATACAAACAGCTATACTCCCTTTCTTTTGACATACCACTCTTTGAATATTTTTGTGGTCCTTCAACACAAACCCCACCATTCCAATAATTTATACCCACATATTCAACCCCCTCATATTTCCAATTTTCTTTTCTATCAAACCAACCATATCATTTTCCACTTGTGCTTGGCCCTTCATCATAGCAATCTTTAGAAGCCTCATCTCGACAATCAAGTAAATTCTCATCATCATCTTCATTTCCCCAATAATCTTCTTCATAGTTATATTCATGTTCTCCATATCCCCCATAATTACTTCCATTGGAATAAGACGCCTTATCATAGTCATACCCTTTACTATTACTCCAACTAGCCATTGTGAATTTTTCTTTCAAGAGAAGTTCCCACAAAACTTAAGTAGAAAACACAAGAAAAATTCTAGCCGTTAGATTTACAAAGATAGGTATATCACATTAATGATCCAACCGTTAGATTTTTTAAAATTACTAAGAAAAGTGTTATGACAAAAGTTGAAGGTAATCGTATATACTTTGGTCTACAATGTAGGATAATATCTATAAAAAAAATGCAAAACATAACGTATTTACAAAGATAAGCACATCAAACTAACGATTCAACCATTAGATTTGTTAAAATTATTAAGAAAAGTGTTATGACAAAAGTTGAATTTAATCGGATATATTTTGGTACGTAATCTAGTATAATATCTAAAAATATATATAAAAAATGTAATACATTTAAAAATATAGGCGTATCAAATTAATGATTAAACCGTTGAATTTGTTAAAATTGCTAAGAAAAGTGTTATGACAAAAGTTGAAGGTTATCAGATATATTTTGATACAAAATCTAGCATAATCTCTATAAAAATACAGAAAACCTAACACATTTAGAAGGATAGGCATATCAAATTAATAATTCAGCTATTAGATTTGATAAAATCACTAGAAAAAGTGTTAGAACAAAATTTAAAGGTAATTGGATATGTTTTGCCACTTAATCTAGTATAATCTCAATAATAATGTTCGAAATCTAACCCATTTACAAAAATAGGCATATCAAATTAATGATCTAATCGTTAAATTTGATAATAGAGTTAAAGAATGTTTTGTGACCAAATTTTAAGATAATCAAATATGTTTTGGCATATAATCTAGCATAATCTCTATAAAAATACAGAAATCTAACACATTTACAAAGACAGGCAAATCAAATTAACGATCCAACCGTTTAATTTAATAAAATCACTAAAAAAAGTATTATGACCAAATTTAAAGGTAATCGGATATGTTTTTCCACTTAATCTAGTATAATCTCAATAATAATGTTCGAAATCTAACCCATTTACAAAGATAGACATATCAAATTAATGATCTAATCGTTAAATTTGATAACATTGTTAAAGAATGTTTTATGACCAAATTTTAAGATAATCAAATATGTTTTAGCATAGAATCTAGCACAATCTCTATAAAAATACAGAAAACCTAACACATTTATAAAGACAGGCAAATCAAAATTAATGATCCAATCATTTGATTTAATAAAATCACTAAAAAAAATATTAGGACCAAATTTAAAGGTAATCGGATATGCTTTTCCACTTAATCTGGTATAATCTTTATAAAAATGCTCAAAACTTAACCTATTTTATAAAGATATGAATATTAAATTAACGATCCAACTGTTAGATTTGATAAAATCACTAAAAAAATTTTATGACCAAATTTTAAGATAATCGAATATGTTTTGGCATAGAATCTACTATAATCTCTATAAAAATACAGAAAGCCTAACACATTTAGAAAGATATACATATCAAATTAACGATCTAACCGTTAGATTTGATTAAATCACTAAAAAACGTATTAGGACCAAATTTAAAGGTAATCGGATACATTTTGCCACTTAATCTAGCAAACCTTACCCATTTACAAAGATAGGTATATCAAATTAATGATCAGTTCGTTAGATGTGTTAAAATTACTAAAAAACATATTACAACTAAATTCGAAGGTAATAGGATATTTTTACCTCCTAATCTTGCATAGTCATTATAAAAATATCCAAAACCTAACACATTTACAAAGATAGACATATCAAATTAATGATCAAACTGTTAGATTTATTGAATTTGCTAAAAAATGTATTATGACCAAATTTGAATGTAATTGGACATGTTTTGCAACATAATCTAGCTTAATTTCTATAAATCAGCCCAAAATATAATGCATTTATAAATATTGAAAAATTTAGGGATTAATTTGTAAAAATTTTGGGATTATATTTTAAATATTCTAAAATTTAATGACCAATTTAAAAATTTTTGGTTATTTTATAATTTTACAAACTTTAAGGAGTAATTTGTAAAATTTGGGGTCATATTTTATATATTTAAAAATTTAGGCACCAATTTATAAAAGTTTTAGGGTCATATTATAAATATTTTAAAATTTAAGGATCAATTTACAAAATTTTGAAGTTATTTTGTAATTATATCAAATTTAAAGACCAATTTATAAAATTTATGGAGCTATGTTGTAAATATTTAAAAATTTAAAGATAAGTATTAGGAAATATGAATTTTATCGCTAAAAGTATAATAAATAGTGATAAAATTTAATATTTTTAGCTAGGAAATAAATTTTCATCACTGATGATACATTATTAGTGAGAAAAATTTAGCTAGAAAATGAGTTTTCGTTGCTGATTAGCGAGGAAACTTAAAATTTTCTCGCTAATACACTTATTTCCTAGCTAAAGCCATCACTTTTAGGTAGGAAATAAAAATTTTGTTACCAAAGGTCTTAATCAACAGTGACAAAAATTGAAGAAAAATTTTCCTCGCTAAAAGGTATTTTTAGCGACAAAACTTTAGCTAGGAAAAAAATTTTGTTGCTAATATATCATTTTCTTATAGTGTGTATAAAGGTAGATAGGTGGTTAGTAACTTAATCCTTATATTTTTCCTAGACAGGACTAGGTTCTTTTGAGCAAGACATTGGGAGACTTTACCTGTGAGACAAGAATTAGGTAAGTCCTTGTATAAATTGTGTTCGCTAAACAAACAAAATATTGCAAGTCAATTACGGTTTCTACTATGAAATGACAAAGTGTTTCTGGATTGCAACCATGGTTACTTCTTTCTCTTTTGATCATTCACCTTCTTTTGCTTATTGAAACTGTACGCTTTGCTCAAACAATGGTTTCCAACTAAAATGCTCACTTTTTTGAATAAAAGGATACAAACTAAAAATAGGTAACCATGATTGCAATTCTCAAAACGACAAAGTTTCTATGAATTTTCCTTGAATGGAACAATATACGTTGAGTACTCAGTAAGAGTTGGCTAGTTGGAACTAATTTTAGAAGGGTAGGGTAAATCTTCCAGTGGAGGCCTCCATTGGGAGATAAGCTCTTTCTGATTAAAGTGTTAGTTTTGATTAGTCAGGCCGGTCTGAGTTAGTAATTTAGCCCAACTGGGTTGTTCTTCTGAAGTGGACAACCGGTAAGTTAGGGTGTAGAGATGGAGGAGTATATCATCCAGTGGGCCGATCACCCACTTGTATTATGATGCAGGGTTACACAATATACGGTTATGATGTAAAGTTTCATGGCCTTGACTATGATGTCAAGTTTCATAGTTACCTTCATTTTGGAATGGTTATTTTTTTTCTAAATGTGCACTTTTGTTTGAGAAATGTAAATGTAAAACACAACTCTATATTTAAAAGCATAATGCCATGGCTTACAATCTTTCCTAAGATTTGTTTAAAAGGTGCATACATGAAATATTTCTCAATTGGACATGAGCACACACAGGGCTTACTGAGAAGTATTTCTCACCATATTTTGTATCATGTTTTCAGGAAGATCCTGCTTTGAAGGTTGAGCTTGCTTTGAGATTTGAAGATTTACTTATGATTTATGATTATAATTTCTTTCAAGAATTTTATTTGGGATTCTTGAGACTTGTATGAGTTAATTTGGGTTGTAATAAGTTTTGAGCTAGGTTCATTTCCTTTAATTTTCTTTTAGCTAGTTATAAAGACCCTTGGTCCTATGAACGAAGCGACATCCCCACCTCTTTTAGGGTACGTAGGTAGTGCGGTATTACACTAATAACCAAAGGGTTTATGAAGTTGCCTAGAGATAGGAATTTTGTGGTCTCTAGATGATATAGGATGGTAAGTGATGATTAATGCTCCTTTAGGTTTGGTTGGTTAGGTAGAGATACTGATTAATCGAATTTAGGGGTAAAAATCTCATAACTTGAGAGAGAGTGAAATTAATATTTAACTCACTCTAGTACCTAGAATTAGGAGTTATGGGTCTAAGGGGTACTCATTTCTTAAGTCTTGAGTGGGGGACTTCCTTTTATTACATAGGTTATTCTCTTCCATATTCCTTGGGGAAATTTTGACTCTCTCTTATGTGCAGGAACATAACCTCTCTCCTACTATAGTTAGTGTAGTGTTATACCTTCCATTTACTTTTAACTAAATAATGAGAAGAGAAGGAAGTATGAGTGCTAGTCCCCGTTCCCTAAGATTCTTTAATACTTGCCAACAATACTAGACTACACAATATGTAATACCCCGCCTAAACCATAATCTTAGAATAGGGAAAATGGGAGCATTTCATAACATTTTGCATGGGCATTTAAATTTACAGTACAATGATTTGAATTATTTTATGGATGTGTGTAGGTGGATGTGTGTATTTGTTCTTATGCTTGATGTGTTTTGAATCGTTTAGTAAGCTAGGAATATTCTTTGCCTTGAATGGAGTGAATTGTGATGAATTTAGGGTGCTTGGGAGCATGAGTGATGTTTAGATATGAGAGTGAAGATAATTTGTTGGGGAAAAGAATGTAAGAGTTATTGTGGTTTAGTGGTTATAGTTTGAGAATGATCTATTAGAGATTTAAGTTCAAATCCCAACTCCTCTAAAATCTTTCCCTATTCTTTTTCTTTTTGTTCCCTCTGGCCTAAAGATAGCTTGGTGAGCTAAATTTTAATCAATATCATGAGTGATATCTACCAATATATCATGACCACCCAAAAATCCAAAAACTCAAGTGGCTTGACATGAATCTTTTAATAGCAAAACGTCAGTATAATAAACTCCTTTCACCATTCAATATGCTATTTAGTTTAGAGTATGAAATTAGTGTCAATTCCTTCTAAAATACTAATTAATTATAGCACAAATATTTTAGTACTTGTTTTTAGAATCTATTACTCAAAATGTATATCAATTGGAACTATTTCAAACACCTAGTCATTTTTGCCAAGGACTTCTTGAGTAATGATTCAAGGACTTCTTGAGTAATGATTCCTACAAATGGCCTTGAGATATTGGCTTCTACTATTAGAAGTGGTGAATCTTTTATTGACCCTTTCAACTACTTTCGTTTACTTCACGTTATATCCAATATCCATCTCATAGGCAGTCTTGTAGGGACTCCAAAGATTGGAATTGAAGTACAACGCTTAGTAAACAAAGTACCTTGGAGATATCAAGTTTAAGGATACTTGCACATTAGTTACAATGAGATTCTATCACTAGTATTAGATAGTTATCTATGTGATTATCTCATAGTTATGTTATCCAATAAACTTGTTCAAGTAATAAGCATTTACGTGTCAACTTTAAGTATCATAATACTCATAGATATGAGAACTACCACTTGATAAAATCAAGAAGTTTAACACGTGCTAATCTTATTGCATTAAAGATGTTATATCTCATTAATATTATGACTAGTGATAATTTACGCACAAATACATTCCAGTATAGTAGGAACCTCACATTACGATCTCTATTATGGTTTACTTAACATAGTGTTATATTTGAGACTTTATCTAACAATTTTTATGCACATAAATATGTGAAACAAAAAATCTGAAAAATAAAGAATATCTTTTATTGATTTAATGTGCAAAATATATTATACAAATGATTGTTTCTAGGGCACAATCCTAACACATACTCCCTCAATCTTCCTTGTACTCTATTCTTTGAGAATTTTTGTTGTCCTCTCATACAAACTCCATCATTTTAATAACTTACCCCCTCGTATTTTTCCTCTCTATATCCTCCATGCTCTTTTTTACTTGTGCTTAGCCCTTCATCACACTCATTCCAAGGTAGAACAAGTTCAAATCACTTCCAAATATCTCAAAAATATTTAAAACCAAGTATTCAACCACCAATGATAAGAAATATATCAACGAAGTCAATTAAAAGTGGAAGATACAAGCTAAGAATCAATACAAAGCATTATATAGACACTTAAGCATTTCATCAAACACATGGCATACAACTACTTAAATGGAGAATTTTTAAATATTAGGATGCTATCACAACCCCAAGGATATAATTTTAAATCTCAACACACTCAAAAAAAGCAATTATATCACAAGGAATTAAAATTCAAAGAAGCAAGTGATATACACTAAGTTACACCAACAACTTCCCAAGCTATAGCATATATCACCAATGAAAAATTCCTTCTAGCAAGGCAAGGATAAATCCCACTTAAAATAAATTACTAAGAAAAAAAAAAAGGAATTCATCATAGGAAACTTGTAGTGGTTATGTATGAACAGTCATAAGACATAGAAGCAACATAACAAACACCTTACATGCAAATTCGTAACTTAAACTACTTCAAAATTTTCACCCTTGTAACAGCCCCAAGAACTCAAAATTCATTAAAATATTAGTCTATAATAATTATACTAACATCAAAAAACAATTTCAAAGCAAGAACAAGGCTAAATTTTGAGTTTTATATCTCACAAATAGTACTAATATGAGTTACGAGATTTGTTATGCACAAAAGTTCTTGCAACAAATATACTCAATAAACTTCAAAATTTGTGCACTTTAACACAACAAATAGCTATCCAAACATCAATGAAACATAGATGTTCAATTTCATAACAAATTCATGGCTGAAATTTGAAATAATAGAGCTCAAAAATAGCAAGAAAATGAGTTTCGAGATTTGAAATCTTGCAAGCAAAGTTCAACAAGAAATTTGTACCTATTGTTAAGGAAAGTTGATTTGATTGAAACCAAATTATATTCAACTCTGATACCAAATTTGATTTGATCTTGGGAGCTCTAATTTTCAACTTCCAAAATAGGCAACAAATATTCAAATCAAAAGCTTAAACCCTAGGACAATAATAAACCTAGAACTCTAAGAACTATGAATTAAACTAATGAAATCAACACCTTAATACCCATAACCCAACAAGGATTAAGAACAAGAGGGATGGGAAGATTTAGGTACCCAACTAAATCCTAACAAAAACATTAGGAAGAAACCTAGCACCCAAATTAGAGATGAAGAAATGGATTATCCTTGAATAGTTTAGAGACTTGAATCAAAGGGAAGGACTAGGCCCTAAGATTAATCTTGATTGAGGAGAACAATCCTAAGAGGAATCACCTCAATAAAGTCACAAGTGTCCTTGTATTCAAATATTCAATATTCTAAGTTCTAAAAGTTGTTTATTACAAGAGTTATAATAGGGTATATATAGAACCTTTAACTAACCTAGTTAAAAAAAGGCCCTAAAATAAGTCAAATTGGCTTTTAAACGTATTACAATTCATGGAAAAATGAATAAGAACCGAAACATTGTCAAAATAAACTAAGAAAAATATGAAAATGGCTTCAAGATTTGTGCACGATCATGCAAGTAAGGTGCATAACCATGCCATTATCAAGCTGAGTTCTTTAGTAGCCGTGCACGGGCAGATGCACTTGTGCATCTGGCTGTGCACCAAACTTCTGGGGGCTAATTTCGTTCTCCAAAATGAACGGAAAGGTGCATTTCTGTGTATCTAGGCTGTGCATCCCCTATTGCAGTCCTCCAAACTTGATCAATTTTATTTCTTTAGATTTTCTTAGCCTTGATCTTCCACTTGAATTAACTTTTCATTGAGCTCTTTTGGGTCCTCAATCAGCTTCCAAAGGTTCTACATATTTCATATATGATTATGTTGACTTTGAGTTCATTTAATCATCTCTTTTAACATCCATTTCTTGACTATCTTCTTGGTTCTTAGCTTGTAGGCTGTAATGGCTTGAAAATCCTCTTGAGACCTCTTGAGTGTTGAATTTTTTCAAGGAACCTTGAAGCAAGTCTTGACTTTTCATCCTCTTTCTTTAGATGTGCCTTGTTGCATGGGTAAATTCCTATTAGTAAAAGGTTGATCTTACCAATTGCATTGAGAAATTTACAAATGGTAAAAGTAATCTGGAAAAGCTACTCAGAACTCAACATCATTTTGGTAATCGAAGTGGTTTAGGATATAAACATAAGGATAAAGACAAAATATGCATGCCCAGATTTGTTTATGCTAGAAATCGAAGTGGCCTAGGATATAAACATGAGGATAAAGACAAAATATGTATGCCCAAATTTGTTTATGCTGGAAATTGAAGTTGCTTAGGATATAAACATGAGGATAAAGACAAAATTTGCAAGCCCAAATTTATTTTAGTGGAAAATCAAAGTGGCTTAGGATATGAACATAAGAATAACTACAAAGAGAACAAGTTTCAATATGTTAAACCTACTTCTTCTCATAGTACATACAAGGTATGCACGTATTGTAAAAAACATGGACATATAGTTTCAAGATGTCTTGTTAAAAGAAAAGTGGAATCCAGTGGCGTTACTTTCTGGAAAATCAAAGAAAATGTTACTAACCTTCATGGACCCAAGAAAGTGTGGGTACAAAAAATCATCTCTTCTTCTCATGTATAGGCACGGTCTTTAAGCTTCATCAAGTGGTTCTTGGACAGTGGTTGTTCAAGACACATGACTGGAAATGCGACTTTGTTAGAAGATATTCAGATCACAAATGAAGGATTTGTTACTTTTGGAGACAAGAAGAAAGGGAAGATTCTCGGCATTGGTAATATTGGTAAAGGTTCCTTAACATTTATAAAGCATGTTTTACTTATTAATGATTTGAAATAATCTGCTCAGTATTAGCCAACTTTGTAACAATGGTTGTAAAGTCATCTTTGAAAAAGATTCTTTCTTTATACTTGATAGTGGAAATCTCAAAATCATCTTTACTGCCAAACGCATGGGAAATGTATATGTGTTTTATCTTAATGACCTTGTAGCTAATGGAATTAGCTGCTTATCCGTTCATGACAATGATGGTTATCTTTGACATAGAAGATTAGGTCACGTATCCTTTAATTTGTTAAATAAACTGTCCTCAAAAGAACTTGTTAGGGGGCTTCCAAAAATGAAATTTGATAAATACAAAATCTGTGATGCATGTCAATTTGGAAAGCAAATCAAAACCTCTTTTAAATAAATAAAAAAAAATTGATTTCTACTTCAAAACCTCTTGAATTAGTTCATATGAATTTATTTGGACCCATGAGGACTGCTAGTCTTGGGGGTAAAAAATATGCATATGTAATTGTTGACGATTTCTCTAGATTTACCTGGACCTTATTTCTTGGTCAAAAGGATGAAGCCTTTACTGAATTTTCAAAACTGATTAAGCACATCCAAAATTCGATTGGATGCAAACTAATTTCTATTAGAAGTGACAATGCCAAAGAATTTTGTAACAGCGAATTTACTCACTTCTGTGATGAAAATGGAGTCTTTCATAATTTTTCAGCAGCTAAAACTCCTCAACAAAATGGTGTTGTTGAAAGGAGAAATCGGACCTTGCAAGAAATGACTAGATCAATGCTTTGTGAAAATACTCTTCCAAAATACTTTTGGGCGGAAGCTGTTAACATAGCATACTATACAATAAACTGAGTTATGTTAAGACCATTTTTAAGAAAAACTCCGTTTGAACTTATGTTTGACAAAACTCCTTCTATCTCTTATTTTAAAGTTTTTGGATGTAAATGTTTTATTCTAAATATAAGAGATAATCTTGGAAAATTTGATAGTAAGTCCAATGAGGGCATATTTCTTGGACATTCTTCTAACAAGAAAGCTTATAGAGTATATAATAAAAGAACACTTTGTGTAGAAGAATCTGTGCATGTTGTATTTGATGAATTTAACATTTATACTCCAAAAAAAGATGATGATGATGATGTAGGAAATTCAAATGAAGTTAAGTTAAATCATGTTAAAGCTCCAATATTAGATACTCATGCAAAAGAAGAAGAGATTGAAGATTTGCAGATTGAACAAGAGATAGAACAAACTGAAGATTCTGCTAATCATCAATTGTCGAAGGACTGGAAATACAAATCAGGCCATCCAAATGAGCAAATTATTGGAGATCCAAACCAATGAGTTAAAATTTGATGGTATTTTATTGACAACTTTGCTCTTCTTTCAAATATTGAACCTAATAGCATTGATATTGCATTACATGATGAATTTTGGATTATCGCCATGCAAGAAGAATTAAATCAATTCGAAAGAAATCATGTTTAGAAACTTGTTCCTAGACCGCATGATCATCCTGTTATTGGGACAAAATGGGTTTTTAGAAATAAACTTGATGAAAATGGAGTTGTAATTAGAAATGAAGCTAGATTGGTGGCTTAAGGATTTAATTAAGAAGAAGGCATTGACTATGATGAAACTTTCACTCCTGTTGCTATACTAGAATCAATTTGAATGTTACTTGCCTTTGCATCCTTTAAAAATTTTATGCTCTATCAAATGGATGTCAAAAATGCCTTTCTAAATGGCTTTATTGAAGAGGAAGTGTACGTTGAGCAGCCACCTGGTTTTACTCATGAGCTTTTTCCAAATCATGTTTTCAAACTCTCTAAAGCTCTCTATGGATTAAAGTAAGCTCCAAGAGCTTGGTATGAAAGGCTTAGTGGTTTCATAATCTCAAAAGGATTTTCTAGAGGCTTAATTCATAATACCTTGTTCATCAAATCTGATAGTTTTGGTGACTTACTAATTGTCTAAATCTATGTTGATGATATTATTTTTTGCGCTACTAACGACTCTTTGTACAAGATGTTTGCTAAGACTATGCAGCAAGAATTTGAAATGAGTATGATGGGAGAATTGAACTTCTTTCTCAGACTGCAAATTAAGTAAACCAAGGACGGAATCTTCATAAACCAAGGTAAATATGACAAAGAGTTGCTCAAAAGGTTTGGAATGAATGAAGCAAAAGAAATCAGTACACCTATGAGTAAGTCCATAAAACTTGACCAAGATAAAAATGGTAAGAAGGTAGATGAACGTAAATATAGAGGTATAATTGGAAGTCTACTATATCTTATTGCTAGTAGACCAGATATCATGTTTTCAGTATGTCTTTGTACTCGATTTCAATCTTGTCCGAAGGAATCACATTTAAGTGCAGTTAAACACATACTTCGATATCTAATTGGCACACATGACTATGGATTATGGTATCCACGTACTAATACTTTTGATCTTATAGGATATACTGATGTAGATTATGCAGGATGTAAAGTTGAAAGAAAAAGTACTAGTGGTCATCGTCAATTTCTTGGATATTCACTGGTATCATAGCATAGTAAAAAATAAGCATGCGTATCATTATCCACCACTGAGGTTGAATTTATTGCAGCAGGAAGTTGTTGTGCTCAAATCTTATGGATGAAGAATACTTCACTAGATTTTAATCTAAAATTTAATTGTGTACCTATAATGTGTGATAATACAAGTGCTATCAATCTAAAAAAAAATTCAGTGCAGCATTCAAGAACAAAGCATATTGAAGTTAAACACTATTTCATCCGAGACCATGTACTAAAAAAAAATGTGTGTGTTGAATATGTCTCAACAGATGAACAACTTGCAGATATCTTCACTAAACCTCTAGCTGAGGATAGATTCAACAACTTGAGAATAGGTTTGGGAATTACAAGAATTTGAAAACTAACCATGTGGTATAAGTCTTTCATGTGCAGGATTTGTGAAGAAAAAGGTTTTGGAAACAAAACACTACATCCGAAATTACCTCGTCCTTGTTTTGGACACAGTGTTAGAATCCAATTCCTACATCTAAAATTCATTTCAGCAAAACATTCTTTTGGATGTTGATTTCAGACCTGGTCTTGTTCCAAAATCAATCCTTAATATTCTCTTATTCCAAATTTCGAGTTTCAAAAAATTGGTTTGCGCTTTTTTCAAAACTCCTTAGAAAAACATACGTTTTCAAGGAACTTTACTCTCACACTATCCTAGACATTCAAAGCTATCTGGTTTTTTCTCATTCAAAACCCTTGAAATCATTCTTCTTCCAAAAATCCTTTGTACTCTTCTACCTCAAAAACAGAAAAAAAAAACCTAAAAAAATAAAAAAGCTTCAATCTTTCAATGGCGAAGACAAAATCCACCGTTCCAAAACCTAAGAAGGAGCAAAAATCTTCTCTGGTGTTAAAGAAAAAAGTTTCGGGTTCAACTAAGGGCAAGGCTAAAGCAAATGAAGCTTCTCATCAACCTCACTTCTCACCCTCTCATTATGATTTGTCTGAATCTTCTTCAGATCAAGTGAGTTCTGCAAATCAGGTACCCCGATTTCTTGACTCAAAATGTGAATTTGAATACAATGATTGGGTCTCCAGAAATCGAACTGTTATTTCTGGTTATCAAGTAAACCACTCTACTTTTCTGAACTTGTCAAATATTCTGGATATGCTTGATCATATTGGGTGGAGGAGTTTGTTATCCATTGATGAGAAAATCTATAATCCTTTAGTCTGGGAATTTTATGCAAATTTGAGAAAGGGCAAACTGGAAGAAACTGAGGGAGGGTTTATGATTCGATGGTATGTGACAAGAGTAAAAGGAAAAGATTTTGAATTTGACCATTGAATACTGAATAGAATCTGTGATGTTCGAGATGCCGGTTTTCAGTATTTTGAGTTGAACAAATTTCCTGATGGAAATGAAATTGTTGTTCTGGAAAATTTTAAGAAGATATTTACTGGTGGAAAAAGTTTTGAGAACTCTGGAAATCGTAATTCCAAATGACTGAATGGATTGGGTAGAATTTTGCATCATATGGTGTCTACCATTGTTGTTCCTAGTTCCAGTCATAAGACCTTTATTAGTATACTTCAAATGGTAGTCATGTTAACCTTAGCAGAGGGGAGACAGATTAACTTTGGGTTCCTGGCAACTAAGTTAATGTTGCAATCTAGAAATACTACTAGCAAGGCTCTACCATTTGGAAATTTGTTGACCAAAGTTTTCAGATTTTTCAATGTTGATTTAAATTCTGTTACTTGTGATCCCTCAAGAACAAATGTCTACAGCTTTGACTCCTTTAAAAAGATGGGTATGTAAGGAAGGGAAATTCAGGGAAATTGTTAAGAGAAACTGCTGGAAAAGAGAGAGAAAATTTGATAAAGATCAAGGAAGAAGGGAAGTTAGGAACTAAAAGAAAAATTGATGAAGAAGGAACTGTTCCGGACTCCGATCTATCTGAGACTATTCTGAGTGCAATCAGCTCCTTTGCAAAGAAATTGGAATCTCTTAGTTCAGAAATTAAGAGTCTTGGAAACAAACTGTTTGTCATTGGGCAATCTGCTAAACCTTCCGCCTCTATATCTGATCATGAAAATGATGAACAATCTTCAAAGGACAAAGCTGAACCGACTGTAGCTATTAAGGTTCCTTCTCCTAAACCCTCTCCTAAACCATCTCCGCAGCCTTCTCCCATATAGATGACAGATATTCCTACTCCTTCTCCCAAGTTCAAACCATCTAGCAAAAGACAAAAGCATGTGGTTGTGAAAAGAAAATCTAATAGAATTACTGGTCAGTTTTCAAAGAAGGGGGCTAAATCCAAGTCTGAAACGATTAATATTTCCTAGACTATTTTCTTGGACAGCACAATGGATTGATGACCAATTTACCTTCTGCAACAGTTGAACAATTTACTTTTTCAGTCATTTATGTTCTATTTTTGGATCATTTCTAATACTTGTGTCATTCTCTGTCATGCTTATTCTCTATCTAACGACTTTTGATTGCATATTACTTCTTCTTCTGCTATGCTTCTTTTTGATTGATGACAAAGGAGGAAAAAGGAAATGACATTGAATATGACTGTTATTATGGGAGAGAAAGAAAAACAAATGAAACTGCTGTGAAAATGTTGAATGTTGGTCTGTGAATATTATGGTCTGCATGACTGTCGGCATGATGTTGTTTGCAAGAAATATGTCAGTCTGAAAATGATATAGTTGCATATATGCTGTCGGTATGCAGTAACTGAGAAGGAGAAAATGTTAGGTTTGCATGTTAGATCTACATGTTGATAGACAAAAATGTTATGAGTTCTGCATAATAATCTGATATGGATTCTACATGACTAATGTTATATGTATGAACTAAAATTTTGAACATAACTTTCATCTGAAACTAGATTGTTAATGTATGATTTATTGATCTGCGAATTAACTGCCATGGAAGTTGAAACCATTTTGAAAAACTAAAACTGTTTATGGAAGAGATAAGACTGTTGTATGAATAGTTATTGAATTCCAAGTAACTGCATGAACTATTATGAACTACTTTTGGCATGAATAGTTATGCATTGATATCAAATTTGAACTATTAAGAAAATCATTGATATGATTTACTGTTTACCAAAATTTTCTGAAAAACCCCTCTGTTTGTGACGCTCACTTTTATAATAATGGTATTTTTGAGACTAGATTCTGTGATAAGATTTTCGTGCATTAAGTCAGGAGAAGTTTTGGACTCAGAAATTTCGTATCCAAAACAAATGTTCTTATAAGCAGATTTACTGAACTGAAAAATGTTTTAGACATCCAAAAGCCCTATCCAAATGAAATTCTGAAAACACACGTTCTTCCAAAACCATTTTGGATACACTTTCTGGATGAATAAATTGTTACTTCTTCTCATCCCTCTTATGTTCGAAATAGTTACATAAGCATATATTTAGGGGGAGCATCTTAGTATTTTATCTCTATCAAATTATTCTGAATATTTATATAGAGAAATGATATGCTTTAGGATCATTGAGATATGTTTACAAATTTTTTATCATAAAGATCTCTATGAGACCTATACTGTAAGATTACATTTATTTGTTCAACATGTTCTTTCTATTTACATATTAAATGTGTCATGTTTGTTATCACTCAAAAACGGGGAGATTGTTAGCTCTAAGGGCTTTCTTTTATGTTTTGATTTATGAAAAACGTTGATATGGACTAACTTATTAATTTCCTATGATAGGACATGGTTAATCTTTATTCTTCTAAAGTCTTCAGATAAGAATTGTTGACAACCTCTTCATCGCTGATTTTAAGATTAGAAGATCAAATGAGAAAATCAGAGTATGAGAAGTTATATATCATGGAAGCTCTTTATGAAGAATGATAGACTAGGAAGTGTTATTAAGGTATTTTTATTAATTCCTATGTCTTCTTATCTTTTGATTCATTTGACTTTACCTTGAAGCTTCAAATGAGATGATTTTCAAAGTTTTTAAAATTCACAGAATTTTGGATGGAACAATTTGAATCCAAAAGGTTCATCCAAAATCCTATAAACTGGGTTGAAAATTTTCTATCAAGAATGTGCCATTTTTGGACTTACCTTTTGGATGCATCTTTCTCCAAAACCTGAGTCCAAAACTCGGATGAGTTTAAACAAAAAAATTTGTAGCCATTTTTCTATGACCATTGGCACTCCCCTTTTGGCTCTATAAATAGCCCTTAAAGCAAGATTAGAAGTAGGATTTTTGAAACATTCATCTTAGAAAACTTATTGCTCAATACTTTCAAAAACTCATTTTATCTAGCTTCAATGTGAGTTCATTGTGTATCAAAGATAAAAGTAATTTGTGGCTTGTATCTGAGAAAACATTTGCTCAAGTAAGTGACCTTTTCTCTGTTCTATTGATTTTCAATTCTCTGTTGTTGTGCAAGATTGTGGTGTAAAACCCATAGGGGTGAGCCTTGTGTTTTGTGTATGTGCAAGGTTGTGTGGTAAAACCCATTGGGGTGATCCTTATTTTGTGTTTATGTCAAGGTTGTGGAGTAAAACCTAGTGAGGTGATCCTTGATGTGTTTGAGAGGTTGTGGAAAACCTAGTGTTGTGATCCTCTCTTGTATATGAATTGGTGTCATTAAGTGAGGTTAATGAAATAGGGTTGAAAATCCTTAAGTGTGAGGCTTAAGGTAGTGGACGTAGATTACTATTGATCGAACCACTATACATCTCTTGTCTCATTTTATTCAGTGGTTCATGTACTGTTTTTTATGATCTTTCACTATCTAAATCTGAATATACATCTACGAATACTTGGATAGCTTTCTATGCATCTATAAAGTCAGTTCAAGTATCTCGGTGATTATTCTTGTTCAGCATTTTAGACAATTCAGAAAAATCATTTTTGCTTGCCAAAAACCTTATTCACACCCCTTCTAAGGTTTTTCAGGCTTGTTTCTGGGCTTAGATGGACTGGCTTGGATGCCTTGGGCTAGGCCCCTGCATTGTTTTGGTCCTTCTTCCTTTTGAACTTCTTGGGTTTAGGCCCAATTTTAGAAGATGAACCAGAATGAGTAACCAAAATCTTTGAGTTAGGCTTTATAATTTTTTCTGTAGTCTAAAGTTCCTTTATCAATTCTGGCAAAGACATACTCAACTTGTTCATGTTATAGTTTAATTTGAACTGAGAGTATAATTTTGGCCGAGGTCTTAGGGGCAACAATCTATCCCGAGAGCCAAATTGATATGGTTCTTGAGCATAAGCTTGTGAACCGATACCCCCTCAACCATCCTAGTGTTCATGATTTCTCTAAGAGCTTCTTACTTTGCGGGCTGGCTCTTGTCAGCAAACATGGTGCGCAACGAAACATCAATGTCATACATAGTAGGCATGTTTTCGTGCTTAGACCGGAGAACATTGGATATGGAAGCCAACATATAGCAACGAGCCATTTCATTGGCTTTTCTCCATGCCTTCTCCACCTCACGATCCTGGTCCGTGGAATCTTGCCCAATTTCAGGCAGGGGTTGGTTAAAACATACTTGTACTCTTCTGTAGTGAGTACTATATTTAGATTCATTTTCCAGTCCATGTAGTTGGGTTTAGTTAACTTATTCTCCTTGAGAATAATAGACAAAGGACTGAAACTAGATATTTCTGTTGATTGGGGAAAAAAAAAACTTCATTCAAAAAAATGTTTGCTTTAAAAAACACAAATAAAAAATGTACATTTAAAACATCATATTATTACCATAATATGGTTAACCTATTAAAACCATTATAAAAAAATATATATGAATAATCTGGCACTTAAAAAAAAATTAACAAAGCTTTGTGGGAAGGTTAAGAATTTTCTAAGTTAAGTGTATAATTATCATAAATTAAACTTTCTTAATAAGTGATATGATCTTAGGGCTGATTTTCTAATGAATTTCGTGGCTAAATTTAGGGCAAAATGCACGACCTATCAAAGAACTCAAAACAGTGAAATTAATGAAGTAATAAGATACCTAATTCAAATACTAGGACCCTAAGCCAAAAAAAAGAACTTAGAACACTAAAAATGAGAATCAAGTAATCCAAATCACAACTAAAAACCCTTAATTCAAAAAGAAACCAAGAACACTTTAAAGAAGATGATTTAGACAGCTAATGTTACCTCCAACAAGAATCTTCAATTATTTATAACCTAAGACCCAAATTAGCAAGCTAATTGATCTATCCTAAAAAGGTTTATAGATCTAGCCTAAAAAGGTTTATAGACTTAATACATAGGGAAGGACAAGGCCCTAAGAATGGTCTTGATGTTCATGAGATTTACCCAAGAAGAATCACCACTCAAAAGCTCTCAAATGAGACTCTTTAATTTCTATCAATACTCAAAGTTGTTACATTGAAATGTTATAATGCCATATATATAGGCATGTAAACCTAACTAAGATGAGATGAAATCTTAGATATTTAAGTATTTAAAAGGTCCAAAATATTCCTATTACATAATAAAAGTCGTGTGAATTAAATTGAAAACAAACATACAATAAAATAGGAAAAATCATCAAAACATGGTTGCGCCCGAATTGACCTAGCGCCAAGTCGACTGGATGGGCCTGGCACCGGGTTAGTGCTGCCAAAATTGGCCAAGGGTTGAAAGGGCTTGGTGTTAGGTGGCCTTGCTGGGCCTGGCGCCGGGTGAGCATTGTTCTTCACCACCGGCTTATTTTCTCTTCCTTTCAACCTTTCTCTTGTGCTACTTTGATCATCCACACAAATTATTGTTCAAGCCTTGATCATTTTAGCTCTTTTTTGATCTTCCATCGCTTGAAAACTTTCTTGATTGTTGATTTACCTTCTTGAAGGTTTTTCAAGTTTCCCTTTGGCACCCACTTCTTTACTATCTTCATATTCCTTGGCTTGGTGGCTTGTTTGGCTTGAATTCTCTATTGAAAGGCTTCGTAATTTAAATTCTTCTTTGGCACCATGGAATGTGAGTTGAATCTCCATTCCCCTTCTTTAGCTTTAGCATATTGCTTGGATGGATTTCTATCATTTCCCCCTTCTTGAAGACGATTCGTCCTTGAATTAATACCTGTGTAAGATCTCAAACAAAAATCTTTTTGTGAAGATAATAATACACGTTTATCTCTCCCACATAAAACTCATTTTCCCCCCATCTTCACTTTTCTTATTTGTAGCCTCTTTCTCATTATTTTCACTCTTCAAGCACAACAAGGTCTCACTTACTTTGTCTCAATCATCTTTCTTTTTGTGCTCTCTTTAAGCTCTTCTTCTTTCCTCTCTTATTTTTGCTTCTTTTTTCTCAACTCTCTTCTTTTGTTATCTTCTTCCCTCATGATGTTTGATCTTTAAGCACCTTACTTGGGGGTAATAGAAGTAGTGTGATCTTCTTTCCAGCCTTCTCCATTATATATTTATTTTCCCTCCCCTTGTGCGTCACATCTCAATCAAACATCTATGGCCTTCCTACTATAATATGCCCCACTTGTATTGGGAACATATTGTTAGTGTTGTGCCCTAGAGGCAATCACTTGTATATTATATATGACACATTTTATTTTAATAAAAGGCATTATTTATCTTATAGTTTATTTTGTTTACTTTTTAAGTAATATAATTGTTCGATAAAGTCCCTAGTACAACACTATGTTAAGGAAATCATAATAGAGATCATGATATGATATTCCTATTACACTGTATAGTGTTAGTATTTAAATAGTCCCTAGTCATAGTATTAATGAGATAGGATATCATTAATGCGTTAAGACTAGCATATGTTAGACTTCCTGATTTGATCAGGCGGTGGTTCTCATATCTGTGAGTATTGAGATACTCAAAGTTAACACATAGATGCTTGTTAATAGAACAAGTTCATTGGATGACCTAACTATGAGATAATCACATGGATAACTATTTAGTGCCAGTGATATAATCTCAATATAGCAAACGTGCAAGTATCCTTAGACTTGAGATCTCTAAGGTATTTTGTTTGCTGAGCATTGTACTTTGATTCCAATCTCTGAAGCTCGATTGAGGGCCTCCTATGGGGTAGATATTTGGTATATTGTGAGGTAAATGAAAGTAGTTGGGAGGGTCAATAAAGAATTCACCACTCCTAATAGTAGGAGCGAATATCTCACGGTCACTTGTAGGAATTACTACTCGAAAAGTCCTTGGCTAAGACGATTGTGTATTGAAAATAGTTCCAATTGATACATATCTAGAGTAGTGGGCTCCTGGTATAAGTACTATTGTATTCGGGACAGAATTAATTCTAGAGGGAGTTGGCACTAATTCCGTACTCCAAACCGAATGAAATGTTGTATGGTGAAAGGAGTTAATTACACTGTAGTTTGTTATTGAAGGGTTTATGCCAAGCCACTTGACTTCCTAGACTCTTGGGTGGTCGTAATGTGTTGCTAGATACCACTCATAATTTGAGAATATGGATTTATTAATTGATAAATTAATAAACCAATCCTGATTAGAATCAATATGATTAATTCTAATTAATTATAGATTATTAATCTCAAAGACGTTTGGATTAATTCATATTCGTTACCAATTGACTGGGAAACCTAATAGGTCACACACAATAGAGGATTATATACTCAAGCTATTATTTGATAACATAATGGGGTTGATTGAGAGAAAGAGAAGTTGTTGTGGACAAATTATAATTAGTTTTAATTTGTGGTCCAAATTATAATTGTGAGAACTTGATGTTTCCAATTACAATTAGGGAATTCTAATAGGATTAAAATTCTTAGTTTTGGTAGGGGATTTTCGTGTAACATATAGATGAAACACACGAAACCCTAGCTAAGGTGTGACACCCAAAACTAACAACTTGAGTAACAACCCTAGCCACCACTTAGTTTTTTTGCTAGCATAGAAGACTTCATGCTTGAGTGTATCCTCTGTGTGGATTACTGTTAGAGATAATCACACACTGTGATTATAGTGGTTAGATGTTCAACTCTCGTGGAGTTTGATCAAGAGGATTGCTGGATCATGTCTCAACTTGAAGAAGAAATTTTATTCTTCAGGCGGTCAAAGAAAGGTAAAAAACTGTTATCTTTATGTCTTATTTTTCACACATATGCGGATCCTGGGATGGTATCTCATTTTATTTTTCTGCTGCACCGTATAGGATACAAGCCTGAGATACCCAACACATATCATACAACACCACATTTTTATAGGCCCCCATAGCAAACTTATCCTCAACTTGTTTGTTTACTTTTACTTTACAGCAATCACTCAGCCAATGGAGTTTATGTAGTTTAGGATGTCTCATGATTTCTAATCTCAAGTCCTCCACTATGGTAACACTTATCACATTGGTGTAACTTCCTCCATCAATGATCATACTATAAGGCTTTTGTTAGATAAGGCACCTAATATAAAAGATATTACTCCTTTGTGAATTCTCCTCATTCTCAACACCATTCGCACCGTCAATCTTTCTAGTAACACCAATCAATAGAATAACCTTCCCAATCTCAAGCCTTTCCTCACTTCCCTCTTCTTTTCTAGGCTTTTGGGTTGTTCGCAATGATTGTTTTGGTAGCTTATTTTTTTGGTTCGGTGAATGTTGAAAAATAGAATTGATATATGTGGACTTCCTAGGATAGGTCTTTTTTCTTGCACCCCTCAATTTCTTGCCCGCATGTGTTCTATTACCTACCCTAAACTTTTCCTACCGTTTTTCATTATTGAAATTTTTAGATTACCTCCCATAAAATGTTCTCCACATCCCTTCATTGGTTGCTCATATAATGGGGGTTGGGGTTTGTACTTATTTCTTACTTTAAGGCTATCTCCCCTTTTAGCATTCGTTGAGGTTTGGCTTTGGTTAGATTTTATCCCTTTAATGTCCCTCCTCATGCCTTCCATTTTTGCTTGGAAAATTTTAAAAGCGGCTTAAATATCAAATGAAGTTCCTTGGGACATTGTATTAAGAATTTCAAGGGTGCTCACTTAAAAAATTTGGATAAAAAGAGAAAGTAATTCCTTACAATCACTCCCTCACGTGTACGTACTCACCCTCGTATTTAACTCTCATTTAGCTTTTAACAAGAATAAGCTCAGATTCTTACCTTTTTCAAGCACTCAATTTCCTCAATGAGTTCTTCCACAAAAATCTTCCCAATTGCTTAGAAGCTAGTCCAAATTTGACAAGTTTACTAACCCTCCAAGGACAACCAACTAGATTTAGATGGAAGTTTGTTCATCAACAACAATGAGCCTCAAGGAGTTTATATCAACAGTCAATGATTTCAAGAGAGTTCAATAACTTCAATGACTAAGGAATGGGTGAATGGATAAGACCTAACAAGAATTGCAATGAACTCAAGAACAAGAGTAAGAATTCAACAAATATAATGAGCTCAATTGGACAAACAATGTCCCTAAGATACTTGAAAGTAATAGTTAACCAATTATAGAAGTATTGATAAAAGTTTTTAGCCACAATTTCAAGTGAAAAGTTTACTCAAGCAAAATATTAAACACTTGAGGAGTAATTTCGTAACTCAAGGGTTTTCAAAATTTTCACACTTGTAACAATCTAAAAACTCAAAAACCACAAGAAAAATTAATCCCCAATGATTATACTATCATCAAGGAATAATTTCTTAACAATTAGAAGTAAAAAACATGAGTTTTGTAGTTCACAAATTTAGCAAAAAAATGAGTTACGGGATTCTTCTTGAGCTCAACAAATTTGTAGTAAATAAACCCAAAAAACGACAAGATTTATGCAACTTAAAGCTTCAAATAAATACTCAAACATCAACCTAACAGATAAGATCAATTTCTCAACAAGAAAATCAAGAAAAATCAAAGTTTTGAAGATTTTTTTGAAGCACCTTCCCTAGTGACGAGTTTGCTCTGTTTTTCTTGAAACTTTCAAACCTTTTTCTTAAAGAACCAAGCCTTGATAAGAATCAAAGCTTTCCTCTCTTTGATATCAAATTATTTGATATGATCTTGGAAGTGATTTCTCAATGAATTTCGTGGCTAAATTTAGGGGAAAATGCAAGACCCATCAAAGAACTTAAAACAATAAAATTAGTGAAGAAATAAGATACCCAATTCAAATACTAGGACTCTAAGCTAAAATAGACAAGTTAGAACACTAGAAATGAGAATCAAGTCATACAAATCACAGCCAAAAACCTTTGATTCAAAAATAAACCAAGAACACTTTGAAGAAGATGATTTAGACAACTAATGTTACCTCCAATAAGAATCTTAAATTATTTATAACCTAAGACCTAAATTAGCAAGCTAATTGATCTATCTTAAAAGGGTTTATAGACTCAATGCATAGGGAGTGACTAGGCCCTAAGAATGGTCATGATGTTTATGGGATTTACCCAAGAGGAATCACCTTTCAAAAGCTCTCAAAGGTGACTCTTTGATTTCTATCAATACTCAAAATTGTTATATTGAAATGTTATAATGCCATGTAAACCTAATTAAGGTGAGATGAAATCTTAGACATTTAAGTATGTAAAAGGTCCAAAATATCCCTATTACATAATAAAAGTCGTGTAAATTAAATTGGAAATAAACATAAAATAAAACAGAAAAAGTCATCAAAATAGGGTTGTACTCGAATTGACCTGGCACCAGGTTGACTGGATGGGCCTGGTGCCGGGTTAGTGCTGCCAAAATTGGCCAATAGGCCAAGAGGACCCAGCACGAGGTGGCCTTACTAGGCCTGGCGCTAGGTAAGCTCTATTCTTCACCGCCGGCTCATTTTCTCTTGTCTTCAGCCTTTCTCTTGTGCTACTTTGATCCTTTACACAAATTGTTGTTTAAGCCTTGATCTTTTCGGTCCTTCTTTGATCCTTCATCACTTAACAACTTTTTTTATTCTTGATTTGTCTTTTTGAAGGTCTTTCAAGCTTCTATTTGGCACCCACTTCTTTACTATCTTTATATTCCTTGGCTTGGAGGCTTGTTTGGCTTGAATCCTCTATTGAAAGCCTCCGTAATTTAAATTCTTCTTTGGCGCCATAGAATGTGGGTTGAATCTTCATCCCCCTTCTTTAGCTTTAGCATATTGCTTGGATGGATTTTTATCATTTCCCCCTTCTTGAAGACGATTCGTCCTTAAATTAATACCTGTGTAAGATTTCAATCAAGAATCTTTTTGTGAAGATAAAAATATAAGTTTATGCTCTCCCACATAAAACTCATTTTTTTCCTCATCTTCACTTTTCGTTTTTGTAGCCACCCTCTCATTATTTTCACTCTTCAAGCACAACAAGGTCTTACTTTGTCTCCATCATCTTTCTTTTTTGTACTCTCTTTAAGCACTCATTCTTTCTTCTCTTGTTTTTGCTTCTTTTTTCTCAACTCTCTTCTTTTGTTATCTTCTTCCCTCATGATGTTTTGATCTTTAAGTACCTCACTAGGGGGCAATAGAAGTAGTGTGATCTTCTTTCCATCCTTCTCTAATATATTTTTATTCTCCCTCCCCTTGCGCGTCACATCTCTATCAAACATCCATGGCCTTCCTAATAAAATATGCCCCACTTGCATTGAGAATACATCGCATAGCACCACATCTTTATAGGCTCCCATAGCAAACTTAACCTCAATTTTTTTTGTTTACTTTTACTTTACCCTATAGGGATCATGCTCAGAATGACGCGAGGATATCCACAATCCCTAATAGGAATCTGTGACAGAAGTCATAAGGCCGTTGGAACCTTTCTCCTATTTAATCTTTTGAGAAAAATACATTTTTAGGAAAAACATTTCTTTAAAATTAATTGATTTTTATTAAATTTAGTGCAAATCCAAAAAAAATCAACTATTATTTTCTATGTCAAGGATAAAACCCTTTAAGAAAATAAATTATGAAATTTTAATTTCACTACTAAAGTTAAAATTATTTTCTAGGAACTAAATTTAAAATACTTAAATTCAAAATTTTTCTCCATGTCAAGGAAAAAAACCTTTGAAAGAATAAACCTTGAATTTATTTTTAAATTACATAGTTCCAATTTAAAACATTTTTCTTAATTGTTTTATCTAGAGAAAAAAATAATTTCTCAAAAAATTTTGTGCATTTGATCACAAAATTAAATATAATAGATATGCTCCAAAAATAAAATTTTTACATGCTATTAACCTTTAATTCTTATGTGACCAAATAATGAATTAACATCATAATAATAATAAAATTAAAATGATCTTGTTTAATCCTAAGGTGGTTCCACTTTTCTAACCAATTTCATGAAAAATTATTTATCACAATAAATAATCCATTGCAAGAAAATAATCACATGTGATATGGGCCTCCAAAAAGAAAATTACAAGGAAAAATTAAATGAAAAAACTTGGAAGCTCGAATTGCACGAATCGCGATTGAATTGCCTAAGAAAAACTGCTCCATGATTGCTCCAAAATCATCAACCATTTTCCTTTTCTTTTTCTTGGGGTTTTGATGTCATTCAGGTACTAATATTGTTACAAAAATTCCCATCAATGAATTTAAATACAATATTGACCGCCTTGGCCATGTGGGTGATCTAAACGGACCTGTGTAGAGAAGCTTTTCATTGGTGGTGATCTAAATGGACATGTGGGTACTAATCAGTGTGGGTTTGAGCGTGTTCATTGAGGTCAAGGTTTTGGAGTTAGAAATAAAATAGGAACTACTATTCTTAACTTTGTCTTGACCTATGATTTGACTATAGCAAATACTTGGCTTAAGAAGAGAGATTCTTACTTAGTGACTTTTAGAAGGGGGTTAAATGCCTGTTAGATACACTTCTTTATTATGAGGTGTAGGTTTTGTAGTGGTTATATGGATTGTAAAGTTATTCCATGTGAGAGTATAGTTACGCAACACAAGCTATTGGTCCTTGATTTTAAATTTAGGAAAAAGGGTAAGCAGCGGAATCATCAGGTTGACCCTAGGATCAAGTGGTGGAAGCTACAGGGGGATGAAAGAATAGCCTTTGTCGATAAGGTATTTCATGCAGATGACTGATTTTTTGATATGGATTCGGATCTAGATACTATGTGGAGAAAGATGGCTCAATGTATTAGGACAGTAGCTAAGGAAGTGTTTAGTAAATCTAAAAGAAGAGTACCCCTAAACAAGGACGTTTCGTGGTGGAACAACGAAGTGAAAAAAGCCGTAAGAAATAAAAAAGAGTGTTATAGAAACTTATAAAAGTGCAGGAGTGATGAAAATTTTGATAAATACAAGGTTGCGAGAAGAAAGCTAAACAAGCTGTTAGAAAAGTATCCACAATTTACAAGGATTCATTTGAAAAGCTAGATACTAATGACGGGGAGAAAAATATATATAGACTGGTGCGTTTCAAAAAGAAGAAGACGAGAGATAACAGTGTGGTGAAATGTGTGAATAACGACAACCACAGAGTTTTGATTAAAGATGAAGAAATTAAGGAAAGATGGAAGTCCTATTTTGATAAGTTATTTAATGGGAGTTGAGTTCAAGTTCCGAGTGTGGGTAGCCTTGCGATTTCGAATGAAGAGGTTAACCGTGTGTGTATTCGTCGTATTCAGAAGCATAAAGTCTGAGAGGCCCTTAAAAAGATGAGACCAAAACAAACAGTGGGACCGGATGGTATATCGATCGAGGCTTGGAAGTGTTTAGAAGAGATAGGTATTACGTGGTTGACAAGTTTGTTCAACAAGATATATGGAGTTAATAAGATGCTTACAAAGTAAAGGAAGAGAACTCTAATTCCTCTGTACAAGAATAAATGGGATGTTTAAGATTGTGCTAATTATCATAGAATTAAACTTATGAGTCATATTATGAAGTTTTGTGAGAGAGTGATTGAACAGAGGTTAAGGGGTATTGTATAGATTTCAGGTAATCAATTTAGTTTTATACCTGAGCATTCCACTACAGAGGCAATTCATTTATTACGGTAGATGATAGAATATTATAGGGAAAGAAAGAAAGATTTGCATATGGTATTTATTGACCTAAAGAAAGCCTATGATAAGGTGCCTAGAGAAATAGTTTAGTGGGACTGGACAAGAAAGGTGTATCGCTAAAGTATATTACTCTCATTAAAGGTATGTGTAAGGGAGCATGTACAAGTGTAAGGAGTTGTGTCGGAGTGACTGCAGAGTTTTCTATTACTATCGGGGTACATCAAAGATAATCACTTAACCCTTTCCTATTTGAAGCCATTATGGATGAGTTGACTTGTACTATACAGGAGGCTGTGGCATGAGGTATGTTGTTTACTGATGATATTATGTTGATTGATGAGACTAGAACT
The DNA here is from genome assembly GCA_026120185.1 of Voacanga thouarsii. Classification (NCBI taxonomy): domain Eukaryota; kingdom Viridiplantae; phylum Streptophyta; class Magnoliopsida; order Gentianales; family Apocynaceae; genus Voacanga; species Voacanga thouarsii. The sequence goes on from JANUWF010002331.1 coordinate 811,965, forward strand.
GGTATAAATGCTAAATTAAAGTTGTGGTGACAAACATTGGAATGCAAGGGCTTCAAAATTAGTAGGAGTAAAACGGAGTATATGAATGCAAGTTCAGTAGTAGTAGAAACATAGCTCAGAGTGTAACTTTAGATGGTAGAGATATACCAGTAGGTGATTGCTTTTGATAACTAGGATCTATTATTCAGAAAGATGGAGAGCTCGATAGCAACGTTGCACACCGAGTTACGGCGGGTTAGTTGAATTGGAGGAGTGCGACTGGTATTCTATGTGATCGTAATATACCATTGAGCCTAAAGGAAAAGTTCGATAGAACATCCGTAAGACCTACTTTGCTATGTGGCACGGGATGTTTGGCAGTTAAAAGGTATTATATTCACAAAATGAAAGTAACTGAAATGTGTATGTTACAATGGATGTGTGGATATACTAGAAAGGATAGAGTCGGAAATGAAATCATTAAGAAAAAAGTGGGAGTGGCATCTATTGAGAAGAAGATGAGAGAAAGCCGCTTGCATTAGCTTGGATATATACATAGAAGACAGAGTGATGCTTGATAACCAATTCGGAGTACTAGCAAGTGTACTACATCTTATTTATAGTAACAAGCTCAACCCACAGCGATTAGAAATTAAAATTCCTTCCAATGAAATCAATTCTAACTTGAATTAGAAGAAAACAAAGATTTCAATGATTGTTGTTTTTGAAAACTAAAATGGAATAATTAAGCTAGCACTTTCTTTGGATAAAGATTGTAATGAGATGATCTAAGGCACATGACTTCACTAGATTAACTATTATATTATCAAAGCGACCCGTTATTCTAGAGGGTGCCTTATCAGTTAATCAATATCCAGAGTTAACCAATATTCTTTTCAAGGTATATTAATTCTATTCCTTTAAATAACCCAACTATATTTCTATGTTGAATTTAATTAAAAGAAATGCATTCTAGAATATAACATTGAAATGATCACACAAACCATGCAAATATATTTTTATTTTACATGTAATTTGTGGTCTGATTACCTGTCCTAATTAACTAAGTTATCTTTCGAATTTTTCTACTCAATGATAAATTAATCTGAATGGTGATCAAGCACTCAAATTCTTTAAGTACAATAATCAGGCAAAGACTTGGTAACACCCTTCAAATAACATAATCACAAGATAATATAATAATAAATACTAGCTACATCATGGACTTAAAATAAGAAAGTAATGCATAATTAAAGAGAAATTCAAGAACAAATTAAAAGAGAAGATATGAGAAAACATCATAGTATCTTAATACAATTTCCAAGTTTGTCCACGAGTAGCCTCCAATATGCATCCAACACTGAAAAACCCTCTCAAAGTTACAACAAAAATATCCCAGGAAGATAATACCTAAATCTAATGTAAAAGAAATAGAACAAAAGTCGTCTCTAATTGCTGAAGCCCCCAAAATTCGCTTCCCTTCATCTTTTATCCTTGCTGGATTCCGTTGGAGAGTTCAATCCGGCCCATGATTGAACTCTCATAGTGTGATCTTTTGTAATTTGCTTCTTCAACCCTGCAACTTGTATGTTTTTTCATTCAAGTCCCTAGAAAAATCAAATAAGCACAAAAGAGAGTAAATTGTCCAAATAAACCTCATATTGTATTAAATTATAACATGATCTATCCAAATATCAACCAGCATACTCAATGCAATATCACTACATCAAACTCCCCCACACTTAGATGTATGCTTGTCCCCAAGCAAAACCAGGTTTGAATCAAAATGTCAACACACAAGGGATTCAAGATCATATCTCAAATACTTCTCCTGTTGATGCCAATAAAATAAATGCTTAAGTACTCCTCATAACAAATGCAGAACTTATGTTAGTGAAGTAGTACCCAGTAGTGCAAAACAAATACTCAACAATGTTCTCAAGTCATTTGAAGAGTAGAGTTTAAATAAAATATGCATTCCATAGGCTTACTTTTCATACTCTGTCTTCACTAATTGAGGCATATCATGATTCCACTTAGATCAGGTAGGAGTTTAACGCTTGTAATGTAAGGCTATAGAGTTAGCTAACAATTGAAAGATATAAGATAACGACATACAAAGAGAAGAGAGCTTGTAAGAAAAATGTGATAGCAAAATATAGTAAAGACTCCAATCCTTCGCTTGTCTTAGTACATACCAGCATCTAATGTCTAAATTGTCATACCATGATCAAAATGCATGCTGAGCAATCTTTGTATCCTCACCATTACACTTGTTGCACAACCCTCAACATTGTGAAAATTCATTACCATGACGGCCTTACAACTAGCCTAGACCAACAACTGTGCTCTTCTTCTTGTGTTTTCTTTTCTCTTTTGTTGTTTTTTTTCTTTTTGTTTTCAATGAAATGCTATTTGTTTTTTTTTTTCAACTTCTTTTTTTCCTCTTTTTTTTCAACACTTACACAAGATACACAAGATCCATGGTGGCAATACATTTCCAATTTTAATTCCACCCATAGCACTGAGTATGGCCCCCAAAATGATAATATTAAAGGTGAACAGAGGCTAGCAACCCACCCTAAAATAATAATGTAAACTAGTCATGATATTCCTCAACATCTTTCTACTTAAAGCTATAACGTTCTTTCACAAACCTCTACCCTTATCCCATGGAGTAATAAAAGAATTGGAGTATGAATTAAGCCTTCACAAGGAAATAATAGGTTAATATATTCACTAGTTCAAGAAAGAATTAAATAAAATTAGACACAAAAAGGGTGCTAGGGATAATTCACAAGGTAAGCTTGAAAGGCTCAAAATGTCCAAAGAAGGCAAGTGACCGTCGTTTCTAAGCAAATTCATGACTGCCTCCTTATTTTGCCTCAAGGGGTATTAGAATAAGTTCTAAAACCATAAATAGGAGAATTTTCAAGAAAACCTGACTTGAAAATAATGTAAAGCATTTGCATACACTACAAGGGTCCATGGTGTGAAAAAAGAGTCACGCCTCAGTTATAAGCAGTCAAGAACACATGCTTTATCAACACAAATAAGAGACATATACCAAGAAGAACTTGAATCCATTTAAAAATATTGTAGGAAAAGGCAAAAGGGTAAAGTAAAGTGGACTAATGCACGCACCATCCTCACAGAAGATAACTCCAAGATCACCAATTTCCATATTTGACAATAAAATCACCTCACCAAACAAGTGAAACATGAAAAATGTAATGCCTCCCCACACTTAAGGCTGGCAGTGTCCTCAATAATAGCAACCATAGTAAAAGGAAGAAAAAGAAATAAATACAAAGAAAACACTACTTCCTTATCATCAATGGCACATAACAAGAAGGCATCAAGCCTCTAGACCATCAGAACCATCGGACCCCTCGGTAGGATCAGAATCGTCAGCACTGTCCGAGTTAGTTGCATCATCATTGGAAGCATAAGCAGGGCCATCAAGGGGTTCACCAAGAAAAGTGTGCTGGTATAGGTGGGTGAGCATGCGTTCTTGGCGGTCCAAGCAGGTGACAATGTGTTGTTATCCTTGCTGGAGTTGCAAAAGTAAAGCCTACACATGTCTTAAAGGAACTGTCAGATCAATAGGTAATGGAGAAGAATTGGTAGACAGAGCCAGAAGAGCTTGAAGCACAAGAGGAGTAGGAGTAGGTGGTGGTGGGTGAGTAGAAGTAGAAGGGGCAGTGGAGAAAGAGGGCACAAAGGATGTGGGGCCCTAGAAGGAATGGGTTAACCCTTATATTGCCACACACCAGTCGTGGAGCGGGAATAGCCTAGACTAAAAATACTGGCCATACTCAGGATATTGGAAGAAGTGGTGTCCTCTTTTAACTCTCCAGCAACATCAACAGTAGAAACCTTAAAGACATGAGAGAGTAGTTGAGGAAAACATAAGGCTTTGTTAGCTCTCGTAGCATGTGCATAAGCTAGTATTTCCTGGACAATCACACTAACTAAAAGTGTAGGAGCCGCACCCATACCATTAAAAAGCTTATATAAGATACAAACATCACAATTCCTAATCTCATGAAGGCTACTGGTGCGAGGCATAACATTAAAGCTCACAAGATAAGCAAGAAGGCAATTAGTGAGACTGAGGTCATGCGCATAAACAGATGCTCATTTAGGATTGGATGGGTGAGGAGTGACTTGGTCACCTAAATGGTTTAGAATTTGAAGAAGACTGAAGCTCAAATCGGTATACACCCGGTCAGTACCAAGTGAATGTCCTCCCCATCATCAGCAAAGTGAAAAATAGTAGCTAGAGTGGAACGGGACATGATAATGGGAATGCTCTTTACACTAGAGTGAATCTCAGTGACCCGAATACCTCTATCCTCAATGTTAGCATAGAATTAACGTACCAAATCAGGGTAGTAATAAGGAGGAAGATGGAGAAGTGGTTCCCACCCTAGTCATCGCAAGGGAGCAAGCAAATAAAAAGAAGTATAAACCTCAGAATGGAAGGTTTTTTCAATGATCAACTTGCAGCATTTGCATTTCTCATACCATGCCCTACTGGCCTTATTCAAAAAATAGGGTAAAAGAGTGAAAGAAGACACATGAGTGACTGGTGGGGTAGAGGAAGATGGTTGACTAGTTATGTCATTTTTACACCTAGCACCTGCCCCACTATCCACGACAAGGATTGAGAAAATATAATAGACCCTTGAACAGAGTGATCAGTGTAAGAGCTAACGAAAACCCCTTCAATTCATCCAAAATTACCCCAAGGCCACCAGTCAAATAATACTCCCCAAAATAAAATAAAAAATAGACTGGGGCTGACACTATTAGGACTAGAGTTTGCGCGCACTAGTATGGAACCTAACCCACAATCACATTAATATTGCCCCACAGCCACATGTCTATTTCAAGAAACTACCAAAAAAATTGCACAAAATAAATGGACATTACACATGATATGCAAATAGCACCCAATGTAGTGGGTACACACCTCATGCTACTAAAGGCATAGAAAGTGGAAAACACAGGGCCTGCAACGAAAGCAAAGATAAAAAAAAAAACTAGAAAAACTAAAGAACAGAGGATTCCCGAACAGAGCCGACACTGGCTTCGGTAGCCCTAGCCGACGCCGGTCGTGCTCTACACGGATTCTGAGGTTTAAAATTTTTACCTCTTTTCCTCGTTCTAAGAGTTGGCTGGACCGGAATATGTGCTACCGGGATGGGTACGCTGGTGGAAGCCTCTAGTGAGATTCCTGCAAGTCTCCTACTCTGTCTTTGCATGTAGGTGAACGCTAAACTCTCGATCTTCCAGTATATGGCCTGTCTAAATCTGTTTGGTGAACAACTACAAACTAAGGAACCTTTTTCTGGAGAGAGAGAGAGAGAGAGACGTCTCGCCTTTTTTTTCTTTTTCAGAGAAGAAGCCGTCCTAGAGAATTAAACATACTCTCTTTTTTTTCATCCTCCTATTTAACCTAAATAAAAACCTAGGTTAAACTGGATTGGGCCATTGGACTCTTAATTTAACCTTTTAAGCTTAATTAATTATTCTAATTAGAACCAAATAATTGGCCTAACAAATAATTAATTTCCCAGCCCAAATAAACTAGTCCAACAAATAAGCCTATATTAGTTTAGTTCCAGGTTAATCTTTAATTATTCAAACTGGGCCAAAGCCTTGAATAATTAATTAACCTACCAAACTAATTTAATTAATTCTCTCTCAACATGGACCTTTATTTTATTCTAATCCAACAATTAAATTAGGCAACTTAAATAAAATAAATTTCATTTAATTTAAGATCAATTCCTTAGCCTGTATTAAATTAGGACTTACGGTCTATACTGGGGACCAAAAGACACACCGCCTTGGCTACTAAAATGATCAAAATACCCTTGCTATATAAATAGCTGTATTTTACATTTTAAATATTTCCTAATATCACCATAAGGAAATATTGACCCCAAGGACAATGCTGTATTAGCAAAGTCTCCGACCTACAGGTGTAATGACTAAAATATCCCTCTATACATCGCCGTACATTTAGAGAGGAAGAAGTGTACTAACACATCTCTAAATGACATCTACCATCCTTAGGCCTCTAATCCAATGATCCACCACTTCCTGGATTATTTTTGCTTTCCAATGGAGCTACTCTAAAGCAAATATCTAAGTCATGTTTCCCAGGACCCTGGATAGTTAAATCATTCGGACAACTACAAGGGGCGATATAGTATAGATACTATCATGTACAAGTCTATCTTAACTAACTAGTCACACATACCCAACAAGTAAGTATATTGACCCTACGATAGAACCTCAACTATAGTATATCAAAGTATATGCTTCCAGCTTCGTCAGACCACCAACTCATACTGAAGTCGTAGAGTACTAGTCCACGTTGTAGCGGTAGTAGTCTAGGTTTCTACCATATAGTATTTTAAGAAATCACTACTACAGGTCTTGTTCTACGTATTCGAAATACGATTATGTCATGAAATGAGTGGACTACTCACTGGCTAAAGGTAAGCTATTCCCCATTTGGAATTCACAACATAATAACCTAGACATGATAAGATTTCTATTCTCATCAATCGATTAAGAACGAATGTTTATGTATTAAGTGACCCATGATCCATACCTTACTATGAAAGACCTCCATTCACATGGACCACTTATTTAAACACAATGGGTCTTTTCCAAACGTAATTGTGCACAAATAAAAATGTAAATTCACAAATAATTTATGAAAATAAATTCTTTTATTAAAACATTCAATATTTACATCAGAAACTAAGTCTAAGAGGGCATATCTCCTAACAATCTCCCACTAGCACTCTAAGACTAAGTAAATCCATAGGTGCCCACCCCTATGGCGTTTAAGTGTTTCTTGAAGACTCTCTCAGCCAAAGGCTGGGTGAATGGATTAGCTAGATTGTTCTCGGAGTCAATCTGTTCCACCATGATTTCCCATCTCTAGATGAAATCCCAGATCAAGTGGTACTTCCTCTCGATGTTCTTCCCCTTCTTGTGGTTCCTGGGTTCTTTTGATTGTGATACTGCTCCCGTGTTGTCACAATACATCACAATTGACCTGTCTATGTATGGCACGACTCCAAGTTCTGAAAGGAACTTCCGGAGCTAGACTGCTTCCTTGGATGCCTTCGAAGCTGCCACATACTCAGCTTCTATAGTTGAGTCAGCAATGTAAGATTGCTTGATACTCCTCCATGAAATAGCTCCTCCAGACAAGGTGAAGATATATCCACTAGTGGATTTTCTCTCATCCTTATCCGCTTGGAAGTCTGAGTCTGTGTATTCTGTAGGAACCAAGTCATCAACTCTGTAAACTAGCATATAATTTCTCATTCCCTTAAGGTACTTGAGAATATGCTTTACAGCTTGCCAATGAACCTCCCCAGGGTTTGACTGATATCTGCTAACCAAGCCTATAGCAAAGCAGATATCTGGCCTAGTACACAGCATGGCATACATGAGACTTCCCACAGCCGAAGCGTAGGGAATCCTACTCATTCTGTCTTTTTCTTCTTCAGACCTAGGACAGTCCCTTAAAGAAAATGACAACCTATGTTTGCAAGAAATTAGAGCTCCCTTGCATGAGTCCATGCTACAGCCGGCGCCGGTTCCACTCTGTTTCGCTTTGTTTTGACAATTTTTTGTCGCCTCGAAGTTCTTGTCAACAGTGCATGGCCGGCGCCGGTTCCAGTGCCTTAGCTAGCGCCGCATTTCCCCTATTTTGCAATGTTTTTACTTCGTTTTATCCTAAAAATCTAAAATAATGAACAAACTACCTTTTCAATGGTAAAATCTTAAATATGAAAGAATATAACTAGTTATTGAACAAAATGTATCATAAAAGAGCCTCAAATAATTAGGAAAAATATGACTAATTTAGGCCCTATTATATTCCCCCATACTTAGCTCTTTGCTTGTCCTCAAGCAAAGTATTAAAGACAAGTAGGAAAACATAAGGTTTAATCAAATTACTCAATCAATTTTAAAACAATATCCTCAATGCTTTCTTCATTCAAGAACATAAAACACATGCTACTACATCTTTCACAATAAATGCAAGACTTGTATAAGTGATAAATGACTTAGTAGAACCATCTCAAGAGTTCACAATATCCTCAAACCATTGAAAAGAATTTAGCTAAAAAATAATATGCATTCCATCGACTTACGTTTCATACACTCTTTCCACTAATCCGAGACATATCATAATTCTACTTAGGTCAAGTAGGACTTTCAAGCTTGTAATGTAAGGCTAAAGGCTTGCAATGTAACTTATCAAATGAAGAATATAGGAGAATCAAATATAAAAAAAGCTGAGAGTTCACAAGAAAAGGATAAACAAAATGAATCAATAACTTTCAAACTCTTCTTGCTCTCCCATTCCAGAAATCAATCAAACCATAACCTTATTTAATAATTACAACTCAACTTAAGCAAATCCTGCATTTTCTCTTTTTCCTCTTCTTCTCCTCATCTTTTCACTTTCTTCATCAATTCTTTTCTATTTTTCAGAAGATCACTCGACTTTTCAGCAACGATGACAAAGATTTGATATGAACTCAACTTTTACAGCTCAATCACCATTCCTCTTGTGATATTTCTTCTCTTTTTTTTCTCTCAGTTTCCTTTTCTTTCATTCCTCTTTTATTTTTACTGCTGCTGTTCTTTTCTTTCTCACTTTTTTTTTCCTCTTTCCATTCTTTCTAACAGCTTTTTGTTTTTCTTTTCTTGTTTTCAATTCCTCTTTTCTTTTTCTTTTCTTTTTCTTGCTCACTACAACTACATGACTAAAAGTAACATGTCATGATCTTTTTCAAGTATTCTTTCTCAACATGCTCCTACATATATTTTTATCCATCAAGAGTATAAAGATTTGAAAAATTATTCAAACTCTCAGAAACAAGCAATGGACAAAGTATGATAACGGGTTTTAAAGAAAGGATCAACAATTTAGGCTCAAAATAGGCATTAGGGATAATATAACAATAGGTAGGCTTAAAAGGCTCAAACTATCCAAAGAAGGCCTATTACCGTCATCCCTAAGTTAAATCATGACTGTCTTTCTTATTTCACCTCGAGAAATATTCAAGTAAGTTCTAGAATGCTCCATGAATTTTAGTAGAAAAATAGGTTTAAGAACAATGTAAAGCATCTGATCAAGAACTACTTCATTCAAGTACATGTAAAAAGTCATGCATAAGCCATAAATGATCTAGAACATATGCTCTATAATCCATCATAAAGACATGCATTAAAAATATAACTTGAAATCTCAAAGAAAATCAAAAGAAATTTGAAAATTTTGCTCACAATGTTTGCTCCCAAGAAGGCTAAGGTATATGCATAGAAGAATTGTCAATCAAATCACTCTCCCACACTTAAACTGGACATTGTCCTCAATGGCCAAATAAATAGCACAAGGAATAAACCATACCATGGGACCAAAAATATAAAGGAGGAGAGATAAGAAAAATAAACTCCCATTCATTGTGTAATGTGTTGTACAAGAGCTCAATTCTTGAAGAATGAGGCATTGGCAAAGTACCTACAAAGAAAAATACAAAAGAGCACACCAAAGCATAAAAACTAGAAAAGAAAAATAAATCAAAAATAAAAGAGAAAAAAATAGAATAGTACAAAAAAAAGAAGAAATCAAAAACTACGAAAAAGAAAAAAAAAATATTAAAAGAGAAAGGAAAAACAAGAGTGATCAAGAAAATGTAGGCAATCATCGTATGTCCTCCTCATCATCATCAGCTGGTGTGGAGATTCCCGTACCACCTTGTTGCCCAGAAGAATGTTGTCTTCATTCGGCCATTTGCTGCTCCATAGTAGGTTGCCATCTTGCCATGTCATCCATAGTACCTTGCGAGCGTAGGAGCATCTCCATTTGCTGGTCTAATCATCCCAGCACGGTAGTCTCAAAGTCAGTCCAGAGGTTAGGACTGAGAACTGCTAGCTCGTGCACGTGCCGGTGGTGGTGGGTGCTCCTCCTCCATGGTGGGTAGCCTAACCAAATCGGGATGTCTGACCTCGAAGGGGTTTAGCCACTTCTTCAACTACTGGCTATACTTGTACCCGCAACTCATTAGAGTTTGTTCAATCACCATATCGTGCTCAGTGGTAGTCTCCATTAGTTCTTCCTCAAGACTAACACCAAAGTTTTTCAGAATTTTCATTATAACCAAAGGAAAAACGAAGGCTTTTGTAGAGAGATGGTGATGAACAACATTCCGAATAGATTGGATGATCAAGGGTGCAAGAGGGATAGGCAATGTGTTCATCATCCGATGTAAAATATAAGTGTCAATAAGTCGGGTCTCATTAAAACCACTAGCACGGGGCACAACATTAAACCTAAACATATAGACTAGAGCTCCAAAGTTGGCAATAAGATCGTTGTTTGAATAGAAACTATTGGCTTGAAAGGCATTATGCTTATACAACCCTAGTGTGGTTTTAGTCCCACTAGCATCCCAATTCGGGTTAGAATGAATTTTTTGATTATTCACGTCTATCCTTTGCTAAGAATCATCGCCAAATACCTGGAGGAGGTTAGCTAATTGATTTTGGGTGATGACAATGGGGATTCCTTTCACTCTCGTTTCAATATGGGAGAGGTATTTATTGCCCTTATCAACCATATTAGCATAAAATTCCTTGATGAGCACTAGACAATACTTCCCTTTCAGTTGTACTATCGACCCCCATCTTAGCCTTCTAAACATCATTCCCAATTTGAGTGCATGGTCTAGGGTGGATGCGAAAGTACGTTCGACAATGATTTTATTGGATGCTCTTCTATTGTACCATTCCTCACAAGATGCATCTATAAACTCAGTAGGTCTAAGGAACAAAGGATCGACAAATGAAGGGGTTGAGGAAGAGGAAGCCCTTACCTTTTTAGAAGAATGACCCCTTACTCTAGACATGGTATCAAGGAGTAGTGAAAATAGAAAGAGAGAACAATTGAGCTCAAAAACTTAACATGGGGCTAACTACCTGTTACAAACACACTCCCAAATCTCACTCAACCTCAACCAATCTCTCATAACCACACAACCTAAACTCCTTCAATATATATTACACTCCAACCAACAATCAATTCAATCACCTCCAATCAATTCAACACAACCAACAACAATACATGTAAAGTTTCCTGTAAAGCATAAATGTGTTGAATATCTTCAATGCATGCAAATAGACATGATCATGTTAATGAAGGCATCATCATGGCATTACGTGAAAAACATTGCACGTTCCATATATAGCATATATTCAATCATCACAAATAGCCACAATTCTAACCTTAACTATATGCATGAAGCCTCTAATGATCATATGCATGAATTAAGTATCAAAGAATCATTAACTCCTAATCTAATCCAACTCATGAAGCTTCAAGGAGTAATGCACAATTTAAGCTAGCATACTCAATTCCAATTTTTGGCCAAAATTGTCCCTAAGATTAGAAAAAAGCATCTACACTATTTTAATCGTGGGAATTGAATAAAAATCATACTTTTGTGCTCATGTATGCATGGGAAAGCAAAAGATGTAAGCTTTTTGCAGAAATCCAAGCTCCTTGCTCGTGGATTGAATATGATGTTGTTGTGAAAAATGGAAGATTTTCAAATTTTTGATTCGTAGGATCAACAAAAGAGAAGTAGATAGATGTTATAGAAGTGTTTAGGAGGTGAAAAATCAAATTTTGGGAAGTGGGGAATGTGAAGCCGGTGCGGGTTAGAGAGAATTTGAGAGGGAGATTGGATATTTTGAAGAAAAAGTTGCCAGAATGGCCTATAAGAGCGCCTCACCCGACATGAACCGGCACTGGTCCTAGCTATAGCCGGCGCCGGCTTTGTTCTGTCCGGTTCTCCTTTTTTTTCATAAAAATGAGAAACATGCAATAATGATGAACAATGCACTGTAATTCATGAAAAATAATCAACCAAAATGACAAAAGTAAAAATTGTCTCAATCATAAAACTGAAAGTAACGTAAACGAAAAATGTAGCTTCAATGCTTTCCACGGCTTTGATCCCGTGGATTTTCCTCAGTATTTCCTAGCTATGTCCCAACTTGACAATCTCCCAGTAGTTTAGCTAACTGACCAATTTAGTTTTCCAAGTTGCGCATAGAGGCCTCTAGGTTCCTTGTTGTCACATCGACCCCTTGGAACTTAGTCTCCATGATACTTACCAATTGGCCAATCAACTATTCCAATGGTGGCTTTGAAGGTGCTGTAGTATTGTTCATGGGGTTTTGACTCATTTGATTGCCTCCAAAATTGAAAGAACCCTACCTAGGTTAATTTCCATTACTCCAAGAGAAATTAAGGCGATTTCTCCAATCAGGATTATAGGTAGAGTTATAAGGCCGGACATTACCTGAAAAAAGCGCTTATTCCGAAGTTTCTTGAAGTGACCCCATATTTTGGCATTCGTGATTGGGGTGTCCCTCTCTATAGAAATCACAACTTACGTTTAAAACCTGGCCTCAAGGTATCACCATCTATTCCATCTTTTGGATTAAGGCGTCCACCTTAGCTTCCAATACTACCACAGCGTCCACTTTGTGTACTCCTTGCACACGAGCTCTAGACCTTTTACTTCTCCAAGAATAGCTATTACAAGCTAAATTTTCAATAAGCTCAAATACCTATTTCGAGATCTTATGATTGATGGAACCCCCTGCAAAAGAGTCCACCACTTGATGTGTCGCAAATATGAGGCCATTCAAAAAGATAAGAATCTGCATTCCTAAATCAAATCCGTGGTGTGGGCATTTTCTTAATATCTCCTTAGATCTCTCCCAACTTTCATATAAGGGCTCAGAGTCTAATTGTTGGAAGGCAAATATCTCGTTCCTAAGTTTGGCTGTCCTAGCGGGAGGAAAATATTTAGCCATAAATTTTTCAGCCAGGGCATTCCAAGTAGTGATGGAACTGGTAGGTAAAGACTTTAACCAAGATTTGGCTCTATCCCTCAAAGAAAAAGGAAAAAGTCTTAACTTTATGGCATCCTCCGAAACACCATATTAAAAGTATTACAAATCTCAAGGAAATTAGCTAAATAAGCATTAGAATTTTCTTTAGGTAGCCCATCGAATTGAACTATGTTTTGAACCATTTGGATAATGTTGGACTTTATTTTAAAGTTATTTGCGTCCACCCTAGGCCTAGTAATACTCGAGCCTGTGCCCGAGATTGCAGGTTTCACAAAGTCGTCCATAATCCTCCTATTTCTAGCATTGTTGTTTTGAGCACCATCCATTTCAACAATTAAGTTCCTTTGGATTGTTCGGCGGATCTTTGATAATGTCCTTTCGATTTCGGGATTAAATTCGACTATTTTACCTTCGGATTTTTGGGTCATGTACCAAAGATAACACCTAGGAAAATAAGAAACAAGTTAGATACAAAATTAATAATTAAAACAAAATTAAAAGAATACAAAGTTAGTTAGTAGAACATAGTCAAAGTTAGTAGGTTAGGTTACAAGGGTATACATACACAAAATATAAAAGATAGCACCTTTTTGCGAAAAGAACAATTGTAAATAATTTACATATTTATGGATTTACACATTTACATGGTTAAATCAACAAAATCCAAGCTTTCATGATATTGTTCCCCGGCAACGGCACCAAAAACTTAATGTTTTTGGCATAAGGAAAGAATTATTAAACCATTAAATACAAATTTATCCCCAGCAACGACACCAAAAACTTGGTGCGTATGATTTTGGGTATAAAAATCATATAAAAACTAAACACATTCCCAATCAAGTTTACATTAAAACGTTCACCCCAAATTACACATATAAGCAAGCGTACTCATCATTAACATAGCATAGGGTTCAAACGAGTGTCGATCCTCAAGGAACAAGTATGCATTAATCACTTCTCTTTCATTGTTTAATCGACTCAATAAAGTGAAAATGTAAAAAGGAAAATAAAATAAAATAAAATAAAATATATACATGTCAAGGATGAAGAATTATGTAACTAAAACCATTACTTAGACAACTATGATCTTAAAGTACCCAACCCTTATCATAACTAATTATTTTCTTGGCATCATGAAGGATTAAAGTAGACTCACTTCTTTCCCAATCCATGAAATCACTATCTTCTAGACAAATTAGCATCACATACTCTGTCTCAACTAATTCACCCAAAAGATTCATTAAACACAATCCTTGATTAAATTTCCATACTCTGGCAAACTTAAAACATGAAATTAACTAATGAATCCATACTCTGGCAAATATCAATTAACCTTTAATTATCTTGTTCTTAGTAATTAACCCCTTTCTCAAGCAAGTTAATAGAAAGAAACAACCAAATAGTCTTGTGATTAGCCCAAGTAATTAAATACAAAGAAAAACAACCAATTAATGAAAAGATCAAACAACTCTAAAAACCATGAATATCTAAAACAATGTCGAATTACAATAAAGCAATTAACATATCATTGTCAAGGAAAAGAAAACAAAGTAAAAGAAAGCACTCATAGACAAGCCTCCTTCTTCTTTCTTTGAAGACCTTCTTGTACAACCCTCTTTGAATTGAAGAATTCCTCCTTTGATTTGAGTAATTTTCTATGATGATCAATGAATTCACCCATTTTCCCTTACGTTTTCCATCTATTTATAGGTTTGGGAAGTGTCTAAACTCATTGGTGTAATGTTCTTGGCCGAGTAGAAGTTGAAAAGTACTAAAACTCCATAGATTACCAAAAACCATGTAGAAAAAATAAAGCTTCGCCTTTCCCTCAGGGCACAGCCGGCGCCGCCTTGGCTCTTGGAGTCAGCGTTGGTTGTGTTCTGGTTCTCTACTCGTTCACCAATTTTTTTCCGAATTCCACACAATGTAATCCGGCATGCAGCTGGCGCCGCCTTGGCTCTTGGAGCCGGCACCGGTTTCACTCTGTTTTGATAATTTTTCGTCACCTCAATAGTCGTGTCAACAGTGCATGGCTGGTGCCAGTTCCAATGCCCTAGCCGGAGCCGCCTTTCCTCTGTTTTACGATGTTTTTGCTTCATTTTACCCCAAAAATCTGAAATAATGAACAAACTACCTTTCCAAGGGTAAAATCTCAAATATTAAGGAATATGACTAGTTATTGAACAAAATGTATCACAAAAGAGCCTCAAATAACTAGGAAAAATATGACTAATTTAAGCCCTATCAACACGCATGGTTCATCCTTATTTTGAACAAAACCATAAGAATTTACAGTCTCATCAAAATAAATGTTCTATGCCCTTGATGCCTGCTAAATTCCATAAATAGACTTCTTAAGTTTGCAAACCATATGCTTTTAGCTTTTAGCAACAAAACCTTCTGGTTGGGACATATAGATGTCTTACTAAGATGGCCATTTAAAAATGCCGTTTTGACAACCATTTGTCTTATCTCATAGTTATAATGACATGTAATGCTAAGGAGGATATGGATGGACTTAAGCATGGCTACCGGAGAAAAGGTTTCCTCATAGTCGATGCCCTCTTTCTGAGTATACCCTTTCGTCATAAGCCTAGCTTTAAAGGTTTCCACCTTCCCATCTATTCTCCTCTCTCTCTTGTATACCCAGTTACACCCTATGAATTTTATCCCTTCAGGTGAAGCTACAAGATCCCAAACCTGATTGAGGTACATAGACTCAATCTTGGCTTTCATTATTTCATGCCATAGATTTGCATCAGTATCAGCAATAGCCTCCTCGTATCTAGTGGGGTCTTATTCTGATGGTTAGAGATTAGCTCGAAAACTTCTTCAGTCCATCTCTCTGGAACCCTAGACACTCTCCCACTACGACGAGGTTCCATATGTACAGGCTCTTGAGGCTGTACCTCTTCTTATTTCACAATCGGGTCTGAAGAAGTTGCTTCTGAAGATAACTTCTCATCCAGTTCTAACCAAGTTGAACCTTTCGTGGAAGTACTTTAATCATCTTCTAGGTATCTAGCATTGGTACTAACCAGTACCTTCTATTCCTTAGGATGATAAAAGTAACCACCATTTATCCCTTTTGGATACCTAACAAAATAGCATAATTCTGATCTTGGTTCCAACTTGTCTCTCTTGACCAGTACATAAGCTAGACAACCTCATATCCTGAGATAATTCAGACTTGGCTTACACCTAGTCCACATCTCATAGGGAGTCCTAGGTACTGACTTGGAAGGCACCAAATTCAGAATATATGTCGTTGTTTCCAGGGCATATCCCAAATAAGACACTGGAAGAGTAGCATGAAACATCATGCTTCAAACCATTTCCATCAATGTCTTGTTTCTTCTCTTAGCTACTCCATTCTGCTGGGGTGTCCTCGATGCAGAGAGCTAGGATACTATCCCATGATGTACCATGTAGTCCTTGAATTCACCAAGGAGGTACTCTCCACCACAATCCGATCATAAGGTCTCGATCAATTTACCTGTCCAATGCTCCACTTCAGCCTTAAACTCTTTGAACTTGTCAAAAGAGTCAGACTTGCATCTCATCAGGTATACGTAACCAAATCTTGTAAAATCATCCGTGAAAGTGATAAAGTACTCAAAATCTCCTCTAACTGGTGTAGACAAGGGACCACACACATCAGTGTGAACAAGACTCAATACCTCATTGGCTCTATCCGCCTTAGGGGCAAATGACCTTTTGGTCATCTTTCCCATCAGGCAAGATTCACACTAAGGCCAATTTTTCAATCTCAATGAGCCCAATGGCCCATCATAGATCAACCTCTGAATCCTAGTTAAATTGATATGACCCAACCTTAGATGCCAAAGATAAAAGTCATTGATATTGGTCTTTCTCTTCTTTGTTAAAGGTTCAAATTGAGCGTTATTTAATTGATTGTTAATAAGGTTTAAGAAAAATAGATTCTCATACATATGCCCAGTACATAAAATTTCTCCATCTCTACTATTAGAAATACCAGAATGAAAAGATACAAAATATCCTTGATTTATTAGTTTTGCAACCAAAATCAAATTCTATCGAAATCCAAGTACATATAAAATATCTTTCAAAACCACTATTCTATTACAATAAAAAATAAGATCCAGCTCTGCCACTGCAAGGGTCCAAACTTGTGCTCTATTTCCCATACGTAATCTATGTTCGCCCCAACAAGGAATTACAGATGTGATCAGTGGCTCCTGAATTTACAATCTAAATGGAAGTTGATCTAATCATTGATATAGACTCTAGATAGAAAATATTACCTGTGGGGTTTTTCTTGACTTGAAGATCCAGACACTTCTTTTTCCAATGTCCCCTCAGTCTACATTTGAAGCACATTCCCTTGGGTTTGTCTTTGGGTTGGGCCACTGCGTTCCCCTTCTTCTTCTTGAACTTCCTGGGCTTGGGCCCAGTTCTAGAAGATGAAGCCTTAGCAATCATAGCCTTAGATTGTGGCTTTATAACCTTCTCCGCCATCCGGAGCTCCTTCATCAATTCAGTTAAACACATTTCAACTTGTTCATGTTATAGTTCACCATGAACTGAGTAAGGGAATCTAGTAGAGATTCGAGAACCATGTCCACTTAGCTCTCGGGGTCAATGACAGCCTTTAAGATTTCTGCCTCCTTGAAAGTAGCAATCATCTTGAGCATATGCTCTCTGACTGATACTCCCTTAGTCATCTTCGTGTTAATGATAGTTTGAAGAGCCTCCTGCTTTGTTGGCCGGCTCTTATCCACGAACATCGTGACTAATGATTGAGTTATGTCATACGCAGTAGTCATGTGCTTATGTTTGGATTGGAGCACATTAGACATGGAGGCCAACATGTAACAACGAGCCATCTCATCGGCCTTCTTCCATGACTTCTCAACCTCACATTCCTCGATAGTAGAACCCTCCCCGATAACAGGGTAGGTTTCATAAAAGACATACTTATACTCTTCCGCTGTGAGTATTATGTCCTGGTTCCTCTTCCAGTCTACATAGTTTGGTCCCATTCACTTATTCTCTCAGAGAATAATGGCTAATGGACTAAAAGAACCTCCCACTATTTCTGAAAAATCAAAAAATAAAAGAAAAAGATTTAGTTTGTGAAAAGAAATCAAATATGTGCACTTTATCCTTATTATCAAAACTGATAATAATCAATTTGGCTCTTAGAAAAACTGACATAACTTCTTAGGAAGATTAACAGTTTCCTAAGCTAAGTATGTTAACCAACACAAATTAATTTCTCTTCTAGGTAATGATCTAGCAAATAACTCCATCGAGGGGATGGTTGTTTCCTCTAATTTCCTATAGACATTCCTCACGCTATGACCTCCAATGAGGGGTTGGCCGATCATAGTATTTGCCCTGAGTTATTAATTACATCCCTCCATTAGATCTAGATCCTTGTGGTATCCCCATCTTATACGGGTTCACTCTCTGGGTGACGCGAGGAGACCTACGATCTCTAATGATGATCGTGATGGAAGCCGTGGGGCCATTAGAACCCCTCTCCCACTTAGTCTTTTAAAACAAGGGTTTTCTGAAAAATATCCTTTTGAAAATTTCTATTTAGTTTTCCCTTAACTCAAAAATAAAATGTCTAAGTCCATAAAAACTTAATTTTATATATGCTAAGTTTTCCATTAAGTTTTCTCTATGTGAAGGTTTATATTCTTTGAGAGTTTTCCTATGGACTAATTTTATTTAAATTAAAACTTAATGATTTCAAAAAATTTTCAATTAAAACTTTCTAGAGACTTTGGTCTCAAGTTTTTTTGACAAAATAATTTTTCTTGTGCTAAAATTAAAACAAAATGGCTTTCTATTTTAACCTTACAAAAATATCTAAATTTAATATATTTTCTATGTCAAGGATTAAAACCTTTGAGAAAATATCTAAGGATTAATTTTTGTTCAAATTAAAATAACCATTTAATTTGTAGAAAAATATTTTCCTTGTAAAAAACATTCCCAAAGACTTTGATATTTGAGAAAACGTGCACATAGGTACAAAAAATAAATAGCGTGCTAGAAAATAGTAGACGTTTTCATGCTCTTCTATTTTTAAACCTAAGCGCCCAAATAATAGAATTAAACACATTAATTAATTAATTGTCTTGTTTAATCCTAAAATCCCTTACTAATATTTTTCATGCAAAAATATTCCATGAATATTAACTATTACAAAATATTAACTTCGCCTAGTACGGACCCCAAAACAAAAAGAAAATGCAAGAAAAATTATAAGGAAAAAAAATTAAAAAAAATTTCCTTGGTCCACTGCACCTGCCACACTGGATTATGCACCCATTTACACTGTGATCCAGTGCACCCGCTGCACAGAACCAGGACCCACGAGAAACCAGCGTGCGGGCCGGCCTTCCAGACCCAAGCTGGCACCAGTTCCAACTCCCCAAGCCGGGCCGTTGCAGTCTGACCGGCTCTTCCTGCAGTTTTTTTTTTTTTTTTTTTTTGCGAATTTCCCCTATTTTTCTGCACAACTTCTGGCTTCGGTGGCTCTCCGATTTCAAACCAAATACAATGAAATCAACCCAAAACCAACAATCGCCTATACCTATAAACATTGGGCTTACACGATTTGCTAAAAAAAATAGTAAATTACACATCTCCTATACCTCCACCCACGAGGTTTAACAGAGAATCTATCCATACCATAAATAGCGAAGGATCACAATTTTAATCACACATATATGTCCAGTTTTATACATTTAGATGCATGCTCCCTATAATTTCACAAAACCTTCATACTCTGATACCAATTAAATGCATAGAAAGTGGAAAACACAGGGCACGCAACGGAAGCGAAGATAAAAAAAAACTAGAAAAACTAAAGAACAGGGGATTCCCGAATAGAGCCGGCGCCGACGCCGGTCGTGCTCTGCACGGATTCTGAGGTTTAAAATTTTTACCTCTTTTCCTCGTTTTATGAGTTGGCTAGATTGGAATGTGTGCTACTGGGGTGGGTACGCTAGTGGAAGCCTCTGGTGTGATTCCTACAAGCCTCCTACTTCATCTTTGCATGTAGGTGAATACCAAACTTTCGATCTTCCAGTATATGGCCTGCTTAAATTCGTTTGCTGAACAACTACAGACTAAGAAACCTTTTTTTGGAGAGAAAGAGAGAGAGAGAGAGACGTCTCGGCTTTTTTTTCTTTTTCAGAGAATAAGCCGTCCCAGAGAATTAAACGTACTCTTTTTTTTTTCATCCTCATGTTTAACCTAAATAAAAACCCTAGGTTAAATTGGACTCTCAGTTTAACCTTTTAGGCTTAATTAATTATTCTAATTAGAACCAAATAATTGGCCCAAAAATAATTAATTTCCCAACCCAAATGAACTAGTCCAACAAATAAGCCTATATTAGTTTAGTCATAGGTTAATATTTAATTATTCAAACTGGGCCAAAGCCCTGAATAATTAATTAACCTACCAAACTAATTTAACTAATTCTCTCTCCACATGGACCTTTATTTTATTCTAGCTCAACAATTAAATCAGGCAACTTAAATAAAATAAATTCTAATTAATTTAAGATCAATTCCTTAGTCTATATTTAATTAGGACTCACGGTCTATACTGGGGACCAAAAGACACACCGTTTTGGCTACTAAAATGACCAAAATACCCTTACCATATAAATAGCTGTATTTTGCATTTTAAATATTTCCTAATATCACCATAAGGAAATATTGACCCCAATGACAATGCTGCGTTAGCAAAGTCTCCGACCTACAGGTGTAATGACTAAAATACCCCTCTATACATCGTCGTACATTTAGAGAGGAAGAAGTGTACTAACACCTCTCTAAATGACATCTACCATCCTTAAGCCTCTGGTCCAGTGATCCATGACTTCCTGGATTGTTTCTGCTTTCCAAGGGAGCTACTCTAAAGCAAATATCCAAGTCATGTTTCCCAAGACACTAGATATTTAGATCATTTAGACAACCACAAGGGGCGATATGGTATAGAAACTATCATGTACAAGTCTATCTTAACTAACTGGTCACACATACCCAACAAGTAAGTATATTGGCCCTACGATAGAACCTCAACTATAACATATCAAAGTATATGCTTCCAGCTTCATCAGACCACCAACTCATACTGGAGTCATAGAATACTAGTCCACGCTATAGCGGTAGTAGTCTAAGTTTCTACCATATAGTACTTTAAGAAACCACTACTACAGGTAATGTTCTATGTATTCAAAATATGCTTATGTCATGAAGTGAGTAGACTACTCATTGGCTAAAGGTAAGTCATTCCCCATTTGGAATTCACAACATAATAACCTAGACATGATAAGATTCTCATTCTCATCAATCGGTTAAGAACGAATGCTAATGTGTTAAGTAACCCGTGATCCATTCCTTACTATGAAAGATCTTCATTCACATAGATCACTTACTTAAACATAATGGGTCTTTTCCAAACGTAATTGTGCATAAATAAAAATGTAAATTCACAAACAATTTCTGAAAATAAATTCTTTTATTAAAACATTCAATTTTTACATTAGAAACCTAGTCTAAGAGTGCATATATCCCAACAGCTACACAAACTCAAGTGCAAACACAGGAAAAAACATGACCAAGTGAGGGGAAAAGAACAAATTTATCAATTTCAATATTCGGCAGTGGGACAGCGGTGGCGATGATAATGCTCTATGCACGGTTTCGGCAATGAAACAGCAAGAAAATAGACAGCCAATCGCGTGAGAAACTTGGGATGACTGAGGGATTCGGGGTAGTGTCTTGTGGAAAACATGAGCGCATTCTTATGCCTGCTTGAGTGTAGTCCGGTGCTGGAAACTCTCTGTATGTTGGAAATTTGTGTTTGCTTCGAAGGCTTGAATCCGGCGCCTGAATTCAGAAATATAACACTGGGCATCGGACTGAGTTCAATCCTGCGTCGGATTGAGCTCAATCTCGCGTTGGATTGAGATCGGGCTTGATTCTAGTGCCGAATTTATCTCGTGATGATTCTCGCACCGGAATTGCTGACTACCGGCACTAGAAATCTTCTGCTTGGCATTCGGAGAGGAGAACACTAGTGGCTGTAAATGTCAAATAATTCTGGCACTGGATGGAATAAAATCAGGCGCCGATAATTTTCTGGTGGTTTTCTGGGGTGTCTAATCTAAGGATCTCGTGCAGGATCTGATGGAACCCAACACTGAATTTTTCTGGTGACCACTGGGTTTGAAGTCATTCTAATGCTATGAACATCATCAATTAAAGGAAAAAGGGAATGAAAAAGGGAGAGGAATAAGAAATAAATAATAACACTAAAGAAAATGCGACGTACAACATGCATTAGGATGCAAACTAAGAAAGGATAACCCTTCTTATGGAGTAACATCATCCACTTTTTATTTAACAACGCCTTACCTGGACTTGATTACATAAATGTATGAAGCATCTAACTCAATTTATTCCTCTCCAAATTGTCACTAAAATAATTCTTAAGTCACTGCCCGTTCACTTTAAATGTTCCCGTAGACCCATCAGAAAGCTCAACCACACCATAGGGCGATACTTTAGTGATAGTGAATGGGTCGAACCATCTGGATTTGAGCTTACCTGGAAATAATTTAAGCCACGAATTATAGAGTAAAACTCGTTGCCCAACTTCAAACTCACAGCATAGAATATTCTGGTCATGAAGCCTCTTAGTTTGTTCTTTGTAAAGGCGAGTATTCTCATAGGTTTCCAGACGAAGTTCTACCAACTCATTCAATTCTAATGCTCGCTTTTCACCTACAGCTTTTAAATCACAATTTAAACGTTTTAAGGCCCAGAAAGCTCTATGTTCCAATTCAACTGGTAAGTGGCAAGGTTTTCCAAAAACTAGACGATATGGGGTCATACCTATGGGAGTCTTAAATGCAGTCCTATAAGCCCATAATGAATTGTCTAATTTTAAGGACTAATCAGTTCGTGAGATGTTAACAGTCTTTTCAAGAATCCTTTTTCTTTCCCTATTAGATACATCTACTTGACCACTTGTTTGAGGATGGTATGGAGTGGCTATCCGATGAGTGACTCTATACTTTTTCATTAATTTTTCCATTTGCTTATTATGAAGTGTATGCCCTCATCACTAATCAGTGCTCTGGGTGTACCAAAACGACTAAAAATATTTCTTTGAAGAAACTTCACCACCACTTTAGCATTATTGGTAGATGTACTAGTAGCTTCCACCCATTTGGAAACATAGTCAACAGCCACCAAGATGTATTTATTGGAAAAGGATTTAGAGAACGGGCCCATGAAGTCTATGCCCCAAACATCAAACAGTTCTACCACAAAAATATTTGTTAGAGGCATCTCATTTCGTTTAGATATGTACAAGAATGAACAAAGTTATAACAATCCTTCTACAAAGTGGACCAATAAAATCCAAATTGCAATATCTTAGCTACTATACTTGTAGGACCAAAATATCCTCCAACCTCTCCAGTGTGGCAATGATAAAGTATGTCATGCACTTCAACCTCAGGAATACATCTCCAAATCATATTATCAGCACATATTTTGTATAGAAAAGGATCATCCCAAAAGTAACGAACATCAGAAAGAAATTTTTTCTTTTGTCGAAAATTCAACTCATGGGGAAGAATGTTATTGGCTAGATAGTTTGCAAAGTCTGCATACCAGGGAGTACTAGATGTCATTAATGCAAAGAGATGATCATCAGGAAAGGATTCATTAATAGGAATCACCTCCTAGACTTGAGTCATCCTAGAAAGATGATCAACCACTAAATTTTCAAAACCCTTTTTTATCTTGAATTTTCAAATTAAACTCTTGTAGTAACAAAATCCATCTAATAAGCTGAGGTTTGGCATCATGTTTTGTAAATAGATACTTCAATGCAGCATGATCAGTGTAATAAATGTGACCCTATTAAATAAGATCTAAATTTATCATATGTAAAGACTACAACCAATAATTCATTTTCTGTGGTAGCATAATTTCATTGGGCAACATTCAAGACACGACTACCATAATAAAAAACTCAACATACCTTGTCTTATCTTTGGCCTAACAATGCTCCAACTACTATATCACTAGCGTCACACATGATCTCAAACAGCAAGCTCCAATCCGGGGTGGTCACAATAGGTGTGAAGATGAGCTTCTCCTTCAACCTTTGGAATGCCTGCAAACAATTCTCATCAAAGTTGAAGAAAACATCCTTGATTAATAAGTCACACAAAGGATTAGAGATTAGAAAAAATTCTTTTATGAAATGTCTGTAAAATCCTGCATGCCCCAAAAAACTCTGAACATCTTTGACTGTCACTAGGGGAGGTAGTCTTTCAATCACTTCAATCTTTGTACGATCTACCTCAATTCCTCTAGTGGAAATTTTGCGCCCAAGTACTATCCATTCTCGTACCATAAAGTGGCATTTCTCCCAATTAAGAACTAGGTTGGTCTCTTCACAACGCATCAAAATCAAGGTTAAATTATCTAGACAATGATTAAAGGAGTTGCCAAATACAGAGAAATCATCCACAAACATTTCAATGCATTTTTCAATGTAATTTGAAAATATTACTATCATGTATCTTTGAAACATGGCAGGAGCATTACATAATCCAAAGGGCAATCTTCTATATGCAAAAGTACCACATGGACATGTAAATGTAGTTTTTTCCTGATCCTCAGGGTCAACAAAAATTTGATTGTACCCTGAGTATCCATCTAAAAAACAGTAAAATTCTTGTCCTGCCAACCTCTCTAATGTCTGGTCAATAAATGGGAGAGGGAAATGGTCCTTCCTTGTGGAAGAGTTCAATTGTCTATAGTCAATATATACTCTTCATCCTGTAATAGTTCTTGTAGGGATTAATTCATTATTTTCATTTTAGACTACAGTAAACCCCCTTTCTTAGGAACTACCTGAACAAGACTTACCCATGTAGAATCAGAGATAGGATAGTTAATACTTGCTGCCAGAAGTTTCAAGATTTCAGCCTTAACAACCTCCTTCATATTAGGATTTAAACGCCTTTGGGGTTGAAATTTTCTTCCATGTTGATCCGGTGCATACATACTGCAGCACTGATACCCCGAATATTAGCTATAGTCCACCCTAAGGCTTTCTTGTGAGCCCATAACACTCACATCAACTTTTTCTCTTGCATACCTGTCAAAGATGCAACAACTATTACAAGTAAATCAGATGTTCCTTCTAGAAATGCATATTTCAAATGAGAGGGAAGAGGTTTTAGTTCAAGTTTAGGTAGCTGCTCGATGGATGGCATGGGCCTCTCCATACTCTTTCTCAATTCTTCATATTACCACCTTTTATATGAGGGATAAGGAGGGATTGCATCAAGATATAGGACATATTCTTTTATTTCCTCAATTGCATCTGATCCCTTGTTTCCTTCCTACAAGTAAGGCTCTAGAAAGTCATTCGATATGTTCTCTTTCACCATCTCAGAATCAATAGGAGAAATAGAATTAATAAAATAACAAGAATCACTTTCTGTAGGATATTTAATTGCTTTGTAGATGTCAAAAGTGACCTCTTCCTCATGAACTCTAAGGATCACCTTACCTTATTGCACATTTATCAAAGTTCGCCCAGTAGTTAGGAAAGGTCTTCCTAAAATGAGAGGCATCTCCCTAGCCTCTTTTATATCTAATACAACAAAATCAGTGGAAAATATAAATTTATCCACCTTTACCAAAACGTCTTCAATTATACCCCCAAGGATAAATTATTGTCCTATCCACTAGTTGTAAAGATATATTAGTGGGTTTTACCTTCCCAAGTCCTAATTTCTTGAAAATAGACAAAGGAATTAGGTTTATGCTTGCACCCAGATTACACAATGCCTTTCTGAATTGCAATTGCCCAATATCACACGGGATAGTAAAACTCCCTAGACCTTTCATCTTTTGAGGCAACTTCCTTTGTAGAATAGCAGAACATTCTTCAGTTAGCATCACCATTTTGTGATCTTCGATGTGAAACCCTACTTATAGCCAACCTTTGAGTAAGGGGGTTGCGATGCATATCATGTCATTCTGCATAAAAATATATTTTTTGAATGATTTTGTGTGCTATAGAATGCTGGCTTATAGGTTAAATGGTTTATTTATGCTTATTGGGTAGGAAGGGTAAAAAGGTAATTTTGCTTAAGGTCAAAATAGGAAGATGGCTTGAGGTTTAGATAAAAAGAATATTTGGGTGAAAAAAATAAGAATAAGAGTTGGTGTGGTTAAGTGGTTAGAGCTTTGGGAATTAATCTCTAAGGTCATAAGTTCAAATCACATCACTTAAGTTTTATTCATGATTTTCTTGGCTATATTTGAATTTTTGTTTTTCTTACATTCCTTAAAGATAGAAATGTTGTCTTAGGGGAGACATAAAGAGAACGTCTTGATCATATGATCATGTCATAAAAAGAATTCTAGAGGAATTCTTGTCCCTTCATTATCTCTAGCCTTGTCCTAACCTCTTCATAATTTAAATTATCCAAAATCCATTAAATCTCTTTTTTTAATTCCAAAGATTCTATGATAATTCTTTAGCCTTGAATTTCAAAAATCAGTCTTGAAGGATAGAGGAATGGCCAAAAATAGGAGGGAAATTAATATGGGTTTCCAAAAGAAATAAATCACCATGATTATACCTTCAATCCTACCTTCATGTTGTTCATATTTTTAGTGAAGGAAAATTTTGAAATTTTCCAGAATTTTTGCAGACCAGTTTTCAAAAAATTTAGCCAGTAATCCTACTCATTTGCTGCCAAAAAAATGGTCATTTCATGTGGCTTGAAGACTGAAAATTTTGTGCAAATTTCGGACTATTCAAACTGCACAAAAATCAGAAAAAAATCCTGCACAATTCGTTGCATTCTAAGCTGGAATTGAAGCTGTCTTTTTGTCATCAATTCAGTTGAAACACCCTCTATTTTTCTCCAGAAAGAAGGCTGGAAAATCACCCTTAAAAGACCTTCAAACCCCCTCAAAAACCAGCTGCAATCGGCTAAGGAAATGCAGAAAAACTCTGCACCAAAAGTTTTCATTATTTGAAACACTTGAGCATTGAAACCAGGAAAATTTCCAACTTTGTCTCTCTATACCTGGGCCTAAAAACACCCTTCAAACCTCTGCAAATTGGACCTTGTTCAGCCATGGACTGAACACCATTGACCTCAACACTTACCTTGAGTACTTAGACCCTAAAATCACACCTCAAAAACCTCCTAAGATCACTCTATCCAAAACTCTTTTGAACTTCAAAAAAATTCCAGAATTTTACTCCATTAAAAACACTCTTGTATCAAGTAAACAAACCAGAATTTTCTTTGCCATCATAGACTGAATTTCAGCCAGACATATAACCTGAAAAGCCTTCATTCATTTTAGCAAAATTTGTTCAGCCGGCACCATTGAAGAGCAAAGAAACCTTCCTTGATCAATCACCATTAGCTAAACTTCTACCTCGAACAACTCCTTAATTTCCTCCATTTGAATTTCAAAAAAATCTGATCACTCTCTCTCCTTCTAGCTAAAAACGAAAACTCCTAATTACTCCAGACCATTCGTCCAACAGCTTTCCAAAAATCGCAAGCCCTTTTCTCTCAAAACACCAATAACACACACTACACTTCTTCAAGCCTAAACTTACCCTAAACACCTCCAATCACTCTCAAATACTCCAGATCACTTCTACTTAATCCCTAGACTTCATTTCTGGCCTTTATAATACAAAATCACACAAACTAAAATTTTCAATCGGATCAAAATCAGTTTTTCCTTAAAGGTCTCAAGAACATCAATAAGGTAAATCAAGAACAACCTTCTTGTTCATCCTCTTCCATTCAATTTTCAATATACCATTCTAAATCTCTCTCTCTCTCTCTCTCTCTCTCTCTCTCTCTCTCTCGACAAAAATGGTTGATCAACCATGTAACACCCCACAACCTAGATACCTAGATAGGGCAGGATGTCCCATCTAAAGGACCAGGGGTCTTTATAATAAAGTACAAAATAAAATAAAACTGCTAAATAAAATTAATAGAATAATTCTATTACATTTGGAAGCAAAACTTATACAAGTCTGGAATTCAAAACTAACAAACGTCTCTAGAAACAAAACTAAAAAACGCAACTAAATAAATAAGCTGGAGCTTAACCCTAGCTTCACCCTGCTCAATATAAGTAATCCCCTGAAATCATGATATAAAAGGTGTGAGATTGACATCTCAGTAAGTCTCGTGTGTGCAAGTGTCAATTGCAACCATTGCGTGTATGTAGGTTTATCAAAATCACAAAATCGTGTTTGCAAGTTAATTTCATCAATAACAGTTATACAAATGAGCCTTGCTTAAGAAATCCAAAACAGTTCATAATAAATCACTGTTTCATCACATTTATAATTCATTAAGTAGGGATTAGCAAATGATTCAACAGTATAGTAACACAATCCATATCATGGTTACCACCATGATAGCTTCCCAATGTATTTTTTCAACAATGGGCAGTGGGGGATCCATCTACTGGATGAGATACTCCTCCATCTCTATACCTAATACTCCGGTTGTCCAATCGGGGTCAACAATATCCACATGGACCAATATGCTAGCATGGACAACCTGACTAAGTAGTACTATTACCTCTTTAAGTTGAGTTCATCTTCTAGAGGAAGCCTCCTGCCAGAAGACTTACTCTTTGTGAAACTCCAGTTGAAACCAACCTTAGAGTAAGGGGGTTGGGATGCATATCATGTTTTATTGCATGTATAAATATATTTTTATATGATTTTATGTGTTTTGGATATGTGATTGGTAGCCTAGATGGCTTAGTTGTGCTTGTGTAGTAAGAAGGGTAAAATTGTAATTTTTGCCTAAGGTGAAAATAGGGAGATAGCTTGAGGATTAAATAGAAAAATATTTGGGAGAGAAAATAAGAACAAGAGTTATTGTGGTTTAGTGGTTAGAGCTTTAGAATTAATCCTTGAGGTCTAGAGTTCAAATTCCATCATTGGAATTTTAGCATGACTAAATTTTATTTTTGTGTAGGAAGGCTATATTTCGATCCTTGCATGATTTAGCAAAGAGTAGGAGTGTTGTCCTAGGGGAGACATGATAGGAATGTCTTAATCTTACTCTTGTGCCCTACAAAAAAGTCTAAGGGTTTCATACCCTTCTTGATTCCCTAGCTTTTCTTAATTCTTAATTAAATAGGTTGATTAATTTGTTCAAGCCAATTTCATTCCAGAATTTCAGCAAAGTTCTTTGAGATTTAGGTTTCAAAAATGGCTATTAATAAGTCATCTTGTTGGCCGAAAATGGGGAGGAGTGGTGGAAGGTTCCCAAGAGAATTAATTTCCATGGTTGAACCTTCAAACTCCAACCTAAGTATATTCATCTTGTTCATGTAGGAATCTAGAATTTTTCCAGCTTCTTATTCAGTCCAAGTGTCGAAATTTTCAGCCATCATTCCCTCCTAAATACTGCTAGAAAATAGCCCTCTTAACCAGCTTGAAGTCTAAAATTATAAGGCCAAAACCAGACTGCACAAATGCTATGCAAACCAGAACATTTTCTGGACAACTTTCGTAGCTTTGGTGATCCTAAACCAAGCTATTTTTTCCAGTTTTTCACCCAGCATCTTAGACACATTTTTCCTCCATAAAGAAGGCTGGAAACTAGCCTTGAAAGACCTCTGAATACCCCTTCAAATCTTCTGCAAGCTGACTGGAAAATGGCAGCGAAATTTGCCTAGAAAAATTCCAGCAACTTGCGAAAAAGCTGAACAGAATTTTCCAGCTTTGTTCATTCTTTAGCCATGTCCGAAACCTCCACCATTTTCCTGCACAAACTTCCCTTAAACAGCCATGAACTGAGCTTCATCATCTTCCCCAACATTCTGCTCGAAAACTAGTCCATGGTTGCTCCTAAAATATCTCTATCAATTACTCCAATCAAGCTATTGATTGAAGACCAAAATTCCAGCAACCATATTTAGTAACTACCATAAATCATCCCTCAAACAACCAGAAATCCCTTCACCATTGTGCACCATATTTTTGGCCACCATTAAGCCCCTTCACATAGTTTTCATTCCAGCAAAAATCACAGACAAACAACCGGCCATTGGAGCTTCCAAAAGCTCTCCATTGACCAAGATCTTCTTACCATATTTTGTTTCGAAAATTGATTCCCTAAAATATCCTTTTTGGATTTCAAATAACCAGCTTTCCTTTTCCTTTCAAACCAAAAAATTCAGTTGCCAAAACTCCTCAAACAATTGGGCCACCCCAATCCCACAGAATTTCAGCCAGCTCTCCCTTAATCTTCTCCATTCTCTTCAACCTTCAAGAACACCTGCTAACCTTCTCTCGCCTAAGGCCACCAATACCACTTCAATATTCTTCAAAAAAACTCCAGATTGTACCTACCCACTCCTGTGAATCCATTCCTACCACTTTTAACATCAAACTCGGAGATAAAGCCCTCTTCTTTGGATAAACAAAAAACCAGTATTTTCGAGAAGGCCAAGAACACCTTCAAGGTAAGTATGATCAATTGCTTCCATCTTCACTCATCTTCAACTTCTAGTGAATATATGTATATATCAACATACTAATGAACTCTCTCTCTCTCTCTCTTTCTCTCTCTTGGCCGAATGGATTCTTCAACCACGGCCATATTTTCTTCTTCTCTCTTGTCAGATCAAGTCTCCTAAGAGTAAGGATCTGTTCAAAACTACTCCAAGGTAGTCATCAATCAAGTAAGCCTCTTCAACCTTCTCTTTAAATTCTAGATTCATGTTTCTAGGATGATATTGGAAGGAGATGGATTATGATTAGGGTTTGAGCATGTATTGCTGTGTTGAGTTGAGATTGAAGCATGAATAAATATATGTATGTGATGGAGATGGGAATTGATGCATGAGTTGATTGTCTTGGATGATTGAATGGCGTTTTAGGGTTTTATTGCATGCTCTTCATGTCGTGAATGGTTTATGTGATCAAGCATGTTAGAGATTATGTCACCTTTGGTGAATGGGATTATATTCATGTATTTTTGTTAAAGCCATGAATATGTTTATGTTAGTAAAGTTTGGATCATACCTTGGTAAATTTAGATCCATGTCTTTATTCATGATTTGGATGATTTGATGAATTGGTGTGGAGTTTAAGTTCATAATTATGGTTAGCAATAGAAATATGATCATGACATTGTTGTCCCTAAGCTAATTTTATTTTATCAATAAAATGATTATTGCTATATCTTCTGCTAGTGAATTTCGAAAACTCTAGGAAAATGTGAATTTGGTCTCTTATACAAAATAATGATATTTTAGTCAAATAAATGATAACTTTTATTAAAGAAATAAAATATATAGGCATTATGTAAAATAAGAAAATCAAATAAAGCCTTTTTCATAAATAATCATAATAGGTAAAATATTAATTTGGTAGGTCTTATATATTCATAAATACTATTAAAATTTATTTATTAGATTTTAATTAAAACTTATTAAAATTTACTTACAACTAATTCTAGCTACCAATTATTTTCTAACCATTAATTATTACTAGATTATTATTTTACATAATACCATTTAAGACCTAGGACCCTTAATCAAATAAACCCTAATTTATTTTTAGCAAGATTTAAACTTCCCACTTATTGTACCTATTTTCCCAAACTCTAGTTATTTTAATATCGAGCTAGATTTATTTTATAAACTTTTTTATTTATTTATCTAGCCTTAAAGTTTGGGACACTAGGGTCATGGTTGTAGTAAGTTGAGTTAGGTTTATGTGTGAAAGTGAATTTCAGCTTGAGTTTAATTATAACTTATATTTACCCTAGGCGGGATTAGGTCAGCTGTTGGAGACCTTTGTTTTATCTCGAGCTAAGGATCAGGTAAGCTCCTGCATAAAACTTGTTGTTGCAAAAAGTTATTATGGCAAGCTAAACCCGAAGTTTGTGAACACTGATTTGGTAAAGGCAATTAGGGACTGTTTCCTTTCTTGTTTCTATCAAACCAATTATTTGAAAATCAACAAGCAATTTTATTCAAACACTAAACTGTTTCTAAACTGATTTTGACAAAGACTTTGAAAATCGTTAATTGCCATTTACAAGTGGTACTATGTTTTATTCATTTTTCCAAGTGGGATATATATTACGTTGAGTACTCAATAAGGGTAGGCTAGTAGTACTAGTTTTGAAGAGTAAAAGTGAGTCTTCTGGTAGGAGGCCACCTCCAGAAGATAAACTCAATATAGAGAAACGTTAGTACTACTTAGTCATGCCGGTCCGAGCTAGTAGTTTTCAGTCATCTGGATTGTGTGTTGTCAGAGTGGATAACCGGTTTTGTTTGGGTGTAGAGAAAGAGGAGAATCTTACCCGGTAGGCCGATCACTTACCTTTTGTCAGTTTGCACAAAGTGTGGCATTCTGACCGTTGTATGGTTGTGGGGCCCAACGTGTGGTAACCCAAAACCACCTTTTGAATGGTTGATTTTATTAAATATGTATGGTTGGGAAAGCCAAAACATCACTCTTGATTTTGACTACTGTTTATTGCTTGCCAATATTTCTCTTA
Source organism: Voacanga thouarsii (assembly GCA_026120185.1). Classification (NCBI taxonomy): domain Eukaryota; kingdom Viridiplantae; phylum Streptophyta; class Magnoliopsida; order Gentianales; family Apocynaceae; genus Voacanga; species Voacanga thouarsii. The sequence goes on from JANUWF010002331.1 coordinate 844,552, forward strand.
TGAAGATTTTACACTTTGCATTCACGAACTGTTTTCACTGGACACTCAAAGCACACACGGACTTACTAAGATTTTATCTCATCACCCTTTTTACCATGATTTCAGGTCGATCCTGCTGTGGGGATGAGTAGCTAGTGTTGTCTTCCTTAGAAGAGATTTTGTTATCTGTTTTTATGTAATGCTTTGGGGAAGTTGAGAGTGAATAATTTTTTTTTTTTTTTTATGGATTTGTTTTGAATTCTTGAATTGTAATAAGTTTTAAGTTTAAAGTACTATTTTTATTCTATTATTTTGATTGTGTGACCTAGTTATAAAGACCTCTTATCCTTTGGACGGGGTGACATCCATGGCCCTGTCAGGCCTAGGTAGCGGGGTGTTACACTCTTACTCTTCGAAACTAGTACTGCTAGCCTACCTTCGCTGAGTACTTAACGCTCCCCGATTAGGGGCATAATCATTTTCTCTTTTTCGAAAGTCTTTGATTAGTTTGATTGCAAAACATGATTTTCGTAATAACATTTTCAAATCGTTTGACAATAGTGTAAGAAATCACTTTTGAGTTTGAATAAATCAAATTTAGTAAATTCATTTTGAAAATAAAACATCTACGTTTCCAATTCAAGTCACACAACAATCCAGTATAACTCATCATTTTTAGTCAAGGCTCAATCATTGTGTCAAAACATCATATTGAAATCAATTCCAAATAACATTGTAAAAATTGCTTGCAAACAAGTATCATTTAGCAAAACAGTTATGCAAGAACTTACTTAGATAAATCATAGCTAGATCCAACTCAATCGATTGCTCTTCTTTCCACTCATTCCTTATCTAGAGCAAATGATCCCACGATTAGGATTTAATTATTCCACCAGTTACTTCATATAACATGACTCCCCATGATCCCATTAATTACCTAATTAATCCATAGTGTCTAAGGACTTTAATTCATTAAATCACATGTATAACCATGCATTGCTCTAGATCGATTCACCATATGATAACTCATAGATTCAACTAGTATAAAATCATCATAAACAGCCCCTTAATTATTAAAAGATCTCATTTTTAATCAAATGCTGCTAATCTAGACTTTCATAGTAATATTCAATCATGATCAAAAACATACATGCTGAGCTCATTCCATTAAACCCTCCAACTCAACAATATAGTCTATTCATACTTTCATCTAGCCTCTATGCATAACAACACCACCATAAAAGCAACCTTATTTAAGCAAAAAGGGATCGAGACCAAGAATACCTTTGACGATACACACACTAACAGCAAAGATGATGCCTTTGGTGGTTGCTTGGGTTCATTTGAGGAAGAAAGGTTGATTGTAGTGCTCTTGGCCTTCTTATTCGAAAATCTCCAATAAAAGGAGACAAGGGTCAACCCCTTGCTAACCGAGATTGAGGAGAAAAGAGAAAGATTATTTGAATGAAAGCTGGAAGGGTTACTCACCTTAGGTTTAGATTTCAAGTTTGGAGATGCTTGGAGGTTGCTAAGGACGAAATCTTTAGAGAGAGTGGCGGCTGGAATTCTGGAGTAGTAGAGGGTCTTTTAGGGTTTGATTGTGGCTGGTTTGATGAAGGGAATCGGTTAGGCTGAGGTGTTTTAGGGTTTAGTAAGATTTGATCTTGCTTTGATCTCTTAATCACAAGAAAGAAAAGGTGACAGCTTTTGCCCCTATTGCTGTAGCCGATTTCCAGCAGGGTTTAAGGGGTTTAGTGCTGGTTTTTTGTGGCTATTTGCTGGCTATTATTGTGGCCACAATAAGGAAGGAAAAAGAGATGAAAGAAGCTGATTTTCTGACTTCCTTTTGGACGAGATTAGGAGGAGGAAAAATTATGGTTTTATGTAGCTGTTTTTGCTTAAGATAAAAGGAGGTTGAGAGTAATGAAAAGCTAGAATTTTCATGAGAGAGAGAGAGAGAGAGAGAGATTGTGTATGTGTGTGTGTGTGTGTGTGTGTGTGTGTGTGTGAACACTAGCGAAATTCTGGAGGCAATGGAGCTGAAATTCTGGTATTCTTTTGACTAAAATCAAGTCCAAATTGGTTAAGGTTTTCTTAGTTAACCCTAGCTAGGTTTTGGAGTATTTTAGGTACGTTATTCTACCCTATGTGTGGCGACTGTTATGAGGGAATTTTCCAGAAAACCCTAGAAAAGATTTAGGTCATTTATTTAGGGAATAGTTTAATTAATTTCCTATATTAATTTGAGTAATTTTAAATAGTTATTAAACAGTTATTTGGTAAGGAAAATTCTGGCTTCCTAATCCTTGTAGCTACTAAATTTTCCCCTTCTTTTTCCCCCTTAAAAATTTCGAAACCCTTGGCTTAATCCAACAGACAAACATCTCATTTAAATCCAGCTCTTTGCCTTCTATTTTCTAAAAACAAAGATTATGATAGGATATTAGGAACAAAAATTTAATTTACTAATTTTATAAAATAATTTCTAAGATAAAGCACACCCCTAATTTTTAGGGAATTGGTCCCCAAAACCATAAGGATTTCGGCCAAGGCTAGGGAGAATTAGGGTAGAAGGAAAATAAATGAAAGGAAAGGATTTGAGATAGCTAGAATTCGAACTCAAGCCCACCAAAGAACACACACCAAGCTCTATCCACTAAACCACATTGATTCCTGGAAAATATTCTCCTAATAAATTTCTTAATTCTTACTCACTTACTCCATTCCTTTTTCTAATAAATTCCCTTCAATAAAATAAAACTCAACTACCTCAAATACCACAACCACTTCTTGAACAAATTATTTCATGCAACAACAAATTGATATTTTCTTGAAAATAATTCAAATCATCAAATGTGGTATAACATAATATGACATGCATGACTTTTCCCCCACACACTAAAGGACGTCTAATATGGGGTATTACATCCTCTCCCCTTTAAGAGAATTTCGCCCCGAAATTTTGAGTGCTATACCTTTAGAGCAAATTCAGGTATTTCTTCTTCACCTAATCTTCAGTTTCCTATGTTACATCATGAGTACCATGATGGTCCCACAAAATCTTCACCATAGGTATTTGTTTACTCCTCAACACCTTGACACTCCAATCTAATACCTTAATTGGTTTCTCAATGTAGCTCAAATTAGGTTGTAGAATCAATGGCTCCTCGTTCAATACATGCTCCAGGTCAGGGTTGTATTTCTTCAATTGGGATACATGAAACACATCATGAATTCCTGCTAATCCTTCCGACAATTCCAATAGATATGCTACAGGTCAAATCCTTTCAATCACTGGAAAAGGTCCTAAATATCTAGGACTCAACTTGCCTCCCTTAGGATGCTTTAGAATCCCTCTACTAGGCGTTATCTTTAAAAATGTCTAATCTCCCCCTTGAAACTCCAACTCCCTTCTTCTATTGTCGGCATAGCTCTTCTATCGGCTTTGCGCGACTTTCAGCCTCTTCCTTATTACCTTCACTTTGTCGGCTATTTCCTTAATATTCACTTCCCCAGACTTACTGATTTGACCATCCTCTGCCCATCCCCAATATAAGGGTACTTGACATTTCCACCCATATAACTCTTCATAGGGTGCCATTCCAATCGATGCCTGATAACTATTGTTGTATGCTAACCAGCGTAGGGTATACAATCTATCCATTTATCTCCAAAATCTAACACACAAGCCCTAAGCATGTCCTCCAATATTTGGATGACTCTCTCAGACTATCCATCAGTTTGCAAATGAGCAGATGTGCTAAGCTTCAGAGTCATCCCCATTGACTCTTGAAACTTGGTCCAAAACCTGGAAATAAATCTGGGATCCCTATCGGATACAATACTGGACGGATGGATATCATGATTACCACCATGATAGCTTCCCAATATATTATTTCAATAATGGGCAATGGGGGATCCACTCACTGGGTGAGATACTCCTCTATCTCTACACCCAATACTCCGGTTGTCCAATCCGGGTCAACAATGTCCACATGGACCAATATGCTAGCATGGACGGCCTGACTAAGTAGTACTGCCATCTCTCTAAGTTGAGTTCATCTTCTAGAGGATGCCTCATACCAAAAGACTTACTCTTACTCTTCAAAATTAGTATTACTAGTCTACCCTCACTGAGTACTCAACGCTCCCCGATTAAGGGCAAAATCATTTTCCCTATTTTGAAAGTCTTTGATTATTTTGATTGCAAAACGTGATTTTCGTAACAGCATTTTTAAATCATTTGACAATAGTGTAAGAAATCGCTTTTGAGATTGAATAAATAAAATTTAGTAAATTAGTTTTGAAAATAAAACATCCACATTTCCAATCCAAGTCTCACAACAATCCAACATAACTCATCATTTTTAGTTAAGGCTCAATCCTTGTGTTAAAATATCATACTGATATCAATTCCAAATAACATTGTAAAAATTGTTTGCAAACAAGTATCATTTATCAAAACAGTTATGCAGGGACTTACTTGGATAAATCATAGCTAGATCCAACTCAATCGATTGCTCTTATTTCCACCCCTTCCTTATCTAGAGCAAATAATCCCACAATTAGGATTTAATCATTCCACCAATTACTTCATATAACATGACTCCCCATGATCCCATTAATTACCTAATTAATCCATAGTGTCTAAGGACTTTAATTCATTAAATCACATGTATAACCATGCATTGCTCTAGATTGATTCACCATATGATAACTCCTAGATTCAACTAGTATAAAATCATCATAAACAGCCCCTTAGTTATTAAAAGATCCCATTTTTAATCAACATGCTGCAGATCTAGACTTTTATAGCAATATTCAACCATGATCAAAGACATACATGCCTAGCTCATTCCATTGAACCCTGCAACTCATCAATATAGTCTATTCATACTTTCATCTAGCCTCCATACATAACAACACCACCATAAAAGCAACCTTATTTAAGCAAAAAGGGGATCGAGACCAAGAAAACCTTTGACGACACACACACTAACAGCAAAGGTGATGCCTTTAGTGGTTGTTTGGGTTCATTTGAGGAAGAAAGGTTGATTGTAGTGCTCTTGGCCTTCTTGTTTGAAAATCTCCAATAAAAGGAGACAAGGATCAGCCCCTTGCTGATCGAGATTGAGGAGAAAAGAGAAAGATTATTTGAATGAAAGCTGGAAGAGTTTGAAGGGTTACTCACCTTAGGTTTAGATTTCAAGTTTGGAGATGTTTGGAGGTTGCTATGGACGAAATCTTTGGAAAGAGTGGCGGCTAGAATTCTGGAGCAGTAGAGGGTGTTTTAGGGTTTGATTGTGGCTGGTTTGATGAAGGGAATAGGTTAGGCTGAGGTTTTTTAGGGTTTAATAGGGTTTGATCTTGCTTTAGTCTCTTGATCACAAGAAGGAAAAGGTGACAGCTTTTGCCCCTATTGCTGTAGCCGATTTCCAACAGGGTTTAAGGGGTTTAGTGCTGGTTTTTGGTGGTTGTTTGTTGGCTGTTATTGTGGCCACAATAAGGAAGGAAAAAGAGATGAAAGAAGCTAATTTTTTAGCTTCCTCTTGGACGAGATTAGGAGGAGGAAAGATTAGGGTTTTATGTAGCTATTTTTGCCTAAGATAAGAGGAAGTTGAGAGCAATGAAAAGCTGGAATTTTCGTGAGAGAGAGAGAGAGAGAGAGAGAGAGAGAGAGAGAGAGAGAGAGTGTGTGTGTGTGTGTGTGTGTGTGTGTGTGAACAGTGTCGAAATTCTGGAGGCAATAGAGCTGAAATTTTGGTATTCTTTTGGCTAAAATCAAGTCCTAATTGGTTAGGGTTTTCTTAGTTAACCCTAGCTAGATTTTGGAGTGTTTTAGGTAAGTTATTCTACCTTATGTGTGGCGGCTGTTATGAGGGAATTTTCCAGAAAACCCTAGAAATGATTTAGGTCATTTATTTAGGGAATAGTTTAATTAATTCCCTATATTAATTTGAGTAATTTTAAATAGTTATTAAACAATTATTTGGTGAGGAAAATTCTGGTTTCCTAATCCTTGTAGCTATTGAATTTTCCCCTTCTTTTTCCCCCTTAAAAATTTCGAAACCCTTGGCTTAATCCAAGGGACAAGCATCTCATTTAAATCCAGCTCTTTGCCTTCTATTTTCTAAAAAAAAAAAAAAGATTATGATAGGATATTTGGAATAAAAATTTAATTTACTAATTTTATAAAATAATTTTCAAGATAAAGCACACCCCCAATTTTTAGGGAATTGGTCTCCAAAACCTTAAGGATTTCGGCCAAGGCTAGGGAGAATTAGGGTAGAAGGAAAATAAAAGAAAGGAAAGGATTTGAGATAGTTAAGATTCGAACTCAAGCCCACCAAAGAGCACACACACCAAGCTCTATTCACTAAACCACATTAATTCCTGGCAAATATTCTCCCAATAAATTCCCTTAATTCTTACTCACTTACTCCCTCATTTTTTCTAATAAATTCCCTTCAATAAAATAAAACTCAACTACATCAAATACAACAACCACTTCAAGAACAAATTAATTCACGCAATAACAAACTAATATTTTCATGAAAATAAAACAAATCATCAAATGTGGTATAACACAATATGACATGCATGACTTTTCCCCACATACTAAAGACGGTCTAATATGGGGTATTACAAACTGTCAACCATGGTTGTTTTTCCTTTGGATCACTAAAGGCTCTCAATCGCGTGGACCTTTTTTAGTCTTCATCAAGTGATCGACTATCAAGTATTTTTTTTTCTCTTAATCCTTCTATTTATTTCTGAATTCATGTCTCTTAGATGTTAATAAGAAGATTGAATATGAATGGGGAAATTAAGTGTATGCATGTGGATGAAGGTGATGGAGTTAGGGCATAAGGATTGATATACATGATTAAGCCTTATGGATTCTTCTTTTGAATCAATATATGTTCATTATGTTTAATGAAATTTATGGATGTTTAAAGCATGTTAGATGTTATGTCACCTATAGTGAATAGGCTTTTATGTTCTTATTTCCATTGAAGCCAAGAATGATGAATATGCCTAGTAGGAAATTAGCCTTGTGATAGTATGTGTTAATTCAAGCATGTGTTCATAAATCTTGTCTAGCAATAGAAAAATCATGATGAAAGATTATTTTCTTGTTAATCATAGGTTATTTTTATTAAACAATTTTATTATTTTAATTAGAAATACCACTATATTTTTCCTAAGAGATTCGAAATTCCTAGGGAAATTTGGAAATAGAATATTAAATAAAATATTAATATGTTATTAGTCAAATAAATAATATCTTTTATTAAAAATAATATATATATATATATAACAATAAATAAAATCTTTTATATAAATAATAATAAAATAAATAGTAGAATTAATTAATAACCTTGTAGACCATAATTGAAACTTTTACCTATATTCATAAATATTATTTATATTAAAATTTATTTGTTTTTTATTAACTAAAGGTTAAATATAACTCATTTATTATTAATTTTATTATTTATTGTTGATTATTTATTATCTATTAATTATTAATTAAAAATTAAGTTAATTTATTATTTATTTATAATAATACTATTTAAATATTACCATTTACCAATATTATTTAGGACTTAGTATTATTCAATATTTAATACTAGTTTATTTATTAGCAATAACACTCAAAATTTATTAATTAAAACTATAACTTGTTAGTAATTTTTTTAGAACCCCTAGTTATTTTAACTTATCAAACTAGATTTATTTTATAAAATACTTTACCATCTAGCATTAAAGCTTAGGACATTATGGTCATGGTTAGTCATGGTTGTAACTAGTTGAACTTAGAAGTATTTATGTAAGGCAGATATAGTTCGAATGTAACCTAATGCCTTGTGTTTATCCCAGGCGGGGTTAAGTTGACCTTGGAGGATTTTTTAGTTCAAGAAAAGCAAAGGATCAGGTAAGCTCTTGCATAGAGTCATTTGAAGACCAAAATCATTGTGGCAAGCCAAATTCAATGTGTATGAACATTTGTTTTGTAAAGGTAATTAAGGACAGTTCTCCTTTTTATTTCAGTCAAGTAAACCATTTAAAAATTAAACAAGCAGTTTTACAAAAAAATGCTAAACTCTTTCTTAAACCAACTTTGGCAATAATTTTAGAAACCTTAATTGCTATTTCCAAGTAAAGCATTGTATGATCAATTTTCTCCCAAGAGAAACAAGAAACGTTGAGTACTCAATAAGGGTAGACTACTAGGACTAGTCTTTGAATGGTTAGGGTAAGTCTCTCAGTAGGTGGCCGCCTCTGAGAGGTGATTCCTTCCTGATTAGGATGCCAGTCCGATAAGTCATACCGGTCCGAGTTAGCAAGTTTCAGTTAAGTGGACTGTGTATTTTCAGAGTGGACAACTGGTAAATTTAGGGTGTAGAGATGGAGGAGTATCTCACCCGATAGGCCGTACACCTACCTTTTGTTAGTATGCTCAACGTGTGGCGTTCTAACCATTATATTGTCATGGGCCCAACATGTGGTGCTATGGCTACCTCTTTTGGTGGTTGTATTTATTGTACACATGTATGTTTTGGGAAAGCAAAACGCCACTTTTCATTTAAGACATTTATTTAATGCTTACCAGCACTTTCTCTTATGAAACTTTTACAACATACATACATGAACTGTTTTACCTGAAACACTTAAAGCACACACGGGCTTACTGAGATTTTTATCTCATCACCTTTTATACCATGTTTTCAGGTCGATCCTGCTGTGAAGGTCATTAGCTAGATTTTTGCTTATGATTTTGAAGACTCTCTATTATTTTGCTCATTTATTACTTTTGAGAGATTGTAGCAGACAATTATTATTACTATTATTATTATTATTATTATTATTATTATTATTATTATTATTATTATTATTATTATTATTATTATTATTATTATTATTATTATTATTATTGAATTTGTTTAGGTATTATTGGGTTGTAATAAGTTTAATGTGAAGTATTTCTTTTATTTTATTTTATGTGATTTAGTTAGAAATACCCCTTGTCCTATGGACGGGGAGACATCTCCGGCCTTAATGGGCCTAGGTAGTGGGGTGTTACATTCGAGCTTTCGCTTGTGAGTGAGAATGTCCTTCAAAAACTTGGCATAACTCTACATCTGCTTCAATGCTTCTGCAAAAGGAATGTTAATATGAAAATTTTTAAAAACTTCAAGAAATTTAGAGAATTGTTTGTCCATATTCTACTTCTTGAGTCTTTGTGGAAACAGAATTGGTGCAACATAAGGTTTAAGAGGTGCAATAGGTTCAGGGTCTCCCTCTGTAGAATCATCCTCCTTAGATATGTTCACTATTTCCCATTCCTTACCATCCATTGATTCTTTTTTTCTATGCTCCACCTCATGAAGTTGCTTACCACTACAAAGAGTTACAGCATGGAGTTGCTCTTTAGGATTTTTTTCAGTATCACTGGGCAACTTCCCTTAAGCTTTTTCCTTCATAGCACCTAGAAATTGCCCCATTTGAACTTCCAAATTGTGGATGGAGTCTTGATTGGTCTAAGCCACTTGATCTATCTTCGCCTCCAACTTGGATAAGTATTGCATTATGGCTTCTTCAAGCGGTGGCTTTCTTTCCGGAGTAGGTGGTGGTTACTATGGAAGATGAGATTGCACCTACTGGAATGGTGCTCTATTCTGTTGAAATCTCGGAGGTGCTCCTTACCTTTGCATATTCTGATCTCTCCAGGAAAAATTTGGGCGGTTCTTCCATCCCAAATTATGCGTGTTTGAGAATGGATCATTCTATTGGGATGGTCCTTGTCGCTGAGCTCCCATATAATTTGCTTTCTCCAGCATAGAAGGGTGGCTACCTATATTCATACAGAAATTAGTAGTGTGCCTGTGCATTCCACAAAATGCACATACCTCTCTAGTGCTACTCCTTTCTCTAGTCATCAATAGGCTAACTTGGTTAGTTAGCTCTACTAGCTTTCAAGTAATGTCAGGTTGAGTGTAGATTTCATGCACTACAGCTCTTCTACCTCTAACTACTTTTTGTTGAGAATTTCTTGCTAAATTCTCATAGATACCTTGTAGCTCTTGAGCATTTTTATCTCTTGGATATGCAGCTATAGTAGTATCCCCTAACGTCTAACACATAGAAGTTAGTCATTCATAGAAAAACTGAGTAATCAACAAGAGAGAGAAACCATGGTAAGGACACTGGGTCAATAATAATTTAAACCTATCCCATGCTTCATAAAATGCCTCTCCTTCTCTTTGTGTGAAGGAGCTAATCTTGCTTCTATAATCCATGGTCTTCTGAGATGGATAATATTTGAATATGAAGGTCTCATAAACCTAATCCCAAGTGCTCATGGATCCTTCAAGAAAACCTAGTAGCCATTGTTTAGCATCCCCTTTTAAACAATATAGGAAGCATCTGAGCCTCAATTCCTCTTCGGACAGGTTGTTCAAGGGGAATGTTTGTACCATACTGTAGAACTCTCATAGAAATCCCAAAGTATCCTTTGCGCCCAATCCATTAAACATTGGAAGTAGATGAAAATGGAAAATTTTTAATTCATAATTCCTTGCGGCATTTCCTAGCCTAATACATGATGGATTGGTAGTAATGGTGGGCATATGAAAACCCCTTAGTCGAGGATGGGCTTGGTTATTGACTCCCAAAGGAGCCAATGGTTGAAACTGATTATTTGGCCTATCATCATGTGCTTGATTTCCTCCATTATTTGCCATTGCTTCAACCCTCTGGTTAGCTCGGTTTTGCTTGCAAGTATGCTCAATTTCAGGATAAAAGGGTATCAAATCTGTAGTACGGTTTCTAGACATGCACCACTTAACAATTTATCCACAATATGCACACTTGAGAGAATGTAAGCAAAAATAGAAATCAAATCAAAGTCAAAATCAAAAGAAGAAAATTTCAATTTACTAATCCCCAACAATGGTGCCAAAAACTTGATAACCAATTCAGAGCACTAGCAAGTATATTAGATCCCATTTATAGTAACAAGGTCGTCCCACAAAGATTAGAAATTAAAATTCCTTCCACTGAAATCAATTCTAACTTGAATTTAAAAAAAAAAAAAACAAAGATTTCAATGATTGTTTTTTTTTTTTGTTAAAACTAAAGTGGAATAATTAAGCTAGCACTTTCTTTGGATAAAGAATTTAATGAGATGATCTAAGGCACAGGACTTCACTAGATTAACTATTATATTATCAAAGTGACTCGTTATTCTATAGTATACCTTATCAGTTAATCAATATCCAGAGTTAACCAATATCCTTTTTTTAAAGTATATTAATTCTATTCCTTCAAATAACCTAGTTATATTTCTATGTTGAATTTAATTAAAAGAAATGCATTCCAGAACATGACACTATAATGATCACACAAATCATGAAAATATATTTCTATTTCACTTGTAATTTGTGGTCTGATTACCTGTCCTAATTAACTAAGTCATCTTTTAAATTTTTTAAGTTAATGATAAATTAATCTGAATGGTGATCAGGCACTTAAATGCTTTAAGTACAATAATCAAGCAAAGACTTGGTAACACCCTTCAAATAACAAAATCACAAGATAATATAATAATCAATACTAGCTACATTATTGCCTTAGAATAAGAAACTAATGCATAATTGAAGAGAAATTCAAGAATAAATTAAAAGAGAAAGTATGAGAATATATCACAGTATCCTAATACAATTTCTAAGTTTATCCACGAATAGTCTCCAATATGCATCCGACATTGAAAACCCCTCTCAAAATTACAACCAAAATATCCCAGGAAGATAATGCCTAAATCTAATGTAAAAGAAATAGAACAAAAGTCGTCTCTAATTGCTGAACCCCCCAAAATTCACTCCCCTTTGGCTTATATCCTTGCTGGAATCCGTTGGAGAATTCAATCTGACCCCTGATTGATGAATCTGGCCTATGATTAAACTCTCTTAGTGTGATCTTTCGTAATTTGCTTCTTCAACCCTGCAACTTGTATGTTTTTTCATTGAAGTCCCTAGAAAAATCAAATAACCACAAAAGAGAGTAAATTGTCCAAATAAACCTCATATTGCATTAATTATAACATGATCTATCCAAAAATCACCCAACATATTCAATGCAATATCACTACATCAATGCTCCTATTAGGAGGATTGAGGGAGAGAGGTATGATAGGTTAGACAGAGGTAGAGGCATGCCTAAAACGACATGGATAGAGGTGATTAGGAGAGATATGTCTTTGTTAGATTTGGAAGAAAGTATTACGATTGATAGAAGGAAGTGTAGAGAGATAATTTATGTGGATGACTAAATATAGCCTGGTATGGGTTCATGTAACTGACCCCAAATTTCTTGAGACTAAAGCTTAGTGTGTTATGTTGTTGATCAATCGCCTATGCCTTTCAAAACTAGGCATACACGAATTCTATGAAAAAGGAATAACAATAAATATAAGTGCATATGTCTCCACACGCGAGACGTACACAACATCTATCCATATCTAAAACCACGAAGGATCTATACAATCACAAAGATTGAGTTTTTTAATTAGTAAATGAACCACCTTTTCTAGTTATTAACCCTAAGCATGCTCCTAGATTTAACCATATCTCTGATACCACTTGAAGGATCGCAGAAAAATAAAAACGTAAGGAAAATAACAATTTTTTTCCCGAGCCAAAGTTTAGGAATACTTATTTTTACACCACTTAGATTGAATAACTGGAGGATTTAGATTTGATGGAACGCTTTAATTTGTCACAACTATTAGTTCCACAGGAATATCGGCCAAACGTCAACTCCTTCACATCAAATACACGCACCAAAATTACTAAATTTTAATCTTTCAAAGTATTCTCGAATCTTCTATAGGCTATCTACTGTGAAAGTATAATAATATGTGAAAGAATAATTTTCTTGGTAGAATATTGAGAGAGCTATTATTTTTATTTTCAAAGAAAAAACTAAAGAAAAAAAAAAAACCGGCAGCTACTTTTGGGGGGGGGAAAAAAACATTTTTCTTTTTTTTTTTTTTCACGTGAATCCACGAAAGCCAATTAGCATATATTTAAAGTAAAACCACGGAAATTAGCAAACCAATTTCATAAAGTAAAACCACCGAAATTAGCAAACCAATTTGTTTTCTTGATTTTGTTTCCAAAACATGAAATTGGAAATTCACGTGAATACAAAGTCAACCAAGATCAAATACTTCTCAAATTGGAATCATCCAATTTCGTGTATGTTTAGAAAAATCGAAAACCACAATTGCCTAAATTGCAATTCGGTTTCGGGGCCTTTTTTTTTTTTTTTTAATTTCCAAAAACTACCTCCACTTTTTTTCTCTTTTATTTCCTTTTATTTTTTTAATTAGTCCAAGACTAATTAAATAAGTCTATTATTAATTAATTAATTCTCTTAGACCCAATATAAAATTATCCAAGACAATTAATTAATAAACTAATTAATTATATTAGCTCTTTTCTTAATTAATTAAACTATTTGGACCCAAAATATGATCATCTAAAATAATTAATTAATAAACTAATTAATTAAATTAGCCAAATTAATTATTCTAGCCGAAATAAATAATTAATTAGACTTCTAGAATAATTCATCTGTTAATAAATTTACCTAATAAGCCCATAAGCCCATATAGTAAATAAATTTACTAAGGTTATTTGAGTTACTTTGGGGACCAAAAGATATATTATTATTGGCTACTAAAATGACCAAAATACCCCTGCTAACAAATAGCAGTATTTTAATCATCTTAAATATTCCATTTATCACCAATGTAAGTATTGACCCCGAGGATAATATTACAAGTGCAGTGTCTTCGATATACAGGTGTAATGACGAAAATACCCCTCTACGTAACACCTGTCATTAAGATAGGAAATATAATACTAACACATTTTTTAATGACATCTACCATTTTTTTATAACTAGTCCGATAATCCATGACTTCTAGTATGTACCAACTTATCTCAATGAGCTACCCATAAAATATACATACATAGTCACGTTTTCCAAGGTCCTGGATTATTAAATTATCCCGGACAATCACAAATGGGTGATTTCTTCATATAATGAAGCATAAAAACTTTATTGTTTAAGTCTGTCTTAATTAACTAGAGTCATACACCCAATGTACAAGGTTATTGGCTTTGCGGTATGACCTCCCCCAACATACAATAAAGCGTACAAGTCTAGCTTCACCAGACCACCAACTTACACTTAAGTCTTAGGATACTCATCCATGTAGTAGTTGCGATAAACCAATCTTTATTTATTTTAGTACTTTTATAAAGATTATTATCGCCGGTCCACTTCTACGTATTCCAAATACGCTTACACTATTGGCTGAGTGAATTATTCACTGATTAAATGTAAACCATTTCCCATTTAGAAACCAGAGCGTAATGATCTAAATCTTGACGATGTGCCCAACTTTATCAATTAATCAAAAATAATTTTTTGCTTATGTGTTAATAGCTCATAATCTACACTTACTGTGAAAGTACGACTTAATCACGTAGATTATTTACTAACATACTTAGACTTTAATATGCAATATATATAAACAAAATAACCATTAATGAATAAATATTTTATTAATTTCCAAAATACAGAAATGCATAGTACATTTTTTGTCGTACTAAAGTCTCCTCCCAAGAGAACAATCTTACCTCCAAATGCCTTACTTTCATTGTATCCTTTTGACCCTCTTAATATGTCTTTAAATGTTCTCTCCACTGTTTCAAATACATACCTATGGAAATAGAGGTTTTTACATTTTATTATAATTCAATTGTACTAATTGGAATATGAAATGTATTTAACATTTACATTATGTTCAAAAAGTAAAAGAAGCTTTTAGGCTAATACGATGTAAAATTTACATTTTAGTTAAATCAAGTACCTTGAATTCATTGGGGCTTCATCCTAGATAATGAGAGCTACTCTCTGAATCAGTTCAGCAAGTTGAGTGTTTGGTTTGATGCAGCAGGTTGTTTTATCATTAGTAACTAAAGGAATTTTGAATCTGCTATGTGTTGTTCTTCCTCCTTGTAGAAGCAATGATGCAAAACCCGTGTTCATATAAATGTCTGTAGTTAATGTTCATAGTTGCAGTGTTAGCTAGGTATAATGTTAATTGCATTATTATCTGACTTGAAGAAGCTATGGCTAAAACAATCTTTCCCTCAGATCTGAGTTTGATGATAATAGTTTTGTATACAATTGTTTTCCTAGTTCCTCCATATCCATATAAGAAAAATAGCTTGCTATCATTGTGTTCAACAATGGTTATGATAGTTTTGTACACTCTCTGCTGATTGTAGTTTAGCTTTTGCACCATGTTGTCATGCTCTTTTTTCAGTGCATCTTTATCATACATTATCTCATCCCTAATGCAATTGCTTTGTAGATCTTTTAAGAGCTATTAATCTGGCAGTGGCATCCAGTCTATTTCCTCTAAAGATCCTTTATACCTTATGAGAATCCTTTCCAATTCTTTTAACGTGTAATTCTTCACTTGTTCTTTAGAGAAAATTAGCTGAGTGCATTTCATGATTTTTCTCTATCATAACTGAATATCATCACTCATCTTCGGTCAATTTGCTTGCTAGAAGTTTTTAATAAAAGTATTGTTACAAACAAATCTCGAAGTTGATTAGCAATAGTCCAGTAAGCAGCCTCTTCCATAATTTCATACCATTCACAGTCTTCTTGTAAAAGCCTTCTTGCATAGCATGCTGATTTAAAAGTGTCATAGACATGACCATTGTAGGAACAGATCTCCTCAATGTTAGTTGCACCTACAACATGGTTTAGTAACATCCTTAGGTAATATCTCTCTCTAGATGTTGGATGTGAAAATTTTATCCGTCCTACACTTCTAGGCCCTTTTCTCTTTTTTCAGACTTTTTCTATTTTTTTTCCATGTATATTTTTCAGGAATTTGTACATAAGTCAATTCCCTTACCTCTGTATTCCTTTTATTCAGCTCAAACCATTTTGTAAACATTGGTCTTTTTACATTCTTATTTTGAGCAATATAACTTAAGGACGAAGTATTTTTCAAAAAGATATTCTGCTCATTTTTAAAGTGAAATTCCAATCTTTCAACAGCTGGAAATTTAAAGTGGACATCAAATTCATATATCCTCTAACATGCTTCGCAAGCTGAGATATATCTATAGTCTAAAAATGTCTTGATTTCATCTCTATTTTCAATAGCATCTCCAGTCCGTAGATTATACTCAATGACTGCAGTAATTCTATCAGGGCCTTTGTTGATATATTTGAATAAGTACTTAATCGCCCATGATTTATTGTAGAACTCTACATTGATATAACTTTGATATTTAAGTAATAGAAATCTATTATATGGAACAACAAATCTATTATCCATATCAAAGCCACTTTTCTCAATGAATGTGCCAGATTCTCTTCTTCTAATACACAGAATCCACTTTCATCAATTGATGTCATATTCTAAAATTCCTTGGAAAAATGCTTTGAATAGTTTCTTACAAAATTTATTCTTAGTAATGGACCTATTGTTAGTGTATGCAATTTTCCATGCATTTGTCTTCTATGTAAAATAACGTGATTGTATATTACCTTCGATCATGCAAGGTGAATTTTCATATCCAACACCACGTGGACCATGCATTATGAATTGTGAGACAACATTATACCCTTCTGGATCAGTCACTTTATCAGGGATTCCGGTTGCAATAATTTTGTCAATGTGCTTTGAGCTTTGCAATTTTGAAGATTGATTAAGGTAGATTATGATATGTGAATGTGGTAGGCCTCTTTTTTGAAATTCAATTGTATACACAACTGCATTAAACAGAAAAGATCACAGTCATTTTGTATAGTTGATATCCAACAATGTCAAAGTATGAGCTTGTGCTCATAATCAGAGTAAGGATTGGTCTAGCAATATCATATAATAGATTTAATGGCAGTAGATAAGTTTTAAATACCTGTATCTACTTTTCCAAATATTTGATTCTAAATAATGTCCTCCATCATTTCATCGAGTTTCATTTTGAAAACTCGAACTCCAATGTCAGACCTATTATCTATTCTCTGTCGTGGTAATTCGGCTAATACCTCTTGGACTTCTGCCCAGTTTGGATTCGCAGTAAAGGTGACAAACAGATCAGGATTGCCAAAGCACCTACAAAGAGCCATTGCATCCTGGTAGTTTTGTGCATGTACTGAGGATTGCCAGTGATGGAAGATGGTAAGATAGTTCTTCTTCCTAGTTTGCTTGCATCATTATCACCTCTTTCAATTGCATCATATACATTTTCGTACAATTCAGTCCTTAGATCTCTTTAGTGCTGTGAAATCTATTGTAGACGTGGCTGTTGAATTGATGTGTAACAATCCACAATGTATTGTTGAAAGAGCCTTCCAGACTAGAATAAGAGTGTACTTTTCAGATTTTATGTATTTTAGAACATAAGAATAAAATTCCCTCATAGTCACATATGAACGCCTTGTGCATCTTAGACCTTCATTTCTTACATATGGAATTTCATGATGAAATCCATCTTCACCGTAAGGGAATAACAATGGATACTGCAGTGCCATATAAGAAGGATGTAAACGACTTATTCTTCGTAGGCTTCTAGATGTCGATTGTAAAATTATGTCCCTATCTTTTGTTGCTTGAGATATATTACCAACAATTAATGCTGCAATTTCTTTTGCTATAGGAGCATGATATTGTCTTACATTAAAGATTCTTTTATGGAATAATCTGATGGTGAAGTTTGAGATTTTTGAAGAATTGCGCTTGTCTCTGGCCATTCCAAAAACCTTTACCAATTCATTGTGTTCATCAAGCATAGAGATCAAAGTGTGTGTAATAATTTCATTGAGTTCTTCATTGTACTTTTCTTGATTCACTGCTTTCAGTCTATTTTGAACTTCTTTTGAAGTGTCATGAAAATATAGCTGAATAAAATAAGCATGGCTTCCTTTAGCAGGAACCAAAGATGCTATTTGGTGATAATTTTCACCATTAATTCTATATATGTATGGTGCAGATTGATGATTAAATCTGTCATCAACTTTAGCCCCCATTGAAGTCATTGAAAACATTAAATTATACGATCTAATATTTTCCAGAAATCCTGCTAACTGGTTCCCTAACTCAAGATTTAATAATGATCTAAGAGGCTCTGGAGGATTTCTTTTTTTCTTTTTTTTCTTTTTTTTTTTTTGGCATATTAGAGCTGTTCTTTTCCCAAACTTCTTTAATTTTTCACATTCCCAAAATTTGGCTAGCAATAATTGCATTCATATGCAGGTTTTCTATAGTAGGATTTTACTGCATTTTTTAGTTCTTCATTTAGTAATGGCATGTTATAGAATCAGGGAATCAAAAAAAATTAAATTTGGCATTATCCAATGAAATATATCTCATAATTACCTAATGGAAGCATCATCCGTTGTCTCTTTGCAATTGTAGTACCATTTGAAGTAGTTTTGTGTATAGTACGTCGTCTCTTCTTAGATGCCAAGATTTCACACCATAATATTCTCCTTAAACGTGCACCTTCTACCAATGAATTTTCATTGATATTGTTATTAAGTAATTTATGAATGAAGTAATTTAATTTTTCTGGGAATACATTGTCTGACAATTTCAAAGGACTTTAGTCTAGTGATTTTAAATAAGACATATGAATACTAAAATCTGATATCATTAAATATGACAGGACATATTATGTGCTATACAGTAGGAAAGGATAACATATAGGTACCTTGTGCTTGTAGAATTACTTCTTGAGTTGTAGATTCTATCATATTTGTACTTAGATTTTACTTCAAATAAAAGATAGTAGAATTTATAAAGAATTACATCTATTGCAAAATACAATGACCTTTCCCATGAGGAATGCTATTAGTCATTTTTGTATTAGATGTTGATAAGATATACCTCTCTGGATTCTGCTGTTGGTTGTGCCAATATGATCCTTTATGAATGAGAATGCGAAAGTTAATGTACTTTGGCTTTTAAAGTTCCAAGGTCATTTTTTTTAACATAGAGTCTACTTTATGTATTTAAAGCATAAAATAAGTAATTTATGTTTCTTCAAAAGATATGTGAAGATACAAAATGGCCTTGAGTATCTCTATTTATCATCATTGTAATAGACATTTGACATAGGTATGGAGTATTACTTATATTTGAATCACTTTATCTTCTGTATGCATGTATCTATTGCTAAGCTAAAGGGAAGATACAAAGCACCTCTGCTAAGAATATAGAGAGGTATCTGATGCTTCACAACTATCTCAAAGCATTTATGTATAGGTCTCTTTGATTTTAGAGATCTCTGGAATAGCAATGGCATTTTGTTGAAATCTATGAGCTAATGGCAGCCGAAACAGCAATTAAAAAGGTAACACAGATGGCACTATGTAGCAAAATGACAACCAATGAAATAGATGAAACATACCTAGAAGTGAAAGAGATGCAATTGCTGACATATTTAGTTTTGTTCTTTTGCCAAAGGTATTTTCCAAACATTGTTATTAATATTAACATTGTAAAAGGTCTTCTTGTCAAAGGTCTTTGGTATATATTATCTTCCAACATCTAACTATGTTTTTAAGTTTGATTGTATAAACTTCCAAATAAATTCCCTTTTTGTATTTTTGAATTTGCTATCTATATAAAAGCATAGAGGTAAATGTCCTTTAGGTCTCTTTTTTTTTTTTTTTCTTGCTTTGGAAAATTTGCTGTCTACATTCCATAGAGGTGTATAATATTATTAAAAGGCTGAAAGCCAAACATTTTGACGTTCTTAAGATAATACACTAGTTTTTACTAAACAATAGCAATTCCAGCTCAAAGTACCTTACTTAATATAGATGATTTCCAGAATTGTATATATACATTGAAAAGTGTTGGCAGCATCATGCCATTTTATATAACATCAAGTAATACTACTACTATTAATTCTATTATTAGTGCTACTATTTATCCTGCTGGTAGTACTGCTATTGGTGTAATCATTATTACATTGCCCTTTTCTTCTTTGAACTTAATGCTTCCATCTTCTTCAATACCTCAACATCTCCACCATTAGTATGATTTTTGCTAATTATTAAACTTTATTAATACTGATTTGTTTCATATGTGATCTACAAAATTTCTTGGCAAACTCTACAAATGACAATCTTACCTTCGTGTTGTACCTCTTTTTCCTCCTATATGCTTTGGTGAAAGAACTTGTGTCCCATGATCTTTGCTGTTTTTAGACAGTGGACTTTAGGCCTCCATAGTCTGCTAGGAACAATATTTTGTTTTGTGAACTTATTCATATAAGAATGCAAGTAAAATTCATTTAGGTTCACATGCTCTCACATATTAATGTAGTACCTCAATACTATCCTGCATTTTCTCCCTGATGTCAGATGGGTCACAGACACGACTAATTGTATAGCTCTCCCTTAACATACCTCTGGTAGCCTCATTATCCTTCACCTGGCAAATATATTCTCTTCCTATTAGATTTTTCAAGGATTTTGGAATAGTGTCATCTATATTGTCCTCCACAATTGAATAGCCAGTTAAATTCCTTTGTATTTAACACGTTTTTTCTCCAAAGAAAACTGTACAATGCTCTCACCTCAGCTATTTTTTGGTCTAATTCTGTAGCCTATATTCCTGTTAGCCTTTGTATGTCACAATCAAAGAAAGTAAATCAGCCTTCTCTAGTTTCATCTTTCACAATTATCTCAAGTCGATATCTGTTTGTATTTTAAGCAAGACGTAGCCGCAGTATTTCAGTGAATGCCAATACAATTTGCACACAACAAACATAGGTGGAAATAGTTACCTAATCTGTGGATAATCCTCTACTCTAACGTAGGATTCACAACATAATTTCTTGCCATATACCTTAAGCTTTTTGCTACATTTTGTACATGTAGTATATCTCTATCCATTGAACATGTCAAGATCATCAATCTTGATCTTGCAAAAATAAACCTGATTATGCGGATCAAGGAACCATGTGTCATGTTCAGCATAATTTCCATGAAATAGCCAATATTGCTAGCTGACATTTGCTATTACCATTTCTTCTCCTCTAGCTATGATATCATTTAACTCCTGAAGTGTTTATCTGTTAGCTTCGTACGTTTCCCTTGTTAAGGTAACACTTGCGATTGTGATTTGAGTAGCTGATTCTGCAAGGTTGTTTTCCTTGGTTCTGCAAAATACATTTAGTTATGTTACAGGTCTGGAAGGCCCAAGTATAGAAAGGTTTTCAATTTTACTTATAGAGTTCGGAATCTAGTAACCTCCTCTATGTCCAAATTCAAGTAGATTTTTGTTGCACTGCTGCTTGAAAGAGATGCTTTCCCGTCAACATCCTTTATTATCATAGAAGTGAAAACACCTATTTGCAATTGTCCTGCCTCAGTCATTTTATCTCTGTCAATAATTTTTCTCAGAGGTCCCTATAATGTCAAGCGCAATTCCCTTCCACTATAAAGTAGCACAAGGTCAAGTTGTGTGTGGTCATATAAGCAAGAAACTATATCTATCTTTTCAAATTTATTTACCTTTCATTCTTAATGGTTAGTGTATGCAAATTTACAAAGTTTTCTAGCTTGATCCTCTCCTCAACTTGCGAAATCCCAGTAATCATACCCAGCACATTTGCATTTTTTTCATTTTTTTTCCAAAATATGTGTAGTCAGAATCATAAGAATTCGACCATTGCCACTCAATTGGTATGAGTAATCTTATTTATGTATCACCTATAAGATGCATATGAATTTTCATTGAAGCAATATATATTACCTACTAACTGGCTTATATCCCCAGCATGGGCCAGGATCTGGTCGAAGCTCTCGAGATGAAACTTATGCCTTTCAATATGTGGTAAGTCTTCATGCAATTCCTCAACATAACTACTATCGTCTATGAAGATCTTTGATTCATCTCCTAATAACTTATAATTAGCCCTTGGAGGCTGGACTGTGAAATTCCGTATTATGTAGAACTTCTCTTCTTCAAAGTATTCATGAAACTATGATATGAATTTACTTCTGATGACACAGTGCTTCATGTTTTCCTACAGGGTAATATAAATAATTTCAAATCTTCAAAAAGAAAAGATTTCTTAAACACTGGTTTTCCAAAAAAAAAAATAAAAAGTTCTAGAAGATCACCTTTTCATCCATAATTAACATGTCGAGGCTCATCTATTCATGAGGTCTCCGTGAATTATAGGTATCCCATATTCTCAACTCCCTAAACAAAATTCGTTTTTCTTGTTTACCCTTTCCTAATTGATTGAGAAAAGCATAGTCCAAAGTACTTCTCGCCATAACAATTAACCTGCCAATTCCAGTCTCTCTCTCTCTCTCTCTCTCTCTCTCTCTCTCTCTCTCTCTCAACTACTGTAAATAATCAATCAATGTCTTCATATTTCTATACATATACATCAAATCGGAATTAATTGTAGGTGTAAATATCTGCCTCTCCTGCTCTCCATCTTTTCCCATTCCGTGGCATTATTTCAAAGCTTCTGGTAAGCCTTTTGCTAATAACAAATGGCTTATGGACTCTGGTACGAGTCTTTAAAGGCCCTTTAGTATCTCTATTTATAATCATTGTTAGAGGCATTTGACATTGGCCTGGAGTATTACTCATATCTGAATCACTTTATCTTCTGTATGCATGTATCTATGGCTAAGCTAAAAGGAAGATGCAAAGCACCTTTGCTAAGAATATAGGAAGGTATCTGATGCTTAACAACTATCCAAAAGCATTTATGTAGAGGTCTCTTTGATTTCAGTGATCGCTGGAATAGCAAGGGCATTTTGTTGAAATCTATGAACTAATGGCAGTCGAAACAGCAATAAAAAATCAACACACATGGCACTACGTGACAAGTTGACAACCAATGAAACTGGTGAAAATTGATAAATGTCGCATCTACAAACTTCTGACCTAACTTTAATATATTTTAGTATAGATTTTCCCACTGAGATGTGAGAATAGACGTCTCTTTAAAATGTTTCCATGTGGATCAGAATATATTTAGACAAATTCTTTCTAGCGACTCATTATCCAGAAAATTGACCAAAATTCTCTCCTAAAATTGCAATCATATACAAAGACTTAACTATAGGCAAGAACAAAAGAATTTGCTGCCAAAATAATTTATTCCACCAGCAACTGCATTTATGCCAATTTTGGACCTCAAAGATCTCCGAATTGACAACTCCAAGGTCTTTCTGTGCTGTCGTATGGCATGGCCCGAGAGCATTATACGTTGTGAAAATGTCTTGATTATCGTTACTTTACTCTCCGTTCAAAGCCATTCTTTTTTCATCTGTGCTGGTATTTCGTCCAATTTGGAGAGGATACAATCTGCATTATTGTTGGTCGATGTTTCCATTTCAAGTAATCGGAAGGTTGAAAGCTTATAACACCGTTAGGGTAATTGAATGGCTCCTTTAATATTTTCGTTAAACATTTTATTTGGTGACCACGTTGATCAATATGTTGCGACAGGTTTTCTCCAGTGAGATTCAACTGTCACCGTGAATGGCTACCTTTTTTTTGGGGGGTGGGGAAAGTGATTCAAACTTAAAACTTAAAGTTGAAATCTTTACCATAATACAAGAGTACTAGTTTGGATGCCCGTGCTCCCGCACGGTTTAAAATTTTAGATATTTTGTTTATTTTTATTTATTAATTTATTTTGTAAATTTTGGTATAGAAAAATTAGTTTAATTTTTAAAAGAATTTTTATTATTTAAATATAATTTTTAATTTTTAATTTAAAAATAATTGTTGATTTAATTTGAAGTTTTATATTATTTGAATTGAATAAATTTTGTATATGAAATATTTGTTATGATTTTTTCAAAAAAATTGAGGATTTTTTTTATGAAATTTATATTTTATTATAATTTTTTTTTTCTATGAGATTTGTTTTAAAAAAAATGATTTGGATTAAAAATTACAAAAATTTTTATGAGAATTTTTATTATTTAAATATAGTTTGTAATTTTTAATTTAAAAATAATTGTTAATTTAATTTGAAGTTTTATATTATTTGAATTGAATAAATTAGTCATCCGAGACATTACGTCCTTAATTTGGCGAGCCACAGGCTGCTTTGGATCCTTGTATAGGATGTATTCTGATTCCACAACACAGCATAGGAGAAGAAGTCCCAAAAAAGGGACTAAACGTCATGAAACCATCACTATACTAAGGTGAAGAAACTCAACCCTAGAGAACGGGATAAACCTAAGATTACAAAAACTGAATGCTAACAACGATAGGCAACACATTTAGTTTTTATTCCAAGTATTTAAAATATCTCTTACAAAATTCAGCATAGAAAAAAAAATTCTTGGAAAAACTCAGAAAAGGCAACGCATCCAAAGATTACAGAGTATATAAATGAATGCTATAGCATCAAGGATTTACTTGTTTCCTATAAAACCCAATAACTCAGAAATCATTGGATAGTTAAAAGATCATCTTTCTTTTTTTTTTTTTTTTTTGCCGCTCATTTCCTTCTTCCATTTGAAGACAGAAGATATAGGTGACAGAGAATTCATAAGCGTTCTTAATTCAAAAGTTGATCAATACAGAAATAATTTATAAAAATTAGACTGAATTCCATAAGCAACAAAGGATCTAAAATTCCACTTCAAATTTTCACTCATTCAACCTTAACCTATAACAAATAACTACAAAACAGAGAGTAGGGAAACCATTTGCAAACACATGCAAATCTAAAAATACAGTGAAACCCAGCTATAGATGATAAAAAAGAAGAAATTAGCTTTGGAAAAAGAAAGAAAATGCAACCTGATTAAATCGAACTGGACTGAAAAAGTAGAGCAAAGTTTTAAAATTTTCTCTAACTAAACCACCCAAACCACTCAACTACCAGACAGCAGACCATTCATATTTTGCAACATCAGAACGGACCATTTCCAAATTTGCAAGCTCCACATATTACAAATCTTATGAGTGGTCGACCCATCATGCTTGAAAACGTATTCCCACCAGCACTCTTATCAGATTAAACTTAAATAAGAACGCAAACCCAATTTTCAGCCAAAAAGGGGGGGGAAAGCACAAATGCAAAAGAAATACTACGGAATCCCAAATTCTCTATTGAGAGTTGAGGTGAAAAATAAAACACTTGCGCACACCTCTAGTGACAGAACAATAGCAAAGATAAATAAATTAACACCCATTAGATTAAACTCACATTAGAAACCAAACCTAATTTTCAACCAGAAAGAGGGGGAAAAAAAGATAGATGCCAAAGAAATATTATTACAGCAAGAGTCATGAAGGAAATATTATTACAGAAAGAGGGAAATTTTCACACATTATTACAGCAAGAGTCATCAAGGAAATATGAAGACTAATTCTTTTAGAGCAAAAAGGGGAAAGCGTATAAGAAACTAAGAATATTAAAGCTATATTATCTTTCCCTCAAAGTCACATATAACCCAAATATGTTAAATAACATAAAAGACAGGTTCTTTGAAACACTATCACTTACTTTAATTTCAAGAGGATGTCCATGAATACCCATCCTTCTATCAATCATGCAGGAACCGTCAGTGAGTAAGAGGGTAGGAAACATATCAAAACCATCAGTTAAACACAAATTGAGGATCAGTCTAATGCCTATTTGCACATCCACTCTCTCCTACAATGCATAACCTAATTTTCAGCCAGAAAGAGGGGGAAAAAAAAAAGATAGATGCCAAAGAAATTCATGATAGAATCCCAACCTCTCTATTGTGATAAAGTAGTTAGTTAAGCACGCCTCTAGCAAACACGATATAAAAAATGTAATAAATTAACACCCAACTATTGAAGAAAATTTGCTCAAAACTTCAAAGATTCATGCTTTATGTACTACTGTAGCTACCAAATCAACAATTCAACCCAAATAGATAACGAAAACGCAGGGAAAAAAAGTCAAGATGATACGATGAATGGTCTAACCTTATGCATAGAATCAAGATTGGAGGGACCACAATATTGAAAGGAAAGAGATCATCTTTGTGAGACCAAATGGCAACAACAGAGGCATGACAACCCTGCGTATGATGATACGATAGATTTAGGATAAGGTTTAGTAGCAAGGCATGTCAGTATGTTCTCTGGTTATTCTATCCAAAGCTTATGATTAATACCACCAGATTTTATACATTAGCAAATGAAACCAAATTTATCACACACAAAAATACACACATAAATTAGCAATTAACCGGAGTATTCAATGAGAAAAAGCAAAGTCAACATACCAAAAGCAATTTGGCCTATGTCAGGAAGTCTTAACCGAAGATCAGTTCAAGGTAATCTAACAAAATTTTTTCCTACCTAATTCTTGTGCATCACTCCCGACTGAATACCATTCCAATATATAAAATTTGGGTGAAACTTTTTTATCTACTCCAATTTTCACATATTATTACAGCAAGAGTCATCAAGGAAATATGAAGACTAATTCTTTTAAAGCAAAAAGGGGAAAGCATATAAGAAACTAAGAATATTAAAGCTATATTATCTTTCCCTTAAAGTCACATATACCCAAATATGTTAAACAACATAAAAGACAGATTCTTTGAAACAATATCACTTACTTGAATTTCAAGAGGATGTCCATGAATACCCATCCTTTTATCAATTATGCAGGAACCGTCAATGACTAAGAGGGTAGGAAACATATCAAAACCATCAGTTAAACACAAATTGAGGATCAGTCTAATGCCTATTTACACATCCACTCTCTTCTGCAATGCATAGTCCCCTGTGATCTTTCCATAAGCTCTTAATAAGATTATCCACCATAAGCCTGTCCACATTATCACAAATAATTACCATAACACATATATTCACAAAAATCCTAGATATAGAAAGCCACATGGGTTACAAATAAATTGACTTGGATAGGTAGGAGATTTTGAAACATACATCTATGAAGATTGATAAGATTGATATCTTACCTGAATCAACCAGTGCAACATGCCCTATAGCTGATTCACCAAAATCTGGATCCAAAACATCCTCAAATTCTGCAGTTGTTCCATCAAGAGGCACAGTCCGATGCAACTGAACAAACCTAAACAGGCCAACCTTTTGAATGAGCAACTTTTCTCTTTTAAATTTGTTTATTTTGTATTTTTATTCTAAAAAATTATAAAAATTATAATTCAAAATTTGTTTAAAAAATCAAATCCAAGAATTTTCAATTTCAATACATTATAATGACAAAAACAAAATAAAATCCAAATATTTTCAATACAACATAACTACATAAAAAAAAAATTATAAAAAATTAAAATTAATTAATAATTATAAAATACCAAAAATCTCTCTTAAAGAAGGTAACGATTTCTTGCTCGTCCCCTAGTATTTTCTTAATATTATCACGTTAATTTGTTACCCATGTATATGGAATTCCAGTCATTTCCCTGGAAGATGCAGCGATGAAGCTATATAGTTCTGTAGGCGTTTGATAAAAGTCCTAAATGAAACCGTCGTGTTGATGATAGTCATTTTATTTGTTGGGTCGGATTCTTTCTGCTACTACATTGTAGCTAAAGCCTGTGCTAATGGTTTGTGACACTTACTTGGTATGTAATAGAGAGAAAAGCAATGGTCTTTTTAACTATTCGGCTTACTTGTTTAGCATCTCTGCTGGGTAAATTTTGGGGGGGGGGGGGGAATTCTTTTGAAGAGGATTTTGTGGTTAAGGCTAATCTTCCTGAAGGACCAATTAACTTGGAACTGGATAAAAAGTTGAGTGTAGTGGGGGAAAAATCAGATGTCATCAAGATACTAAAGAATGATTTAGGAATTTCTGGAATTGATGGACCTATTGTGGAATTTGCCAGCATAGACGTTGAGAAGCCAAGAGAAATCAAAGACAAAGAAACAATAAATTACATTAAACCCGAAAAAAGAAATTCAGAAGGATAAATCAAATTGCAGAGGACAATACCATCTAACTCCAACTGAAATAGCTTGCTCCAAAACAAATTTACAAAACAAAAACATTAAAATAAGAAATTGTACTACTGAATCCAAAACAAAAACAAAAACATTTACAATCCTACTGAATCCAAAAGTCCCAAGACTCATTAGCCAGGCACCCAAGAAATGCAGATCAAACAACCAAGTAAAGAAAGAAACTTTACCCGAAAACTCAGAGTAAGTGGTTCTTCAATATCACCCACCATTTTAAACCACCTTTTAATTTTCAACACACCACTCTCTGTTCATCTACAATTATCGAAGACCCCACAAAAGGGAGAACACAAAAGGGTCACAAACACATCCAAATCTGAAAACAGAATCAACAAATATTTCCTAAGCTTTCATTACATTACATGTGTAAGAATCATCTTAAAATAAGGAAAACAAAGTTCAAGAAAATCGAGAGATAGAAGCCTATTGAGAGAGTGCAGAGATGGGTTCCTTTGTACTAAATGAAGGAGTGTGCTTATGTATCAGAGAATTTGTTCTTTGCTTTAAAGATGAGATATTTGCCAGCTGCCAGAGACTCTAGGAGCAGAAGGCTGTGAAGAAGCAACGACAGAAGCTCGGCGGTGTTGAAGATCTCAACCGTGCGGCCTTTCTGGACCCCGATTACGCCGCCAGAGACTCTAGGAGCAGAAGGTTGTGAAAAGCAGCGGGCAAATAGTATTGGGAAGATTCCGAAGATGCAAGTAGATGGTCCATCTTCCAGTTCGAGATCTGCAATGCAATCTCGTGTGGAAGACCAACAAAACAAACAAAGTTCAGCGACAATCCCAAAAATTGCAAGGAATTCGAAGCATTTGCTATAAATATAACATTAACTCTAAAGAAATCAAATCGAGGAACCTAAGATCCTATAAATAACCCATTGTATTCTTAAAAAAAATCTACTCTAAAGACAATAAGAATCAAACAAAACCTATGAACTAAACCTAAAACTCTAAAACTAAGATCTATACCTAGTTAATAAACCTAAGAAAAAACCTAAAGCCATACTACAAAGTACTTCACAAATACTTCTCCGACAATGCAGCCAAGAAGTCAACAAAAAATTGTAGATATTCACCTAATTATGCTGAGTTGTCAGACCCACAGCAATTCATCCCACAGCTTTACATATCAGCCGCCAAAGACTCTAGGAGCAGAAGGCTGTGAAGAAGCAACAGTAGAAGCTCGGCGGTGTTGAAGATCTCAACCGTGCGGCCTTTCTGGACCCCGATTACGCCGCCAGAGACTCTAGGAGCAGAAGGTTGTGAAAAGCAG
Source organism: Voacanga thouarsii (assembly GCA_026120185.1). Classification (NCBI taxonomy): domain Eukaryota; kingdom Viridiplantae; phylum Streptophyta; class Magnoliopsida; order Gentianales; family Apocynaceae; genus Voacanga; species Voacanga thouarsii. The sequence continues at coordinate 873,905 of JANUWF010002331.1, forward strand.
CGGGCAAATAGTATTGGGAAGATTCCGAAGATGCAAGTAGATGGTCCATCTTCCAGTTCGAGATCTGCAATGCAATCTCGTGTGGAAGACCAACAAAACAAACAAACTTCAGCGACAATCCCAAAAAATGCAAGGAATTCGAAACATTTGCTATAAATATAACATTAACTCTGAAGAAATCAAATCAAGGAACCTAAGATCCTATAAATAACCCATTGTATTCTTATAAAAAATATACTTTAAAGACAATAAGAATCAAACAAAACCTATGAACTAAACCTAAAACTCTAAAACTAAAATCTATACCTAGTTAATAAACCTAAGAAAAAACCTAAAGCCATACTACAAAGTACTTCACAAATACTTTTCTGACAATGCAGCCAAGACGTCGACAAAAAAGTGTAACTATTCACCTAATTATGCTGAGTTGTCAAACCCACAACAATTCATCCCACAACTTTACATATTATAATAAATTTGAAGCGCCTCTATTCAAAAATTAGATTTGGAGATTGATTCTCCTCAAATGTAGGATATATTATTCTATTTAATATGAGTATTAATCCTATCATATATATGTATTTGTGCATTGTTAATTGCATAACCGTCCTCAATGATGTCGCTTCTTCAATAACCACAAATTGAAATGAAGTTAAACCTTACAACTATTATATGTCTGTTTAATGCTTTGATAGAGGGGTGGAAATTCAATTTGTGTTCACTTGAATATTACCAACAAAGCTCTTGTTCAAGCAGCAAGAGTTGAGGCCTCATAATTGATGGGTAGCTAAGGTACTGAACCGAATGCAGATAGTTTTTACCTCGTGATAACAGAAATTCTAGTATAGATTCGTTTTACGTGAACTATAAATATTAAAAAATTATATTTTATATAATAAAAAATATACAATACAACTTTTTAACACAGTATAATTCTTCTATGTATATGGTTTATGAATCTACAATTCACACAATAATTTCACCTGTAATCAAGGTTATTAGTTTTAGTAGAGTTAGCTTTAGTAGGGATGAGTGTAATCTTTATGAATAATATGGTTCATCTTGTAAACCATTAGGCCTTGGCATTTGTATCTTCAAGCTGTTTTTTCTCTTCGGTCAATCATTCTAGTTTTTCTTAACAAAGTGCGGATCCCATTTTCGAGAGAGACTCGTGGCTGTATTAGATGTAGTCATGTCATTTGCTATCAGTCACTTAGATTTTGTTTTTACATTCTGAAGGGTAGTCTGACATATATATTTAACTGGACGCATTGCTTCCTTAAAAACGGTGAAAAAATAACTAGATAAGGATTCCCAGGGATGAGAACAAAGGAAACAGTTGCTTATTTGGTTGTTTCCTAGACATTTTAATAAAGGATTCATATTTAAAAAAAAAAAAAATCCTTTACAAGTAACGCTTATAAGCTCAAGATTTACGTTTACTCACGTGTCTAGTGATTCAGATTTCTTGAAATTCGGTTTTCGATGATACAATAAAAATTTCGTAAATAAAGAAGCAAAAAAACTAAGAATTAATTGCAAAATTTTACTTCTTTTGTCTAAATTTAAAAATTTTATTTTGTATTAGATGTGAATAAAAATAGGAAAATTTAAATTTGGAGAATTTAAATTTTAATCAAGAATGTAATTTATTTTTATTTTTTTTACCACTTTATTCTAATTAATTTGGTGGTGCAAACTGCACGTGCTTCATTGTGCTCTCTTATGTTTTTTATTTTTGAAGTATTTTTTAAGTTATTAGATAGAGTTATATTTGAATACGAACAAATCGAACATTTTTTGAATTTAAATTTGATTAGAATAGAACAATGTTTGAGTTCGTTCGTTTATTAATCAAATTTGAATTTGTATTTAAGTTCGTTCGATTATTGTTTAATAATATTTGAATTTATTTGTGTTCGAATTCAAAAAACTCAATTACTATTTGAGCTCAAATTATTCAAGTTTATTTTTTAATCTTATATGATATATTATTAAATATAAGTAAATAAAACAAAACATTATAAAATATAAACAAATATTATAGAATATTATAAAATATAAACAAATAATAAATATAATAAAATATTCTAATAAAATTTAATATAATAAAAATATAAATAATTATAATATATATTATATAATTATTTTTCAGAAATATATAATATATTTACGAACGATTGAATATGTTCACGAACATATTTAAATTCGTTTGTTTATTAATCGAGTTTCATAATTTGTTGAAGTTCGTTCAATAAACGTTATTTGAATACGAACGAATTCAAATGAACTTTTATTCATTAACTTTCGATTTATTTACAACTCTATTTGAGAAAAAGTAATTTAAAAAACTATTTTAAAAGTTTAAATCCATTAATAAGTGAAATTTTGTGTTAAATAGTATCTCGAGGGTAGCTCCTCAAAATTAACCCTTTCTAACCTGGTAGAGACCAAAAGTTCACAAGTAATTGAAAGCTTAAAATAACTTTTTAACTTTTACAAACTAAAAGCAGTTTATTAATCAAAATTGTTGTGATATGAGTCAATGTTCTTTGTACATTAGATAGTTGGAAAACTAAAACATATTAGTAACTTATTAAAATTCTATTTCTCTATAATTATCGATGGTTAATGTTTCTAACTTTGATAAAAGTATTTTTAAGAATTGTATAAAAGAAAAAAAAAAGGAACCTTGGTCTAAAGTTCTAATAAGTAATATTAACACTATATTTATTTGGAGTGAAAAAAGAAAGTATTTGAAGAAGAGAATTAAATTTGTAAATAAATGAGAAAAAAACCTTATGTTTAGTGAGCCATAAATAAGTAATGGAAGTAAATTGGAAGGGGAAGGAACTTCTCTCCACAACTACATTGACAAATCTTCTCCTACAACTTTGGAGGGGAGATCTAAATGAGAATTAAAAGACAAATGTGTCATTAATTTTCTTCTCACATTTAGTGATTAAAATAATAAATATAATGATATAATAATAAATTTTTTAAATTTATTTTTTCTTTTATCTTAACCAAACAATGTAAAAGTAAATGCAATTTACGTAGCTAGTGGAAGAAATGGTGTTACCTCTCCTCCTCCTTTTCTAATCCTTTGCAAACTAAATAAAGTGTAAACTCTAAGAGGTAATTATCAAAATATAACAATTAAAAAATATATTTAATTAACTTTTTCCCCTTTGTCCGTAGCAGGTGCTAATATTTTTATATAATCCATAAAAAATTTTGTCCACAAAATAAAACTACAGAATATTTTTTTCTTTTTCTTTTTAAAAGAATTGGTTCTGAGTTCTTTAGATGACCAAACTGAAAAGCATGAGAGGACAAATGATATACCTTTCGGGACACTATTGGACTTAAAAGTGAAACCTTCTTATTGTTGTTGTTGGGATAAGTAGAATAACGCACGCAGATCTCACTGCTTGAGAGGGAAAAAAAAAACGTGATTCATGAACCGTTTCTAAATGTTCACGTTCTTTGTCAACCATTTTAGTATTTCATGGGTGCACGTACGGTTTTCTTCTTCCTTTGGCTGTACTACCTCGAGTAGTTTCTTTTGCGTTATTGTATCTTTTTCCTTTTTGTTTTTTAGGTGGTTTAGGCTTCTGGAATGTAAAACCGACTGTGATATATAGATATTCCTAGTTTGAATAATAGTCTTTCTATATAGCAGTGTATATCCTAGCTGGGTAATGTTCAAACAGATTAGTATATAGTAGATCCAAAATGTAACAGAAATGGAATAAAGTTAATTACCTTTTCTTACTTTTAAAATATTTTATTTTATCATTAAGGAAAATAACTCTCAATTGTGAGACAAATGATAATTTTTAATCAAAATTTTGTATTGCACCATACTATTATGCCATTTCACTCCCAACAGCACAATACATGCATAAGCATCACAAATAAATGTGATATATAAAAAAGTCACAAAAACATTTTTATAAAAAGGGATATATTTACACAAAATTAACATTAGATTTCTTTAAAAAGATATTCACGCCATAAAACAATTGTGAAATTGAACCACTGTCCCTTCTTAACGTCTATCTTCTTTTACTGTGCACCGCAATACAATTTAACTTCTAGAAGTGAAGGAATAGAGACACGGGAAATAATATATTAGTCTCAGAATGCTTTCTTTCTTTGTCTTCACCTCTCAACAGATTAAATTACCATTAAAATTCTTTAGTCATAAGATTTGCTCAGATGGGTAAAGTAGGTAATTCAGACTCCTTTTTCTTTTATTTATTAATTTATGTTTATATAAAACGCAGAGTAAGATGAATTTGAACTTGTTAAGCTGTCTGTATTATAGGTCACATGCTATGAACAGTAGTAGAATTAGGATCTTACACTCCAGAGAAATTAATGAGTAATTCAAATGTTGATTTCATTCATTTTATATCAAAACTTAAAAAAAAAAAAACAATAGAAAAAGAAACTATTTCAATATTGTAAAATATCGGTTTGTACGCATTGGAGATGAATTTTAAAGTATATTGAGTCGGGATATACTCAAATCGAATCAAGTCGAATTCTAAAATAATTGAGTCGAATTTTATTATTTTCTTATAAAGCTTAAATTTGAACTTAAGTTCGATTCAAATATCAAATTTTGATTCGAATTCGATTCGAAATTTGATTATACTAAGTTCGGAAGTTCGAATTCGAATTCATCATCGAATTTGAATTTAAATAAATAAATTATAATATAATATAAATTATATATTAATTAATTAAATATGTTCACGAGTTCTTGAGTCTAACACTTAAATATTCGAATTCGACTAATTTAAAATTCGAATATAAATATAAAGTTTATATTTGAACTCAAGCGCGAACTCGATATTTCAAATTTAAACCGAGCTCTTATCAAGTCGAACCCATATATATATTCGATATAAATTCGATTCATTTAGCTAATCCCGAGTATATGAACAACCAGGAATCAGTCAAGCAACAAATAAGCCTTGGATCGCCATTAGCTAAACGAAATGATCAATTGCATTTATCTTATATTTTTTCTCTCTTTTACCATTTTTTCTCTTTCTTATCATCCGCAATAACAATCAAATCTCAAGAATCCAAAGCCATTTACTCCTTGAAGAATTAAGTTTTTTTTTAAGGAAAAAATAATTTTTTAATTAAGGAAAAAGTAAAAGTGGCCCGAAACATGACCCTCAAAGAACCCAACCAACCAAAATCCTGTTTCTATAAATATTCTCAGTTCTTTCTGCTGATGCCTTCATTGAGTGCTTTCTCATGTGGACTGCATTTCCAGTTCCATTAAGATTTCCCTCATTCTCTTGCCAAATAGTTGTTCTTTCAAGAGACCGATCGTTTTCCCTTAAATTTGCTCTCATATAGAGGCCATTTTTGCTACCATTTTCACATCTTCAAAGCTCCACAGAAATCATATGCAGAGGTTAGTTCTGTTCCTGCTTTGTTGCTCGGAAAACATGGAGAGGTTTCTACGATTTTGAAAGAAAAATGTGTTTTCATCTGTTAGAGAAAGTAATCCGCAACCAGAGGGCTGATCGGGTGGTGGCGAATTAGCCGGCCGATTACTGTTTCCCCGTTGAATTGCTAAGTAAATTTTTGCATTTTTAACTGTGAAATTCTGCTTCTGCCACTTCAAAAACTAATAGTAAGGTCTGCGTTTTGCATGCAGAACCATGGCTGCTACTCAAGAAGAGAAGGCTGAGAAGAAGCTTCAGAAAAGCTATTTCGATGTTTTGGGCCTATGTTGCACATCGGAAGTGCCATTGGTTGAAAGAATTCTAAAGAATCTTGACGGAGTGAAAGATATTTCGGTCGTTGTTCCTTCAAGGACAGTGATTGTTGTCCATGACACTCTTCTGATTTCTCAGATGCAGATAGGTATGACTTTCTCTCACGGGGGACATATGCTACAGTGCCGGAAAGTTGGAGTAGTAATCTTTACGGACTGAAATGATAACTAACTTGATAAAAATATTAAGTTTTGATAAGAATAAATAACTTGATAAATGGTAAACGAGTTCCTGGGCCTTTACCAAAAGAATCAAATTTATAGTTTTGTCATTTCTAGCAGCATGGTGTTAACATGGTGGTCCTTCTCTTTCAAGTGTGAAACTAATTACCATATATGTTTTGCTTTTATGTCAATATTATTGTATCAATGATTTTGATCGTTGAATGACTTCCTTAATTTGAACAAAGTAACAATCTTATTTTCGAGACACTAAAGAAAGAAACACAAGAAAAGAAATAGAAGCAAGAGTGAGAAGTCTTTATAGAATGTTTCCCACTCGTGCATAAGTTTGTTGAGATGGTATATGCAGTGGGACTCTAAAATTGTTGATGGAATCGATCAATTAGACAGAAAGAAGGTTAACATTCATGACAAAAAAGATTGGTCAGGTTAGATGAGTTTGCTTCATTACGTGGTCCACTTGACCAGTGCTGGTGGTCGATGGAGTGCTACTTTTAAATGAAAAATAACAAATACATGCATCTTTTTCGTCATTCCGATGCTGCTTGGCTTATTTAGTTTCTTGCTGTGTTCTTTGAGCAAATCTTCTTTCAGTATCGCATGATCAAGACTCATTGCTTTAGAAAGAAAGTAGAAAAATGCCGTGTCATGATTTGCTGGGGGAAAGGGGGAGGGGGGGGGGAGTGATTGAGACATTAAAGGTTTTTTTAACTTGGGTATCTTTAAAATAATAATTGAAAACACTTATATCACTAGAGATTTACTAGTTTTCTAACCTTATTTGTTCTGTACTTCTTTATTTATGGGGTTTCAGTGAAGGCACTGAATCAAGCAAGATTAGAAGCCAGTGTACGAGTACAAGGTGTGAAAAACTTTCAGAAAAAATGGCCAAGTCCATATTCAATTGCATGTGGAGTGCTACTTCTACTATCTCTTCTCAAGTACATCTACCCTCCGTTGCACTGGCTGGCCCTTGGAGCAGTAGCTACTGGTATAATACCAATTGGTTTAAAAGCTATAACAGCTCTTCGCAATCTCTCATTTGGGGATGTCAATATCCTTGTTCTGATTGCAGGTACCAAACTCTCCTCCCTCTTCCCTCTTACTCTACAAAATATATATTAACATATCTCTTTTGGCATATAGACACTTTAATAAAGTATGAGTGAGACTGCTGGTAAAAAAAAGGAAAAAAATTGTACTATTTTTCAACTTGATAATTTGCTAAAAAATTGATAGCACGTGGAGTAGGATTGGTTGTCTGGGGTACGATGGGGTTGGCTTATGGGATAGTCGGCATAATTTATTGTTAATTAGTTTGTTTATCAAATTTCCACCACCTCGTGCTTATAAATGTCAATTTATGACTGCTAGAGACCAAGTAGAACTTCAGAGATTAGCCAAACTGCTTATGTTTGTACCCCCACAACTTTAGTTCCTCTTCCTACGAGGAATCTTGAATATACAGAAGTTTTCCGCTTAATGGAAACAAATGGTAAAACAAGTTAAATTAATTGTATTTTTTTTTTCATACACAGTATATAAGAGTACTGTCATTTCAAAAATTTATGATCAAATTTACTCTAACCTTTTTAATTATCGGATGAAATAGTTAAAGCTTATTTACCGAACAAATTTTTGAAAATTCATATACCTTGAGGGACCTACATAAATGTAAGTAATGGAACAAAATTAATAAAAAATAAATAGAAGTAATAGAACTAAATGAATTAAACTCAGCGTCATGTATTTGATTACAGAACGAATGCCAAATGTCTAAAATTAAAGAAAGCAATGAAAGAAACACATAAGAGACGTGTTGATTCAATATTTTCAATTTTTATAAGAATGCAAAAAAATTATTAAAAAAAAGTCAGAATAAAATTATTAAACAAACCATAAAAAAGGTTGTTCAATACAATGGTCAAAAAGTAGCTGCAGAATCTTTTATATTGCCTTAGCGTGTAACCCCCAACCTTTTTTTGACTTTAGTAGTCCTGCCAAAATGGCATTTCAAAAGAAATGAAACTGTGTGTGCTTGGAACAAAGTTTAGCCAAAGAGGACTTAAGTGGCCACGTCGGAAGGGACTTTCGCTAGTTAGTAATGAGGCAAGTGAAATTATAAGCATTTAGAAAAAGTTGAATCAATTGCATAGAAAAATAAAGATGAAAAATACCTGTATATATTAAAAGAAAAAAGATATTACATTAATTAGTTAATACCAATTCAATGATAATAAAGTGAATCAAATTTATGAGATACATTTTCCTTAAAAAAAAAAAAAAAACTATGAGATAGCCATTAAGCCACAAACCTAGCTTTTTTGTGCTAGATGATGATGTAAATATGCACCACCCCACAACCCAACCCCCCCCCCGGCGAGTTTTACCGGCAGTTGGGACCTAATTAAGGTGTGTTTGTCACACAGGAAAATAAAAATCCCTTAGTTTTGTCCTCTATTTCTTATTTTCTTTTCATTGTCCATTTGCAATGGTCTTAAATTCAAGATTACATGCCAATCATTTCAAAAGAAAGGATGAACAAACACGCAATTAGAAGATTGAGGAGCCACCATTGACTGTTAGTGAATAAATTCTTCTAGTCCTTTTGACAACTTAACATATGATAAGAAACGGAAAAGAAAGCATCTAAAATAGTACTCAGTTTTTGGAATTTGCACATATGGGATCAGTCTGACATCCTTGTTTTTTCTTTAATCTTCCAGAAGATTTGCAGGATTTTGCTGGAAAATCCCTTTAATAAGAATATATCCCAATAATTATCTCAAGTATTATTATATTAAAGATAGAAGTACAACTATATCGGACAAAATTCAAATCCTAACATAGTAATTAGCCAATTTTGCACTATTGTGAAAGATTCCAAAAGGAAATCAGAAAGCAAAGAAAATTTAACAACTTTTGTCTTTGTTTCTTTTTCCCTGTAAGTGGGGAGTGGGGTAGCAAGTTGGAACAGATGGGCTTTTCAATGGAAGGGCCAGGGAATTATGAATTCCAGGTAGATGATTATCACTTGAATTACTTGACCAACTGTCCAGTACCAATAATTCCTATACCAAATCTGGCAAAGCTATTTCGAATTTTGAAGAAAGGAAAAATGGATAGGGTTATAGATGATTATCACAAATTGACACATGCAAGCAATGCATATCTAAAACCATGTCCGTATCCCATTTTTGGGACGCAATTAGCTGTTCCTTTGCCTGTTTGCCATTTGGAGAAACTGTTTTATACTCCAAATGCAGAGTAGACAATAATTTCTAGGGTAGTTGGTAGCTTTGGCATTTGTTGGTATAGTTGATAGGATTTCCTCTACTGAGACTTTGCTTATTAATGTGGCAACATAAGATGCCTGCTACCAGCTGGAAAACAATCGTACAACTTTCATTGCATCAAACAGCACTTGGGAATTTAAATTTCAATTTTTCCTAAATACCTTGCTAAAGCATGCCAACCATTGATATGATCTGATAGATTCTTAATTCATGTTAATTTACCAATTCTTTTATATATAATCCCCTACTATCCCAAATCTAATATCTTTGATTTGATATGCAAAAGTTTAAACGAGAGTTTGACCATATATAGGCTACTAGACTATATTCATTTGCAAGATCAGTCATTAACATCTTACCTTTACTAATAAAAATTGTTGTTCATGATGTCCACAGGCTACTGAACTCACATCTCTATAATTTAGGAAGCTAGTTACAAAAAGTAATAGAAAATATATTTATTTTAGGAACGGGAAGTATAATTTAGCTGCATTGGAATAAAGGAAGATGAATATAACCTAAGGAATGATCTATTTCTTGATTGAAACAGTACTAGGTCAATTGAACCATGGAAATATGGAGGTGGATATCTGAGTTGAATATTATTGCACGCAAGTTTCTTATTAATGTTGTAATATTCTTTTCAGTTGCGGGGTCAACTGTTTTGAAAGATTACTGGGAAGCTGGAACAATTGTCTTCTTGTTCACCATAGCAGACTGGCTAGAATCAAGGGCAAGTCACAAGGTTTGTTAACAATATAAAACTTCCTAGATCTTTTTGCCTTCGCACTGTTTGTAGTCTCTTTCTTAATGAGTAATGGTGCTGATGAGTAAATATACAAAGGATTTGGTAATTTGAAGGATAAAAGCAGTTTCTACCGTTGAATCTGTTCTACATCTCAACTGCTCTGTGCCAGAATAAAGCCCAACTGGACCTTTTCCTCTCAGTGAATTGCTAAAGTCAATCCACGCGTCAATGAAGATTTAAAACAATTTGATCAGAGGTTTCTTTTCTGTTTCAAGTCTTTTTATTAGATAGGTTGACAGTAAATATTTCTTCATTCTTCTAGGCCACTGCTGCAATGTCCTCACTGGTCAATTTGGTTCCACAAAGAGCTATTTTAGCTGAAACTGGTGAGGAGGTCAATGTTGAAGATGTGAAAGTGAATACTATTCTTGCTGTAAAGGATGGTGAAGTTGTGCCAATTGATGGAACAGTTGTTGAAGGGAATTGCGAAGTAGATGAGAAAACTTTAACGGGAGAATCATTTCCGGTTCCCAAACAAACAGATTCCGCAGTTTGGGCTGGCACCATTAACGTAAATGGTAATGCCCCTACCATTTGTTGTTCTGTTGTAAATCATTTAACAATTTGCACTTATTTTTGGGTACCCTTTTCAGGATACATTAGTATTAAGACTACTGCTCTGGCTGAAGAGTGTGTTGTTGCTAGAATGACAAAGCTCGTTGAAGAGGCACAGAACAAAAAATCAAGAACTCAAAGATACATAGACAAATGTGCCCAGTATTACACACCAGGTTAGTAAGTTTGGGACAAAATTAAATGCTAGAATTGGAACAGGCATTTTGATGAAGCACAGTTAAAAGGAAGATATAAGGGAACAATGTGTGTCTTTTTGAACTTAAGAATTTTCATTAATATTTGTTTTCAGCTTCTCTGCTACCAGTATAGGAAATTAAATCGAACAATCTTGTTCACTTTGCTGCCTAAGGAAAGCATTCCATTGTCGGTTTAACATTTTGTTTGCCCATTCAGAAGTTACCGCAAAAGAAAATATTTCTGCCAAATCCTTTCTACTATTGTGATTTCATATATTCTTCAAGAATATTCTCGCAGAGTTTTCATCGGATGATAATTGATAACTCTTTGCAGCAATTGTAATTATATCGGCTTGTTTGGCAATAGTTCCAGCTGTGCTAAAAGTTCACAATCAGAAGTATTGGTACCACTTAGCTTTGGTTGTTCTAGTGAGTGCATGTCCATGTGCACTCGTCCTCTCCACTCCTGTTGCCATGTTCTGTGCGCTTACAAGAGCCGCAACAACAGGCGTTTTCTTTAAAGGAGCAGAGTATCTTGAAATCCTTGCTCAAGTAAAGATCATGGCTTTTGATAAGACTGGGACAATTACTAGAGCAGAATTTGAAGTGACAGAATTTAGAACTTTGTTGGATGATACAAACCTAAACACTCTACTCTACTGGTAAAACATACTAAACCTTTTACCTCTTAGCTGCTAGTTGTCACTGTGTACAATACTAGAATCCTTTCTCAAAATTATTTGCTGATTCAAATGCATATTATATTTTCATTTTTCTTTAGTAAGAACGTATGAAAATATAGAATTATCAAGTACCAAGACTTCCGTCAGGAAACCTTTAGGAAACGTTAAGTCATGTTTCATTCATCAGTATGGTACATTTCTTTAGGAACTATGTATTGAAGACAAGTTCAAAAGTTACTACAACATACATACATGAAAATGGTATATAGTTGTAATCTATCATTCAACTGCTGATTTCCTAAATTTGTTAAAAGGAAAAAAAAAAATGATGGTTTTGGATTCTTTATGGAGTACTTTGAGTTCATTAGTTTTTCTATGAATACATCAACATATACTAGCAAATATACTAGATTGTATTAAGTAATAAACTTATGCATATATTATCGTTCCCAGAAAGACCATTATCAGTAATTACTATTCCATAAATTCAATATTGTGTCACTAATGTCTACATACTGAACATTTTTAGGGTTGCAAGCATTGAAAGTAAGTCAAGTCATCCACTGGCAGCTGCTTTGGTTGACTTTGCACGGTCACATTCAGTTGAACCAAAGCCTGATAAAGTTGAGCAATTTCAGAACTTTCCTGGTGAAGGAATTTATGGTAAAATTGATGGGAAAGATATCTACATTGGGAATCAGAAGATCTCTTCAAGATCAGGGTGTGCATCTGGTAATCCATTGACCTCGTAGCTGAAAATATTGTTACAATATCTATGTATCTTAAGATGAAAATGGATTTATCTTCCTCTTTATGACCCAAAAAGAAAAAGTTATTGTTGAATATGAAAATGATATCCAGATCTTAGTGAATTCATTCTAAAGAACTTCATTTTCAGTTCCAAACCTGGAAGGAAATGTTGTTGAAGGTAAGTCTGTCGGCTACATATTCTTCGAATCAAGGCCTGCTGGAATTTTCTGTCTCTCTGATGTTTGTCGAACTGGAGCAAAGGAAGCACTCCAAGAGCTAAAATCAATGGGAATTAAAACTGTTCTGCTCACGGGAGACTCTTTTGCAGCAGCCAAACTTGCACAAAATCAGGTAAGCACCTTAAAGTTTATTAATTGCAGAGACAGGTTCCTAGATGACCATTTGCAGAATGACTATGCTAATTTCATCAATTCCAATCAATTGCTGCTGATAAATCATTATTTAACAAAGATTCTTGCACCATTGCATTTTGCTTTCACACTTGAATAGTGGATGTGCTTATTTGAGGCTCAGTCTGCTCTCGTAATGAATCAGAAGATTGGTTTTCCGAACATTAAATTTATCATCTTGAATATTGAGCTTGATGTATTTATTCTTATAACTGCAGTATGTAATCATGACTTGAACATTATGAATGCAGCTAGGAGGTGCTCTGGAAGAAGTTCATGCAGAACTCTTACCAGAAGACAAGGCGAGAATGATTAAGGACTTGCAGAAGGAAGCATGCACAGCAATGATTGGTGATGGCCTCAATGATACTCCTGCCTTAGCAACGGCTGATATTGGGATATCAATGGGAATTTCTGGTTCAGCTCTTGCAACAGAAACAGGCAATATTCTTTTGATGACAAATGACATTCAGAGGATATCGAATGTCACACATCTAGCGAGAAGAGTCAAAAGGAAAATAATTGAGAATATATTCCTCTCATTTATTACAAAAGCTGCCATAGTAGCCTTGGCCATAGCTGGCCATCCTCTTGTGTGGGGCGCAGTACTAGCCGATACTGGGACATGTTTACTAGTAATCTTCAACAGTATGTTTCTTTTGAGAGGAGGAATGATGGGGCACAGAAGAAAATGTTGCAAATCTTCTACTGCTTCACTTCATCACAGAAATAAGGACAGAGTGAATGAACGAGCGCATAAACATAAATCTTGCTGCAGTGATCGAAAACGGCAGACAACATGTGTTGTGCAGACATGTTCTTCCAAGATTAGTGCTCCAAGATGTCAGTCATCAAGTACCAGCTCTGAAGAAGCTCACAAGCATAAGGATTCCAGTGACAAGAACAATTGTTGTGGGCAAGGTAATCAACACAAACATGAGAGAAAACAATCTGGTGGTGCTCACAAACATCAGGACTCCAGTGACAAGCACAGTTGTCGACCAGGCAATCAACACAGGGACGTGGAACACTTGAAAATTCCAAGCTGCAACCATGGTACTCGTAATGTAGGATCAGAGATACACCAACATGGAGAAATTAATTGCTCAAGCACAAACAAAAGGAACAGTGATGGCACAGTTGATGCAGGGGCACACGAAATAAAACAGTGCCGCCATGATAACCACAAAACAATCTCGTGTCATGGCAGTCCCTCCCAGTCATCAGTTGTAGCTCATTCCACTGCTGCTAAGCAATGTCAAGGGAAATCCTGTCTAAATCATGCAAATGATCCCCCCGTCACCGATGAAGAAATGGGCAACGTGGCTCAATTTTGTTGCCAGTCTCATCCAGCAAATATTGTTCATTTAGAATGCAAGAGTCATGCTGCAGAATGTGGTGCAAAACATCTTTCGACCATCAATATTTTTGGAGATGATCACCACGGTGGCTGCAGAAACATGAAATGTCCAAACCTCAACAACAGACAAGCGGGTAGGTGTTGTCAAAGTTTCAGGAAAGAATGTTGTGCCAAGAATTCACATTTTGGGGCTAATTTTAGAGGTGGATTATCAGAAATAGTTATTGAATAATCACATATACAGTGAACAACCGTAAGAACAATTAGATTTGTCGCAACTATATATCTCCTTATTTAATCAGCAATTTTTTTTGCTTTAACTTTCTGTATATTTAATTTCTCCCTGAAGTATTGCTAATGCTGGGATTGGTGAATCAGAAAAATTAGTTCAGTAGAATCTCTAAAAGTTAACGATCTACCACCACATAAATTTTTTTTCAGAGAATTACAGACATGGAATTCCACGGCTACAGAGATTTTACATCCAGGGGAAATAGCTTTGAGATGCTTTATTAGTCTTAGTATCAAATTGCTTACCAAGCAATCATGTATTGGATACTGCTTTTGGCACTTTAATTTGCTCCTAAAAAAAGAGAAAATAAGCCTCAGCTGTTACACTTCTAAACTCTCTCTCTCTAAAAATGAGTGGCATTCGTGTAGAGAATGAGTGGCATTTTTTTTCTTCTTCATGGGAGACTACCTGTTTATTAATTGACCTGACCACCAGCAAAATTGTTACAGCTCTACACGCAATGAGGAAATTTGAAGCCTATCAAGGTTGTTAAGGATAGTTGTCAAGCTACTTCAACAAGTTACCGTGCGATTGTTATGATAAGTTATTTTTGGATGGTGTTGAAGTTGGAATTGTCAATGCTTGGCGCCTATTTGAGAAGACTGAATCCAAGTGAAATTGAAATTACAAAGATTTAGGAAACCAGATAATAAATCTTTTTACCAGATTTCTAGGACAATAAGGAAACTATCACTCAGTGGATGCGTATAAAACTCAACCAAGAAGCAATCAAAAGTCACTACGAGAAAAATAGACTTCTGTGACAAAATAATTTCGCCGCCAAAGGTCAAACTTTCATCGCGAAAGGTTTTGGTGACAAAAAAAAAAAAAAAAAAAACCTTCCTCGCCACTTCCCCACTGAAGTGCCATCACCAAAAGGTGTTGGAGATAACTTTGCATTTTGTCGCCAAAAGATGTCCTTGTCGCGAGGAATTTTGTTTCCTCAATAAAGCCATCACTTTTAGCAAAGAAAAATTTTGCCGTTAAAACTAGTTAATGTTTGTCACAAAAAAATTTCACTTTGTCTCTAGTGATTCTTTTTTCATGACAAAAAGTTTCGTCGCTGAAATTTTGCTACCAAAAACATTATTTTATTTGACAAATTAAATACGATATTAAGATTTGTTTTTTTCTTTTGTGACAAAAATGTTTTGTTGCCAATATATACAAAAAATTTTTGTCACAGAAAAGGTTCAATGGCAACTCAGCCGCTAGGCCAAGTTCAATTGTTTGGTCATATATATATTTTTAAATTTAAATTAAACAACAATATTTTTTTGAAACATTAGTGTGATAACAAAATATAATAATCATATGAAATTTACTATCAAAACATATTATTCAATATAATAAGCCATTTTATATATTTATATAATTTTAAATGTCTATACGTGGTTAATTATGTCATCATTTTAATTAAATGATTTATACATATAGATCGATTAGGAAAAAAAGGCGCGCACACACACACACACACACACACACACACATACATACATACATACATACATACATACATACATACATACATACATACATACATACATACATACATACATACATACATACATACATGTCTCTCTCTCTCTCTCTCTATATATATATATATATATATATATATATATACATATAGACACACATATATATACACAACACATTCAAATATATACATACATATATATGCACAACATAAACATAAATGTAGATACACACACATAAATATACATATATTCATATATATATATATGTATGTATAAATGACATAAATATATATATTTTTTTGGAAGGAGAGGGAGAGATTGCTATATATGTATATGTTCACACACAAAACATATATAAATATATATGCAAACATGCTTATGTATTTATACAACACACACACACACACACACACACACACACACACACTGTAACACCCCGCTACCTAGGCCCACCAGGGCCGAGGATGTCATCCCATCCAAAGGACAATGGGTCTTTATAACTAGGTCATACAAATAAAATAGCGGAAATAAATGATGCTTGAACTTAAATATTTATTACATCCCAAAATAAACATCTATCCAAAATAAATCCGAGAGTACCAAAAACAAATCCATAATAAAAATTCATCGACTTTCATCTCTCCATAACTTTACACAAACATAAATCATCATAAATCTTCCAAAGCGGGTATAATCTAACTACTTGTCCCCACAGCAGGATCGACCTGAAAACATGGTAAAAAGGTGGTGAGACAGAAATCTCAATAAGTCCATGTGTGTTTATGTGTCAGGTAAAAACATTTCGTGAATGCAAAGTATAAAATTCTTTATAAGAGATCACTGGCAAGCAATAAACATCCTTCAAAAGCAAGAGTGGTGTTTTGGCATTTCCAGTCATACATAATTTATAAAATCAACCACTTGAAAGAAAGGATTACGGATTACCACACGTTGGGCCCCATAACCGAATGGTCAGCATGCCACACTTTGTGCATACCGCCGGTCAGAATGCCACACTTTGTGCAGACTGACAAAAGTAGGTGATCGGCCTATTAGGCAAGATACTCCTCCTTCTCTACACCCAAACAACAACCGGGTGTCTATTCCGGCATAACACAGTCACTTAGCTGAAGAGAACACTGCTAGCTCGGACCGGCACGACCTACTGGGCTGACGTCCTATCCGGGAAGGACTCACCTCTCGGAGGTGGCCACCTACTGAGAGACTTACCCTAACCCCTCAAAGACTAGTCCTAATAGTCCACCCTTATTGAGTACTCAACATAACGTGTCCCACTTGGGAAAAATGAATAAACACAGTTCCACTTGAACATGGCAAATAAAGGGTTTCCAAAATCTTTGTCAAAAATAGTTTCAGAAAGAGTTCTTAGTTTGAGTAAATCTGCTTGATAAATTTCAAATAACTCATTTGACGGAAATAAAACAGGAGACAACCCTCAATTGTCTTTACAAAAATGAGTGCCCATGCACTCTACATTTGGCTTGCCATAATTAAGCATTTTTCAACAATCAGGTTTTATGCAGGAGCTTACCTGATTCTTGCTCACAACAACAAGGTCTCCAACAGCTGACCTAACCCCACATGGGCAAATACAAATCACAATTAATTCCAAGCTACAATCCACTTCCTCAATTTTAAATCAACTCCTCTTACTACTACCATGATCTTAGTGTCCCAAGCTTTAAGGCCAAACAATACATAAATAGGTTTGTAGGTTGAGCCTAATTTGATATTTAAAATAATTAATGGTTTGGGAAATAATTTCTAATAAGTTGAAAGTTTAAATCTTGCTAGGGAAAATTTAGAGTTTATTTGCTCAAGAGTCCTAGGTAGTAATAAGTAAAATAATGATTTAATAATAGTTTAGTTGTTAGAAAATAATTGGTTGCTAAAACTAGTTGAGATTAAATTTAATGAGTCTTGCTTGGAAAATAATAAGTAAACTTTTAAAAAGGGCTTTGATTTAATAAATATTTTACTAATTATAATTATTTCCATAAAAGGCTTCAATTGATTTCTTTATTTTAAATAATATTTATTTATTTTATTTTCTAGCAAAATTATTATTTATTTGACCAAAATATCCTTTATGTATATAATAATCCAAATCTACCATTCCTAGGGTTTTTTCGACATTTACTAGGAAAATTTTATATAATTAAATATTTTATTTATGAAATAAAATTATTTTAGGGACAACTAGATCATGGTCAAATTTCTATGGCTAACCACAATCAAGAACATATGCAATCCTTCCATTCATCAAATCATCCAAATCATGCACATAAGCATAGATCTAAATTTATTAAGACATGATCTAACCCCTACTAGCATAAATATGATCATGGCTTCAATAATCTAACATGCATATAAATCCTATTCACTAAAGGTGACATAATCTCTAGAATGCTTTATCTCAAATACTTCATGCATCAAACCTCAAATCATCACACAATCAACCAAGATAATCCTTCCATGCATAAATCCCATCTCCTTCACAATCATACACATATTCATGCTTCAATCTTAATAATACATACTCAAATCCTATCACCATCCACCCACTATCAACATCATCATAGAGACATGATTCTAGAGTTTAAAAGAAGGATTGAAGAGACTTACTTGATCGATGAATGCTTTGAAGGAGTTTAGAATAGATCTCAACTCCTTGATGCCTAACTTTGTCCAAGGGAGATGGCGAAAACATGGACATGGGGAAAAGGAGCCATTCGGCCAAGAGAGGGAGGTTTCGGCCATGAGAGAGAGAGAGAGAGAGAGAGAGAGAGAGAGAGAGAGAGAGAGAGAGAGAGAGAGAGAGAGAAGAAACCATTAGCATGCTTATACACATAGGTTCTCATTAGAGATCAAGATTGGAGGAGATGAAGTTGTTAGAATAAATTTACCTTGAAGGTGTTCTTGTCCTTCATAGAAATTTCTGGTTTTGATCCGAAGTAGCAAGATGATTTGTGGAGTTTGATGTTAAGAATGGGGTTGATGGATTCACGGCAATGAGTAGATCAAATCTGGAAGTTTTAGAGAGGATTTGAGATGGTTTGGAGGGGTATTAGGTGAAGGAAAGAGGTATGTGTTCTTGGTGTAGTGTGTGTATTCTTGGAGGTTGAAAGAATTCGAGAGATTGGATTTGTGTAGCTGCCGAAATTCTGTGAGAGCTAGGGCTGGCCGAATTTCTGTAGGGTTTAGGAAGTTGTTTCTCTGATTTGGAAGGGAAAAGGAAAGGTTAGTTGTTACAATCCTGGAAGAATATTTTTAGGAAGTGAATTTGAAAACTAAATATTCCAAGAATATCTTGATTGTTGGAGAGTTTTGGAAGTCTGCCATGGCCGACTGTTTGGGCAGAATTTCGGTGGGATTATTGCTGGTTTATGGAAGCTTATGGTGGCTGAAAGTAGGGTGCTTAATGGTGAAGAAGAAGTTTGGTTATTTGGGGAATGCATTATAGAAAGTTGCTAAACAAAGGTGGCTGGAATTTTGGAAATCAATCAAGCATAATTGCAGGGATTTGTTGGAGAGATTTTCGGACAGCCATTGCTAAATTTTGTGCAAAAGCTTAAGGGAAACAATGGAGCTTTGTTATTGGAGGTTTAAGGAAGGTTCCTGCAGAACAAGGTTGGTGTTTCGGCTGGAAGAGAAATAGGAAACAAAGCTGGAATTTGGACTGCCCAGAATTTTGCCAAGCTGAAATTCCTGGACAGCTTTTTTGGCTGCCATTTTCTAGCCATTTTGCAGAGAGTTTGAAGGGGAATTTTAGGGGCTTTCAAGGCTGGTTTCCATCCTTCTTCATGGAGGAAAAACATGGCTAAGGTTCTGCACAAAATTTGGAAGAAAATAGCTTGGTTTTAGATTCTCAAAGTGGCGATTTGCACAGGAATTTTTCCTGTTGTTGGTCCAACTTTGAGCAGTCCGAAAATGGCCAAGAAATCCAAATTGCAAACTGATCCTAAAGACCATTTTTCTGGCAGCATTTGAGAGGGAATGTTAGCTAAGAAACTTGACATTTTGAAGGCACAACAAGCTGGAAAATTTCAGCTCGTTCCAAGGAGGAAGATGAACTAGCTAGAGTGAATTTTCAGCAAGCTCACTAGAGGGATTTTGTCCTTTTGGAATTTCCCACAACTCTTCCACATTTTTCAGACTATAAGAAGTCTTTTACTAAGACATTTTGAGCCTACAAGACCAAAGCACTTTACTGAAATTTCTGGAAAGAAAATGGCTAGAACAACTTGATCAAGCTAATGAGTTGAGAAATAAGGAAAATCAAAGATCAAGGGAAAATGAATTCCCTTTAGGAAATTCGAGTAGGATAAGGGAGTAGAATGAAGTTACTCCTAACATGTCTCTCTTAGGACATCATTCCTACCTTACTCCAAGCTCATAAGGCCGAAGTTATTCTTCCCCAAGCAAAAATAAAATTTAATTAAGCTAAAGCTTCTATGATGGAATTTGAACCCAAGACCTCAAGAATTGATTCCAAAGCTCTAGCCACTAAACCACAACAACTCTTGTTGTTATTTCCACTAGAAAATTAATTCCTATTTAATCCTCAAGCTATCTTCCTATTTTCACCTCATGCAAAAATTACTATTTTGCCTTTCTCACTCAATACTTACCAACAAGACTTCAAGACAATAAAACTCAATCCAAAGCACATAAAAATCATATAAAAATATATTAAATCATGAAATAAGGTATGATATGCATCCCAACCCCCTTACTCTAAGGTTGGTCTTGACTGGAGTTTCACACACATGTAGGATTTCTAAATTAATTAAACAGATTAAACACAGCGAAAAATAGCAAGAAATCCAAGCCATGGATCACGGGTTTGCAGTAGAAATGGGAAAAAGAGAAGATCACGCTAATTACCTCTTGAAGCCGGAATTTAAATTTTTTTTTTGTTCCAAGAACGCAGGCGCGATCCAGATCACAAAACCGGTTCACAACAGCTCAACTGAAGTCCAAGAAAGAACTCCCTCTAATGATAATCCACACAAGGTCGAATGCTCACAATCTCACAATTCTATGCTAGTAGAATTTAGAAGGCTAGGGTTTTGATTAATAAGAGAGAGACGACTATGGTTTGATCAAGAGAGAGGCAGAGAAATGGTTTCTCTGTTATTGCATGAATAGTCTGTGTCTCTTACCCTAAGGAAACCGTTTCCTTATATTTATAGATTTATAATTATCGTAAATTGCAACTTAGTCTTTCAACGTCCAATTGTCAACAAATTGGTCCTTGAAGTTAACTTAATTACAATTAGGTCCCATGAATTATAACAAATTTATAATTCACCTATAAATATATTCCCTTTTCTTAATTAACCCCACAATATTATCAAATAATATATTTGAGCATTCAAACCTTTATTATGTGTGACCCATTAGGTTTCCTGGTTTTATTGGTAGTATAATATGAATTAATTCTAACAATATTAGAATTAATAATCTTTAATAAAATAAAAGATTAAATTTATTAATTCTCTAATTAATAAATCCATATTTAGCATATCAAGAGCGACATCTAACAATGACTCTTGACCACCTAAAAGTCCAGAAAGTTAAGTGGCTTGACATGAACCTTCCAATAGCAAATTATCAATGCAATAAACTCCTTTCACCATACAATATCTTATTTGGTCTAGAGCATGGAATTAGTGCCAACTCCCTCCAGAATATTATTAATTCTGGCCCGAATATTTTAGTACTTGTTCAAGAAATTCATTACTCGATATGTGTATCAATTGGAACCATTTCCATCACATAGTCGCCTTAGCCAAGGACTTCATGAGTAATGATTTCTACAAGTGGCCTTGAGATATACTCTCCTACTATTAGGAGTGGTGAATCCTTTATTGACTTTCTCAACTACTTTCGTTTACTTTACGTTGTACCCAATATCCATCCCTTAGGCAGTCCTAGATAAGACTCCAAAGATTAGAATCAAAGTACAACGCTCGTTAAACAAAGTACCTTGGAGATCTCAAGTCTAAGGATACTTGTACACTTGCTATAATGAGATTCTATCACTGGCACTAAATAGTTATCCGAGTGATTATCTCGTAGCTAGGTAATCCAATGAACTTGTTCCAAAACAAACATCCACACGTTAATCCTGAGTATCCCAATACTCACGGATATGAGAACCACCGCTTAATCCAATCAAGAGATATAACATGTGCCAGTCTTGGCGTATTAATAGTGTCCCATCTTATTAATACTATGACTGGGGATTATTTAAGTACAAACACTGTATAGTGTAGTAGGAATCTCACATCATGATCTCTATCATGATTTCCTTAACACTGTGATGTACTAGGGACTTTATCTAACGGTTTGTACACATATTTAGATATAACAATCAAACTGAAAGATAAAGAATGCCTCTTATTAATTTAATATGCAATATACATGGTACAAGTGATTGCCTCTAGGGCACAACACTAACAACACACACACACACACACACACACACACACACACACAAGAATGAGGTATGAACTAATAAAGAAGAATGTTTTATCTCAACATCTAAAAGTTTGAAGCTAATACTTAACTTCTTACCATTGGCAAAATGAAGGCTTTCATTTGTTTTCTCAAAATATTTGGTAGGAATGAGGCCTTCTTAGATACCGTAGATTAGCTCCAGTATCTAATAGTGCTGGTACTTCAAGAACAAAAGAATTTTGAATGTCAAGTGCAATCCACACATGCCATCTTTGAATAGAAATTTTTGATAGATAATTAAGAAAAGTGTTTGTATTAATATGAGAATCTGATGACTGAGATAGTTGTTGTTGTTTCTTTTGAGAACAGAGATTTTGAAGAACTAGTCTGTCTAGCTCTAAGATGCTTTGATTTTTCTAGTTTCTTCCTTAAGAAAAGCAATTTTAGAATGAAGGTCTTGAATGGTAATAGTTTTGGATGGTTTAGTAGGAAATCTATTGAGGATATTAGTAAGATTGTATGTATTGGCTATATGAGGATAAAGTTGGAAAGGGTTGGAAGTGGAAGATGATGGTTGATCAAGAGTTTGCTTGAACTTATCAAGATACTTTTTTTTTGTTTGAAGCATCAGGAAGTTTTCCTATGAGTTTTAGGAGAAAATCTTGTTCTTTGGTAAGGGTATTGATGGTTGGTTCTTCTAAATCAGAATGATCAAAAAAGGATGAACAAGGTAAATCATCATCTTTGATTTGATTGAATTGTTGTTGAAATTCATCACTAGCTTGGTCAGAATCGGATCCTTCTAGGAGAAGATTTTAGATTTTGTCAAGAATGACTTCCTACAATGAGAGTTCATAAATTCTTTTAGAGAATTTGCAGTATTTGGAAATATAACTAGGTTTGTTACACTTGAAGCAGGTAACAGTTTTTGACTTAGTTTCTTGAGGCTTGACCTTAGGAGTTTTGGTTTGGGTTAGAGTAGGAAGTGTAGGCCGTTTAGCATGTCTATGTTGCTTCATATGGTAGGTAGGTCTAGATGACATTTGGTGTTTGGTCTTATGGTGCCTATGTGGTTTGGCAGTATAGGAAGGCATACCAAATTGTTCATAGAAGGTGCTTAGATCACGACTTCTCTGGGGACGATCTTTAGCTAATTGTTTCAATATCTTATCTTGGCGACAGATTTTGAGAGCAGCTTGTTGGATTTGACTAGTCAACTAGCCAAATGTAATATGTTCATAAGGTACAACTTTGTTGTACTGGGTTTGGAGTTCTTCACAAACTAAGTTACGAAGAGATTTTGGGAGGCTATCTAGGAATTTTTATTTCCAATATTAGCTATTTCCATCTGGTCTGACATAGATTCTAGTAAGGAAAATATCCTTATACCATCTAAAGTCAGACAGGGTTTTGCACTTAAGGTTGTTGAGTATTTCAGTAGACTTTTCTCTGAAAATTCCTGGGTTACCTATGAAGGTTTTTACTATGGTGAAGATAAGGGTTGAGATGCTTATATGTAAAACCCCACCTAAACCTACCCTAGAATTAGAGGGATGTGTTGCATTTCATAACATATCATATAAATATATATTTCCTGGATGAATTTGTGCATTTTAGAATTGTTATATGTGATCTATATAATTTATTTATGCTTGATGGGTGTTGGGGGCAATTAGGAAATTTTACTTGGAGATGAGAGAAGGAGAAGCTTAGGAATAAGAAGGGAAGAGAATTAAATTAGAAAAATAAAAAATAAGAATTAATGTGGTAAAGTGGTTAGAGTTTTGTGACTAATTCCTAAGGTTATGAGTTCAAATCCCATTAACTAAGTATTATTTTTAATTATCCTAACTAATGTTTGAATTTTATTTCTTGAAATACATGAATCTAGGAATTTTATCTTGGGTAATCTCAATGGTTATATTCTAACCGTGTGATCTTGTTCTAAAGAGAATCTAGAGGAGTTTGAACTACCAATATTTAGCAAATCATGTCTTAATATATTTGAGTTTGAAAGTATTTTATTTCATGAATTCTTTTTATTTTCTTGCTAAATGTTGTAAACTGTTATGGTCTTGGAATTTAAATAAATTCCAGCTTTTTGGAAACACCTTGGCCGAGTCATATGAGATCTAAAAGGATGTTTTAACATTCAAGATTAAATAACCAAATTACTCTCCTAAAGAACTCCAATTTTGGTTATTCTTGTTATGGTAAAAAGCTGAAAAAAATCATTTAGTTCTTCTTCCTGCTAATTTTCGACTTGGTGATAGGAATCAATCTAGCCATAGGGATCAAGCTTAAGAAGGGGGAGAGGACGAAACTGAAACAAAGCTGAGCTTGCCCGGTCCGTTGATGAGAGCCCATTTCAAACAATTCCAACACAATCTTCAAGCATATCTGAAAAACCTTAGGGGGGGGGGGGGTGAATAAGGTTTTTGGCAAGCAAAAACAAATTTTTCGATTTGTCTAAAAAGTAGAATAATGATGATCACCAAGATACTTGGACGGACTTTATGGAAATATAGAAAGTTATCTAAGCACTCGTAGATGTGTATCTAGATTTAGACAAAGAAAGAAACTTGAAGCAGTAAATGAAAAATGAACAGGGGTGAGATAATGAATGTATAGTGATTCGATCTACCAAGATCTACATCCACTATCTTAAGCTAACACTTAAGGATTTTCAACTCGATTTCATTAACTTCACTTAATGAAACAGTACCACATACAAGAGAGGATCACCACACTAGGTTTTCCAAAACCTCTCAGTCACGCAAATACATCAAGGATCACCCCAACTAGGTTTTACAACACAACCTTGATACAAACACTAAACAAGGTTCACCCCAATAGGTTTTACTCCACAACCTTGAACATTAATCAACACAAGGCTCACCCCAATGGGTTTTACACCACAACCTTAGTACAATAGAAATTTGAATATCAATAGAACAATAAACAGCTTACTTACTTGAGTAGATATTCACTCGGAAACAAAGCATAAGCACTTTTACCTTTTTATACAAAATGAATTCACTTTGAAGCTTTGATAAAAGGAGATTTTTAAAAATATTGAGCAATAGTGTTTCTAAGATGAATGTTTCAAAAATCATATCACTAATCTTGCTCTAAGGGCTATTTATAGAGCCAAAAGTGGAGTGCGAACGGTCATAAAGAAACAGTTATAAATTTTCTGTTTAAACTCATCCGTATTTTGGACTCGGGTTTTGGTCGACGATGCATCCAAAAGGTAAGTCCAAAATGATACTTAATCAATCAAAATATTTCAACATAGTTTTCAGGATTTTGGATAAACCTTTTGGATTCAAATTGTTCAATCCAAAATTTTGAAATTTTTAAAAAACCTTTGAAATATTCTCTTTTGGTGTTTGAAGGTAAAGTCAAATGAATCAAGAGATAAAAAGACATAGGAATTAATAGATATACCTTAATAACACTTCCTAGTCTAAAGTTCTTCATAAAGGACTTCTTGATATGTAACACCATATACTTCATTCTTTCTCTTTTGATCTTCCATTCTTGGATTCAATCATGAAAGAGTTGCAAAATAATCTTATCTGAATGCTTTTGAAGAATAGTGGTCAAACATGTCCTATCATAATAGATTAACTAGTTAGTCCATATCAATGTTTGTCATAAGTCAAAACATAGAAGAAAGCCCTTATGGCTAACAATCTCCCACTTTTTGAGTGATGACAAGCATAACACAAATGATATGTAATGAGTGAACATGTTGAATAAAAGAGGTGCAAATGAATGCAATCTCACAGTATAGGTCTCAAAGAGATCTTTTGAACAACAGTTTGTAAACATATCTCATTGAGCCTAAAGCCTTACATATGTTTATATAAATATTTAGAATGATCAGATAAGTTATAAGATAAGATACTCCCCCTAAATATTTGCTTATATGAGCATTTTAAACATAAGAGGGAAAAGCAGAAATCATGATTTGTATGTCCAAAAAGTGAATCCAAAATAATTTTGGAAGAAAGTAGAAAATGAGTCTTTTTAGAAATTCATTTTGGATAAAGATTTTGGATGTCCAAAATATATTTTCAATTCATTAATACTACTTATAAGAACATTTGTTTGGATCAAAAAAATATCTGAGTCTAAAACTCCCCCTGACTCAATGCACGAGAATTTATCACAGAATCTAGTCTCAAGGATACATTTAACATACAGAAAACTGCCTTTTGAATCGAATAGCCATAAATTGAATGTTATAAACATAAATTTAGACAATTATCTAGAAGATTTTTAGAGAACATATACAACAAATAAGCCAGTTTTAGATAAAAACATATCAGTGATTTTTATAACAGTTCATATTTAATCTCAGTGCATATCTGTTCATATTAGTAGTGGTTCATGCAGTTCATATCAGTAACAGTTCTTGCAGTTCATATATGTAATAGTTCATGCAGTTTAACTCCAGATATAGAACATATACAGTCATGCCATAAATCAGTTATATACAGAACATCATCATCAGACATATACAGAACATCATCAGACATATAGAACATCAGTTTATGCAGAACATAACTTTTTCTCCCCCTTTGTCATTAATAAAAAATAAGCATATCAGAAGGAGAGTAAAACAAAAATAGATAGATAATATGCATAAGATAGGGAAAAGCTGAGGGAATAAAAACAGGGGAGCATGTTCACGGGAGAAAAAAAATAGAGGAGAAAAAAAAAACTACAAGCCTTAATGGCTTCACGGAAGCGTTAAGATCATACCTTGCGTGCTTTAAACCTACTAGGTTGTATAGGAGTGGATTGAACGACGGGAATAGCTTCGCCTTGCCCGCTTGAAGAAGTTCCCGATTGTAATCCTTCTAATCTCCTACTTCTCTTTAGGTGCATTAATGCCAAGCTTTTCAACTCTCAGAATATGCCACTGTCCAACTTCTTGTTGGTAAACACAACAGTGAAGAAGAGTGATCTCAATCCTTCTTGGTTCCACTGCTATTAGTTAGCAAAGTACCAAGAACAAGAGCCTCACGTGAGAGAGAGAGCTGCGTGAGAGAGAGAGAGCTTGGGGAGATTAGGGTTTGCTATTCCAAGAGTTTTGTTTATTGTTAGCCAAAACTAGGTCTCCAATTATCTGATAAACATACCCCCCGGGATATCATATTTCAAACACCCGGATGTTATCCAGAGAATAAGTTAAGCTTAACCCTAAACTCATCTGAACCGTATCTGGAAGAAACTCTACGGTCCAAACTATTGGGCTAAAATAATATTTATTATTTTCTTAGACCCAAATGGCCCAAAATAATAAACATTAATTATTTATTTCCTAGCCTTATAGAAATAATCCAATAAATAATTAATGAGCCCAAATGAACCAAAATAATTAAACTTTAATTATTTATTTATTGGGCTTATATAAATAACCCATTAAATAATTAAGAATTAATTATTTCCCTCTAGTTTAAATCCAGGTTAATTTCTTAATTATTCAAACTGGACTTAGGCCCTGAATAATTAATTAACCAATTAAACCAGATAATTAATTTCTCTCAACTCCTATTTTTATTTTAATTAATTAATTTATTTATTTTATTCTAGTCTAATAATAAATTAGACATCCTGAATAAAATAAAATAAAATAAAATCCTCTTGAACTGAGACCAATTCCTCAACCCAAAAATAATTAGGACTTACGGGCTATTCCGAGGACCAAAAAGACACATCGCATTGGCTACTAAAATGACCAAAAATACCCCTACTATATAAATAGCTGTATTTTTCATTTTAAATATTTCCTAATATCACCATAAGGAAATATTGACCCCAAGGACAATGCTGCGTTAGCAATGTCCCTGACCTATTGGTGAAATGACTAAAATACTCCTCTGCACATCGCTGTACATTTAGAGAGGAAGAAGTGTACTAACGCCCCTCTAAATGACATCTACCATCCTTAGGCTTCTAGTCCAATGATCCACGACTTCCTGGAGTGTTTTCACTTTCCAAGAGAGCTACCCTAAAGCAAACATCCAAGTCATATTTTCCAGGGCCCTGGTCATTTTAGATCATTCGGACAACCACAAGGGGCAATATAGTGTAAAAACTATCTTGTACAAGTCTATCTTAACTAACTGGTTACATAAACCCAATATGTAAGTATATTGGTTCTACTATAGAACCTCAACTATAGCATATGAAAGCATATGCTTCCAGCTTCGTCAGACCACCAACTCATACTCAAGTCGTAGAGTACTAGTCCATGCTGTAGAGGTAGTAGTCTAGGTTTCTATCATATAGTACTTTTAGAAACCACTACTACAGGTCTTGTCCTACGTATTCGACATACGCTTATGTCATGAAGTGAGTGGACTACTCACTGGCTAAAGGTAAGCTATTCTCCATTTGGAATTCATAACATAATAACCTAAACATGATGAGATTCCCATTCTCATCAATAGGTCAAGAACAAATGTTTATGTGTTAAATAACCCGTGATCCATACCTTACTGTGAAAGACCACCATTCACATGGATTACTTATTTAAACACAGTGGGTCTGTTCCAAATGAAATTGTGCACAAACAAAAAGTAAATTCACAAACAAATTCTAAAAATAAATTCTTTTATTAAAATATTCGATTTTATATCAGAAACCTAGTCTAAGAGGGCATACAATCCAACAATCTCTCATTTGCACTCTAAGACTAGGAAAGTCCATAGGTGCCCACCCTTATGGCATCTAAGTGTCTCTTGAAGACTCTCTCAACCAAAGGCTTAGTGAATGGATCTGCTAGATTGTTTTATGAGGCAATCTGTTCCACCACGACTTCCCGTCTCTAGATGAAATCTCGGATCAGGTGGTACTTCCTCTCTATGTGTTTTCCCTTCTTGTGGTTCAGAGGTTTCTTAGATTGCGATACCGCTCCAGTGTTGTTGCAATACATTACAATTGGCCTGTCCATATATGGTATGACTCCAAGTTCTGAAAGGAACTTCTGGAGCCAAACTGCTTCCTTGGATGCCTCCGAAGCTGCCACATACTCAACTTCCATGGTTGAGTTAGCAATGCAAGATTGCTTGATACTCCTCCATGAAATTACTCCTCCAGACAAGGTGAAGACATATCCACTAGTGGATTTTCTCTCATCCTTATCTACTTGGAAGTCTGAGTTTGTGTATCCTGTAGGAACCAAATCATCAGCTCTGTAAACCCGCATATAATCTCTTGTTCCCTTGAGGTACTTGAGAATATGCTTTACAGCTTGCCAATGAACCTCCCCAGGGTTCAACTGATATCTGCTAACTAAGCCCACGGCAAAGCAGATATCTGGCCTAGTACACAGTATGACGTACATGAGACTTCCCACAGCCGGAGCATAGGGAATCCTACTCATTCTATTCTTTTCTTCTTGAGATATAGGACAGTCCCTTGAAGAAAATGACAACCCATGTCTGCAAGGGATTAGAGCTCCCTTGCATGAGTTCATGCTATACTTGGCCAGCATCTTGTTATTGTATGTTGCTTGGGATAATCCTAACATTCTTTACTTCCTATTTCTAAGAAGCCTAATCCCGAGAATGTAGCTGGTTTCTCCCAAATCCTTTATACTGAATTGACTAGACAGCCAAACCTTTGTAGAGGACAATGACTCTACATCATTTCCAACGAGCAGAATGTCATCCACATACAAGACAAGAAAAGCCACATTGTTCCCTTCAAGTTTCCTGTACACGCATGGTTCATCTTCATTTTGAATAAAACCATAAGACTTTACAGTCTCATCAAAACGAATGTTCTATACTCTTGATGCCTGCTTAAGTCCATAAATGGATTTCTTAAGCTTGCAAATCATATGTTCTTGGCCTTCAGTAATAAAGCCTTCCGGTTGCGACATATAGATGTCTTCGCTAAGATGGCCATTTAAGAATGTCGTCTTGACATCTATTTATTATATCTCGTAATTATAGTGACATGATGGCAAGGAGGATGTGGATGGATTTAAGCATGGCTATTGGGGAAAAGGTTTCCTCATAGTCGATTCCCTCTTTCTGAGTATACCCTTTCGTCACAAGCCTTGCTTTGAAGGTTTTTAACTTCCCATCCGCTCCCCTCTTTCTCTTGTACACCCACTTGCACCCAATGGGTTTTATCCCTTCAGGTGAAGCTATAAGATCCCAAACCTGATTGAGGTACATATACTCAATCTCGACTTTCATTGCTTCATGACATGATTTGCATCGGCATCAGCAATAGTCTCCTCGTATCTAGTGGGGTCATGTTCCTGATGGTCGGAGACTAGCTCAAAAGCTTCTCCAGTCCATCTCTCCGGAACCCTAGACACTCTTCCACTACGACGAGGCTCTATTTGTACAGGCTCTTGAGACTATGCTTCTTCTTGTTCCACAATCAGGTCAGAAGAAGTTAATTCCGTAGATAATTTCTCCTCAAGTTCCAACCTTGTTGAACCTTTAGTGGAAGTACTTTGATCATCTTCCAAGTATCTAGCGTTGGTACTGACTAGTACCTTCTACTCCTTAGGATGATAAAAGTAACCTCCCTTTGTCCCTTTTGGATACCCAACAAAATAGTATAATTCTGATCTTGGTTCCAACTTGTCTTCCTTGGCCAATACATAAGTTGGACAACCCCAAATCCTGAGATGATTCAGACTTGGCTTACGCCCAGTCCACATCTCATAGGGAGTCCTAGGTACTGACTTGGAAGGCACTAAGTTCAGAATATATACCGCTGTCTCCAGGGCATATCCCAAAAAGGACACTGGAAGAGTAGCATGAGATATCATACTTCGGACCATTTCCATCAATGTCCTGTTCTTTCTCTCAGCTACTCTATTCTGCTGGGGTGTTCCCGATGCAGGGAGTTGGGATACTATCCCATGATATACCATTTAGTCCTTGAATTCACCTAGGAGGTACTCTCCACTACGATCTGATCGTAAGGTTTTGATTAATTTACCTGTCCGACACTCCACTTCAGCCTTAAACTCCTTAAACTTATCAAAAGAGTCAGACTTGCGTCTCATCAGGTAAATGTAACCATACCTTGTACAATCATCCGTGAAAGTGATGAAGTACTCAAAACCTCCTCTAGCTGGTGTAGACATTGGACCACACACATCAGTGTGAACAAGACTCAATACCTCATTGGCTCTATCCGCCTTTGGTGTAAATAACCTTTTGGCCATCTTTTCCATCAGGAAGGATTCACACTGAGGCCAATTTTTCAATCTCAACGAGCCCAAAGGCCCATTATTGATTAGTCTCTGAATCCTGGTTGAGTTAATATGACCCAATCTTAGATGCCAAAGGTATGAATCATTGACATTGGTCTTTCTCTTCTTAGTTAAAGGTTCAGATTGAGCATTATTTGATTGATTGTTAATAGGGTTTAAAAAGAATAGATTTCCATACATGTGCCTAGTACATAAAATTTTTTCATCTCTACTGATAGAAATACCAGAATGGAAAGATACATAATATCATTGATTTATTAGTTTTGCAACTGAAATCAAATTTTGACGAAATCCAGGTACATATAAAATATCTTTTAAAACCACTATTCTAATACAATAAAAAATAAGATCCAGCTCTCCTACTGCAAGGGCCCAGACTTGTGCTCCATTTCCATGTGTAGCCCATGTTCGCCCTTCTTGAGTCTTCTAATCTTTCTAAACCCCTACAAGGAGTTACAGATATGATCAGTGGCTCCTGAATCAACAATCCAAGTGGAAGTTGATCCTACCATTGATATAGACTCTAGATAGAAAACATTATCTGTAGAGTTTTTCTTGACTTGAAGATCTGGACACTCCTTTTTCCAATGTCCCTTCTTCCCACGTTTGAAGCACTTGCCCTTTGGTTTGTCCTTGGGCTGGGTCTTGGGCTGGGCTACTGTATTCCCCTTCTTCCTTTTGAACTTTCTGGGTTCAGGCCTAGTTCTCGAGGAAGAAGCCTTAGCAATCATAGCCTTTGACTGCGGCTTCATGACCTTCTCCGCCATCTGGAGCTCCTTCATCAATTCAGTCAAACCTATGTTCAACTTGTTTATGTTATAGTTCAACTTGAACTAAGTGAAGGAACCCGGTAGAGATTTGAGAACTATGTCCACTTGGCTCTCGGGGTCAATGACAGCCCCTAAGATTTCTGTCTCCTCAAAAGCAGCAATTATCTTGAGCATATGCTCTCAGACTGATGCTCCCTCAGCCATCTTAGTGTTTATTATAATTTGAAGAGCCTCCTGCCTTATGGGCCGGTTCTTGTCTGCGAACATAGTGGCCAATGATTGACTAATGTCATATGTAGAAACCATATGCTTGTGTTTTGACTGGAGCACATTAGACATGGTGGCTAACATATAGTAACGTGCCATTTTGTCAACTTTCTTCCACGCCTTCTCAACCTCTCACTCTTCAGTGGTGGAACCTTCCCCGATAATAGGGCAGGTCTAGTAAAGGACATACTTATACTCCTCGGTTGTGAGTATTATGTCCAGGTTCCTCTTTCAGTCCACATAGTTTAGACCCGTTAACTTATTCTCCCTGAGAATAACGGCTAATGGACTAAAAGAACCTCCCACAATTTCTAAAAAATCGAAAAATAAAAGAAAGGGTTTAGTTTATGAAAACAAAATAAAATTTGTGCACTGAAAATAATTTGGCTCTTAGGAAAATTGACATAACTTCTTAGGAAGATTAACAGTTCCTTAAGCTAAGTGTATTAACCACTACAAATTAATTTCCCTTTTAGGTAATGGTCTAGATGATAACTCCATCGAGGGGATGGCCGTTTCCTCTCATTTCTTATGGACATACCTTGCACTATAACCTCCAACGTGGGCTGGCCGATCATAGTACGTGTCCCGGGTTATTAATTATGTCCCTCCATTAGATCTAGATCCTTGTGGTATCCCCATCCTATACGGGTTCATTCCCAGGGTGACGCGAGGGGAACCACGATCTCAAATGAGGATCGTGATGGAAAGCATGGGGCCTTTAGAACCCCTCTCCCACTTAATCTTTTAAAATAAAGGTTTTCTTGGAAAAATATCCCTTTGAAATTTCCATTAAGTTTTTTCTTAACTCAAAATAAAATATCTAAATCTACTAAAATCTCTATTTCAAGGTTTATATCCTTTGAGAAATTTTTCCATGGACTAATTTTATTTAAGTTAAAACTTAATGATTTCAAAAATTTCCCAATTAAAACTTTCTAGAGACTTTAGTCTCAAGTTTATTTGACAAAATAATTTTTTCTAGTGCAAAATAAAACAAAATGGCTCTCCACTTTAATTTACAAAAATATCTAAATCCAATATATTTTCTATGTTAAGGATTAAATCATTTGAGAAAATATCCAATGATTAATTTTTGTACAAATTAAAATAACCATTTAATTATTGAAGAAAAAAGTTTTCTTGTCAAAAAATGTTCCCAAAGACTTTGGTCTTTGAGAAGATGCGCATATAGGTACAAAAAAAAAAAAAAAGTATACTAGAAAACAGTAAACATTTTCATGCTTTTCAATTTTTAAACCTAAGTGCCCAAATAATAGAATTAAACACATTAATTAATTAATAATCTTATTTAATCCTAAAATCCCTTACTAATATTTTTCATGCAAATATATTCCAAGAATATAAACTATTGCAAAAATATTAACTTCGCCTGGTATGGGACCCAAAACGGAAAAGGAAAAAAATGAAAAGAATTGCAAAAAAAAAAAAAAAAAAAAACACACTGCGGTCCATGTACACCCGCCGCACTACATCGGGGCCTTTTGTTCTGCGGTCCACCGTGCCCCCTCGGTGCACCAGCCACACTAGATCAGACGCAGCAGCGACCCGTGGAGCGCTCACCCGTGACCCGCTCCATTTGCTTTCTGCCGTTGACTTGCGTGTCGGCCCGAATACCCACTGACGAGCCGTGCGCCAATTGCAAATTTTACAATGCAATAGGCTTGGCATGGCACAGAGAAGGTAGTGGCTCTAGACACAGAAACCAGGCAGTGACTCGACTTGGCTCGGTACAAACGGCGGCTTATGAACAGTGCTTCTTCTTCGTTTTTTTTCTTCTTTTGCGCGAAACTTGCAGAGCCTTTGCTGTTTCTTTCTTTGGCTTCTTTGGAAATTTTTACTTACAAAAACTTATCCAAAACAAAACTACATTCGCCTACACCCTTCAAATTGGGTTT
Organism: Voacanga thouarsii; assembly: GCA_026120185.1. NCBI lineage: Eukaryota > Viridiplantae > Streptophyta > Magnoliopsida > Gentianales > Apocynaceae > Voacanga > Voacanga thouarsii. The sequence continues at coordinate 908,433 of JANUWF010002331.1, forward strand.
ACACGATGTTCTACCAAAGCAAGAAAAATAAAATTACAGCAGCCTATGCTTCACTGTGAAGCTTACAAATCCACCTATCCCATACCAAAACAGCGAAGGATCACAGGTTTATGCACTAAACAATCATTTTCTCCATTTTTATTAACTAACATGTTCCCTAAGTTGATCAAAGAACCTGTGTCTCTGATACCACTTTGAGGGAATAAAAACAGGGGAGCAGGTTCATGGGAGAAAAAAAAACAGAGGTGGAAAAAAAAACTACAAGCCTTAATGGCTTCATGGAAGTGTTAAGATCAAACCTTTGCGTGCTTTAAATCTACTAGGTTGTATATGAGTGGATTGAACGACGGAAATAGCTTCGCCTTGCCCGCTTGAAGAAGCTATCGGTTGTAATCCTTCCAATCTCCTGCTTCTCCTTAGGTGCATTAATGCCAAGCTTTTCAGCTCTCAGAATATGCCACTGCCCAACTTCTTGTTGGTGAACACAACAGTGAAGAAGAGTGATCTCAATCCTTCTTGGTTCCACTACTATTAGTTAGCAAAGTACCAAGAACAAGAGGCTCATGTGAGAGAGAGAGCTACGTGAGAGAAGAGAGGTGTGAGGGAGAGAGAGCTTGGGGAGATTAGGGTTTGCTATTCCAAGAGTCTTGTTTATTGTTAGCCAAAACTAGGTCTCCAATTATCTGATAAACATATCCCCCGGGATATCATATTTCAAACACCCGGATGTTATCCAGAGAATAAGTTAGGCTTAACCCTAAACTCATCTGAACCGTATCTGGAAGAAACCCTATGGTCCAAACTATTGGGCCAAAATAATATTTATTATTTTCTTGGACCCAAAAGGCCCAAAATAATAAACATTAATTATTTATTTTTTGGGCTTATAAAAATAACCCAATAAATAATTAATGAGCCTAAATGAACCAAAATAATTAAACTTTAATTATTTATTTCTTAGGCTTATATAAATAACCTAATAAATAATTAAGCATTAATTATTTCCCTCTAGTTTAAACCCATGTTAATTTCTTAATTATTCAAACTGGACCTAGGCCCTGAATAATTAATTAACCAATTAAACCAGATAATTAATTTCTCTCAACTCCTATTTTTATTTTATTTATTTATTTTATTTCAGTCTATAATAAATTAGACATCCTAAATAAAATAAAATAAAATAAAATCCTCTTGAACTGAGACCAATTCCTTAACCCAAAAATAATTAGTACTTACGGGCTATTTCGAGGACCAAAAAGACACATCGCCTTGGCTGCTAAAATGACCAAAATACCCCTACTATATAAATAGCTGTATTTTGCATTTTAAATATTTCCTAATATCACCATAAAGAAATATTAACCCTAAGGACAATGCTGTGTTAGCAAAGTCCCTAATCTACAGGTGAAATTACTAAAATACCCCTCTGCACATTGCCGTACATTTAGAGAGGAAGAAGTGTACTAACACCCCTCCAAATGATATTTACCATCCTTAGGCTTCTAGTCCAATGATCCAAGACTTCCTGGAGTGTTTCCGCTTTCCAAGGGAGCTACCCTAAAGCAAACATCCAAGTCATGTTTCCCAGGGCCCTGATTATTTTAGATCATTCAGACAACCACAATGGGCGATATAGTGTAGAAACTATTTTATACAAGTCTGTCTTAACTAACTAGTTACATAAACCCAATATGCAAGTATATTGGTTCTACTATAGAACTTCAACTATAGCATATGAAAGCATATGCTTCCAGCTTCGTCAGACCACCAACTCATATTCAAGTCGTAGAGTACTAGTCCATGCTGTAGAGGTAGTAGTCTAGGTTTCTATCATATAGTACTTTTAGAAACCACTACTACAGGTCTTGTCCTACGTATTCGAAATACGCTTATGTCATGAAGTGAGTGGACTACTCACTGGCTAAAGGTAAGCTATTCTCCATTTGGAATTCATAACATAATAACCTAAACATGATGAGATTCCCATTTTCATCAATAGGTTAAGAACAAATGTTTATGTGTTAAATAACCCGTGATCCATACCTTACTGGGAAAGATCACCATTCACATGGATCACTTATTTAAATACAATGGGGCTGTTCCAAATAAAATTGTGCACAAACAAAAAGTAAATTCACAAACAAATTCTGAAAATAAATTCTTTTATTAAACTATTCGATTTTACATCAGAAACCTAGTCTAAGAGGGCATACAATCCAACAAAATCTTAAACAAGTATCCAACAGTAATTATCTTAAGGCATAATGTAAATGACAGAAAAAGTAAATTGTTCAACTTAGGCAGGAATTAAATTGTTCATCAGCAAATTATGCTTCCCAACAGTGCTGCCTAGAAGATATTGATTGTTTCGGCCTTTGACCCAGCACCCTTCTTGGAATGTTGACCAGCAATTCTGTTTGATTTCCTCTTTACTACAACAGGTTTCTGTCTTTTTCCAGAAGGTTTGGGCTTAGGAGAAGTTGGAGGAATCACTATTTCTTTCATGGAAGATGACTGTGGAGATAGTTCAGGAGAAGGATTCTTTTCTTCAGTAGGTAGCTCAGATTTCTCTTCTAAAATGGGTTCATCTTTATCATGAACATACTGGAGGGGAAGACATTGGAGCAGAATGATTAGCAAATTTTTCAACAACAGAAATTCTGTTGCCTAGACTTTTAATTTCTGAGCTGAGAAGGTCCAATTTCTCAGCAAAAGAACTGATTGCTCCCAGAATACTTTCAGACAAGCCTGAGTTCGAATCTTTTCCTTTGGCAGAAGATTCTGCCTGAAGGACTTCAGCAAATTTCCTCTTTGATCCTGTACCAGAAACAGATTTCCCTTCCTCCTTAATCTTCATCAAGTTTTCCCGTTCTTTTCCTGCAGTCATTCTTAGCAATTTCCACGTATTATCTTCCCTTACATAGTCCATCCTTTCAAAGGAATCAAAATTGTAAACATTTGTTTTGGATGGATCACAGGGAGTAGAACTTAAATCTACTTCAAAAAATCTAAAAACTTTTGTCAGCAAATTTCCAAATGGCAGAGCTTTACTTGACATGTTTCTTGATTGCAACATCAATTTTGTTGCTAGAAAGCTAAAATTAATCTACCTTCCCTCAGCTAGGGCCAACATAATCACCATTTGTAGAATACTTATAGAAGTCTTATGCCCATAGCTAGGTACTATCATGGTCGACACCATGTGATGCAAAATTCTACCAACACCATTCAGCCATTTTGAGCTCCTATGTCCAGAATTCCCAAAGTTCTTACCACCAGTGAATAATTTTTAAAAAATTTTCAAATAAAAAATGTCATTTCCCTCAGGAAATTTGTTTAGCTCAAAGTATTGAAATCCGGCATCTCTAACATCATAAATCCTATTGAACAATCTATGATCAAACTCTATGTCTTTGACCTTCACTCTTGACACATACCAGAGAATCATAAAACCACCATCGGTTTCTTCTAGTTTCCTTTTCCTTAAGTTAGCATAGAATTCCTAGACCAGAGGGGTATATGATTTCTCATCAACAGATAGTAGACTGCCCCACCCAATATGATCAAACATGTCTAAGATATTTGAAAGATTCAGAAAGGCAGAATGGTTAACGCGATAGCCACAGATAACAGTTCGATTTCTCGATACCCAGTCATTGTACTCAGCCTCACATTTAGAATCAAGAAAGTGAGGTACCTAATTTTCAGAACACACTTGTTCTGGAGACGACTCTGATGAATCATAGTGGGATGCAGAGAAGATCGGTTGAGGAGAGGTTTCTTTCTTTGCTGCTTTGCTTGAACCCGAAACCTTTTTCTTCATTTTCGGAGATGATTTTTGCCCTTTCTTTGGTTTGGAATGGAAGATTTAGTCTTAGCCATTTGAAAGATTAAAGCTTTTTCTGGGCATTTGGTTTTTGAAGAGGAAGAACACGGATGATTTTGGAAGAAGGCGGGTTACAAGGGTTTCGAAGGAGAAAGCCAGATTACTTTGAATGTCTTGAGTAATGTAAAAATAAAGTTCTTTGAAAACATAAGTTTTTCTGAGAAGTTTAGAAAAACGCACAAACCAATTTTTTGAAATTCAAAGTTCAGAATAAGAAAAAAAATATTAAGGATGGATTTTGGAACAAGACTCAATCTGAAATTATCATCCAAAAGAGTGTTTTCTTGAAATGCATTTTGGATGAGGGATTTGGATTCAACAAGTACGTCCAAATCAGATGACGATGCGTTTTGGATTCAGAACACTGTTTCCAAAACTTTTTTTTTTTTTTCACGAATCCTACAAAAAGAAAACTTATGCCACATGATTAGTTACCAAATTCTTGTAATTCCCAAACCTCTTCTCAGATTGTTGAATCTATCCTCAGCTAGAGGTTTAGTGAATATATCAGCAAGTTGTTAATCCGTTGAAATATATTCAACACACACATCGCCTTTGAGCACATGATCTCGGATGAAGTGATGTTTAACTTCTTTGTGCTTTGTCCTAGAATGCTGTACTAGATTTTTTTGTTAGATTGATAGCACTTGTATTATCACACAATATTGGTACGCAATTAAAATTAAGATTAAAATCTAGCACCGTGTTCTTTATCCACAAGATTTCAGCACAACAACTCTTGGCTGCAATATATTCAGCCTCAGTGGTGGATAAGGATACACACACATGCTTTTTACTGTGCCATGACATAAGAGAGTGTCTAAGAAATTGACAATGGCCACTAGTAATTTTTCTTTCAACTTTACAACCTGCATAATTTGCATTAGTATATCCTATAAGATTAAATGCATTAGTATGTGGATACCATAATCCATAATCATATGTGCCAATTAAATACCGGAGAATGCGTTTAATTACACATAGATGAGATTCCTTTGGACAGGATTGAAATTGAGCACAAAGACATACCGAAAACATAATGTCTGGTCGGCTAGCAGTAAGATAGAGTAGACTCCCAATCATACCTCTATACTTATGCTCATCTACTTTCTTACCTTTTTCATCTTAATCAAGGTTTATGGATGTACTCATAGGTTTGCTGATTTCTTTTGCTTCATTCATTCCAAATCTCTTGAGCAACTCTTTGGCATACTTAGCTTGATTTATGAAGATTCCTTCCTTAGTTTGCTTAATTTGCAGTCCAAGAAAGAAGCTTAGTTCTCCCATCATACTTATTTCAAATTCTTGCTGTATAGTCTTAGCAAACATCTTACACAAAGAGTCATTAGTAGCCCTAAAAATAATATCATCAACATAGATTTGAACAATCAGTAAATCACCAGAATTATCAGATTTGATGAACAAGGTATTATCAATTAAGCCTCTAGAAAATCCTTTTGAGATCAAGAATCCACTAAGTCTTTCATACCAAGCTCTTGGAACTTACTTTAATCCATAAAGAGCCTTAGAAAGTTTGAAAACGTGATTTGGAAAGTGCTCATAAGTAAAACCAGGAGGTTGTTCAACATAAACTTCCTCCTCAATAAAGCCATTTAAAAATGCACTTTTGACATCCATTTGATAGAGCATGAAATTTTTGAAGGATGCAAAAGCAAGCAACATTCGTATAGATTCCAGTTTAGCAACATGTGCAAATGTCTCATTATAATCAATATCTTATTCTTGATTAAATCATTGGGCAACTAATCTAGCTTTATTTATAATCACAGCCCCATTTTCATCAAGTTTATTTCTAAAGACCCATTTAGTACCAATAACAAGACGATCATGCGGTCTAGGAACAAGTTTTCAAACTTGATTTATTTCGAATTAATTTAGCTCTTCTTGTATGGTAATAATCCAAAATTCATGATGTAAAGCAATATCAATGCAGCTAGGTTCAATATTTGAAAGAAGAGCAAAGTTGTCAATGAAGTATCGTCTAATTTTAACTCCTTGGTTTGGATTTCCAATAATTTGTTCTTTCGGATGACCTGTTTTGTACTTCCAGTCTCTTAGTAATTGATGATTTGTATAATCTTCAGTTTGTTCTTTTTCTTGTTCAATATGCAATTCTTCAATCTCTTCTTCTTTTGCATGAGTGTCTAATGGTGGAGCTTTGACTTGATCTAACTTGACTTCTTTTGAACACCCTACATCATCGTCATCTCTTTTTGAAATGTAAATGTTAGATTCATCAAACACAACATACACCGATTCTTCCACACAAAGAGTTCTTTTGTTATATACTGTATATGCCTTTTTGTTGGAAGAATAACCAAGAAATATGGCCTCATCGGACTTGCTATCAAAATTTCCAAGATTATCTCTTGTATTTAAGATAAAACATTTACATCCAAATATTTTAAAATAAGAGATAGAATGAGTTTTATCAAACATAAGTTCAAACAGAGTTTTTCTCAAAAATGGTCTTAGCATAACTCGGTTTATTATATAGCACGTTATGTTAACAGCTTCCGCCTAAAAATATTTTGGAAGGACATTTTCACAAAGCATTGATCTAGCCATTTCTTGCAAAGTGCGATTTTTCCTTTCAACAACACCATTTTGTTGAGGAGTTTTTGCTGCTGAAAAATTGTGAAAGACCCCATTTTCATCACAGAAGTGAGTAAATTCACTGTTGCAAAATTCTTTGCCATTATCGCTTCTAATAGAAATCAGTTTGCATCTAATCGAGTTTTAGATGCGCTTTATCAGTTTCAAAAATTCAAAAAAGGCTTCATCATTTTGTCCAAGAAATAAAGTCCAGTAAATCTAGAAAAATCATCAACAAGTACATATGCATATTTCTTACCTCCAAGACAAGCAGTTCTCATAGGTCCAAACAAATCTATTGAACTAATTCGAGTGGTTTTGAGGTAGAAATTATTTTCTTTGGTTTAAAAGAGGTTTTGATTTGTTTCCCAAACTGACATGCATCACAGATTTTATGTTTATCAAATTTCATTTTTGGCAGTCCCCTAACAAGTTCTTTTGAGGACAATTTATTTAACAAATCAAAAGATACATGACCTAATCTTCTTTGCCAAAGATAACCATCATTGCCATGAACGGATAGGCATCTAATTCCATTAGCTACAAAGTTATTAAGATAAAACACATATACATTTTCCATACGTTTGGCAGTAAAGATGATTTCAAGATTTCCACTGTCAAGTATAGAGCAAGAATCTTTTTTTCAAAAACGACTTTGCAACCATTGTCACAAAGTTGGCTAATGTTGGGCAGGTTATATTTCAAATCATCAATAAGTAAAACTTGCTTTATAATTGTTAAGGAACCTTTACTAATATTACCAATGCCAAGAATCTTTCCTTTCTTCTTGTCTCCAAGTGTAACAAATCCTTCATTTGTGGTATGAATATCTTCTAACAAAGATGCGTTTCCAATCATGTGTTTTGAACAACCGCTGTCCAAGAGCTACTTAGTGAAGCTTAAAGACCGTGCCTATACATGAGAAGGAGGAATGATTTTTGGTACCCATACTTTCTTGGGTCCATGAAGGTTAGTAACATTTTCTTTGATTTTCCAGAATGTAACTCCACCAGTTTCCATTTTTCTTTTGATAAGACATTTTGAAACTATATGTCCCGATTTTTCACAATATGTGCATGCTTTGTGTGTGCTGTAAGAAGAAGCAGATTTAACATATTGAGACTTGTTCTTTTTGTTTTTATTCTCATGTTCATATCCTAAGCCACTTTGCTTTCTAGCATAAACAAATATGGGCTTGTAAGTTTTATCTTTATTCTCATGTCTATATCCTAAGCCACTTCAGTTACCAATTTGATGATGAGTTCTGAGAAACTTTTCCAGATTGCTTTTACCATTTGTGAATTTTTCAATGCAATTGGTAAGATCATTTACTCTAATTTTCATATCATCAAAGGTGCTAACTATATTTTCAAGAGTTTGAATTTTATCACAAAAGTTTTTATTTTCCAGAGATGCATGATGCAAGGCAGTCATGATCACATCTTTCTCAATTATAGCACACGTATGTGTTTCAAAAGACATTTTATAGTCATTCAACAAAGCTTTGTTTTCTTCCATCAGATTTTTAACCTTCAATTTTAATTCTTTATTTTTTCTGGACAGTTTTTTTAAATTTATAAAACATATCACATAACAACTCATTAGGATCAACATGCTTTTCAGTCATAGATATAAGCGAATTAGGCATGCAGTCAGATGTGGAAGAGTTTACCTCATTTTCCAATGCCATGAAGTAAATGTTGGCAATTTCTTCTTCAGAATCTCCATCTTCGGACTCAGTTTCATTCAAGTCCTAAGCTCCCATCAATCATTTGCTTTTCTTTGCCTTCAGATCTTTCTTCTTTTTAAACGTTTTTCCTTCCTTATCTTTTGCAACAGGACAGTCCGCAATGAAGTGGTCAGTGCTTTTACATTCAAAACATTGAGGTTTGAAACCAGAGGTTTGTCTTTTCTTTCTTATAAACTTCCTTCCTCTTTTGTAGTTTCCTTTGTTGAACATCCTTCTAAATTTTTTTGCTATCAATGTCAAATCATCATTGTCCATTTCCATGCTTTCACTGCTTTTCGACAGGCTTGTTTCTCCATCTTCATTTTGAGCCTTCAATGCAATCCCTTTTCTGCCTCTATCATGATCATCAGATTCATGAAATCTTTTAAGCTTCATCTCATGAGTAAGAAGAGATCCAACCAACTCCTCAGTAGGTAAATATTTTAAATCCTTAGATTCTTCTACAGCAAGAGCTAGTTTTTTGGTAAAGTATATAAAATTTTTCGATTTTGTTCTCCAAGGGAATAAACCTTCCCGTAAGCTTTAAGACTATTTGAGATATTAGTAAATCTCGTGAACATATCAGTGATGCTTTTATTTAGCCTCATAGTAAACAATTTATAGTCATGAATTAGAAGCCCAGTTTTGATTCTTTGACTTGGTTAGTTCCCTCATGGGTGACTTCAAGTAATCTCCATATATCATGGGCTGAATCACAACCACTAACACGGTTATATTCAGTCACATCTAGCGCACAACATAAAATATTCATAGCCTGAAAATTTAAAGGCATCTTAGCATTGTCTTCTATACTATACTCATCATACTGTTTAGGAATTTTTATGCTATCAATCATTTTTGATGGAATAAAAGGACCATTCTCTATTAAACTCCATAACTTGAAGTTAATAGAACACACATAAATTTTCATTCTATTTTTCTAGAAAGTATAGTTACTTCCATTGAACAAAGGAGGACAATTTGTTCAAGACCCTTCAACATATGGAAGAGAGGATGATTTTGCCATTAAGATCTTTTCTACAAGGTTATTAAACCAAGAGTATGTAGACCAAGCTCTGATACCAAATGAAAAACCTTAGAGGGGAGGGGGGTGAATAAGGTTTTTGACAAGCAAAAATAATTTTTCCGATTTATCTAAAAAGGAGAATAATGATGATCACTAAGATACTTGGACAGACTTTATGGAAACATAGAAAGTTATCCAAGCACTCGTAGATGTGTATCTAGATTTAGACAAAGAAAGAAACTCGAAATAGTAAATATAAAATGAACAGGAGTGAGACAAGGAACGTATAGTGGTTCGATCTACCAAGATCTATGCCCACTACCTTAAGCTCATACTTAAGGATTTTCAACCGAATTTCATTAACTTCACTTAATGAAACAGTACCACATGCAAGAGACGATCACCACACTAGGTTTTCCAAAACCTCTCAGTCATGTAAATACATCAAGGATCACCCCAACTAGGTTTTACACCACAACTTTGATACAAACACTAAACAAGGTTCACCCCAATGGGTTTTACTCCACAACCTTGAACATTAACCAACATAAGGCTAACCCCAATGGGTTTTACACCACAACCTTGGTACAATAGAGATTTGAATATCAATAGAACAGTAAACAACTCACTTACTTGAGCAGATATTCACCTGAATACAAAGTATAAGCACTTTTACCTTTGGTACAAAATAAATTCACTTTGAAGCTTTGATAAAAGGAGATTTTTAAAAATATTGAGCAATAGTGTTTCTAAGATGAATGTTTCAAAAATCATATCACTAATCTTACTCTAAGGGCTATTTATAGAGCCAAAAAGTGGAGTGCCAACGGTCATAAAGAAACGGCTATAAATTTTCTGTTTAAACTCATCCGTATTTTGGACTCGGGTTTTGGTCGACGATGCATCCAAAAGGTAAGTCCAAAATGGTACTTAATCGATCAGAATATTTCAACATAGTTTTCAGGATTTTGGATGAACCTTTTGGATTCAAACTGTTCAATCCAAAATTCTGAGATTTTTCAAATAACTTTGAAATCTTCTCCTTTGGTACTTCAAGGTAAAGTCAAATAAATCAAGAGATAAAGAGACATAGGAATTAATAGATATAATTTAATAACACTTCCTAGTCTAAAGTTCTTCATAAAGGACTTCTTGATATGCAACTCCATATACTTCATTCTTTCTCTTTTGATCTTCCATTCTTGAATTCAATCATGAAAAAGTTGCAAAATAATCTTATCTGAATGCTTTTGAAGAATAGTGGTCAAACATGTCCTATCACAATAGATTAATAAGTTAGTCCATGTCAATGTTTGTCATAAGTCAAAGCATAGAAGAAGACCCTTAGGGCTAACAATATCTACAAGCTCATTTCAAGTGGGATAGCAACTTTACATTGCTGAAAGAGGATTGAGAACGAAGCATGCTACTAGTGAACAAAGGACGTCAACTGGAAGCAGTTCGCAAAGAAACATTGGCTAAAATGGACTTGGCGCCGGCCTTATAGCCTGACCCGGTGCTGGCTAAGTACTGGAAAAGGGCACATTTTGATTTTGACTTTTGTGAACGGGTACTGTTCCAGCAGAATGTACTCGGCACCACCCCTAGGAGACCTACCTGACGCTGGCTGTTGACTAGAAAAGCCACATTTTTTATTCTGACTTTTTGTGAACGAGTATTGTTTATCTAGAATGTATCCGGCGCCGCCCCTAGGAGTCCTACCCAGTGCCAGCCCTACTCTAGATCTGAACCTCTGACATTTTTAAGCTATTTTTGGAGTCATTTTGTAATATTTTAACTTGTTTTTGGTCAGGAATAGAGTACCATTATATAATGCTTGTATTGTAAGAACAACAACAACATTATTACATATTTTATCATGAATGAAGCATTCAACTTGAAGGCTTGAAGCAATGGAGAGATTCCTTGCTCAATTTCAATCCAAGACCAACCTATGAGCTTAGTCCGCCATTAAGTAAGTATCTATAAACTCAAAGGATAATTTAACTAAGAAATAAATAATGGTTCTTCTTGTATGTCATTTAGGGTTCTTGTTGTTTCTTATTTGAATGCTCATAATTCCCTATCCTTTTAGTTCTTGATTTCTTGCTAAGTCAAGGGTTCTAACGTGTTGTTATGGTAGACCGTTCCTACTAAATTTGGGGTTCTAAAGGCTAGTTTTTTTAGGGTTCCTTGTTTGTAGAAAAATATGTTACTTTATGTCTTTTCCTGATCTCTTTTGTTCTTTCAATTGTTCATTTTTCTTATCTTGAAATCCTTCCACTTTGTTTAAGTTCAAACAAAAGCCACTTTTAGATCTAAAAAGACTTCCTCCCCCAAGCTCATATGAAGATTTGGTATCAGAGCAGTGATAAGTTTAGATCTCTATCTTAGCTTGGATCTATCAAATGTAGAGTGTTGTTTGATCTTGAGGTTTTTGGATTAAAAAAAAAAAAAAAAAAAGAAATGAGAATGATTTGTTGAAGAAAGATCATTGGGAATACATTGATTTTTGCTTTTGTGATTATATTGGGATTGTTTGGGAAGAAATTTGCTTGCAAAGTTCCATAGGAAAATCTTGCACATAAGGTGTTTGATAAAAGTTCTCAATGATCGTATACCCTATGAACACCATATGTTTGATGAAATGTCTCAAAGAAAGAATATGGCTTGAACAATAGTGTTATTTCTATATCCGTTTCATTGTATTCTTCAAATTGTCTTTTCTTTTGTTGTGTGTTGTGAACACCTTATACTCTATTTATTTCTTGACCTCTACATAGTCACTAAAGTTTTCATCCTAAGACCCTTGTGTATTGAAGTATTTTAAGAGCCAATAGACTAAGGTGAACTAAACCTTTTGAAGTTGGGGAGGAAATTGGTTAAACAAGTGAGCAATTGAGTGAACGAAAAAGGCAAGAGAGAAAGATTTGTGTTTGAAAAAAAAAAAAAAAGCCAAGAAGCTTAAACACTTAGGGAGTGAGTAAGGAAAATAATTTCTATTTTTGTCTACTTAACTCTTTTTGTAGGAGCATCAGTCTAAACTCCAACGATGACTTAAGGAGAGAAAATGGCTAGGCTAAATCTTAGTGGAGCAAGTAGACCACAAGAGGATCTGGGAGATCTTTGTGAGACCTTCGTTTTATTGCAAAGGAGTATGGAGGGCATTTGGAGGGAGATGGCCGAACTTCGAGCTCAATAAGACCAAACATCTACCGCCGGTCAAAGGAGGGGACAAGAGCAACTGAAAGCCTACAACATACCTTTGATGAATACCTAACCTGGAGAAGAATGGAATGAATACTTAATTGGTGGATATCAACAAGAACCTATGAGAGGAGGGAGAAATGGCTTGAGAGAGAATTTGAGGGGAGCTAAAAGAAATATTGAGAGAGAATTTGAATGGGGAGAGGGATACTCAGAGGAAGACTATAGCGAATAATATCAGGGCAATGTGATGAGAGATAGGAGGAGAGATGAAAATGAGAGAGAATGGGAATTGAAAAATATCAAAATGGAGGTACCACAATTCCAAGGGAAAAGTGATCCTGAGGCATATTTTGAATGGGAAAGGAAGATGGAAATTTTATTTGATTGCTAGGATTATAGTGAGAAGAATAAAGTGAAGTTGGTAGTATATGGGTTTTCAGACTATGCATTAGTATATTGGGAGCAGGTTTTGACTCATAGAAGGAGAATGGGAGAAAATGCCATTAGGACATGGGAATTGATGAAGAATCTCATGAGGGCAAGATTTGTACCACACCACTACTACAATGATCTATATCAAAGGCTTCAAGTGCTAAGATAGGGGAATAAAAGTGTTGAGGTTGTTATAAAGAACTTGAGGTGCTAATAATGAGGGCGGTTATTAATGAAGATCCATATGCCACTAAAGCGAGATTTCTAAGTGGATTTAACCGGGAGATAGCCAATGTAGTCGAGTTGCATTCATATGAAACCTTGGAAGAATTAGTGCAAATGGCTATGAAGGCAAAAAAACAATTGAAGAGAAGGCCATTTGAGAGGAGAGGAAACCATCTAACTCCACCTCCTAAGGAGTTCCCTAAGCCGATACCAAAGAAGGAAGGAGTCCCAAGGCCGCCACCTAGAGAATTCAACAAACTAAGGGAAGAATGGAATAGAGATAAAGGAAAGGGTATTGAGATGCCGAGGAGTCAAGATATCAAATGCTATAATTGTTTGGGATATGGACATTCAGCACATGAATGCCTAAGCAAGAGATTGATGTATACCAATGCCTATGGTTAGATTTCATCCGAGGAAGAGGAATATGAGAAATTGGAGAAAATTCAAAAAGAAGAAGAAATTTTGAGTGAAGAAGTTGGGCAAGTGTGTGCATTACTTGGTGTAGCGAGGAGTTCATTGAGTACGCATGCGAAAGAGGACGAGCATCATCAATAGAGGGAGAATATCTTTTATACAAGATGCTTGATCAACCAAGTACCTTGCAATGTAATCATTTATAGTGGGAGTTGCACCAACGTTATAAGTGCTAGTGCAGTGAAAGAAATATGCTTGAAACGAGGAAGCATCCACAACCCTAAATGTTGTAATGGCTAAATAAAAGTGGGGAATTGAAGGTTAATAAATAGGCCTTGATTGCAATTGACATGGGGAAGTCTAAGGATGAAATCTTGTGTGATGTTGTTCCTATGCAGGTAGGCCACTTACTTTTAGGGAGACCATGGCAATATGATATGGGAGTAATACATGACCAGAAGAAAAATACCTACACTGTGTATAAGGAAGGAAAGAAATTCATTCTATTACTTATGTCTCCAAGTGAAGTGATCAAAGATCAAAAGATCATGAGAGAAAAGAAGAAGAAAAAGAATGTTCAAGAAAATGAGAAAAAAATTAAGAGAGAGAACACCGAGAAAGAAGAAAAGGAAAAGAGAGAGGGAAAACAAGAGAGAGGAGATAAGAAACGAGTAAATTTCTTTCCAAAAGAGAGAGAGGTGGTAGAAGCTATTAAAGCTAAGAAACCAGTGTATCTCTTAATTTGTAAGGGCATTTATGTAACTACTAATGAAACTACTTTTTCTTTGCCTTATGATATTACAGGCCTTGTTGAAGAATTCCATGATGTATTTCCAAAAGAAATACCAGATGGATTGCCACCCGTTTGAGGAATAGAGCATCGATTGATTTCATCCCGAGGGTTATCATTCCAAACCGACCAGCTTATAGATGCAACCCTAAAGAAGCTATGGAGCTACAAAAGTAAGTTGTGGGTTGCTTAAGAAAGGCTATGTTCGAGATAGTTTGAGTCCAAGTACAGTACCAGTGTTGTTGGTGCCTAAGAAAGACAGATCATGGAGAATGTGTGTTAATTGTAGGGTCATTAACAACATAACGGTAAAATATCGTTATCCTATCTCTAGGCTTGATGATTTATTAGATGAACTGCATGGATCATGTGTATTTTCAAAAATTAATTTGAAATATGGATATCATCAGATTAGGATTAGGGAAGGTGATGAATGAAAAACTGTATTTAAGACCAAACAGGGTTTAAATGAGTGGCTCGTGATGCCATTTGGATTATCAAATGCATCTAGTACTTTCATAAGGTTGATGCATTATGTGTTGCGAGAATATATTGGAAACTTTGTTTTGGTATATTTTGATGATATTTTGATTTGTAGCAAAACTTATGAAGATCATTTGCATCATCTTAAATGTGTACTTATTACTCTTAGAAGAGAAAGGTTATATGCGAACTTTAACAATGTTCATTTTGTTTGGAAAAGATAACTTTTCTTGGTTATGTTATGAGTTCAAAAGGTATCGAAGTTGATGAAGAAAAGGTTAAGGCAATTCAGGATTAGCCAACACCTACTTCTGTGATTGAGGTAAGGAGTTTTCATGGGTTAGCCAGTTTTTATAGACGTTTCATTAGAAATTTCAACACAATAGCTGCCCCATTGATAGAAGTTATTAAAAAGAATGTGGGGTTTAGGTAGGGAGAAGAACAAGAAAAAGGCTTTTATTGCTTTAAAATCAAAATTGAGTGAAGCCCCATTGTTGTCCTTGCTTAATTTTGAGAAAGCTTTTGAAGTGGAATATGATGTTAGTGGAATAGGAATAGGTGCTGTGTTAACTCAGGATAAAAAACCTATTACATTTTTTAGTGAGAAGCTATTGGGAGCATCCTTGAATTATTCCACTTATGACAAGGAATTGTATGCATTAGTGAGGACCTTGCACCATTGGCAACATTATTTTTTACCTAGGGAATATATCATTCATACTGATCATGAAACATTAAAACATCCTAAAGGCCAACAAAAGTTGAACAAAAAGCATGCCAAATGGATGGATTTTATTAATACCTTTCCATACGTGATCAAATACAAGAAAAGTAAGGATAATGTAGTAGCCGATGTATTATCTCGCAAGTATGTGCTTTTAAATTCCTTAGATGCAAAATTACTTGGTTTTGAGCTTATTAAGGATTTATAGGCAAAGGATGATGAATTGGGAGAAATTTATCATGCTTGTGAAAAATGTGCTCTCCAAAAATTTTATAGCCATGATGGATTTTTGTTTAAAAAAGCCAGACTATGCATACCAAAAGGATCATTGAGGGAATTGTTAGTAAAGGGAGCTCATGGAGGAGGTTTAATGGGACATTTTAGGAATCTAAAAACATTAGGCATTTTGCAAGAGCATTTTTATTGGCAAAAAATGAGGGGAGATGTAGAGAGGCATTGTAATTCATGCATAACATGTAGAAGGGTCAAATCTAAAACACTACCCCAGGGTTTATATACTCCTTTACCCGTCTATAATGCACCTTGGTTAGATATTTCAATGGATTTCATATTGGGATTGCCACAGACCAAGGGGGAAAGGATTCCATCTTTGTAGTTGTTGATTAATTTTCTAAGATGGCTCATTTTATTCCTTGTGCGAACACTAATGATGCTACTGACATTGCATGTTTATTTTTCAAGAAAGTGGTAAGATTGCACGAGTTACCATGGAGCATAGTATTGGACAAGGATACTAAAATTTTAAGTCATTTTTAGAGAATATTGAGGGCGAAACTTGGAACTAGTTGTTTTCTACAGCTTGTTACCCCCAAATAGATGGACAAATGGAAGTTGTCAACCGGACTCTCACGCAACTGCTATGGATAATCATCAAGAGGAACTTGTAGAATTGGGAAGAATGTCTTCCACATATAGAGTTTGCATATAATAGAACTTTCCATTCAAGTACTACATATTATCTTTTTCAAATTATTTATGGGTTTAATCTGTTAATCCTTTTAGATTTATCTCATTTGCTTGTAGATGAGCGATTGAGTTTTGATGGTAAAAAGAAGGCCGAAATGGTAAAGTCCATGCATGAGAAAGTTAAATCTCTAATAAAAAAATAGAATGAGGCCGTTGCATGAAAGCGCAACTGTAAGCCTTAAGGGCGTTCTCTTGTATTTTGACTTATGATAAATACTGATGAGGACTAACTTGTGTGATCTATATGTTATAGGATATGTTTGATCTTAATTCTTCCAAGGCATGCAAGTACGATTGCTAAGCAACTCTTGAAGCAATAGAATCTGAGAATGGGAGATCAAGAAGAAAATCAAGCTTAAGAGATTGCATACTAAAAATCCGTTATGGAAGAACCTTAGACTAGGAACCTTTGTTAAGGTATTTCTTTGTGTAAAGTCCTATGTCTTTCTTACCTCTTGATTCAATTTTATTTCTACCTTGAAGTACTAAAACAAAAAGATTTCAAAGTTTTAATTCCTCAGAATTTTAGATTGAGTGATTTGGGTGAACTTGCATCTAAAAGTTTTTTCCAAAATCCTATGAACAGTATTATATCGATTCTGCCTGAAAAAGTGCCACTTTGAACTCACCTTTTGGATGGATTATTGTTCAAAGCTTGAGTTCAAAACTCTGGCAAATTGGACAGCAAAAACTAGCCATTTTTTAGCCGTTAGAACTCTACTTTATGCCTCTATAAAAGGCTTCAAAACTCGATTTGAAAGTAGATTTTTGTCCTATCCTTCAAAGAAACACTCGTGCTCTAGAGAAAACAAAAATCTCCTTTTTCATACTTCTTTAAAGTGAAATCAAATTGTGTAAAAAAGGTAAAGGTTGTATGAGCTTATTCGTCTTATATATCTACTTAAAAGAGCGAGCCACTTTTATCTCATTTCTTCAATCATCTATGTGTATCAAGGTTGTAGTGTAAAACCCATTTGGGGTGAACCTTGATTTGTTAGTTGATTGAGAGGTTTTGATAAAACCAAGTGTGGTGATTCTCTCTTGTATTTGGTACAAATTGATACCATTAAGTGGATGAATGAAATCTGGTTAAAAATCCCTAAGTGTGAGCTTAAGGTAGTAGATGTAGATATTGGTAGATAAAGCTACTATAAATCTTGTGTTATCTCCTTTTGCATTTATTTTCGATCAGCTGCAATCATCTTTGAACAATTTTTTTTATTCCTCAAAAGAAATCTTTATTGCTCTCACCAACTCATTTTTACTCCAGCATTAGTGTATCGAGCATCTTGCTTTATTTAGGATATAGGAAATTCTTAAGTCATTTTGAGAAGCTCACTTTGTTGCAAGTTCCTTTGGTTTGAAGTTCAAAAGAGCCCCTTCCTCAAAATAGATTTTTTTTTTTTTGAGAATTTTAAATTTGAAAAAAAAAAAAACCTTATTCACCCATTTCTAAGGTTTTTCATTTGGTATCAGAACTTGGTCTACTCTATTTTCGGTCTACAATCGTGTAGAAAAGATCCTCATGGAAAACTCATCTGCTCTTCTGTATGTTGAAGGATCCTTAACAAATCAGCCCCCTTTGTTCAATGGAAACAATTATACATTCTGAAAAAATAGAATAAAGATTTATGTTTGTTCAATCAACTTTGAGTTGTGGAATCTGATTGAGAATGGGCTATTTGTCCCGTCAAAATTTGTTGATGGCAGAAAAGTACCTAAATAGAGTAATGAATTTGATGCTGAAGATAATGACAAAATGGCATTGAACTTTCAAGCCATGAACATTTTGTGCTGTGCCCTTGATACCATTGAATATAACTGAGTTAGTGGCTATGATTCAGCCCATGATATGTGGAGACTACTTGAAGTTACCCATGAGGGGACAAACTAAGTAAAGGAATCTAAGTTGGGACTTTAATTCATGACTATGAATTGTTCCTGATGAAGCCAAACGAAAGCATAACTGATATGTTTACCAGATTTACAAATATTGCTAATGGACTTAAAGCCTATGGGAAAGTCTATTCCCTTGGTGAACAAAATCGAAAAATTCTGGATGCATTGCCTAAGAGCTGACAACCGAAAGCTCTAGTTGTGAAAGAATTTAAGGATTTGAAATCCTTACCAACTGAAGAGTTGATTGGATCTCTCCTAACACATGAAATGAAACTCAAGCGATTTCAAGAATCTGATGACCATGATAAAGAGAAAAGGGGAGTAGCACTAAAAGCTGCAAATGAGGAAGTTGAAACTAGTCAATCAGATTGTGGTGATGAAACTGAAGTAGACACTGAAGAACTAGCCATGATTGCGAAGAAATTCAGAAGAATGTTCAACAAAGGAAACTTCAAAAGAGGAAAGAAGTTCATGAAAAGAAAGGGACAAACCTCATATTTAAGCCTCAATGCTATGAGTGCAAGAGCATTGAACATTTCATTGCTGATTGCCCAATAGCTAAAGAAAAAGAAGGCAGAATACATAAAAAGAAGAAGAAAGATTTGAAAGCAAAGAAGGGCAAAGGACTAATGGGAACTTAGGACAAAAATGAGTCTGAGTCCGAGGTAGATGAAGCTTTTGAAAATGAAACTACCAACATATGCTTTATAGCAATAGAAAATGAGGTAAATTCCACTACCACTAATTCCATATCTGATCTACATAATTCTGATTATGAAAAGCATGATGATCTAAATAAATTGTTAAATGACATGTTCCATGAACTGAAAACGCTGTCTAGAAGAAATAAAGAAATGAAAATGAAAATTGATTGTTTGTTAGATGAAAATGTAAAGTTGTTGGATAAGAACAAAGTCTCTCTTGAGTCACATATGTGTGCAATTATGAAAAATGATGTTATCATCACTACCCTACATCATTTGTCTCTAGAAAATGAATGCTTATATGATAAAACCATTTATGATAAAATCATTTTCTTGAAAGTATGGTTAGCAATTTTGATGATATGAAAAATAGAGTAAATGATCTTACTACATGCATTGAAAAGTTTACAAATGGCAAAAACAACTTGGAAAAATTGCTTGGTGCTCAACATATAGCTGGAAACTGAAATGGCCTCGGTTATAAGCATGAGATCAAAGATAGAAATCAAAAACCTCACTTTGTAAAAGCTTTCTCATCATATATGACACATAACTTGTGAAAAATCTGGACACAAAGCATCTAGATGTCATGTTAAGAAGAAAGTGGAAATCGGTGCAAGAACATTTTGGCAAATTAGAGGAACTACTACTAACCCCCGTGGACCCAAGAAAATATGGGTACCAAAAATCACTCTCCCTTCTCTTGTATAGGTACCTTCATTGGAAAAAATGAGCTTCATAAAGTGGTTTTTAGATAGTGGATGTTCAAGACATATAACTGAAAATGTAGCTCTATTAGAAGATGTGTAAACCACAAATGATGGATTCGTTACCTTTGGAGACAACAAGAAAGGAAAAATTCTTGGCATAGGTAACATTGGTAAAGGATCTTCAACCATTATAAAATAAGTGTTATTAATTGATGAGTTGAAATATAACTTGCTAAACATTAGTCAATTATGTGATAATGGTTGCAAAGTCATTTTTGAGAAAGATTCTTGCTCTATTTTGGATAGCTCAAATAATGAAACAATCTTTGTTGCTAACCGTGTTGGAAATGTTTATGTATTCTATCTTGATGATCTTATGGCTCATGATATTAGATGTTTTTTCATGCATGATAATGATGGCTATCTATGGCATAGAAGACTAGGTCATGTATCATTTGATTTGCTAAATAAATTACTTCAAAAGAGCTTGTTAGGTGACTGCCCAAAATGAGGTTTGATAAAAACAAAATTTGTCATTATTTGAGCTATCAAATAATGAAACTGCCCAAAATGTTTATGTATTATATCTAAATGATCTTATAGCTCATGGTATTAGATGTCATTCTGTGCATGACAATGATGGCTATCTTTGGCATAGAAGATTAGGCCATGTATCTTTTGATTTGCTAAACAAATTATCCTCAAAAGAGCTTGTTAGGGAACTACCCAAAATGAAATTTGATAAAATCAAAATTTGTGATGCATGCCAATTTGGAAAACGAATAAAAACTTCTTTCAAACCTAAGAAAATGATTTCCACCATAAAATCTCTTGAATTAATTCATATGAATTTGTTTGGACCAATGAGGACCATTAGCCTTGGTGGTAAGAGGTATACTTATGTGTTAGTAGATGACTTCTCAAGATTTACTGGGACCTTGTTTCTTAGATAAAAGGATGAAGCATTCTATGAATTTTTAAAATTATTCAAGCGCGTCCAAAATTCTATTGGATGCAAACTAATTTTAATTAGAAGTGATAATGGAAGAGAATTTTGCAACAGTGAGTTTACACACTTCTGTGTTGAAAATGGAGTTTTTCACAACTTTTTAGCTGCTAAAACTCCTCAACAAAATGGTGTTGTTGAAAGGAAAAATCGAACTTTGCAAGAAATGGCTAGATCCATGATTTGTGAAAACTCTCTTCCAAAATATTTTTGGGCTGAAGCTGTGAATACAGTATGCTATATTGTAAACTGAGTGATGTTGAGACCTTTCTTAAGAAAAACACCCTTTGAGATTATGTTTGACAAAACTCCATCAATCTCTTATTTCAAAGTATTTAGTTGCAAATGTTTTGTTTTTAATACTCGAGTCAAACTTGGAAAATTTGATAGCACGTCCAATGAGGCTATATTCCTTAGATACTCTTCTAATAAAAAGGTATATAGAGTGTATAATAAGAGAACTTAATGCGTGGAAGAATCCGTACATGTTGTCTTTTCAAGAAAAGATGATATGATGATGTAAGAAGTTCAAAAGAAAGAGGGAAAGAACAACACAAAGCATCACCGCTGGACACTCATGCCAAATAAGAGGAATTTGAAGAGTAACAAGATAAACAAAGCAAGCAAAAAACTGAAGAACTCATGGATCAAGGATTACCAGGAGATTGGAAGTACAAAACTAGTTATCTAAAAAAGAAAATTATTGGTGATCCTAGCCGTGGAGTTAAAACTAGACGGTATTTCATAGATAATTTTGCTCTACTCTCTAGCATAGAACCTAACTGCATTGATGTAGCCTTGCATGATGAATTTTGGATAATTTCTATGCAAGAAGGGTTGAATCAATTTGAGAAAAATCAAGTTTGGAAACTTATCCCTAGATCACTTGATCATTCGGTTATTGGTACCAAGTGGGTTTTTTGAAATAAACTTGATGAAAATGGAGTGGTCATTAGCAATAAGGCTAGACTTGTTGCCCAAGGATTCAATCAAGAAGAGGGCATTGATTATAAGGAGACATTTGCTCCCGTTACTAGACTAGAATCCATAAGAATGCTTCTTGCCTTTACATCTTTCAAGAATTTCATACTTTATCAAATGGATGTTAAAAGTGCATTTCTAGATGGCTTTATTGTGGAGAAAGTATATGTAGAACAACCTCCGAGCTTTATTCATGAGCATTTTTCAAGTCACATTTTCAAACTTTGAAAGGCCCTTTATGGTTTAAAACAAGCCCCACGAGCTTGGTATGAAAGGCTTAGTGGATTCTTGCTCTAAAAAAGTTTTTCAAGATGCTTGATCGATACCACACTGTTTATTAAATCAGAAAAATCTGATGATCTTCTTATTGTTCAAATTTATGTTGATGATATCATTTTTGGTGCTACTAATAATTCCTTGTGTAAGATGTTTTCTAAGACAATACAACAAGAATTCAAAATGAACATGATGGGAGAATTTAACTTCTTTCTTGGGCTGTAAATCAAACAAACCAAGGATGGAATCTTCCTGAATCAAGTTAAGTATGTTAAGGAGATGATCAAAATGTTTGGTATGAACGAAGCCAAAGAAATCTACACACCTATGAGTACTTCTCTAAAACTTGACAAGGATAAAAAGGGTAAGAAGGTAGACGAATCTAAATATAGAGGTATGATTGGAAGTTTACTCTATCTTACTGCTAGCCGTCCAGATATCATGTTTTCAGTCTGTCTTTGTGCTCGATTTCAATCATGTCCAAAGGAATCACACTTATGTGCCGTGAATTGTATCCTTAGATATTTGGTTGGAACATATGATTATGGCTTATGATATCATCGTACTAACACTTTTGATCTTATAGGATATACCAATGCGGATTATGCAGGCTGTAAAGTTGAACAAAAAAGCACCAGCGGCCACTGCTAATTTCTTGGACACTCTCTATTGTCATGGCATAGCAAAAAGAAGGCCTATGTATCCTTATCCACAACCGAAGCTGAATACATTGCAGCTTGGAGTTACTACACACAAATTTTGTAGATGAAAAATACACTGCTTAATGTTAGTCTCAATTTTAATTGCGTACTTCTATTATATGACAATACAAGTGCTATCAATCTAACTAAGAATCTTGTTCAACATTCTAGGACTAAGCATATAGAAGTTAAACATTATTTTATTAGAGAGGATGTGCTCAAAGGAGATGTATGTGTTGAATATATTTCAACTGATGTAAAACTTACAGATATCTTTACAAAACATCTGGCCGAAGAAAAATTCAATAATCTAAGAAGAGGTTTAGGAATTACAAAAATCATGTGACTGACATATTTGCTAAAAGGAACTGTTGTTCTTATTTTGCAGAACCCCTGAAGATACAACTTTTGCACGACGATTCTAGATGCAGCACTTCAGAGAATATGTCCAAAATTCACTTCCAAAACTCTATCGTAATGAATTCCCTTTTTAGATAGACATTTTGGATCAAGTCTGAATCCAAAATAGAATCACCTCTGATGCTTCGTATATCCCTCAAGAATAACTGTTTCCAGATTTTTCTTTTTGAATTTCAAAATATTAGTGCTTTTCTCAAAACACCTTTTGAAGTCTCTGATGAAAAGGCTTTTTCCAATGTACTTAAGTGTACTTACTATCACAACTTCCTAGGAACTCACAAAAGGTTTTTCTTTCTCTAATCTCTCCCGAATTCTGAAACCAACCATACTTTATCTTCTCTCTGAAGGCATAGAAAATCGAAAACACAGGGCACGCAGCGGAAGCGAAGATCAAAAACTGGGAAAACAAACAAGAACAGGGGATTCCCGAACAGGGTCGGTGCTAGCTCTGGCAGCCCTAGTTGGCACCGGTTAGTCTTTGTTCGGACTCCGAGGTTAAAATTTTTTTTACCTTTTTTCCTCGTTCTAAGAGTTGGCTGGATCGGAATGTGTGCAACTATGGTAGGTGTGCTGGTGGAAGCCTCTGGTACGATTCCTGCAAGTCGCCTACTCCGTCTTTGCATGTAGGTGAACGCCAATCCCTTGATCTTCCAGTATATGGCTTGCCTAAATCTGTTTGGTGAACAACTACAGACTAAGGAGCCTTTTCTAGAGAGAGAGAGAGAGAGAGAGAGAGAGAGAGAGACGTTTGGCCTTTCTTTCACAGAGAAGAGGCCATCCCAGAGAATGTGTGTTTTGTCAACAACGTTATTTTCAATTCTCCTGTTTAACCTAAATAAAACCCTAGATTAAACTGGACTGGCCCATTGGACTCTTAGTTTAACCTTTTGGGCTTAATTAATTATTCTAATTAGAACAACATAAATGACCCAATTAATAATTAAATTTTCAGCCCGAATAAACTAGTCCAATAAATAAGCCTATATTAGTTTAGTCCCAGGTTAATCTTTAATTATTCAAACTGGGCCAAAGCCCTGAATAATTAATTAACCCACTAAACTAATTTATTTAATTCTCTCTCCATGGACCTTTATTTTATTCTAGCCCAATAATTAAATCAAGCTACTTAAATAAAATAAATTCTATTGAATTTAAGATCAATTCCTTAGCCCGTATTTAATTAGGACTCACAGTTTATACTGGGGACTAAAAGACACACCGCATTGGCTACTAAAATGACCAAAATACCATTGCCATATAAATAGCTGTATTTTGCATTTTAAATATTTCATAATATCACCATAAGGAAATATTGACCCCAAGGACAGTGCTGCATTAGTAAAGTCTCTGACCTACAAGTGTAATGACTAAAATACCCTTCTATACATCGCCGTATATTTAGAGAAGAAGTGTACTAACACCTCTCTAAATGACATCTACCATTCTTAGGCCTCTAGTCCAATGATCCACGATTTTTTGCATTGTTTTTGCTTTCCAAAGGAGCTACCCTAAAGCAAACATCCAAGTCATATTTCCCAGGGCCCTAGATATTTAGATCTTTCAGACAACTACAAGGGACGATATAGTATAGAAACTATCTTGTACAAGTCTGTCTTAACTAACTAGTCACACATACCTAACATGCAAGTAGATTGGCCTTACTATAGAACCTCAACTATAGCATATCAAAGTATATGCTTCTAGCTTCGTCAGACCACCAACTCATACTCAAGTCATAGAGTACTAGTCCACGCGGTAGTGGTAGTAGTCTAGGTTTCTACCATATAGTATTTTTAGAAACCACTACTACAGGTTCTGTTCTACGTATTCAAAATATGCTTATGTCATGAAGTGGGTGGACTACTCACTGGTTAAAGGTAAGCCATTACCTATTTAGAATTCACAACATAATAACCTAGATATGATGAGATTCCCATTCTCATCAATCGGTTATGAACGAATGTTTATGTATTAAGTAACTCGTGATCCATATCTTACTGTGAAAGACCTCCATTCACATGGACTACTTACTTAAACACAATGGGTCTTTTCCAAACGTCATTGTGCACAAATAAAATTGTAAATTCACAAATAATTTTTGAAAATAAATTCTTTTATTAAAATATTCGATTTTTGCATCAGAAACCTAGTCTAAGAAGGCATACATCCCAACACTCTCCCTCAAAAACTTCTGAGCTTCTCTCTGAACAACCAAGTTTTCATCATTTGACTACAATGGCAAAAACACCAAAATCAACCAAACCGAAATCAAAGCAAGTCTGAAAAATATCTCCGATGATGAAGAAGAAATCAACAGTAATGGAAAAAGGGAAAGAGATCACTCCAAAACTCTTAGCTTCTCAGAGTGACTCCTCTAAATCATCTCCGGAATAGAAAAGTTTCGAGACCCAGGTACCTTGCTTTTTAGATTTGAAAAGTGAATCTGATTTCAATAAATGGGTATCGAGAAACCAATCAGTAATTGTTGGCTATTGTTCAAATCTAATATCATTTCTAAATTTTTCAAATATGTTAAACATGTTAGAGTCTCTTAGTTGGGGAGCTCTGTTATTTGTAGATGAGAAACTGTTTACCTCCCTTGTTTGTAAATTTTATGCTAACCTAAGAAAAGGCCGACTAGAGGAAATCGGAGGAGGGTTCATGGTCTAGTGGTAGACCTTTAGAGTAGGGGGGTAAAAATCTCGAGTTTGATCACTGTCTGTTGAACAGAATGTGTGAGGTTAGAGATGGCGGGATTCAGTATTTTGAACTAAACAAGTTTCCATAAGGAATTGATATGCCCGATTTGAGGAAGTTCGAAAGTCTATTTATTGGTGGGAAAAGTTTTAAGAACTCTAGTGACAGAAACACAAAGTGACTGAATGGAGGGGGTAGGATCCTGTACTACATGGTTTCAACCATGGTGGTTCCAAGCTTCGAGCACAAAATTTCCAATAATATAATACAAATGGTGATTATGTTAGCACTCGTTGAAAGCAGACAAATAAGTTTTGGGTATCTGGCTGCCAAGTTGATGATGTAGACCAAGAACACTTCTAGCAAAGCCCTGCCCTATGGAAATCTATTGATGAATGTGTTTAGGCATTTTAGTGTTGATCTAAATTCTATTCCCCCTACGCCCTAAAAAATGAATGTATAAAGCTTTGAGTCATTTGAACGAATGGGATATGTGAGATTGGAAGATGAGTGGAAGCCACTTCGAGATGCAGTTGGTGATGAAAAAGAAAAATTGTTAAAAGTAAAAGCTGAAGGCAAGAGTGCCCTTTCTGTTAGAGCAAAAAGAAAAATTGAGGTAGAATCGTAGGAAGAATCCTCTACCAAAGGGAAATAGCAGACTCAAGACAAAGGGATCAGTGAAAGCATTCTGGACGCAATAAATATGCTGACAGTTAAAATTGATAGCCTTTGTGAAGAAATTCAAACTCTTGGGAATAGGCTGACCATAGTGGAAGAAAAGGCTAAAAATGATGAACCAGTGTCTACTCCACTAACAGCATCCCCAAAAAAGGCAACCCAAGAACAACCTGTCCCTAAGGCTGAAGAAGAAGCTATGTAAAAGTGGCAGGTTGAGGAAATAACAGTCCCTGAACAAGGTAGAGAAAAATCCCCACATCAGGAAGATGTAGTACACCTGCCCCCACTGAACCTCGTGTCTCATTTGGAAAGAGACAAAAACATGTGGTAGTTAAGCAAAAATCCAATAGGCTTACTCGACAGCATTCCAAAAAGAGTGTTGGGTTAAAGACCGAGACTGTTCACATTTCCTGAGTAATTGGATATGCAAATTGATTTCCAGCCTTCGTCTATTAGAAACTCCTTACTGCTTTTCACAGAACAACTTTTTATTTTCTGCCTTTTAACTACTATATCTGATTAGTTTATGAATGCTTCCTATATACAATTTTCTTTGCTTCATATATTTACTTATTACTCTCCTTACTCTACATTTTGATTGATAACAAAAGGGGGAGAAAATTGATAGCTGAGATTGTGATTGTGAATGATTACTATGTTGAGATTGCTGTGACTGTGCACTAAGTGTGTGCACTAAGTGAGTGCACTTAGGAAAAATGGCGATTTGTGCACTATGTTGTGCTACTATGATCTCTTTGGTTGTGACATATAGTGCTATGCTGTTAATTCTGTACTGCACTATTGATTGATTGCTGCTATTGTTGTGTATTATTCTGATTTTTTTATGCACTAATTGAACCAATGTTGGATGAACTAATGATTGAGCGGTGTTGTGCTATGAATTAGAATTAGTTATTATGTTTTGCACTTCAATAGGTTTATATGCTGATTCTGAATATTTTTTTTAAGATCCTATGAAACTCTCTATGAAATTCATGTCATGATTTGGATTTGATAAAACTAGCTTACTATGAAAAATTTTATTAGTTTATGATGCACACAATCTGTGATTTCTGAATGAATATGATCATAGTTTGCTGCTATCCAAAAAGATTTAAAGTGACTCATTGAAGACCAGTTTGACATCCTGTTTCCAGTCAAAGGCATTTTTATGTATAAAGGTATCATTGAGATTGGAGTTGTCGACCATTCTGGTTTTGAAAGCTATCATGATATGGTTTTTGATCAATCCACTTTGAAAGCTATTATGATATGCTCTGTGTTAAAAACCTCAGATGATAAGGATGGTCATTCATATATCTTTCATTGCATAAAACTTTCCTTGAAGTCTGAAATTTCTTGAGAAAAATAAGGCGGATCAAAATTTCTAAAAACTCATTGTTTCCTGCACTTATATAGGGGGACTTTTTGACACACACTTTCTTGATCTAAAATCTAGTCCAAAAAATAAGTTTTAAAAAGGAGATAGTTTATGTCTAACTTTACCCTATTTTGGACACATGTTTTGGACATCCAAAGCTAAAGTCCAAAAATTCCGAAGTCTCACTCCACCTAGTTTTGGAAGTCCAAAGTTTGAATCCAGTTTTCTCTCAAAACCCCACTTCTAGATCTCCTTTCTTACATATGTTATATATGCACATATTAAGGAGGAGCATCTCATGTTATGATTTATTTTCTATACCTCCTTGTACACATATTTATACAATTTTTATTATGGCTATTTTTTTAAGGAATAGTCATGTGATGGAAGGAAGAATGATATGGAGGTAGGTTGGGCCATAGGCTTATCGAGCCATGTTTGTGAGTATATGCTTTAATTTTTTTTTTTATCTTAAACTCATATGCACTCTTTGAGTCCTATAATGAGAGATTACATTCCATGAAAAATATTCTTATTTCTCTCAGTCTAACATGTTCGTACTGTACATATTATTATTTGCTATATCATAATCCCATTAAGTTTGCCATCACTCAAAAAGGGGGAGATTGTTAGCCCTAAGGGCGTTCTCCTGTGTTTTAACTTATGACAAACATTGGTGAGAACTAACTTGTGTGATCTACATGTTATAGGGCATGTTTGACCTTAGTTTTTTGAAGGCATCCAAATAGGATTGCTAAGCAACTTTTGAAGTAATAGAATCCGAGAATGGGGGATCAAGAAGAAGATCAAGCTTAAGAGATTGCATACCAAGAATCTGTTATGGAAGAACCTTAGACTAGGAATCTTTGTTAAGGTATTTCTCTGTGTAAAGTCCTATGTCTTCCTTACCTCTTAATTTACCTTGAAGCACTAAAACAAAAAGATTTTAAAGTTTTAAATCCTTAGAATTTTGGATTGAGTGATTTTGGTGAACTTTCATCCAAAAGCTTAGTCTAAAATCCTGTGAACAGTATCAAATTGATTCTGCCTGAAAAAGTACTATTTTGGACTTATCTTTTGGATACACTATCGTCTAAAACTTGAGTCCAAAACTTTGGCAAATCTGACAGCAAAAACTAGCCGTTTTCTAGCCATTAAAACTCTACTTTATGCCTCTATAAAAGGCTTCAAAACTCGATTTGAAAGTAGATTTTTATCCTATCCTTCTAAGAAACACTCGTGCTCTATAGAAAACAAAAATCTCCTTTTTCATAGTGCTTTAAAGTGAAATCAAACTGTGTCAAAAATGTAAAGGTTGTATGAGCTTATTCGTCTTATATATCTACTTAAAAGAGCGAGCCACTTTTATCTCATTTCTTCAATCATCTTTATGTATCAAGGTTTTGGTGTAAAATCTATTTGGGGTGAACCTTAATTTGTTAGTTGATTGAGAGGTTTTGATAAAACTAAGTGTGGTGATCCTCTCTTGTATTTGGTACAGATTGATACCATTGAGTTGGGCAAATGAAATCTGGTTGAAAATCCTTAAGTGTGAGCTTAAGGTAGTGGATGTAGATCTTAGTAGATCGAACTACTATAAATCTTTTGTTATCGCTTTCTGCATTTATTTTCAATCAGCTGCAATCATTTTTGAACATTTTTTTTGTTCCTCAAAAGAAATCTTTATTGCTCTGACCAACTCATTTTTACTCTAGTATTAGTTGCATCGAGCATCTTACTTTATTCAGGACATAAGAAATTCTTAAGTCATTTCAAGAAGCTCTCTTTGTTACAAGTTCCTCTGGCTTGAAGTTCTAAGGAGCTCTTTCCTTAAAACAGAATTTTTTTTTGGAGCATTTTAAATTTGACAAAAATATATATATATATATATATATATATATATATATATATTTACCCCCATCTAAGATTTTTCAGCAACTAAGGAAGAAAGTAGGTGATATTTGAGCCAAGAGACTGGGTTTGGGTGCATTTGTGCAAGGAGAGATTTCCTACCTAATGCAAATCAAAGCTTGAACTGAGAGGAGATGGCCTATTTCAAGTTCTTGATCGATATGGAGACAACACCTTCAAAATTAATCCATCGGGTGAGTATAATGTAAGTACTACTTTTAATGTAGCTGATCTTTCTCCTTATGATGTAGGTTTTGATTTGAGAACGAATCCATTCCAAGAAGGGGTAAATAATAGGAATCAATCTAGCTACTGGGATCAAGCTCAAGAAGGGGGAGAGGACGAAACTGAAACAAAACCAAGATTACCCGGTCCGTTGATGAGAGCCCCTTTCAAACAATTCCAACACAATCTTTAGGCATATTTACAAGCTCATTTCAAGTGGGAGAGCATATGAACATTGATAGAAGAGGATTGAGAACGAACCATGCTACTAGTGAACGAAGGACGTCAATTGGAAGCAGTTGCAAAGAAACATCGCCCAGGGTGGACCTAGTGCCGGCCCTACTAGCCCGACCCGATGCCGACCGAGTGCTGGAAATGGCCACATTTTGATTTCGACTTTTATGAATGGGTATTGTCCCAGTAGAATGTACCTGTCGCCACACCTAGGAGACTTACCCAGTGCCGACTGTGTACTGGAAAAGCCTCGTTTTTTATTTTGACTTTTTGTGAACTAGTACTGTTCCTCCAGAATGTACCCAGCGCCGCCCCTAGGAGACCTACCTGGTCCCAGCCTTGCTCTGGATCCAAACCCTTGATGTTTTTCTGCTATTTTTGGGATAATTTTGTAATATTTTAAAGTATTTTAGGTTAGGAATAGAGTACTATTATATAATGCTTGTATTGTAAGAACAACAACAACATTATTAGACATTTTATCATGAATAAAGCATTCAACTTGAAGGCTTGAAGCAATGGAGAGATTCCTTGTTCAGCTTCAATCCATGACCGACCTAAGGGCTTAGTCCACCTTTGAGTAAGTGTCTATAAACTCAAAGGATAATTCAATTAGGAAATTAACAAGGGTTCTTCTTGTATGTCATTTGGGGTTCTTGTTGTTTCTTGTTTGAATTCCCACAATTCCCTATCCTTTTAGTTCTTGATTTCTTGCTAAGTTAATGGTTCTAAGGTGTTGTTGTGGTAGACCTTTCCTACTAAATTTGGAGTTCTAAAGGGTAGTTCTTTTAGGGTTCCTTGTTTGTAGAAAAAGGTGTCACTTTATTTCTTTTCTTGATCTTTTTTGTTCTTTTTCTTATTTATTTTTCTTGTCTTGAAATCCTTCCACTTTGTTTAAGTCTAAACAAAAGCCACTTTTAGATCTAAAAAGACTTCCTCCCTCAAGCTTATATCACTTGGGCAGCTTGGATGTCATTTCTTTCTTTGTAAAGTAAATAACCATTGTTGTGAACAAAAGCTGGAAATTCTTGGTGACTTTTGAAGCATCCTTAGGCCATCTAAACCAGAAAAACTTCCAGCAAACATGTAAGCCATTTAGCCACGAAATCTTTAAGCATTCAACTTCTTGAACTAGTTCTTCAATAGCCCTTATTCTTCATCAAGTTGCTAGCTGGAAAACTCCATTAAAGGACCTTGAGACACTCCTAGTTTATGGCAACAAAATCCTTTCAAAATACTTTGAATTCTTGCTCAACAAACCATACTAGATTTCATTAAAAAACCAGAATTTTTCCTGCTATATTAATCTTTAGTCAACTAGTTTTTCTTCTTCATTTTTCTTCACCATTTTCGGCCACCCTTAGCATGATAGCTGAACATCCTTTCTTCTATCTTCAACGATGGCCAACAAACTCCATTAAAGCACCTCAAACTTCTCCTTATTTTCTCTCCATTCAAAATACTTTGAGTTTGAAAATTAAATCCCATTCTTTGCTCCATCAAACACTCACTTATCTAGCAACCAACTCCATCAAACTAAACCAGAATTTCTGCACACCTCATCAAGAATTTTTGCCAGCTCTAAAGGCTAAAGCACTCTCCATTTCTCTTCTATATCTTGATTAATTAAGTGAGCCACCATTGAAGAGCAAGAGACCATCATGGATAAAACACCATTAGCAATCTTCTTCCTCAAAAAACCTCCACCAATGTAACACCCCGCTACCTAGGCCCGCCAGGGCCGGGGATGTCGCCCCGTCCAAAGGACAAGGGGTCTTTATAACTAGGTCACACAAATAAAATAGCAGAATAAAAATAATACTTTAACTTAAAATTTATTAAAACCCAGAATGAATCCAAGAATTCCCAAAAGAAAAACAAATCCATAAATAAAATCATCCACTCTCAACTCCCCAAAGCAATACATAAAAATAAAAGACAACATTCTCTTCCAAGGCAGATAACACTAGCTACTCATCCCTACAGCAGGATCGACCTGAAATCATGGTAAAAAGGTGATGAGACAGAAATCTCAGTAAGTCCGTGTGTGCTTTGGGTGTTCAGTGAAAACAGTTCGTGGATGCAAAGTGTGAAATCTTTATAAGAGAAATATTGGCAAGCAATAAACATTAGTCAAAAGCAAGAGTGGTGTTTTTCTCTTTTTGAAACCATACAAGTACACAATAAAATCAACCACTCATAAAGGTGGTCATGGGTTACCACACGTTGGGCCCCATAACCATACAATGGTCAGAATGCCACACTCTGTGCAGACTGACAAAAGAAATACTGGTAAGCAATGAATGATGTTAAAAAACAAGAGTGGCGTTTTGGCTTTCAAACCATACAGGTACAATAAAATCAACTACTCAAAAAGGGTGGTCATGGGTTACCAGACATTAAGCCCCATGTCCACATGGTCAGTATGCCACACTTTGTGCATACTGCCAGTCAGAATGCCACACTTTGTGCAGACTGACAAAAGATAGGTGATTGGCCTACCGGGCAAGATACTCCTCCTTCTCTATTCCCAAACAACAACCGGGTGTCTATTCTGGCAAAACACAGTCACTTGACTGAAAAGAACACTGCTAGCTCGGACCGGCATGACTAAGTAGTACTGACGTTTCTCTAAGTTGAGCTTATCTTCTGGAGGTGGCCTCCTACCAGAAGATTCACTCTTGCTCTTCAAAACTAGTACTACTAGCCTACCCTTATTGAGTACTCAACGTAACGTATCCCACTTGGGAAAAATGAATAAAACATAGTTCCACTTGAAAATGGCAATTAAGGTTTTCCAAAGTTTGGGGCAAAACTAGTTTTAGAAAGAATTTTAGGTTTTGAGTAAAACCGCCCCTTGATTTACAAATAATTTATTTGTCCGAAATGAGAATGGAAATAATTCTCAACTGCCTTTACAGAAATGAGTGACCATGCACTCTACATTTGGCTTGCCATAAAAAAAAAAATCATTTTTCATCAAACAGGTTTTATGCAGGAACTTACCTGATCCTTGCTCACAACAAAGGTCTCCAACAGCTGACCTAACCCCGCATGGGGTAAATACAAACCACAATCAAACTCAAGCCAAAGATTCACTTTCACAAATAAACTAACTCAACTCACTACTACAACCATGATCCTAGTATCCCAAGCTTTAAGGCCAAATAATAAATAAAAAGGTTTATAAGCCAAGGTTAATTTAATATTTAAAATAATTAGTGTTTTGGGAAATAAGTACTGATAAGTTGAAGGTTTGAATCTTGCTAAAATAATTTAGAGTTTGTTTGATGAAAAGTCCTAGGTGGTACTAGGTAAAATAATAATTTATTAATAATTAATTGCTAGAAGATAATTGATAGCTAAAATTAGGTGAAAATAAATTTAATGAGTCTTGCTTGAAAGATAATAAATAAATTTTTAATGGGTTTTGATTAAAAGATAATAATTTAATTTTTAGTAATAAATATTTTACTAATTATGATTATTTTCATAAAAGGCTTTATTTGATATTATCATTATATATATAATATCTATATATTTTATTTTTCTAGCAAAAGCTATTATTTATTTGACTAAAATATTCTTATTATATATAATAATCCAAATTTACCCCTCCTAGGGTTTTTTTTGGAAATTACTAGCAAAATCCCATTATGAAATATTTTATTCATGAAATAAAAATTAGCTTAGGGACAACTAGATCATGATCATACTTCTATGGCTAACCACAATCATGGACACATACAATCCTTCAATTCATCAAATCATCCAAATCATGCATATAAGCATAGATCTAAATTTATCAAGACATGATCTAACCCTTACTAGCATAAATATGATCATGGCTTCAACAATCCAACATGAATATAAATCCTATTCAACAAAGGTGACATAATCTCTAGCATACTTCATCACAAATACTACCTATGACATGGAGACATGCATTAAACCTCAAATCATCATACGATCAACCAAGATAGTCCATCCATGCATAAATCCCATCTCCTTCATATTCATACATACATTCATGCTTCAACCTCAATAATATAAACTCAAACCTTATCCGCAATCCATCTTCTAGCAACATCATCCTAGAGACATGAATCTAGAATTTAAAAGAAGGGTTAAAACGGCTTACTTGATTGATGAATTCCTTGAAGTAGTTTCGAATGAATCTCAAGCCCTAGATCCCTAAATCCGTCCAAAGGAGATGAAGGAAGAATGGCCATGGAGAAGAAACCATTCGGCCAAGTAAGTGAGTGGTTCGGCCAAGAGAGAGAGAGAGAGAGAGAGAGAGAGAGAGAGGAAGAAGGCTCATTAGCATGCTTAAACACATATATATTCATTAGAGATTGAAGATTAGCGAAGATGAAGTTGATTGAATAATCCTACCTTGAAGATGTTCTTGAGCCTTCACAAAATTTCTGGTTTTTGATCCAAAAGTGCAAGTTGGATTTTGGAGTTTGATGTTAAAAATGGTACGGATGGACTCACAGAAATGAATAGATGAAATCTGGAATTTTTAGAGGTAGTTTGAAGTGATTTGGAGAGGTATTAGGTGAAAGGAAGGAGTAGGTGTTCTTGGTGTACTATGTGTTCTTGAGGGTTGAAGAGAGTAGAAAGCTTTTGGATGGAGGCTACCGAAATTCTATGAGGATTAGGGTTGCCGATTTTCTGTAGGGTTTAGGTAGATGGTTTTTCTAGTTTGGAAGGGAAAAGGAAAGGCTAGTTTTTGAAATCCTTGAAGAATATTTTTATGAAGCAAATTTGGAAACTAAATATTCAAGAATATCGTTGATTATGGAAGAGCTCTTGGAAATCTGCCATGGCCAACTGCTTGTGCAGAATTTTAGCTGGATGAAAGCAGGTTGAAGGAGGCTAATGGTGGCCGAAATTAAGGAGTCTAATGGTGAAGGGAAGGTCTGGTTGTTTGAGGTATATTTTATGGAAAGTTGTTAAATCATGGTGGCTGGAATTTTGGTATCCAAATCAAGGCATGATTGCAGAATTTTTTTGGAAATCTTTTTGGCAGCCATGGCTGGATTTTCATGTAGAACTTAGGGAGGATAATGGAGTTCAGTTAATGGAGGTTTAAGGGTGCTTTGTACAGAAAAATGATGGAGTTTCGGCTAGGGTTGAATTAGGAAACAAAGCTGGACAAAATTCTGCACAGCATTTTTGCAAGGCTGGAATTTCCTGGGCAGTTTTCGGCTGCCCTTTTGCAGGCGATTTGCAGAGGCTTTGAAGGGGAATTTCTGGGTCTTTCAAGGCTGGTTTCCAGCCTACTTCATGGAGGAAAAACATGGCTAAGGTCTTGGTTTCGGACCTCCAAAGTTGCTAATCTGCCCAGAAAATTTTCTGGTTTTGCACAGTATTTGTGCAGTCCGAAAATGGCCAGGAAAATTCAGATTTCAAGCTGATCAAAAGGACCATTTTCTAGCAGCATTTGGGAGGGAATAATGGTTAAGAGTTTCGTCACCTTGAAGGCACACAAAGCTGGAAAAATTTCAGTTCTAAGCATGAAGGGAAATGAACCTAGCTAGAGTGAATTTTTAGAAAGTTCACTAAGGAATTTAATTCACTTGAAATCTTTCCCCCTCTTCCATTGTTTCGGTCCATATGATGTCTTTTACTAAGACATTTAGAACCTTCAAAGCCACCGTACATTGCTAGAATTTTTCTAGAATAAAATTGGCTTGTACAAAATGAACAAACTAATGAATTGAGAAATAGGAAAAATTAAGGATCATGAGGAAATGAATTCCCCTTAGGAATTTTGTGTAGAGCAAAAGAGTAGGATTTGAAGACTCCTATTATGTCTCTCATAGGACAACATCTCTACCCTACTCCAAACACCACTAAGGCCGAAAATGATAATTCCCAAGAAAAAATAAAATTTAACCAAGCTAAAGCTCCTATGATGGAATTTGAACCCAAGACCTCAAGAATTAATTCCAAAGCTCCAACCACTAAACCACAATAACTCTTATTATTATTTTCCCCCTAAAAATATTTTCCTATTCAATCCTCAAGCTATCTCCATTTTTCCACCTCAAGCAAAAATTACCATTTTGCCCTTCTCACTCAATAATCATAATCAATCCCTCTAGACTATAAAACACAAATTCAATGCACATAAGATCATACAAAAATATATTTAAACATGCAAATAAATATGCTATGCATCCCAACCCCCTTACTCTAAGGTTGGTTTTGACTGGGGTTTCACAACCAAATCCTCAACCATTTCTCAAATTCAAAATTTGAAGAAGCTCCTAGACTCCTCCTCTCCAAGCAAAACCAAAACACCACCCTTAGCAAGGCCATTCGGCCACCTTCAATTCAAGAATTCTCCCTCTTCTTCTAATTTTCTCTATAGTACTCTCAAGAACACTAAGAACACACACTATTTTTCTTCAACCCTTTGACCACTTCTAAACATCCCAAACCACTCTAAAACGTTCAAAACAACTAAAGTGCAGCCTATTCTCTCATTTAACATATTTTATAACCAAATCAATCAAAGTTCTTCCTTCACACGGATCAAACAAGCATTTTTTTTCAAGATAAGAAGAGCAAGAAGGTAAACTAAGTTAAAAAAAACATCATTTTATGTCCTTTCTTTTCACCCCTCTCTTATTCTTTTATTTTTCTCTTCATCTCAACCTCCTCTTGACCGAAATGGTTGGTGGTTATGGGTGGACCTTTCCATTTGGACTCTCAAAGGTGTTCACCAAGGTAATCAAGCTTTTGATTATCAAACATCGTCTCCAAAACGATCATCAAGACAAGTATTTTGATCTAACTTTCTTATTTTTTTTGAACTCAAGTGACATAGGATGATGTCAAAATAGAAGGGTTGATGTGATTTATGATGATGTTAGCAAAATATTTATAGTATGAGTGATCTTATGATAAAGGTTGAGGCATGCATTAGGAATGCTTTATGTATTAAATTTGGAGCTTGATTTTTAATATGGGATTATGACATGTTTGTTAGGAGATATAAGAATGAGATCTATATGTCATTAAAGCAAGTGATGATATGATTGATGTTGGAGATTAATGTTGTTATTGCTATTGCTTTAATATTATTGACAATACCATCAATAATTATTATTGCTATTATGAATGCTACTTTTGCTGTGATAAATATTATTATTACTTCTACTGTCTGATTACTACTTTATTTATTAATATCAAAATTATTACTACTTTTAATTATTAATAGTAATATTATTGTTGCTTTTGATACTTAAATTGTTATCATTATTTTATTATTACTACAATTATTAACATTGTTTTATGATATTATTATAATTATTTCTCATATTATTAGTACTATTATTATTGTTATTAGCAATGTTATTTTTAATAATAATAATAATAATAATAATAATAATAATAATAATAATAATAATAATATTATTATTATTATTATTATTATTATTATTATTATTATTATTATTATTATTATTATTATTATTATTATTATTAACTTGAGTCATACACCCAACGTACAAGGTTATTGGCCTTGCGATAACACCTCACCCAACATACATCGAAGTGTACACGTCCAACTTCACTAGATCACTAACTTATACATAAGTTTTAGGGTACTCGTCCATGTTGTAGCTGCAATAAATCAATCTTTAGTTATTTTAGTACTTCACTAAAGATTATTATCACATGGTTCAGTTATACATATTCGCTTACACTATTGGTGCGAGTGGACTACTCACTGGTTAAAGGCAAACCATTCCCCATTTAGAAATCATAGTGTAATGATTTAAACTTTGATAAAGTGCCCAGCTTCATCAATCGATTAAGAACAATTTTTCCCCTATGTGTTGGTAGCCCATAATCTATATCATGACCAATTCAGAGCACTAACAAGTATACTAGATCTCGTTTATAGTAACAAGGTCATCCCATAGAGATTAGAAATCTAAACTCCTTTTAATGGAATTAATTCTAACTTGAGTTAGAAGAAAACAAAGATTCAAATGATTGTTGTTTATATGAATTAAATTGAATTAACTAAAACAACACTTTCTTTGGGTAAAGATTGTAATGAGATGATCTAAGGCACATGAATTCACTAGATTAACTATTATATTATCAAAGCAACCTGTTATTCTAGAGTGTACTTTGTCAGTCGATCAATGTCCAGAGTTAACCAATATAATTTTTCAAGGTATATTAATTCTATTCCTTTAAATAACCTAACTATATTTCTATGTTGAATTCAATTCAAAAGAACACATTCAAGAACATGACATTACAATGATCATACAAACCAGGCAAATATATTTCTATTTTCACATGTAATTTGTAGTCCAATTACCTGTCCTAATTAACTAAGTCATCTTTCGATTTTTCCTAGTTAATGATAAATCAATATGAATGGTAATCAGGCACTCAAATACATTAAGTACAATAATCAGACAAAGACTTGTCCACACTTTTCGAATAACAGGATCATAAGATAATTTAAGAATCAATACTAGCTACGTCATGGCCTTAAAATAATAAATTAACAAATAATTGAAGAGAAATTCAAGAACAAATTAAAAAAAAAAGATATGAGAAAGCATCACAATATCCTAATAAAAACTCCAATTTTGTCCATGAGTAGCCTCCCACATGCGTCCAACACTGGAAAACCCTCTCAAAATTACAACTAAAATATCCAAGAAGATAATACCTAAATCTAATGTAAAGAAAAAGAACAAAAAATCATCTCTGATTGCTGCCCCCCTAAAAATCCCTTTTCTCTCATCTTTATACGTTTTGCCTTATTGAACCGGACTAAAACCCTTGTTGGAATCCGTTGGAGAGTTCAATTCGGTCCTTGATTGTTGAATCCGGCCTATGATTGAACTTTCCTAGTATGATCTTTTGTAATTTATTTCCTTAACCTGCAACTTGGACGTTTTTTGTTCAAGTCCCTGGAAAAGTAAAATGACCACAAAAGAGAGTAAATTATCCAAATAAAGCTCATATTGCATTAAATTATAACATAATTTATCTAAAAATTACCTAATATATTCAATGCAATATTAATACATCAAATGTATCACCCCACATTTTTACTTTCGATTTACTACTACCTGTAATGGGATGAGAATTTATATCAACGGCTAGAACAAAAGTTGATTGGTGTATTGAGACGAATACTTTGGTGAAATAAAGTTTTGTTGGGACCTAGATGTAATTATTAGATTTGTTCTACTCGTACCCTAAATTTTTGGAAGGCTATTAAGATTAATAAAATAAGAATTTTAGGGTATTTTAGAAAGAGAAATTGATCAGTACAATGAGACGCACGTTTTGCACCAATGAGGGTATTGGGGGCATTTTCGTCATTTTGACTGTGTTTGTGATTTCGGCCGCAAATTTGACTAGGTAGATAGGGAATTGAAGAATTGAAGTGTTACCAATGGATTCAGTGGAATTTTTGGATTTGGATAGTGAAATAAAATATTTTTTCATCACGGACCCGATTTTAGTCATTTCTGAAGAAAATAGAAAATTACGGTTGGAAATGGGACGTGTGGCTTCTTATGATTGGTCGACAAAAATAAGTGTCGTTTAGTGATTGGTTAATGAAGACAAGCGCTTCTATTTGATTGGTTGTGATAAGTTGAGATAATTTAGAGGGCCCACAAGAAATAAATAACAACGACCCACAAGCATGACAAGTTTGACCAAGTTAACCACCTTTTTGACCTAATTTGACCAAGCTTAATTAAGCTTGATTTGAGCAAGTTAATCAAGGTTGATTATGCATGGCCATGCAAGATTAGAAAATATCTATCATGTTCTAAGAATTTCTACCTTTTTCTATAAGCTTCTAAAGTATTCTAAAAATTTCCATAAGCTTCCTATGTAAGCTTCTTGGACATCTATAAATAGGCCATGAAGGCCGGCTGAAATGGCTTTAGACAGCCAGAATTTCATAGCAAACCAGGAAGGAAAAGAGAAGAGAAAGGAAAAAGAAAATAGAGAAGAGAGAGAGAGGAAATTCAGAAACAGAGAGGAGAGAGAGTGAGAGAAGGAAGAACAAGAAGATGCTTGGGTTGTTTAGCCTCCAAACATAGCAAAGAAAAGGTAAGGATCTACCTTGCTTGAAGTAAAGTTATTATACAAAGCATGGAGATCATTTTGGTATACATATTTTAAGAAGTTATATATGAATTATGGAAACTAGCTAGGTGAAGTTGTGTAAAAATATGATTGAGGCTGCCAGATGTTTTCTTGTTGTACTATGGTGAAATTTTTTGTTTTATGTATGACTGGAAATCAGTGGCTTTAAGGGTGTTGGAAGGAAAATTGAGTGAATTAATGGTTCCAAAGTGTTAAAGATTAAAGGAGAACAAAGGAAAGCAAGAATAGTAGGTTTGAGGCAAAACTACTGAGCTGTTTTTGCCCAGTACCATAATACTGGAACTAGAACTCTAAAAATAGCCTATAATAAATTAAATTTAAGAGTCTTGAGGTCGTTTTGGTATATCATGGAGCCGAATTGGAATTGTAAATTGAAAGTTATGGTGAAAATAGTAAAAAGTGCCAAATCAGTAACGGGATTTTACTACTGGATCTTTTTGTTCAAAACTGAACAAAATGGACAACAAAATTGGTATTCCATGAATTGGAACTTTCAAAGGAATTTCTTAAGGACATTTTACAACTGGTTTTTCATTATTTGAATTTGTGGAGTGAAGGTTAGGTGCAAAACGAAATGGTGTGTCAAACCAGTAAAATTCCAGAAAGTAGTCCGAAAATGAATGGACTTAAGGGTGATTAATTATGTGATTGTGGATAAAATAATTAGGGAAACATGAAGTGAATCCCTTTTTTATGAAGGGAGGAAGGATGTGGAAAAAGGAAAGTGAAATAATTGATCAAACGACGAAAAAACATCGCAAACGAAAGTTAAACGTTTCTCTTGACCGACGGCTAACCATCGGTCTTGTCGGCTAACCGTTGGCCCTTGTCGGCTAAACGACGGTTGGCCGTTAGCAAACTGTCGAGCACGTCGGCTATTTTTCGGCCAAACACAAATTAACCCAAAAACAATGTTTGGTGTAGGTTTAGCAACAAACGACCAACGAAATGTCAAAAACAGTAGGAACAGAGGTTAAACGGTCGTGAACGGAATGAGAGGCTTATCACACGAGGTGAGTCCCTTGGATTTCTAAAATTCTTTCTAAAGTTAGTGTGCATTGATTTTCCATGAAATGCTATATTATATACCTTATGGAACATTTTATGGAAATTTTTTTGGAAACATTGAATTTAATCTTCTTTTGGAATTAGAATTCTGGATTTCTTTAAATGAGTTTCTTTTTGGAATTGGGTATTTGGAAAATGTTCCCAATGTCCTTATTGGAACATTTTATGAAAACCTTTGGAACTCGGGGTATTCGTTAAATGATCGATATATCCTTATTGGAACTCTTGTGAGTATTTTCTCAAATTGGGTAAGGGTAAAATAACCCGAATACCCTCGGAAGGCCTTTTGGAAATCGGGTATCGGTAAAATGGCTTGAATACCCTTGGAAATAAATTTTGTGATTGAATATGGGGAAAAATGACCCAGTTACTCTTAGAAACATGCTTTGATGTGTAAATTAAACCCTTTATCAGGTTTCATCATGATTTTGAAAAAATGTTGTTTTCCCCCAAAAACTGTTTTGATATGAAAATTCTGTGAGATCAGATAACCCTCTGGCCTGATCAGTCAGACGGGGTTGGTGACGTTGAGTACTCAGCAAGCGCTCTGATCTTTGTAATAGCTCATGTTAGAGATAGACGACCCCAAGTAACCTGATTAGTTTTGGGGATTATCTTACTCCAAACAGGGCGATAGGAGATTAAGATGAGTCATCCTGGCTAGTCGTTTTGAGCCTGGCAATTGCCTATTGATTATGATGGTGTATTGTTCACATGATACTGGGCGGGTACACTCAGTGTGTGTAATCCCTTGCCACCTCGACGGTGATTGACGTTAGGATTGGGACCCCTGGCTTATGGTGGCAAGTAAAAGATCCCTAAGTGTAAGGTGAGGTATATTTTTACGCTTACCATTCCGGCTGACACGGGTGACATGCTGTATGGTGTAGTCCCTAGCATAAGAAACCGTGTAGCCGAAGGCAAGGACTATGGAACTTGCATACAGGTCGACCTTTTGTTGGAGAAGTGCCTGTATTTCGAAAACTGGGGCAATGATTTGAAAAATGAAATACAGTTTTTCCAAAAATGATTGAGTTTTGAATGCACTCTTCATTAAAAAGTTTTGGATTCATTTCTAATGAACAAATGATATGTTATTTCATAAAAGTTTTGTGTACTTTGCCTCTTTGATGAAACACTAGCACACACGGGACTCCCTGAGTGATTTTTCACTCACACATGTCTTTTATCTTACCCTTTTTGTAGGATCCGGAGTTGGAAGGACCTAGGATAGAGGATGATACCACAGTGACAGCAGAATAGGTCTGAATGTTTTCCTTTTGGATAATACTGTGTTAGATTTTTCGTTATAAAGACCCCCTGTCTGGGTAACTGGAAGGGGCGACACCCGGTGTTGATATACTTCTGCTATTACCTTTAGTTGGGGTGTTACAATTGGTATTAGAGCTGAGTTTCATAGAACTGTGGTATCGTAATAGGGATTGATAAAATTCTTTCATTATGGAGGTATGACAGATAGGAGTGATAAGGGCAAGTGCCCAATGGATGAGTATAGCGATGAGGAAGAAAGAAATAGGTTAGCACTCGGGGGTGAAAAGATTTGAAAGGATTAAGATTATCCATCAATCAGGTGTGCCAGGACACTTCACTTGGATAAGATCAGACCCTGGCCGCCATCATACACCTTATTTCACTGGAAGTGCATTTGACCCTGTAGTATTTGTCACTACCTTATTTGTGGGAGACCTAAGTCTGGAAAGAACACCTAATCTCGAGAGGACATCGTCACCACATAAGGAGATGGGTGGCAATTTTGATGAAATCGATGGCGATATTAAATCACACCATCAGAATAGTGATGAGGAGGATAGTATCCCCGATGGTATCGTATTATCTAAGGATAATAAGAAAGAATTTGGCTGGGATACCCCATGAATATTAAAATATGAGATGTTATGTTTCAAGGATGTTAAGATAGGAAGAGATCAGGAGGTACCCGAGGTAAAGGTACCTGTGGTCGAAGAGTTTGAGAAGGAATCGAAAATAGACTCAGACATATTGGCTTGGTTACACCCTGATACAACAGAATCCTATACAATTCCTACTAATTCAGAACTAAAGAGAATGATAGCATACATGAGAATATGAGTAGGAGAAATCAAAGTGAATTTCGGGGTATAAGTCAGAAAAGATTTAGAAGACCTCGATGGCAGAAGAAAGGAAAGATGCAGAGGAGGGGAGGCCTGATTGGAGGA
This sequence comes from Voacanga thouarsii, assembly GCA_026120185.1. NCBI lineage: Eukaryota > Viridiplantae > Streptophyta > Magnoliopsida > Gentianales > Apocynaceae > Voacanga > Voacanga thouarsii. The sequence continues at coordinate 952,239 of JANUWF010002331.1, forward strand.
CAATCCTCTTTTAGATGCTTTAATTGTAGGAAGGAAGGGCATAAGAGTTTCAATTGCCCTCACCTCCAAAGTACAGGAGGATAAAATTGGCCAGGAAGAAACAATAAGGGGTAGAGGTCAGGACTAGAAAGAGAGAACCTAGACAGGCTTCTACTCCTATAGCTGAATCTACTAAACTAAGTAAATGCTCGAGTGGTTGTATTGGAGAAGATGGATGATCATGTCATAGTAGTGAAAGGTACACTCTTTAGCTTTAAATCATGATGCTAATATATTGGTAGTCCTACACATTCCTTTACTGCTAAAGCATTTCTCAATGCTATAGCGATAAGAAGGAGGAAGAAATTTCATAAGAAATGTTTGTCAGTGCCCTATTGGCAAAGTAAAATAATAGTGAGAAAGTACATAAGGAATGTAAGATCTTGGTAGGAAATGAAATCTTGGAGGAGATTTGATATACCTGCCCATAGAGGACTAAGATGCTATCTTAGGTATGGAATGGCTATCCCAGCATCATAATTAAGTTGATTGTAGACATAAAGTAGTACAATTCTGTCAGCCTAGAAAACCTGTATTGGAAATTGTAGATGAGGCTGGGAGGAAAAGTAATACTTGTATATCGAGACTCAAGGCCCGGAAGATAATTAAAAATGGTGTACTAGGTACTTGGCCTATGTAATTTATAAGCTAGGAGGGGTTAAGGAACTCGAGAAAAAAAAAAGCTCTTGTTATGAATGAATATTTAGATGTTTTTCTAGTGAAATTGAATGAATTACCACTGAAGAGAGAAGTTGAATTTTCTATTGAGTTAGTGACCTTGGCAAAGCTAATTTCAAGAATTCCTTATTGAATGGTACCTACAGAATTGCAGGAGTTTAAGAAATAAGTAAAGGAATTAATGGAGAAAGAATTCATTCGGCCTAGTACTTAAGGAGTACTTATCTTGTTTGTTAGAAAGAAAGTTGAGTCACCATAATGTATATAGATTTGTGAGGTTAACTGCTGTAACGATAAAGAATAAATATCCATTGCCCATGATTGATGAATTGTTTGAACAATTATGAAGGATAGGATGATTCTCAAAGTTAGACTTGAGGCAAGGATATTATAAAGTTTGGATTTAAGAAGAAGATAAACTAAAAACTGCATTTAACGATATGGATTTTTCGAGCTTGTAGTGATACCCTTTTGATGTCACTAATGCCTGTTGTTTATAGATCTAATGCACCAGACATTTCGACCTAGTTTTGTGATTATATTCATCGATGATATTCTGGTGTACACCAAAGATCCCTAAAGATCATGAACAATAATCTTCAGAAAGTGTTAGGAAAGCTAAGGAAGTCCAAACTATATGCAAAATTCAGTGAATGTGAGTCTTGGCTACAAGAAGTAGCATTCTTGGGACATGTGATATCCAAAGTCGTGAGTGCAATAGATCCTGCAAAGGTTAAAATTGTGATGGACTAGTGACGTCTTGAGATTTTGACTGAATATGATGTTTTCTGTTAGTTGCAAGATGTTATCGAAGATTTACTGAGAAATTTTCTAAGATAACTTTACTTTGAGTCAACTCACCCAAAATAAAGTTCCTTATGTTTGGATTGGAAAATATGAGAGGGAAAATTCCAGGGGTTGAGAAAAGGATTAAACTCTACTCCTGTTTTAAGATTGCCAATGATGGTCAAGTCTTATGAGGAGTACACAGATATGTCAAAGGAAGGATTAAGAGGAATATTGATACAAGAGAGAAATGTGATAGCTTATATCTTTAGGAAATGGAAACCTTATGAGGAAATGGTTAGATGGTTAATGTGGTTAAATGGTTAGAGCTTTGTGAATTAATCTATAAGGTCTTGAGTTCAAATCCCATCACTTAAGTTTTATTCATGATTATCTTAGCTATGTTTAAATTTTTTTTTAAATTTTCTTACATTCCTTAAAAATAGGAATGTTGTCTTAAAGGTGACATGAAGATAATGTCTTGATCATGTCCTAAAATGAATTTTAGAGGAATTCTTGTTCCTTTAATTTCTCTAGCCTTGTCCTAACATCTTCATAATTTAAATTATCCATAATCCATTAATCTCTTCTTTTAATTCCAAAAAAATTCTATGATAAATTCCCTAGCCTTGAAATTTGAAAATCAGCCTTGAGGGATAGGGGATTGCCGAAAAAAGGGAGAAGAGTTAGGATGGGTTTCTATGGAAAAGAAATCACCACAGTTATACCTTCAATGCTACCTTTATCTTGTTCATGATTTGGTGAAGGAAAATCGAAAAATTTTCCAGAATTTTTGCAAGATGGTTTTCAAAAAAATCAACAACATTCCTACCCCATTTGTTGCCAGAAAAATGGTCATTTCATGTAAGGTTGAAGGTTGGGAAAACAGTGAATTATTGGACTGCTCAATCTGTCCAAAACCAAAAATTTTCCTGCAGCAATTTGATGCTTTGAAGCTGGATTTGAAGCCATCTTTTGGTCATAAAATCAGCTGGAACTTGCTCTATTTTTCTTCAGGAAGAAGGTTAGAAAACCACCATTAAAAGACCTTCAAACACCTCAGAAAAATAGCAGCAAATCAGCCAAAGAATGCAGAAAATTCTGCACCAAAAACCATCACTATTCTAGGAACTCTTGAACATTGAAAACTAGAAAAATTTCCAGCTTGGTTTCTCAAGGCAGGGCCAAAAATCACCACCCAAACCTCTGAAAATCAAACATTGTTTAGCCATGGATTGAATCCCATTGACCTCTGTAACACCCCTACTAAAAGTACAGCGGAAGCATATCAACACCGGGTGTCGCCCCGTCCAGTTACCCAGACAAGGGGTCTTTATAATAGAAATCAATAGAATATGCAAGTCTAGATTCATACAACAACCCATACTGATGGTCAAGTGCGCACAAGTAATAAAGAATTTCATACATGAAAGTTTCCATTCAACCTCAGTAATAAGGTACATTATCCAAAAAGGGAAACGTTTGAACCTTTTCTGCTGTCACTGTGGTATCGTCTTCTATTCTTAGATCCTTTCAACTCCAGATCCTACAAAAGGGTAAGGTAAAAGACACGTGTAAGTGAAAAATCACTCAGTGAGTTTCGTATGTGCTAATGTTTTATTAAAGAAGTAGAGTACACAAAACTTTTATGAAATAATATATCATTTGTTCATTAGAAATGAGTCCAAAACTCTTTAATGAAGAGTGTATTCAGAACTCAATAATTTTTTGGAAAACGGTGTTTCAACGTTCAAATCATAGCCCAATTTTTTTTTCCAATCACAGGCACTTCTCCAACAGAAGGTCGGCGTGTATACAAGTCCCGCAATCCTTGCCTTTGGCTACACGGTCTCTTGTGCCAGGGACTGCGCCTTACAACACGTCACCCGTGTCATGCCGAAACGGTGAGTAGCGTACAAATGTACCTCACCTTGCACTTTGGGATCTTTTACTTGCCACCATAAGCCAGGAGTCCCAATCTTGACGTCAATCACCATCGAGGTGGCAAGGAATTAAACACACCAAGTCTACCCGTCTGGTATCATGTGAACAATCCACCATCATAATCAATGGGCAATTGCTAGGCTCTAAACGGCTAGCCAAGACGACTCATCTCAATGTCATATCGCCCTATTTAGAGTAAGACAATCCCCAGAACTGATCAGGTTACTTGGGGTCATCTATCTTTAACATGAGTTAGTACAAAGATCAGAGCCCTTGCTGAGTACTCAACGTCACCAGCCTCGTCTGATTGATTAGGCCAGAGGGTTATCTGATCTCACAGAATTTTCACATTAAAACAGTTTTTGGGGCAAAACAACATTTTTCCAAAATCATGATGAAACTAGTTAAAGGGTTCAATTCACGCATCAAAATGTGTTTCTAAGAGTAACTGGGTCATTTTCCTGTACTCGGACACAAAAGTCATTTCCAAGGGTATTCAGGTTATTTTGCCGATACTCGATTTGAAAAATATTCACAAGAGTTCCAATAAGGATATTTCAGTCATTTACCAAATACCTGAGTTCCAACGGTTTTCATAAAATATTCTAATAAGGATATTTGGAACATTTTCCAAATACCCGATTCCAAAAAGAACGCATTTAAAGGAATCTAGAATACTAATTCCAAAAGAGGATTAAATTCAATATTTCCAAACATATTTCCATAAAATGTCCCAAACGGTATATAAAATAGCATTTCATGGAAAAACAAAGCACACTAACTTTAGAAAGAGTTTTCGAAATCCAAGAGACTCACCTCGTGTCCTAAGCAATCATTTCCGTTCATGGATGTTTAACCTTCGTTTATACCGTTTTCGATGTTCCGTTGATTGTTTATCACTAAACCTACATCAAACATCATTTTCGGGTCAATTCGTGTTTGGCCGAAAAATAGCCGATGGGTAGCTGACGTCCGGCTGACGTGCCCGACGGTTAGCCGATGTTCAACCGTCATTTAGCCGATGGGGCCGACGGTTAGCCGACGAAGCCGATGGTTAGCTGTCGGTTAAGGAAAACGTTTAACTTTCGTTCGCGTCGTTTTTTTGTCGTTTGATCAATTCTTTCATTTTTCTTTTTCCAAAACCTTCCTCCCTTCATAAACAAGGGATTCAATTCATGTTTCCCCAATTAATTTATCCAAAATCACATAAGTAGTCACCCTTAAGTCCATTCATTTTCGGACTACTTTCTGAAATTTCACTGGTTCGACACACCATTTTGTTTTACACATAACTTTCAATTTACAGCTTCGATTTGGCTCCATGATATACCAAAATGACTGTAATACTCTTAACTTTAATTCGGTATAGGCTGTTTTTAGAGTTCTGGTTTCAGTATCACGGTACTGGGCAAAAACAGCCTCAGTAGTTTTGACTTGGTTTCACTATTCATTCTTTCCTTAACATTCGGCAATTTTCCAGTTTGACACCCCAACTTGTTTTGCCCATAACTTTTAATCCACAAATCCAAATGATGTCAAACCAATTGTAGAATATCCTTAAGACATTCCTTTACAAGTTCCAATTCATGGAGTACCAATTCTGTTGTCTATTTTGTTCAGTTTTGAACACAAAGTTCCAGTAGTAAAATCCCGTTACTGATTTGGCACCTTTTACTATTTTCACCATAATTTTTGATCCGTAAATCTGATTAACCTCAAACTTGTTCTAAAATGTATCTATGATCCTTAGCTACAAAGATATATGCTTTCTTTGTTCAAATCCAGAAACGTTACAGATTTACTGAACATAAAACCTCCCTGAATTTTCTGCACACAAGGACAGCTTTCACACAACTTCACCTAACTAGTTTCCATAATTCACACATAAACTTCTCACAATATATATACCAAAATGATCTCCATGCTTTATATAATAAATTTACTTCAAGTAAGGTAGATCTTTACCTTTTCTTTGCTGCCTTTGGAGGCTGAACAGTCCAAGCATCTTCTTGCTTTTCTCTCTCTCTTTCTTTCTCTCCTTTCTATTTTCGGTTTCTCTCTCTCTTTCTTCTCTATTTCCTTTTCTTTTCTCTTTTCTCTTTTCTCTCTTGTTTTCTCTGAAATTCTGGCTATCTAAAGCTTAGTTGGCCTTCATGGTCTATATATAGAGGAATATGGTCTTCAAGTCAAAGGTTCATCAAATGGTGTCAAACATTTGGAAGCTCTTGATTGGTCCACCTAGCTACATAGGTGTCATTTAGAATATTCAAGAATTCTATGGTGATTTGGAAACTCTAGAAGCCCTTAGATCTTTATAGAATTCAAAAGAAAATTGTGGAATATCCTAGAAGGTCTTAGAATTATGTAGAACTTACAAGAGTATTGGAGAATCTTGTAGAAATCCTTAGGATTCTCAAAAACCATTAGATATTTTCTAATCTTGCATGGCCATGCACATTCAACCATGGTTAACTTACTCAAATCAAGATTAGCTTAATTAAGCTTGGTCAAATGAAGTCAAAAGGTGGTCCAACTTGGTCAACATTGTCATGCTAGTGGGCCATCCTTATTTATTTCTTGTGGGCCCTCTAAATTATCTCAACTTATCACAACCAATCAAATAGAAACACTTGACCTCATTAACCAATCACTAAATGCCACTTATTTTTATCCACCAATCATAAGAAGCCACATGGCCCATTTCCAACCGCAATTTCTATGTTCTTCAGAAATGACCAAAATCGGGTCCGTAACGGAAAAATATTTTATTTCACTATCCAACTCCAAAAATTCCACTGAATCCATTGGTAACACTTAAAATTCTCCAATTCCCTCTCTACCTGGTCAAATTCGCGGTCGAAGTCACGAACGCGGTCCAAAATGACGAAAATGCCCTCGATACCCCGTGTAGCATAATTCACACCAAAACGTGCGTCTCATTACACTGATCAATTTCTCTTTCTAGAGTACCCTAAATTTCTTATTTTATTAATTTTAATAGCCTTCCAAAAATTTAGGGTACGGGTAGAACAAATCCAATAATTACATCCAGGTCCCGACAAAACTTTATTTTACCAAAGTATTCGACTCATTATACCGATCAACTTTTGTTCTAGCCATTGATATAAATTCTCATCCCATTACAAGTAGTAGCAAATCGGAAGTAAAAGGGTGGGGTGTTACAACCTCCATACTAACCTTGAGTGTTTGGACTCCATATTCACATCTCAAAAAGCTCCTAAGATTACTCTATCAAAAACTCAGTTGAACTTCAAACTAATTCCAGATTTTTTGCTTCATTAAAACACTCTTGTAGCAAGTGATTAAACCAGAAGTTTCTCTGCCATTAGAGACCATTTTCGGCCAGCATTATAAGCTGAACAACTCTCCATTCTTTGCATTAAACCTAGCTTATTCAATCCTACACCATTGAAGAGCAAGAGACCTCCTATGAACAACCACCATTAACTAATCTTCTACCTCAAACAACTCCTCATTTTCCTCCATTTGAATTTCAAAAAAACTGAATAGCTCTCTCTCTCCTTCTTGCTAAACCAAAACTCCTAATTGCACAAGACCATTCGGCCAAAAACAACGCCAGAAATTCGCAAGCCATTTCCTCTCAAACTCTCTCAAAAACACCAAGAACACCAAGAACACACACTTAACCTCTTCAAGTCTAAACCTATCCTAAACATCTCCAATCACTCTCAAATATTCCAGATCACTCATACTTAATCCCTAGTCTTCATTTTTGGTCTTTATAACACAAAATCACATAAACTAGAATTTTTGAACGGATTAAAATCAGTTTTTTTGTTTGAAGGTCCCACGAACATCAAAAGATTCTCAAGCGTGGACCTTCACTAATCAAGAAACCTTCATCAAGCAATCATCTATCAAGAATTTCTTCTTCAATCATCCATTTAAAATTTTGAATTCATGTCTCTTTGATGTTGATTGTAAGATTGAATATAAATGGGGGTTGAGTATATGTATGTGGATGGAGAGGATGGAGTTAGGACATGAGGGTTGAAATATATGATTAAGCTTTATGGATTTTCCTTTTGAATCAATGTATGATCATCATGATTAGAGGGATTTATGAATGTTTTGATGCATGATAGATGTTATGACACCAATGGTGATTAGGCTTGTATGTTCTTATTTTTTATTGAGGTCATGGATGATGATTATGCCTAGTAGGAAATTGGGCATGTGTTAATATGTGTTGATTCAAGCATATGTTCATGAATGGAATAGCATATTATTTAATGATTGGAAATATGTTCATGAATCTTTTCTAACAATAGGGAAATCATGGTGAAAGATTATTTTCTTGATTAATCCTAGGTTATTTTTATTAAAAAATTTTATTACTGTAATTAGAATTACTATTATTTTTTCCCTATAAAATTCAAAATTACTAGGGAGGTTTGGAGTAGAATATTAATTAAAATATTAATATTTTTACTAGTTAAATAAATAAAATCTTTTATTAAAAAAAATATACACACATATATTAGAATTAATTAAATACCAAATGACCTTATGGATCATAATAATTAACTTTACTAAATTTTTTATCTATAACCATGAATATTATTTATATTAAAATTTAATTATTATTGAATAATAAAAAATTGAGTATAATTCATTTATTATTAATTTTATTGGAGGTGAATGGAAATGTTATCACTGCGGCAACCCGAACCACCTGTGGAATGCCTGCCCGAAACTGCACTGAGTCGGGCAAGGAAATCTGGCTCAGAATCCGGGACCCAATAGAGCCAATGCCATGGGAGCATCCGGGAGTGGAGCACCGAACCTCAAGTGAAAGCTAAGGTATTCGCTCTCAACAAAGAGGAGGTTGGAACTGATGCAGCAATAGTGGAAGGTACATTTACTATTCAAGGATGTTCCGTTAATGCATTGATAGATCGTGGCTCTACTCATTCCTATTTAAACAAGATCTGTGCATGTCATTTGGGTTGGGATGGAGTAGAGTTACCTTTTACTTTATTGGTAAGTACACATCTGGGAAAGATGGTGCAAGCGGATCGGTATGTGCGAAATTGTAAAATTGATGTGGAGAGATTGGAGGGGGATTTGATAGTGTTGGATATTGAGGACTATGATTTGATATTGGGAATGGATTGGCTAGCAAAGCATGGGGTTAGGGTAGACTATAAGAATAAATCAGTCCAGTTCATTAGATTCGGTTGTGATGTGTTGGAATTCGATGGTAAAAGAGTAAAGGAATTGAAGTATTTGATAGTGGGGGCTAAGGCCCGGAAATTGCTGAAGCAAGGATGTCAAGGGTACCTAGCTTATATGAAAACAAGCCAAAGGACCAATGCATTTTGGGGGACACCGAGGTAGTGAAGGACTTTCTCGATGTGTTCCCAGCGGAGCTTACTTCCCTACCTCCCGGCCAAGAAGTTGAATTCACCATTGACCTAGTTCCGGGAGCAAAACCAGTATCTTGAACCCCCTATCGGATGGCGTCAGTAGAGCTGAAAGAGCTAAAGGAGCAGTTAGAAGAGTTAGTGAAGCAAGGCTACATCAGACCTAACACGTCGCCCTGGGGAGCACCCGTACTACTTGTGAAGAAGAAGGATGGGACTCTGAGGCTGTGTATTGACTATCGGGGCTTGAACAATCTGGCAATCAAGAAAAAGTATCCCCTACCGCTAATTGATTGACTGTTCGACCAGTTACAAGGATCCAGTTGCTACTCCAAATTGGACATGAGGCAAGGGTACTATCAAATACGGATAAATGAGGAGGATATCCCCAAGATGGCCTTTAACACCAGATATGGACATTATGAGTTCATGATAATGCCATTCGGGGTGACCAATGCTCCAGCAGTATTCATGGATTTGATGCATCGAGTGTTCCGACCCTATTTGGACAAGTTCGTGGTGGTCTTCATCGACGACATCCTAATTTATTCCAAGAGTCCGGAGGAGCACGCAGAACATTTGAAGCTCGTATTGGAGAAGCTTCGGGAACATAAGCTTTTCGCCAAGTTTAGAAAGTGTGAGTTCTGGTTGGATAGTATAGCATTTCTTGGCCACATGGTGACTAAGGAGGGAATCAAGGTAGACCCAACAAAGGTTGAAGCAGTGTCAGACTAGAAACCACCGAAGAACATCACTGAGATTTGAAGCTTCTTGGGATTGGCTGATTACTGTAGGAGGTTCATCAAAAGAATTTCAACGCTTGCATCACCTATGACCCGACTGCTGAGAAAAGATGTTCCATTCGTTTGGAGTGAGAAATGTGAGAAGAGCTTCCAAGAGCTGAAGTAAAGATTGATGACAGCACCAGTATTGAGTCTGCCAGAGGGAGATAAACCTTTCGTGTTGTATATTGATGCCTTAAAGGAAGGATTGGGGGCAGTATTGATGCAAGACCGGAAAGTGATCGCTTATGCTTCTCGAAAGTTGAGACCTCATGAAGTTAACTACCCTACACATGATCTGGAGCTGGCAGCCATTGTGTTTGCTGTAAAGAAATGGCGATACTACCTGTACGGCGCTGAATATGAAGTGTTCACCGACCACAAGAGCTTGAAGTACATCTTCACCCAGAAGGATTTGAATTTGAGGTAGCGAAGATGGATGGAATTCTTGCAAGAGTACCGTTGTCCAATCAACTACCATCCCGGGAAGGCCAACGTTGTAGCTGATGCCCTGAGCAGAAAAGTTGGTATGGCCAGATTAAGAGTCAGGAGGTTCAAGTAGTTCAGGATGTGTTGGACAGAAGGGTGGAAGTGCAAGAGAAGAGAATTGTTGTTAGCAACCTGAAGTTGTCACCGTATTTAAGGCAGGAAATTGTGGAAGCTCAGCAAAGTAGCGTAGAATTTCAGCTTTTTAAGGACAAGGAACTTAAACGGCAAGGCAGTGAATTCTGGCAAGACGAGGCAGAAGTTTTGTACTTCAAGGATTGGTTGTGTGTGCCCGGAGAGCAGTAATTGGAAAACAGAATTTTAGAAGAGGCGCATAAGAGCAAGTACGCCATTCATCCGGGGGAAGTCAAAATGTACCAACATCTGAAAAGGGCCTATTGGTGGCCCCGAATGAAGCAGGATATGGTTAAGTATGTCTCGACATGTCTCACCTGTCAAAAGGTCAAAGCGGAGCACAAGAAGTCAGCAGGACTGTTACAATCATTGCCAGTACTTGAATGGAAGTGGGAGGAAGTGACCATGGATTTTGTCACCAGACTTCTTATGTCAAGGACCCAAAAGGACGCCATATGGGTGGTAGTGGATCGATTGACCAAATTAGCCCATTTCATACCGGTGAATGTGAGAGATTCCATGGAGAAGCTAGCTCAGACTTATGTGCGAGAAATAGTCCGTCTTCATGAAGTGCGTGCAAGTATTATGTCTGATCGAAACTCGAGGTTTACGTCTCAATTTTGGGGCAAGTTTCAAGATTCAATAGGGTCGAGTCTGAAGTTTAGTACGACGGCATATCCGCAGACCGATGGGTAGTCAGAAAGGGTTATACAGATATTAGAGGATATGTTGAGAGCCTGTGTTCTGGATTTTAGAGATAAGTGGATCGAATATGTGTCGTATGCGGAGTTGTTCTCTAATAATAGTTATCAAGCTTCAATTGGGATGGCTCCATATAAGGCCCTGTATGGACGCAAGTGTCAGGTACCGTTATACTGGAGTTGGTCAGAAGATGGTCACGTAAGCAAAACTGGAGAAGTTTGTGTTCAAGAAATGTTGGACAAAGTAAAGTTAATCAGGGAAAGGTTGAAGGTAGCTCAGAGCTGACAAAAGAGCTATGCAGACAATAGGTGGAGGGAGTTGGAATTTCAAGTAGGAGACCGTGTATTTCTGAGATTGACGCCGAATAGAGGAATCCTGAAGCATCCGAAGGGTGGAAAGCTGAATTTGAGGTATTTGAGACTGTTCCTGATAAAAGGAAAGGATTGGACCGGTAGCATACCGATTAGACTTGCCAGATAGATTGACGGGAATTCATGACGTGTTTCATGTGTCACAGCTGAAGAAGTATGATGTTGACCCCAATCATGTTCTAAATAATGAGCCGCTAATGTTGCAAGCGGATATGAGCTATGTGGAGAAAACCATGCGAATATTGGACCGCGTATCAAGAATCTCCGAAATAAGAAGATACCGATGGTAAAAGTTCAGTGGGAGCATCATGGCACGCGAGATACCACATAGGAATCAGAAGTGTGGGTAAAGTGGAAGTAACGTGATCTGAGATAGAGGTATGCCTGAATTTTGGGACGAAATTCTCCTAAGGAGGGGAGGATGTGAAACCCCAATTAAAACCAACCTTAGAGTAAGGGGGTTGGGATGCATATCATGTTTTCTTGGATGCATAAATATATTTTTGTATGATTTTATGTGCTTTGGATTTGTGATTTGTAGTCTAGATGACTTAATTGTGGTTATTGAGTAAGAATGGCAAAATGGTAATTTTGCTTGAGATGGAAATAGGGAGATAGCTTGAAGATTAAATAGGAAAAATATTTGGAAGAGAAAATAAGAACAAGAGTTGTTGTGGTTTAGTGGTTAGAGCTTTGGAATAAATTCTTGAAGTCTTGAGTTCAAATTCCATCATTTGAGTTTTAGCATGATTAAATTTTATTTTTGATAGGTAGGCTATTTTCGGCCCTTGCATGCCTTAGGGTGGAGTAGGGATGTTGTCCTAGGGGAGACATGAAAGGAATGTCCTAATTCCACTCTTGTACCTGTTGGATTGTATGCCCTCTTAGACTAGGTTTCTGATGTAAAATCGAATATTTTAATAAAAGAATTTATTTTCAGAATTTGTTTGTGAATTTACTTTTTGTTTGTGCACGATTTTCGTTTGGAACAGACCCATTGTGTTTAAATAAGTGATCCATGTGAATAGTGGTCTTTCATAGTAAGGTATGGATCACGGGTTATTTAACACATAAACATTTGTTCTTATCCTATTGATGAGACTGGGAACCTCATCATGTTTAGGTTATTATGTTATGAATTCCAAATGGGGAATGACTTACCTTTAGCCAGTGGGTAGTCCACTCACTTCATGACATAAGCGTATTTCGAATACGTAGAATAGGACCTGTAGTAGTGGTTTCTCAAAGTACTATATGGAAGAAACCTAGACTACTACCGCTACAGCGTGGACTAGTACTTTACGACTTGAGTATGAGTTGGTGGTCTGGCGAAGCTGGAAGCATATACTTTGATTTGCTGTAGTTGAGGTTCTATCGTAGGGCCAATATACTTGTGTGTTGGGTATGCGTGACTAGTTAGTTAAGACAGACTTATAGAAGATAGTTTCTGCACTATATCGCCCCTTGTGGTTGTCCGAATGGTCTAAATTATTTAGGGCCCTAGGAAACATGACTTGGATGTTTGCTTTAGGGTAGCTCCCTTGGAAAGCGGAAACACTCCAGGAAGTCGTGGATTATTGGACTAGAAGCCTAAGGATGGTAGATGTCATTTAGAGGGGTGTTAGTACACTTCTTCCTCTCTAAATGTACAACGATGTGTAGAGGGGTATTTTAGTCATTTCACCTGTAGGTCGGAGACTTTGCTATCGCAGCATTGTCCTTGGGGTCAATATTTCCTTATGGTGATATTAGGAAATATTTAAAATGCAAAATACAGCTATTTATATAGCAGGGGTATTTTGGTCATTTTAGCAGCCAAGGCGATGTGTCTTTTTGGTCCTCGGAATAGCCCGTAAGTCCTAACTAATTTTTGGGTTGAGGAATTGGTCTCAGTTGAAGAGGATTTTATTTTATTTTGTTTTATTTTATTTTATTCAGGAAGTCTAATTTATTATTGGACTGGAATAAAATAAATAAATAAATAAAATAGGAGTTGGGAGAAATTAATTATCTAGTTTATTTGGTTAATTAATTATTCAGGGCCTAGGTTCAGTATGAATAATTAAGAAATTAACCTGGGCTTAAACTAGGGGAAATAATTAATGTTTAATTATTTATTGGGTTATTTATATAGGCCCAAGAAATAAATAATTAAAGATTAATTATTTTGGTTCATTTGGGCTCATTAATTATTTATTGGGTTATTTATATAAGCCCAGGAAATAAATAATTAATGTTTATTATTTTGGGCCTTTTGGGTCCAAGAAAAATAATAAATATTTATCTGGCCCAATAGCTTGGACCTTAGGGTTTTTTTCCAGATATGGTTAAGAGGAGTTTAGGGTTAGGCCAAACTGATCCTCAGGATAACATCCGGGTGTTTTGGAATCTCGGGGATATGTTTATCAGAGATTGAGAGACATAGTTTTGGTAAACTGATAAACAACTCTTTGGAAAAAGAAAAACCCTAATTTTCTAGCCTCACAGAAGCTAACTCACGTCTCTCTCTGCTCTCTCTCACATCTTCCTCCTCCGTGATTTCTCCTTGGACTTTGCTAACCAATAGCAAGAGAACTAAGGAGATTTGAGACCATTCTTCTTCTCTGTTGTGTTCACCGACTAGAGGTTAGGCTGAGGAATATCCCGAGAGCTGAAAAACTCGGCGTTCATGCAAACAAGGCGGAGTAGAAGGCTAGCGGGTGTTCAACCGGAAGCTTCTTCAAGTGGACAAAGCGAGGCGGTTCCAGTCGTTCAATCCGTTCTTACTCAACCTAGAAGGGTTAAGGATCGCAAATGTATGATCTTCATGCTTCCGCATAGCCTTTAAGGCTCGTGTTTATTTTTCTCCAAATTTTTTTCCCCGTTACAGCATGCTCCCTCTGTTTTCGGTTCCCTCAATGTGGTATCAGAGCCACTGGTTTTTTATCAATATAGGGAGCATGGTAGTTAATAAAAATGGAGAAGATGATTATACCTATGATCCTTCGCTATTTTGGTATGGGATAGATGGTTTTGTAAGCTTCACAGTGGAAGCATAGGTCTCTGTAAAATTTTTCTTGCTTTGAAGTTTAATCGTGTAAACCCAATTTAAATGGGTATAGGCGGTTGTGGTTTAATTTTGGATGAGTTTTCACAAGTAAAAATGTCCAAAGATGCCAAAAAAGGCAAGAAAAAATCGAACCAGAATGAACTGCAGAGAAAAAATTCGCGCGGGTGAAAAAACGAAGAAGATGATTCTGTTCATAAGCCGCCGCGTTGGAGCCGAGTCGCCGAGCCGAGTCGCTATCGTTCTATGAGTGGAGCCGTGCTGCTGGAGCCGCGAAGTTGAGCCAATTGCCAGGGAATTGAAGCCGAATTCAATCTGATGTTGCAATTGAAATTCAATTGGCGTGCGGGTCAATGCGCGGGTAATCGGGCGAGTTCGCGGGTTGGCAGCGGAGGGCACGCAGGCGCGGGGCGACTCCATGGGTTGAAGCTGTAGGAGATCAGGTGCGGCTGGTGCACAGCGGCCGTGGTGGACCGCAGGCCACGCGGGCACGGATCCGGTGCGGCTGGTGCAGTAGATCGCCAGTCAAAAAATTTTATTATTATTTTTTTTCTTTTTCATTTTGGGTCCCATACCAGGCGAAGTTAATATTTTTGCAATATTTATATTCTTGGAATATATTTGCATGAAAAATATTAGTAAGGGATTTTAGGATTAAACAAGATCATTAATTAATTAATTAATGTGTTTAATTCTATTATTTGGGCACTTAGGTTTAAAAAATAGAAAAGCATGAAAACATTTACTGTTTTCGAGCATACTATTTTTTTATGTACCTATGTGTGTTTTTCCTCAAAGACCAAAGTCTTTGGGAACTTTTTGTTTTGGCAAGAAAAAATATTTTTCTTCAAAAACTAAATGGTTATTTTAATTGGTACAAAAATTAATCCTTGAATATTTTCTCAAAGGATTTAATCCTTGACATAGAAAATATATTGGATTCAGATATTTTTGTAAATTAAAATGGAGAGCCATTTTGTTTTGTTTTGGACTAGAAAAATGATTTTGTCAAATAAGCTTGAGACCAAAGTCTCTAGAAAGTTTTAATTGGAAAATTTTTGAAATCATTAAGTTTTAACTTAAATAAAATTAGTCCGTGGAGGAAATCTCTCAAAGGATATAAGCCTTGATATAGAGATTTTATTGAACTTAGATATTTTATTTTTGAGTTAAGAAAAACTTAAAGGAAATTTCAAAAGGATATTTTTCAGAAAAATTTTATTTTAAAAGACTAAGTGGGAGAGGGGTTCCAATGGCCCCACGGCTTCCATCACGGTCCTCATTAGAGATCGTGGATCCCCTCGCGTCACCCTGTGAGTGAACCCGTATAGGATGGGGATACCACAAGGATCTAGATCTAATGGAAGGATGTAATTAATAACCTGGGGCACGTACTATGATCGATCAGCCTACGTTGGAGGTTATAGTACGAGGTATGTCCATAGGAAATGAGAGGAAACGGCCATCCCACGATGGAGTTATTCTCTAGACCATTACCTAGAAGGGAAATTAATTTGTGGTGGTTAATACACTTAGCTTAGGAAACTGTTAATCTTCCTAAGAAGCTATGTCAGTTTTCCTAAGAGCTAAATTATTTTCAGTGCACAAATTTTATTTTGTTTTCACAAACTAAATTCTTTATTTTATTTTCAATTTTCAGAAATGGTGGGAGGTTCTTTTAGTCCATTGGCCGTTATTCTCAGGGAGAATATGTTGGGGATATGCCCTAGAGTCAATTTGTACTTATACAATTGTCATTATGTTTTATATAATAATATGAGGCTTTCCTTTCCATGAATAGTGAGTTTTGTTTTGTTGGTCATCAAGTACGTGACTTGATAGTAAAACCCTACAATGAATACAATAACTATTCTAAAACTGTCCCTGATCGATTATTATTATTGGAATAATAATAAATTAAGATTAGTATGTTTGTGACTTGATGACTATGTTTTACTGGCCATGGATATTTGTGATATCGAGTCAAGACATAAATAAATGTTAGAGAACATTGTATTGGACATGACCTACTGTGAGAGTACTTCATGGAATATGTCATAAGTACTTTCTAGTCATAATAATATTGAAAGTCCTTCAACCTAAATTCATCATAGTTTCTTACTTGATAAATTCTATATTTTGACATTGTCTAAAGTTGTCTTTAACCAGATAATAAATTAGACTACTGTTGGATATAGAATAAATCAGGGAGAGGAATATGATTGATTTTGAAGGAATTTGTCCCTCTCAGTTATGGGAGAGATATCCATGGGCCCCTTGATAAGTTAGACTGTTAAAAATGCATGGCCGTGCTCAAATATATCAATCTAAGATATTGATATAATTTGTTTGAACAGTCTACTATAAAATCAAGAAATAATTGATTAAGCTTTATAAGGATGACATGCTCCGTGCCTTATGCTTAATCTGGATATCGTGTGACAAAAGGACTAAATATAAAATTATGGTTTGGTTCAAAGAGATCACCGATCTTCATTTAACCTGGATAGTTATAATGTTTTGCTAGAAACCGCTTATAACTTGTGGGCCATTTAAATATGATTTAGGCACACTGCCAGTGTTAAATGAACCTATAGGGTCACACAATAAGCGAACTTGTTAGGTTATTTTTACGGTGACCGAGTTCGATGAATCTGGATGATATCCAGATTATAAGAATCTGACTCGGTAAAATAATTAGTTAAATTACCAAGATAATGGCAGAATCTTATCATATCAGTTTTAATTTAATTTGAATTTAAATTAGAATATGATAAGATATTATTAGGGTTGGACTCTAAGAGGTTCGAGGGTTTTTTAAGAAAACCCTAGCCGTCTTTCAATAGTCCAATTTTTCGGTTGAGAACATTCGTGCCATTCTCTACCAGAAAAAAACCTCTCAAACCCTAGGCGCTAGCACTCCCCGGGTATCGAGTGAGTTCACGGTGTGTATCCGATAGAGGACGTTCGCATACTGCAGCGTCTGGTGATTGTTCGGGTTGAACGTACAACAGCGCAACCAGAATCGAAGGATTTCGATTACAGCAACCAGAGGTAATTCTTAAAGCTTAGATCTTCTTAATCGTTTACTTGGGTCCTCGGGAGGGATTCGTAGATGTTTTCCGCGTTTAGGAGTCCACGAATCCCAACTGAATAAGCTAACGGGTCCAAACTATGTGGACTTGAAAAGGAACCTGGACATAATACTCACAGCTGAGGAGTATAAGTATGTCCTTTACGAAACCTGCCCTGTTATTGGGGAAGGTTCCACTGCTGAAGAGCGAGAGGCTGAAAAGGCGTGGAAGAAAGCTGACGAAATGGCACGTTGCTATATGTTAGCTTCCATGTCTAATGTGCTCCAGTCAAGACACGAGCACATGGCTTTTGCATATGACATAAGTCAATCATTGGCAACTATGTTCGCAGACAAGAGTCGGCCCGCAAGGCAGGAGGCTCTTCGAACAATTGTAAACACTAAGATGGCTGAGGGAGCATCAGTCCGAGAGCATATGCTCAAGATGATTGCTGCTTTCGAGGAGGCGGAAATCTTAGGGGCTGTCATTGACCCCGAGAACCAAGTGGATATGGTTCTCGAATCTCTACCGGGCTCTTTCACTCAGTTCAAGTTAAACTATAATATGAATAAGTTGAACATGAGTTTAACTGAACTGATGAAGGAGTTCCAGATGGCGGAGAAGGTCATGAAGCCACAGTCAAAGGCCATGATTGCTAGGACTTCTTCTTCAAGAACTGGGCCCAAACCTAGAAAGTTCAAGAAGAATAAGGGGAATGCAGCAACCCAGCCCAAGAACCAGCCCAAGGATAAACCAAAGGGCAAGTGCTTCAAGTGTGGCAAGAAGGGACACTGGAAAAAGGAGTGTCCAGGTCTTCAGGCCAAGAAAAACCCCACAGGTAATGTTTACTATCTAGAGTCCATATCAATGGTAGGATCAACTTCCACTTGGATTGTTGATTCAGGAGCCACTGATAAGAAGACTCAAGAAGGGTGAACATAGGCTTCGAGTGAGAAATGGAGCACAAGTCTGGGCCCTTGCAGTGGGAGAGCTGGATCTTATTTTTTATTGTAATAAGATAGTTATTTTAAAAGACATTTTATATGTACCTGGTTTTCGTCAGAATTTGATTTCAGTTGCAAAACTTATTAATCAAGGATATTTTGTATCTTTCCATTCTGGTATTTCTATCAGTAGAGATGGAGAAATTTTATGTACTGGGCACATGTATGAAAATTTGTTCTTTTTAAACCCTATTAACAAACAATCAAATAACGCTCAGTCTGAACCTTTAACTAAGAAGAGAAAGACCAATATCAATGATTCATACCTTTGGCATCTAAGGTTGGGTCATATTAACTCAACCAGGATTCAGAGGGTAATCCATGATGGACCTTTGGGCTCATTGAGATTGGAAAGTTGGCCTCAGTGTGAATCCTACCTGATGGGAAAGATGACCAAGAGGTCATTTACACCAAAGGCGGATAGAGCCAAGGAGGTGTTGAGTCTTGTTCACACTGATGTGTGCGGTCCATTGTCTACACCATCTAGGGGAGGTTTTAAGTACTTCATCACGTTCACGGATGATTGTACGAGGTATGGTTACATTTACCTGATGAGACGCAAGTTTGACTCTTTTGACAAGTTCAAAGAGTTTAAGGCTGAAGTGGAGCGTCGGACAGGTAAATTAATCAAAACCTTACGATCGGATCGTGGTGGAGAGTACCTCCTAGTTGAATTCAAGGACTACATGGTACATCATGAGATAGTATCCCAACTCTCTGCGCCGGGAACACCCCAGCAGAATGGAGTAGCTGAGAGAAGGAACAGGACGTTGATGGAAATGGTCTGAAGCATGATGTCTCATGCTACTCTTCCAGTGTCCTTTTGGGGATATGCCCTGGAAACAACGGCATATATTCTGAACTTGGTGCCTTCCAAGTCAGTACCTAGGACTCCCTATGAGATGCAGACTGGGCGTAAGCCAAGTTTGAATCATCTCAGGATTTAGGGATGTCCAGTTTATGTACTGATCAAGGGAGACAAGTTGGAACCAAGATCAGAATTATGCTATTTTGTTGGGTATCCAAAAGGGACAAAAGGAGGCTACTTTTATCATCCTAAGGAGCAGAAGGTACTAGTCAGTACCAATGCTAGATACTTGGAAGATGATCAAAGTACTTCCACTAAAGGTTTAACGAGGTTGGAACTTCAGGAGAAGTTATCTACGGAATCAACTTCTTCTGACCCGATTCTGGAACAAGAAGAGGTACAGCCTCAAGAGCCTGTGCAAATGGAGCCTCATCGTTGTGGGAGAGTGTCTAGGGTTCCGGACAGATGGACTGGAGAAGCCTTTGAGCTAGTCTCCGACCATCAGGAACAAGACCCCGCTAGATACGAGGAGGCTATTGCTGATGCCGATGCAAATCTGTGGCATGAAGCAATGAAAGCCGAGATTGAGTCTATGTACCTCAATCAGGTTTGGGATCTTGTAGCTTCACCTGAAGGGATAAAACCCATTGGGTGCAAGTGGGTATACAAGAGAAAGAGAGGAGTGGATGGGAAGGTAGAAACCTTCAAAGCTAGGCTTGTGGCGAAAGGGTATACTCAGAAAGAAGGTATCGACTATGAGAAAACTTTTTCCCCGGTAGCCATGCTTAAATCCATCCGCATCCTCCTTGCCATCGCATGTCACTATGACTACGAGATATGGCAAATGGATGTCCAGACGGCATTCTTGAATGGCCATCTTAGCGAAGATATCTATATGTCCCAACCGGAAGGCTTCATTGCTGAAGGCCAGGAACACATGGTTTGCAAGCTTAAGAAGTCCATTTATGGACTTAAGCAGGCATCAAGAGCATGGAACATTCGTTTTGATGAGACTGTAAAGTCTTATGGTTTTATTCAAAACAAAGATGAACCATGCGTGTACAGGAAACTTGAAGGCATTAATGTGGTTTTTCTTGTCCTGTATGTGGATGACATTCTACTCATTGGAAATGATGTAGGGACATTGTCATCTACAAAGGTTTGGCTGTCTAGTCAATTCAGTATGAAGGACTTGGGAGAAGCCGACTACATTCTCGGGATTAGGCTTCTTAGAAATAGGAAGCAGAGAATGTTAGGATTATCCCAAGCGACATACATTGACAAGATGCTGGCCAAGTACAACATGGACTCATGCAAGGGAGCTCTAATCCCTTGCAGACATGGGTTGTCATTTTCTTCGAAGGACTGTCCTAAGTCTCAAGAAGAAAAGGACAGAATGAGTAGGATTCCCTACGCTTCGGCTGTGGGAAGTCTCATGTACACCATGCTGTGTACTAGGCCAGATATCTGCTTTGCCGTGGGCTTAGTTAGCAAATATCAGTCAAACTCAGGGGAGGTTCATTGGCAAGCTGTAAAGCATATTCTCAAGTACCTCAAGGGAACGAGAGATTATATGCTGGTTTATAGGGCTGATGATTTGGTTCCTACAGGATACACAGACTCAGACTTCCAGGCAGATAAGGATGAGAGAAAATCCACTAGTGGATATGTCTTCACCTTGTCTGGAGGAGCAATTTCATGGAGGAGTATTAAGCAGTCTTGTATTGCTGACTCAACCATGGAAGCTGAGTATGTGGCTACTTCAGAGGCATCCAAGGAAGCAATCTGGCTCAGGAAGTTTCTTTCAGAACTTGGAGTCGTACCACATATGGACAGGCCGGTTGTGATGTATTGCGACAACACTGGAGCAGTATCGCAATCTAAGGAACCTCGGAACCACAAGAAGGGGAAACACATCGAGAGGAAGTACCACCTGATCCGGGATTTCATCCAGAGACAGGAAGTCGTGGTGGAGCATATTGCCTCAGAACACAATCTAGCAGATCCATTCACCAAGCCTTTGGCTGAGAGAGTCTTCAAGAGACACTTAGACGCCATAGGGGTGGGCACCTACGGACTTACCCAATCTTAGAGTGCAAGTGGGAGATTGTTGGATTGTATGCCCTCTTAGACTAGGTTTCTGATGTAAAATCGAATATTTTAATAAAAGAATTTATTTTCAGAATTTGTTTGTGAATTTACTTTTTGTTTGTGCACGATTTTCGTTTGGAACAGACCCATTGTGTTTAAATAAGTGATCCATGTGAATAGTGGTCTTTCACAGTAAGGTATGGATCACGGGTTATCCATAAAAATTTTTGGGTTCTTAACCTATTGATGAGACTGGGAACCTCATCATGTTTAGGTTATTATGTTATGAATTCCAAATGGGGAATGGCTTACCTTTAACCAGTGGGTAGTCCACTCACTTCATGACATAAGCGTATTTCGAATACGTAGAATAGGACCTGTAGTAGTGGTTTCTCAAAGTACTATATGGAAGAAACCTAGACTACTACCGCTACAGCGTGGACTAGTACTCTACGACTTGAGTATGAGTTGGCGGTCTGGCGAAGCTGGAAGCATATCTTTGATTTGCTGTAGTTGAGGTTCTATCGTAGGGCCAATATACTTGTGTGTTGGGTATGCGTGACTAGTTAGTTAAGACAGACTTATAGAAGATAGTTTCTGCACTATATCGCCCCTTGTGGTTGTCCGAATGGTCTAAATTATCTAGGGCCCTAGGAAACATGACTTGGATGTTTGCTTTAGGGTAGCTCCCTTGGAAAGCGGAAACACTCCAGGAAGTCGTGGATCATTGGACTAGAAGCCTAAGGATGGTAGATGTCATTTAGAGGGGTGTTAGTACACTTCTTCCTCTCTAAATGTACGGTGATGTGTAGAGGGGTATTTTAGTCATTTCACCTGTAGGTCGGAGACTTTGCTATCGCAGCATTGTCCTTAGGGTCAATATTTCCTTATGGTGATATTAGAAAATATTTAAAATGCAAAATACAGCTATTTATATAGCAGGGGTATTTTGGTCATTTTAGCAGCCAAGGCGATGTGTCTTTTTGGTCCTCGGAATAGCCCGTAAGTCCTAACTAATTTTTGGGTTGAGGAATTGGTCTCAGTTGAAGAGGATTTTATTTTATTTTATTTTATTTTATTCAGGAAGTCTAATTTATTATTGGACTGGAATAAAATAAATAAATAAATAAAATAGGAGTTGGGGGAAATTAATTATCTAGTTTATTTGGTTAATTAATTATTCAGGGCCTAGGTCCAGTATGAATAATTAAGAAATTAACCTGGGCTTAAACTCGGGGAAATAATTAATGTTTAATTATTTATTGGGTTATTTATATAGGCCCAAGAAATAAATAATTAAAGATTAATTATTTTGGTTCATTTGGGCTCATTAATTATTTATTGGGTTATTTATATAAGCCCAGGAAATAAATAATTAATGTTTATTATTTTGGGCCTTTTGGGTCCAAGAAAAATAATAAATATTTATCTGGCCCAATAGCTTGGACCTTAGGGTTTTTTTCCAGATATGGTTAAGAGGAGTTTAGGGTTAGGCCAAACTGATCCTCAGGATAACATCCGGGTGTTTTGGAATCTCGGGGATATGTTTATCAGAGATTGAGAGACCTAGTTTTGGTAAACTGATAAACAACTCGTTGGAAAAAGAAAAACCCTAATTTTCTAGCCTCACAGAAGCTAACTCACGTCTCTCTCTGCTCTCTCTCACATCTTCCTCCTCCGTGATTTCTCCTTGGACTTTGCTAACCAATAGCAAGAGAACTAAGGAGATTTGAGACCATTCTTCTTCTCTGTTGTGTTCACCGACTAGAGGTTAGGCTGAGGAATATCCCGAGAGCTGAAAAGCTAGGCGTTCATGCAAACAAGGCGGAGTAGAAGGCTAGCGGGTGTTCAACCGGAAGCTTCTTCAAGTGGACAAAGCGAGGCGGTTCCAGTCGTTCAATCCGTTCTTACTCAACCTAGAAGGGTTAAGGATCGCAAAGGTATGATCTTCACGCTTCCGCATAGCCTTTAAGGCTCGCGTTTATTTTTCTCCAAATTTTTTTCCCCGTAACAGCATGCTCCCTCTGTTTTCGGTACCCTCAATACCCTACAAAAATCCCTAAGGGATTCATACCCTTTTCGTTCTCTAACTTACCTTAATTCTTGATCAAATAAGTTGCTTAATTTATATAAGCCATTTTATTTACAAAAAATTCCAGCAAGGTTCTATGATTGTGAAGCTTCGAAAATGCCTCTTGGATGCTGGGATTTTATCTGAAAATGGGGAAGAATTATAGAAGGTTCCCAAGGAAATTAAACTCCATGGTTGAACCTTCAAACTCCAACCTATAAGTATTCATTTTCTTCATGTAGTAATCTGGAAATTTTTACAGCTTCTTGATCAGTCCAATTGTCGAAATCTTCAGCCATTTTTTCCTCTGAAATACTGCCAAAAAAATAACCAATTCACTCAGCTTGAAGACTGAAATCTTTAGCCAAAATTGGACTGCTCAAAAGCCATGCAAACTAGAAAAATTCCTGGACAGTTTTTGCAGCATAGCAGTCTGAAAAACCATGCTGTCCCTCCAGCTTTAAAACCATCAATTTAACCTTGTCTTCCCTCCATAAAGAAGGCTGGAAACCAACCTTAAAGGACCCTTCAATACTCCTTCAAACCTTCTGCAAGTTGGCTGAAACATTGTAGAAAAATCTGCACAGAAATTCCAGCAAGCCATGCGAAAAACCAACCAGAAATTCCAGCTTTGTTTCTTCTTCACCCTTGTCCGATACTTACTCTATTTTTTCTATAAAACTAACCTTAGTCAGCCATGAACTAAGCTTCATCATCTTCTCCATTGGTCTGCTCGAATGAAGCTCCATGGCTGCTCCTAAAATCCCTCCATCAATCACTACAATCAAGCCATCAATTGGAGCCTAAAATTCCAGCAAACTTCCATGGATTAAGCCTCAAACATCTAGAAAATTCTCTCACCATTGTACACCATATTTTGGCCACCCTAAAGCTCATTCAACTAACATTCATCTCAATAGAATTCTAGCAATTCAGTCGGCCATTGAAGCTCCAAAAGACCTCCATCAATCAAGATCTTCTTACCATATTTACTACCATAATTTATTCGTAAATCATTCCTTTTGAATTTCAAACAACCAGCTTTCCTTTTCCTCCTAAATCTGAAAATCCAATTACTAAAACTCTCCAATCCATTCAGCCACTCTTTCCAAGCAGAATTTCGGCCAGCTCCCTCCATTCTTTCCATTCCCTCCATTCTCTCCAAACCTCCAAAAACTCCAGATCACACCTACTCATCCTCTTGAATCCATTCCTAAAATTTTTAACATCAAATGCTGAAATCAAAGTTTCACTTTCAAATAAAAAACCAGAATTTTCTTGAAGGATCAAGAACACTTTTAAGGTAAGCATGAACAAATAACTCCATCTTCATCCATATTCAATCTTAATGAATATATACTAATAAACTCTTTCTCTCTCTCTCTCTCTCTCTCTTGGTCGAATGGTTACTCCAACCATGGCCATTTTTCTTCTTCCCTCTTAGATAGATCAAGCCTTCCAAGAGTGAGGATCATCTTGAAACGTCTTCAAGGTAGTCATCATTCAAGTATGCCTCTTCAATCTTCTCTTAAAATTCTAGATTCATGTCTTTAAGATGTTTTTTGGAAAAGGATGGATTATGATTAAAGTTTGAGCATGTGTTTTGTGATGGAGTTGGGATTGAAGCATGAGAATAAATGTGTTTATATGATGGAGTTGGGATTGATGCATGAGGAGGATTTGTCTTGGTTAAATTTTATGATGTTTTAGGGTTTGATGCATGTCTTCATGTCGTGAGTAGTATAAATTATTGAGCATGTTAGAGATTATGTCACCTTTGGTGAATAGAGTTTTATGTTCTTGTATTCTTGTTGAGGCCATGAATATGATTATGTTTAGTGGAGTTTGGATAATGTGTTGGTTTATTTGGATCTATGTTTTTATTCATGAATTGGATGTTTTGTTGATTGGTGTAAAGTATATGTCCATGATTATGGTTAGCAATAGGAATTATGATCATGACCTTGTTGTCCCTTAGCTATTTAAGTTAGCCAATTCGATTTCATCAATAGAAATTAATACGATAGTTCCTTCTAGTGATTTTGAAAACCCTAGGAAAATGTGGATTTGGGCTGTCATATGAAATAATGATATTTTAACCAAATAAATGGTATATTTTATTAAAATTAAAGTATTAAAATATTATATATAATGATATTATTAAATAAAACCTATTTTTATAAATAATCATGATAGGTAAAATATCAATCTTGTAAGTCATATATTCATAAATACTAATAAAATTTATTTATTCCCTTTTAATAAAAATATATTAAAATTCACCTATTATTAATTTTATTTACCAATTATTTTCTAACCATTAGTTATTATAAATCATTATTTTAAATAATATCATCTAGGACCTAGGATCCCTTATCAAATAAACCCTAATTTATTTATAGCAAGATTTAAACCTACAAGTTATTAGTAACTATTTCAGAAACCCTAATTATTTTAATATCAAGCTAGATTTATTTTATAAACCCTTTGTTTATTATCTAGCTTTACAGCTTGGGACACTAGGGTCATGATTGTAGTAAGTTGAGTTAGGATTATTTATGAAAGTAAAATTTGGCTTGAGTTTAATTATGGCTTATGTTTACCCCAGGCGGGGTTAGGTCAGTTTTCGGAGATCTTTATTTTATTTTGCGCAAAGGATCAGGTAAGCTCCTGCATAAAACTTGTTGTTGTAAAAGGTTACCATGGCAAGCTAAACACAAGTATGTGAATACTGATTTGGTAAAGGCAATTAAGGATTGTTTCTTTTCTTATTTCAGTCAAACCAATTATTTGAGAATCTTCAAGCAGTTTCACTCAAACACCACACTATTTCTAAAACTGGTTGTTACATGGATTTTAGAAACCCTTGATTGCCATTTTCAAGCAAAGCTACATATTATCAGTTTTCTCCTAAGTGGGACAATTAAACGTTGAGTACTCAATAAGGGTAGGCTAGTAGTACTAGTTTTGAAGAGCAAGAGTGAGTCTTCTGGCAGGAGGCCACCTCCAGAAGATGAACTCAACTTAGAGAAACGTCAGTACTACTTAGTCATGCCAGTCCGAGCTAGCAGGTTTCAGTCTTGTGGACTGTGTGTTACCGGAGTGGACAACCGGTTTTGTTTGGGTGTAGAGAATGAGGAGTATCTTACCCGATAGGCCGATCACCTACCTTTTGTCAGTCTGCACAAAGTGTGGTATTTTAACCATTGTATGGTTATGTGGCCCAATGTGTGGTAACCCATGGCCGCCCTTTGAGTGGTTGCTTTTATTGTACATGTATGGTTGGAAAAGTCAAAACGCCACTCTTAACTTTTAATATTGTTTATTGCTTGCCAATACTTTTTCTTATGAAGTTCTTACACCTTGCATTCATGAACTGTTTTCACTGGACACTCAAAGCACATAAAGACTTACTGAGATTTTTATCTCATCACCATTTTTACCATAATTTCAGGCCGATCCTGCTGTGGGGATGAGTAGCTAATTGTTGCCTGCTTTAGAAGATATTTTGTTATTTAATTTATATAATTCTTTGGGAGTTAAGAGTGAACCATTTGTATTTCAGATTTATTCTTGAATTTTTGGGTTGTAATAAGTTTTAAATCTTAAATTATTGTTTATTTTTGTTGTGTGTCCTAGTTATAAAGACCCCTTGTCCTTTAGATGGGGTGACATCCCCGGCCCTGTTGGGCCTAGGTAGTGGGGTGCTACAAGTATTGTATAATCAAATTTCTCCCAAGTGGAACAACAGCATTGAGTACTCAATAAGAGTAGATTACTAGGACTAGTCTTTGAAGGGTTAGGGTAATTCTCTCAGTAGGTGGTCACCTCTGAGGAGTGAGTCCTTTCCGGATAGGATGCCAGTCCGGTAGGTCATACCAGTTTGAGCTAGCAAGATCAGTCAAAGTGCATTGTGTGTTTTCGGAGTGGACAACTGGTAAGTTCGGGTGGAGAGATGGAGGAGTATCTCACTCGGTAGGCCATACACCTACCTTGGGTTAGTATGCTCAACGTGTGGCATTTTGATCGTTATATTGTCATGGTGCCAACGTATGGTGCCATGGCTACCTCTTTGGAGTGGTTGTATTTATTGTGCACATGTATTTTTTGGAAAGAAAAACACCACTCTTCATTTTTTACATTTAATTAATGCTTGCCAGCACTTTCTCTTATGAAACTTTTACAACTTGCATACAAGAACTGTTTTACTTAAACCACTCAAAGCACACACGGGCTTACTGAGATTTTTATCTCACCACCTTTTATATCATATTTTTAGGTCGATCCTACTGTGAAGGTCATTAGCTAGAATGTTACCTATGTCTTGAAGACTTTTTGTTACTTTTCCTGTGTATTGCTTTTGAGGGACAGTAGCAGACATTTATTTTTGAATTTGTTCATGTATTGCTGGGTTGTAATAAGTTTAATTGTGAAGTATTTCTTCTATTTCAATTTGTGTTTCCTCATTATAAAGACCCCTTGTCTTGTGGATGGGGCGATATCCCCAGCCCTATAGGTAGTGAGGTGTTACACTTATAATGTAAGGCTAGGGAGTTGGGCTATAATTGAAAGATATAGGATAACAAATGCAAAGAGAAGAAAGCTTGCACAAAAAAAAAAAAAAAAAAAAAAAAAACAGGTGATAGCAAAACATAGCAAAGACTCTAATCATTTGCTTGCCCTAATACATACCAACATCCAATGACCAAATTCTCATACCATGATCCAAATACATGCTAATTAATCTTTGTATCCTTACCATTACAATTGTTGCAACAAACCTCAACATTGTGAAAATTCAGTACCAATACGGGTCTTACAACCAACCTAGACTAACAACTATGCTTTTCTTCTTGTGTTGTCTTTTCTTTTTCAATGAAATGCTATTTTTTTCCTAACACTTACAAAAGGTTTATGGCTGCAGTAAGTGTAATTTCAGTGTTCTCGACACTAGTACAAACCACGACATTTAAGTTTGGCCCCAAAAATGATATTAATCAAGGAAAATAAAGGACTAAAAGACCAAACCTAAACTAATACTATGCAAAGAAATTAGGATACTCTTTTGAGATCTTTCTACTTAAAGCTATAGTATTCCTTCACGAGCTTGTACCTTTATCCTGAGGAGCAAGAAAGGAATTGGAGTATAAATTAAGCCCTCATAATAAGATAATAGGTCAATATATTCACTAGTTCATAAAAGAATTAAAAACATTTAGGCACAAAAAGGGTACTAGGGATAATTTACAAGGTAAGCTTAAAATGCTCAAACTGTCCAAAGAAGGCTTATGACTGTCGTTTCTATGCAAAATCATGAATGCTTTTTTATTTCACCTCGAGAGGTATTAAAGTAAGTTCTAGAAGCATCAACATGAATTTTTAAGAAAATCTGACTTGAAAATAATGTAAAGCATTTGCAGAAGATTACAATGGTCCATGGTGCACAAAAAGAGTCACACAAAAGTTACAAGAAGTATAGAACACATTGCTTTATTAACACTAAAGAGAGACATGCAGCAAGAAGAGCTTGAAGAAGAAAAATAATGTAGGAGAAATAAAAAGGGAAAGGGTAAAATGAACTGATGATTCCAAAAGACAACACCAGACACAAAAGACAACACCAACCACACCTTATAAGTAAAGCATGAAGCATGTAATGCCTCCCCCACACTTAAAGCTAGCAGTGTCCTCAATGATAGCAAAAAAGTAGAAAGAATGAGAAAAGAAACAAACTTCCCTTCCAGGAAGGAAACAATATCAAGAGGGTATTAGGCATCCGGATTATCAGAACCACAGATAATAAAGAAACAGTGGCATCGGTGGACTGTAAATCACTAGCCATAGTGCCGGTGGTGAAGAAATAAGAGATTGAGAACTAGAGCCTGATGGAATTTTTTTGTTGGGGGTGATGGAGGGATGAAGTTCCATGCATGTGTGATGTCGCGAGCTGAATCCCATGCCTGCGTTAGCTCAGTCTGCCACTGGAAATTTTTTTTGGCTCTGGACAATTTATGTGGGCATGAATAGCTTGAAACTATAGCTTGAATGGAGATAAATAGCATGTCTGTGGGCGGACCGAGCTCATTCCGGTGCCGGAATGAGTTCGCATGGGGTTTCCCATGCTAGAATAGAGGCATCTCGATACTGGAGGTCTTCTACTGGCCGTTCTAATAAGGGAATATGAGTAGGCTTTAAATGCCCAGTGAATTCAGTGCTAGAATAAAGGAAATCAGGCACCTAAGATTTTCTGGGGGTGAATATATATGTCTAATCCAGGGAACCTGCACTTGATTCAAGCAACACAGCACCTGATTCAAGTAACCCGGTGCCTGAAATTTTCTAGCGAAGGATCAGTGAAATACAATGATTCTAGTGCCAGGTTTGAAATAATAAAAAGAATGAGAAAGAGAATGGAAATAATAAATAAATAAATAATAACAGTGAAAAATGCAAATTACAACATTGGCTTCTAACGTAAAGCTATAAAACGTGCATTAGGATGCAAATCAAGAAAGAATTACATTTCTTAGGGAGTAGCGTCATCCACTCTTTATTTAACGATGCCTTACCTTGGTCATTTTTATTGGAATGATTGGAGATTATTGTTAGAATCCATACGTGTATCATATATGCATTATGCAGTGGAAACTAAGGATTCTGAGCAAAAGGACAGCATGCATGTTGAATAAACAAATCAAAAGCAAGAAGATATACCTTCAATGATGTCTCTGTCGTTCTAAATTTTCTTCCTTCTGTTGAGGCGCGATCCAGCAATACGAGAGATCCTTGTCGTCGCCACTGGAGTCCAAGCGTAGAACTCCCTACAACAATATCCACACAGAGGATACTCAAGAAGCCAAATCTCTGTGCTAGTAGAGAAGAGCGGTGACTAGGGTAAAAACAGAGAAGAGAGGAAGAAGATTTATCGTGGGGTTTTTTATTTCACCCGAGAGCTACGCAAAACTCCTTCTGTGCCTCACAAAAGGATAAAACCGATCACCACATTCTCAGGAAAAAAAAAACGCAGAACCTCTCGTCAAAAGATTCCTATTTGAATTCTAATCAAATTAGAATTCATTAAATTGTAATTGGAACCTTTAAGTTCTTATAATTATAATTAGGCCCAAAAATTATAACTAATTATAATTTGGCCCAAATAACTTCTACTTCTCATGATTAACCCCACAATGTTATCATATAACATCTCGAGTATATAATCCTCTATTGTGTGTGACCTATTAGGTTTCCGAGTCCATTGGTAGCAAATATGAATTAATCCAAACATATTTGAGATTAATAATCCTTAAATGAATCTAGAATGAATTTATTAATTCCAAACAGGATTGGTTTATTAATTCATCAATTAATA
This sequence comes from Voacanga thouarsii, assembly GCA_026120185.1. Lineage (NCBI taxonomy): Eukaryota > Viridiplantae > Streptophyta > Magnoliopsida > Gentianales > Apocynaceae > Voacanga > Voacanga thouarsii. Next base: position 983,033 of record JANUWF010002331.1, read on the forward strand.
AACTCATATTCAGCAGATCATGAGCGGTATCTAGCAACACATCATGACCACCCAAGAATCCAAGAAGTCAAGTGGCTTGACATGAACCCTTCAATAACAAACAATAATGCAATAATCTCCTTTCACCATATAATATCTTATTCAATTTGGAGTACGAAATTAGTGCTAACTCCCTCCAGAATATATATTAATTTTGGCCCGAATATATTAGTACTTGTACCAAGAATCCACTACTCTACATATGTATCAATTGGAAATGTTTCTAATACACAATAACCTTGGCCAAGGGTTTTATGAGTAGTAATTCCTACAAGTGGCCGTGAGATATTCACCCCTCCTATTAGGAGTGGTAAATCCTTTATTGACCCTCTCAACTACTTTCGTTTACCTCACATTGTACCCAATATCTATCTCATAGATGACCCTCGATTTGCCTCCGGAGATTGGAATCAAAATATAATGCTTAGCAAATAAAGTACATTGGAGATCGCAAGTCTAAGGATACTTGAACATTTGTTATAGCGAGATTCTACCACAGGCACTATATAGTTATCCATGTGATTATCTTATAGTCAGGTCATCCAATGCACTTGTTTCATTAACAAGTATCCATGTGTTAACTTTGAGTATCTTAATGCTTGTAGATATGAGAACCACCGCCTAATCCGATCAGGAAGTTTAACACGTACCAGTCTTAACGCATTAATGATGTTCTTATCCTATTAATACTATAACTAGGGATTATTTAAGTACTAACACTATACAGTGTAGTAGGAATCTCACATCATGATCTCTATCATGATTTCCTTAACACAGTGTTGTATTAGGGACTTTATCTAATAGTTATTTTACATAAAAGTTAAATAAAATAAATTGAAAGATAAATAAAGCCTTTTATTAGAAAATAAATGTGTCATATATAATTTACAAGTGATTGCCTCTAGAGTATAACACTAACAAACTCCCATTTGCACTAGAGCCAATCATTCATGTATCTAATACCGAATGACTCAACATGCCTATGATGTTTCTTCTGGGATAGTACTTTTGTAATTGGGTCAGCTATGTTCTCATCAGTGGAAACTCTTTCTATCTTTATATCATTCCTATCTATAATCTCCTGGATCAGATGATAGCATCATAGTACGTGCTTGGATCGTCGGTGAGACTGTGATTCCTTTGCTTGTGTAATGGCTCCGTTGTTGTCACAATACAATGATATTGAATTAACAATGCTAGGGACCACACCCAATTCTGTCACAAACTTCTTGATCCAAACAACTTCCTTAGCTGCTTTAGAAGCGACTATGTACTCAGCTTCTGTCATAGAGTCTACAATAGTTTCTTGTTTGGAACTATTCCAACTTATTGCCCGTCTAGACAACATAAACACGTAGCCAGATTGTGACTTGAAATCATCTTTGTCAGATTGAAAACTGGCATATTAGTATACCCATTTACTTTTAAATCAACTTCCCCATAAACCAAGAACACATCCTTAGTCCTTCACAAGTACTTAAGAATGTTCTTTACAGCCACCCAATGACTCTCATTAGGGTCAGATTAGTATTTGCTCGTCAAACTGAGAGCATAGGATGCGTCAGACCTTGTACATATCATAGTGTACATGATAGATTCAACTGCCAAAGCATATGGAATCTTATTCATGTGATCCCTTTCAACTTATGTCTTGGAAGACATCGACTTTGAAAGGTTAAACCTTTTTAGCACTTTGTCTATATATGTAGACTATGAAAAACCTAGCAACCTTTTTGACCTATCCCTATAGATCCTTATTCTAAGAATATAGGTTGCTTCTTCAAGATCTTTCATGGAGAATTTCTTAGACAACCAAACTTTAACTAATTGTAAGACAGGTACATCGTTTCCTTTTAGTAATGTGTTACCTACATAAAGTAATAATAAAACAATTGCACTCCCACTAACCTTCTTGTACACACAAGGCTCATCCATGTTTTGAATGAAACCAAATTCTTTGATTGTTTCATCAAAATGGATGTTCTAACTCCTAGAAGCTTGCTTAAGTCTATAAATGGACCTTTGCACCTTGCTCACTTTTGTGCTATAATCAGATGTGAAACCCTTAGGTTGTATCATATACACTTCCTCAATCAGATTTTCATTTAGGAAAACTGTTTTCATATCCATTTGCTAAATCTCATAATCATGATGAGCGACAATGGCTAGGAGTATCTTGATGGATTTTAGCAAGGCTACTGGCGAAAAAGTTTCATCATAGTTAATACCATATTGTTGACGATAACCCTTAGCTATTAGTCGTGCTTTATAGGTAACTACATTAGCATCCATGTCAGTTTTCTTCTTGAAAACCTATTTGTACCCAATAGGTTTGATTCTTTTGGGTGGATCAACCAAAGTCCTTACTTGGTTGTCATACACGGAATCCATCTCTGACTTCATGGCCTCAAGCCATTTGTCATATTCTAAACTGTTCAGAACTTCCTTGTAGGTAGTAGACTCATATTCATTTATGAGTAATACGTTATTGTGGTCATTAATGAGAAATTTATATCTCTCACGTATCCTACTGGAGCGATGAGGACCTTATGTAGTAGAATGTTCATTTATTCTCTTAATAGATATGGGATCAGACGATTGATCTTTGTTTGTTTGCTCTTTTTGAACTTCACTAAGTTTAATTTTACACCTACTGTCCCCTCTAAGTATGTTTTCCTTCTCTAAGATGACAACATGCTTCAAAACAAACACTTTATTTTTGGAAGGGAGATAGAAGTAATACCTGAAAGATTCTTTCGGATAACTCACAAACAAACACTTGTTAGACTTACTTTCAAGTTTGTCTGACTGTAGCCTTTTAACAAAAGCAGGACAATCCTATACTTACAAGTGAGATAATTTTGGTTTCTTGCAAAAGAACATTTCAAATGGGGTAGTATCAACCATTTTTGATGGAACTCTATTTAGAATATAAACAGAAGTTTCTAGTGCATACCCCCAAAATGATTTTGGTGATTCTGCAGAAACCATCATGGTTCGTACTATGTCTAAAAGGGTTCGATTCATTCTCTCAGATACACCATTATATTGAAGTGTATGTAGTGGAGTTTATTGAGATAGTATCCTATTATCCCTAAGATAATCCTGAAACTCTTGGCTTAAGTATTCACCTCCTCGATCCGATCATAGAGTCTTAATACTTTTACTAAGTTATTTCTCTACTTCATTCTTGAGGTCTTTGAACTTTTCAAAAGCTTCATATTTGTATTTCATTTAATACAAATATCCATGTCGTGAATAATCATTGATAAAGGTTATGAAATAGTTATAACCTCCTCTTACTTGTATAGACATTGGGCCATATACATCAGAATGTATGAGTTCTAACAACTTTTTGGCCTTTTCTCCTTTTCTAAAAAAAGGAGTTTTAGTCATTTTACATGGTAAATAAGACTCACAAGTGCCATATGATTCATATTCAAATGACCTTAAGTCACCAAGCCCGTGTAACTTAGAAACATGATTCTCATTTACATGGCCTAAATGGCAATGCTATAAATAAGAGGTATTTAGGATATCAACCTTTGGTTTCTTATTATTTATATTGAGAACTCGATTTTCCATGTCTACAACATATAAACCATTAGCTAAAGTTGCAGAAGCATAGTAGATATCATTCAATGAAAAAGAACAACATTTATTCTTAAAAATTAAATGAAATCCATATAGATCTAAACATGCAACCGAGATAATGTTTTTTAATAAAATCGGTACAAAATAACAGTTTTGTAGTTCTAAAACTAATCTTGTAGTCAGTTTCAGCTCGTATGTCACCATAGCAAGTGCAGGAACCTTTGCTCTATTTGCAGTTTGCAGGTCCATGTCACATTTGTCTAGCCTTCTACTGTCCTTTAGTCCCTGCAAGTTATTGCACAAATGAGATCCGCATCCGGCATCTAATACCCATATCTTATTTCTAAAGGCAGTATTTGTCTCAATCATAAACATACCAGGAGTAGAAGTAGAAGTGCCCGCAAGCTTCTCCTTCTGCTTCTTTTCCTTCACGGTCTCCAAGTAGGCCTTGCAGTTGCACCTCTAATGACTCATTTTGCCACAGTGATGGTATGGGCCCTTGGTGACAGCGTCCTTCTTATTCACACCACATTTAGGCTTAGCAGGAGCCTTCTTTTTCTTCTTTTGAACTTTTTTCTTAGAAGAAGAAGATTCTACCATCAAGACCACATTGAAATCCTTTTTCATAGAGAACTCTGCAGTCTTGAGAAGATTGATCAATTCAGGAATGGTGGACTCAATCTTATTCATCTGATAGTTAATTACAAATTGTGAAAAACTATTAGGTAAATATTATAAAATTAAGTCAACACTTAATTCATGGTCCATCATGAACCCAAGAGATCCAAGCTTTTCAATCAAGCCCAACATCTTCAGCCCATAAGTAGCCACAGAAGTACCCTCAGCCATTTTGCAACAGAACAGTTGCTTTGAGATCTCATATCTCTCTGTTCTGGCTTGGGCATCATACAACTCTCGAAGATGAAGAATCATCAAATGAGCATCCATATGCTCGTGTTGTTTTTGTAGCTCAAGAGTTATTGATGCTAGCATGATACAAGATGCTGTGTTAGCGTCCTCCTTGTGCTTCTTGTGGATAGCATGCTCATCAGCATGAGCATCTTAAGCTGGTGGTGGGGGAATAGGAGTATTGAGCACGTAGAGCAAGTTTTTCGATTTGAGAACAATTCTCAAATATCAATACTAGTCGAGATAGTTTGATTCGTTGAGTTTGCTGGTCTCTAAGATGCTACAAAGGTTTAGGTTGGTTGACATGATGCACGTGACCTAGATGTAAAGATAGAAAAGATTAGCTAAGTGTAGATGCACATGTGATGAAAATAATTAGGTCTTTAATTAAGCGCATTCTCATTCCACTATTTTACTCAAACCAATAGCCCCTATTATTGATTTGGGAAAACCCATTGGAAGCTTTCCTAGTGGACCAGTATCCAAATTCCTCAAGAATAACCTTGGGTTTACCCAACAAGCCACCCTTGAGTTCAATGGTAGGTATCCAATACCAATTGCATCATATGTAATTACTGGATCGTTAGGTGATTAGCATCCTTTAATCTTAAAGCCTTTTGGGCTATCCCAATATTACCTCTAAATTTCTTTATGCTTGAGTTAGCCCAACCAGGATAAAGAATTTAGTTAAACCCAACCTATTAATCAAGAATTTAATTATATAGCTTGAACATGCCTGATGTCGAGTAGGTTTGGGTTAGCCCAATAACCTGGTCTCAAAAAAGGACTCTCGTTCTTACTATATTAACGGAAGGAATTAGGTTTAATATTAATTGATGGATTTATTCCTTTTAATGATTTCATCAAATGGCATGCATAAATTACATCAATAAATCTCATAAATTGATAATCATGATAATAAAAAGATTACGTGATATAGTTATGGACGTTTCCTAAATTAATTTTCTCAAGCCAAAAAGGAAATTAACATGGTTAACCCTATGTGTTCATGCATGTTTTAAGTAGAAGATCTTACCCTCTCGCCTTATTTTGGTGGCCATCTCCAACATTAAAATAATTCTATCCCTATCTAACCTATGTAATCTAATTACATAAATTTTCTAAACAGAGAAACCTCGAGTCACATTCAAGGGGAATTAGATGAGAAGAGAATTACACAAAAATTTTAAAGAAGGCAGGACTCGCAAGTCCTATTTAATAAAAACCAAAAACTGGAAAAAAAAAAATGCATGAACAGATATAGTTCGATTTTAGTCCATAACCATTCACGATACCATTTATTATGCTTAAACAAAAATTAAACATATAATTTTATCATTCCAAAATTTCTATTTTGGAAGAATAAAATAAAATTAGATTTAATTTCTAAAATCAAATTCTAGAAATTAAATTAAGATAAAATCTAAAATTAATATTTTAGATTTTATTTCTAAAGTCAAATTCTAGAAATTTAATTAGGATAAAATCTAAAATCAACATTTTAGAAAACATATTAATTGCTAAAATCATATTTTAGGAATTAAATAATAATATATAATCTAAAATCAATATTTTAGAAAACAGATTAACTTCTAAAATACAATTTTATCCCAAATTATGAGTCTCAATATATATATATATATATATATATATATATTACATATCTAAAATCACTACTTTAGATAATTAATTTCCAAAGCCAATTTTGAAATTTACTCCATTACCAAAACAAAATTTTGGAATGCATTGGTGCAAGAGGGAAAAGGGAAAGGAAAAGAAAAGAAAAGAAAAGAAAAAAAAAACCACTTCCGTTGGTTTGCCAAAAATGACTGAAATGAATTTTTTTTTATCCCATAAAAGGACAAAATCCAATTCTTCCCATGATTAATCTTGGCTTCAAGCTCCGGGCAACATGGCTCGAGCTTGCATCGGCCCCAAGCTGTGGCCCCAAGCCGCGGCTTGGCTCTAATGAGCCGCGACTTGGGCAGCCAATATTTTTTTTTTTTTTTAAACTTCCTGTTCATCGTCTTCTAGAGACCCTGAACGAACTCTTTGATTTTTCACAGGGGACACCAGTCCTAGAAACGAATCCAAAAAACCTTTTTTTCTTTCTTTTTTCTTACATGAAGACATTCTGTAATCTTTATAGAACCTAAGAAGATATCAAAAGCAAGAACTGCATGCATGTGGAATAAATGTATCAAAAGCAAGAAGATATACCTTCAGTGATGTATCTGTCATTTAAAATTTTCTTCCTTCTATTGAGGTTCGATCCAGCAATACTAGAGATCCTTGTCGTCACCACTAGAGTCCAAGCGTAGAACTCCCTCCAACAATATCCACACAGAGGATACTTAAGAACCCAAATCTCTGTGCTAACATAGAAGAATGTCAGCTAGGGTAAAAATAGAGAAGAGGGGAAGAAGATTTATCATGAGGTTTTTTATTTCACCCGAGAGCTACCCAAAACTCATTCTATGCCTCACCAAAGGATAAAACCGATCACCACATTCTTAGGAAAAAAAAAAGCAGAACCTCTCGTCAAAAGCTTGCTATTTGAATTCTAATCAAATTAGAATTAATTGGAACCTTTAAGTTATTATTATAATTTGGCCTAAAAATTATAACTAATTAAAATTTGACCTAAATAACTTCTACTTCTCATGATTAACCCCATAATGTTATCCTATAACATCTAGAGTACATAATCCTCTATTGTGTGTAACCTATCAGGTTTCCCAGTTTATTGGTAGCGAATATGAATTAATCCAAATATCTTTGAGATTAATAATCCTTAAAAGAATCTAGAATTAATTTATTAATTCGAAACAGGATTGGTTTATTAATTCATTAATTAATAAACTCATATTCAGCAGATCATGAGCAGTATCTAGCAACACATCATAACCTTTGCCAAGGATTTCACGAGTAGTAATTCCTACATGTGGCCGGGAGATATTCGTCCCTTATATTAGCAGTGGTGAATCCTTTATTAACCCTCTCAACTACTTTCGTTTACCTCACATTGTACCTAATATCTATCTCATAGGCGGCCCTCAATTTGGCTTCAGAGATTGGAATCAAAATACAATGCTCATCATACAAAGTACCTTGGAGATCTCGAGTCTGAGGATACTTGCACATTTGTTATAGCGAGATTTTACCATGGGCACTACATAGTTATCAATGTGATTATCTCATAGTCAGGTAATCCAATGCACTTGTTCTATTAACAAGCATCCACGTGTTAACTTTGAGTATCTCAATACTTACGACTATGAGAACCATCGCCTGATTAGATCAGGAAGTCTAACACGTACTAGCCTTAACGCATTAATGATGTCCTTGTCTCATTAATACTATGACTAGGGATTATTTAAATACTAACACTATACAGTGTAGTAGGAATCTCACATCATGATCTCTACCATGATTTTCTTAACACAGTGTTGTACTAGGGACTTTATCTAATAGTTATTTTACATAAAAGTTAAATGAAATAAATTGAAAGATAAATAAAGACTTTTATTAGAAAATAAATGTGTCATATACAATTTACAAGTGATTGCCTCTAGAGCATAACACTAACAATTATAGTGCACTTTATCACGATCAAAATGTTCACCAAAATAGTGTTCGTTATCATGATGCCGCTTAGTTCTTTCCTTGTAGAGGTGGGCATTCTCATAGGCTTCCATGTGAAGTTTCCTTATCTCCTCATTTTTATGCCTTCTGTAGGATGGATCAGGAGGTTTTGAATCCAGGTAAATGACACATTTTTTCGTAGCTTCATTTGCCTCTACTTCCTCACTACTTTTCTGCAAACATAACTTCAGAAGATTATTAGAGGTGGTTTCCTTTACACTTTCCTGTACAGTAAGAGAAAAAGAATTAATGAAATAAGAAGAATCACTTTCTATAGGGTATTTTGTAGCCTTATAAATATCAAAAGTGACCTCTTCCTCATGAACTCTAAAGATGACCTTACTTTGTTGAATATCTATCAAGGTTCAACCTATAGCTAGGAAAGGTCTTCCAAAGATAAGAGGCATCTCTGTAACTTCTTCTATTTCCACAACAACAAAGTCAGTAGGAAATATAAATTTATCCACTTTCACTAATATATTTTCAATTATACCCCACGGATAAATTATAGTCCTATCTGCTAGTTGCAAAACCATGTTAGTTGGTTTGACCTTATCAAGACCTAGTTTCTTGAAGATAGATAAAGGCATTAAGTTTATACTTGCACCTAAATCACAAATGAAATTGTAATTGCCCAATAATACAAGGGATAGTAAAACTCTCTGGATCTTTCATTTTCTGAGGCATGTTCCTTTGTAGAACAACAGAGCACTCTTTAGTAACATCACCATTTCATGATTGTCGAGCTTGCATTTGTGGGTTAGGATGTCCTTCAAGAACTTGGCATACCTTGGCATCTGCACTAGTTCTTTTGCAAATGGAATGTTAATATGCAATTTCTTAAAGATTTCAAGAAACTTAGAGAATTATTTTTCTACATTTTGGTTTTTTAGTCTTTGAGGAAATGGAATTGGAGGAACATAAGGTTTAGGTGGTGTATAAGATTTAGAGTCTCCCTCTTTAAATCATCCTCCTCCGATATGTTCATTGATTCCCCTGCCTTACTTTTCTTTGACTATTCTTTCATCTTCTCCACTTCTTGAAGTTGTTTTCCACTACGATGAGTCATGACATAAAGTTGCTATCTAGGATTTTGCTATGTGTCACTAAGTAGTTTTCTTGAGCTTTCCCCTCCATCGCATCTACAAATTGACCCATATGAACTTCTAAATTATGGATGAAAGCTTGATTGGTCTTAGCCACTTGATCAATCTTTGCCTCTAGCTTGGACAAGTATTGTATGATAGCCTTCTCAAATTGTAGCTTTTTTTCCTGAGTAGGTTGTGGTTGTTGTGGAGGGTGTGCTTGCGCCTGCTGGAATGGTGCTCTTTTCTATTGAAATCCTAAAGGTGCTCATTGCCTTTGCATATTCTGATCTCTCCAGGAAAAGTTTGGGTAGTTCCTCCATCTTTGATTATATGTATGTGAGAATGGTCATTCTGTTGGGATGGTCCTTATCGCTGAACTCCCATATAATTGGCTTCCTCCAACATAGAAGCGTGGCCACTGGCATTCATACAGAAATTGGTAGTGTGCCTGTGCATTCCACAAAGTGCACATACCTCTCTAGTGCTACTTCCTTCTTGAGTCATCAACAGGCTAACTTGGTTAGTTAGCTCTGCTAGCTTTGAAGCAATGTCAAGTTGAGTGTTGGTAGTGTGCCTGTGCATTCCACAAAGTGCACATACCTCTCTAGTGCTACTTCCTTCTTGAGTCATCAACAGGCTAACTTGGTTAGTTAGCTCTGCTAGCTTTGAAGCAATATCAAGTTGAGTGTTGATTTCATGAACTACCACTCTTCTACCTCTTACTGCCTTTTGTTGAGAATTTCTCGCTAAATTCTCATAGATACTTTGTAGCTCTTAAGCATTCTTATCTCTTAGATATCCACCTGCAGTAGTATCTACTAAAGTCTGGCACATAGGAGTTAGTCCTTCATAAAAAAATTGAGTAATCAACAAAAGAGAAAAACCATGGTGAGGACACTGGGTCAATAAAAATTTAAACCTGACACATGCTTCATGAAATACCTTTCCTTCTCTTTGCGTGAAGGAACTAATCTTGCTTCTATAATCCATGGTCTTTTGAGATAGATAATATTTAAACATGAATGTCTGATAGACCTCATCCCAAGTGCTCGTGGATCCTTCAAGTAAACTTAGTAGCCATTGTCTAGCATCCCCCTTTAAAAAATATAGGAAACATCTGAGCCTCAATTCCTCTTTGAACAAGTTGTTCAAGGGGAATGGTTGCACAGTACTATAGAATTTGCACAAAAATCCTAAGGCATCCTTAGCTCCCAATCCATTAAAAGTTGGAAGTAGATAAAGATAGAAGTTTTTAAGCTCATAATTCCTTGCAACATTGCCTAGCCAAATACATGACAAATTGGTAGCAATGGTAGGCATTTGTAAATCCCTTAGTCAAGGATGGGCTTGGTTATTAGCTCCCAAGAGAGCCATTAGTTGTAAATGATTATCTGGCCTATCATCACGTGCTTGATTTTCTTTGTTATTGGACATTACTTTAGCCTTCTGGTTAGCTCAATTTTGCCTGCAAGTACGCTCACTTATAGGATCAAAGGGTATTAAATATGAAGTACGGTTTCTAGACATGCACCACTTAAAATTTATCCATAATATGCTCACTTGAGAGAATGAAAGAAAAAATAGAAATCAAATTATAATCAAAATCAAAAGAAGAATTTTTTTTTTTACTATTCCCTAACAACGGCACCAAAAACTTGATAACCAGTTCGGAGCACTAGCAAGTATAGTAGATCTCGTTTATAGTAACAAGGTCATCCTACAAAGATTAGAAATCAAAACTCCTTCTAATGAGTTAGAAGAAAACAAAGATTCTAATGATTGTTGTTTATATGAATTAAATTGAATTAACTAAAACAACACTTTTTTTGGGTAAAGATTGCAATGAGATGATCTAAGGTACACGAGTTCACTAGATTAACTATTATATTATCAAAGCGACCTGTTATTCTAGAGTGTACTTTGTCAGTCAATCAATGTCCAGAGTTAACCAATATCAATTTTCAAGGTATATGAATTCTATTCCTTTAAATAACCCAACTATATTTCTATGTTGAATTCAATTCAAAGGAACACATTCAAGAACATGACATTACATTGATCACACAAACTATGCAAATATATTTCTATTTCACATGAAATTTGTGGTCTGATTGCCTGTCCTAATTAACTAAGTCATTTTTCAATTTTTCCTAGTTAATGATAAATTAATATGAATGGTGATCAGGCACTCAAATGCTACAATAATCGACAAAGACGTGGCCACACTTTTCTTATAATGGGATCACAAGATAATATAAGAATTAATCCTAGCTACATCATGGCCTTAGAATAATAAATTAATACAGAATTGAAATTAAAAGAAAAGATATGATAAAACATCACAGTATCCTAATAAAATCTCCAACTTTGTCCACGAGTAGCCTCCAATATGCGTCCAACACTGGAAAACCCTCTCAAAATTACAACCAAAATATCCAAGAAGATAATACCTAAATCTAATGTAAATAAAAAGAACCAAAATCATCTCTAATTGCTGCCCCTCCTAAAAATCCCTTTTCTCTCATCTTTATACGTTCTGCCTCGTTGAACTGGACTGAAACCCTTGCTGGAATCTATTGGAGAGTTCAATCCGGCCTCTGATTGATAAATCTGGCCCATGATTGAACTTTCCTAGTGTGATCTTTCGTAATTTACTTCTTCAACCCTGAAAATTGTACATTTTTTCGTTCAAGTCCCTGGAAAAGTCAAATAACCACAAAAGAGAGGAAATTGTCTCATATTGAATTAAATTATAACATAATTCATCTAAAAATCACCCAATATATTCAATGCAATATTAATATATCACTACACATTACTGTAAAAGCGCGACCCAATCACATAGATTACTTACTAATATACTTAGACCTTTAATGTGCGAATATATGTAAACAAACAACCATTAATGAATGAAACTTTTATTAAATTTCAAAATATAGAAATACATAGTACATTTTGGGCATATATTCCAACATCACTTATGATATAATTATAACAAGTTATTTTTATACTAATAATAATATTAAACTCTAGAAATATTTTTATATTAATTAATTTTAGAATTCCTAAACCATTGTTATTAAATGAGTGTTGTTAATGTTAGAGTCATTTAGATGGAGATGAATATTTAGAGTTGGGAGTTATTTGTATCTATACAATTTTGTTACTTAGTTGCGCACCAATGGTGACATATACACTGTGTTTACCCCAGACAGGGCAAGGTTGCCTTGAACAAGACTTGGAAGATTTTTAATCTGTAAGATTAAGAAATCAAGTATGTCTACCATAAACTGTTTACTAAACTAAAGTGCTCCTGCAAGTCAAATGTGATGTTTACTGTAAAACTGTGCTTTAAATTGCAATTATGGATATTCTGCATTTTCTATCAAAACAAAATAGTTTTAAGTAAGCAAAGGTTTTTCAAAACAAAATGTTAAATTTTCTTCAATCAAATTTTAAACTCAGACTTTTTAGAACCACAATTGCAATTTCAAGGTAATGCACTTTGTTAAATTTCTCCCAAGTACGACAAACATAACATTGATTACTCAATAAGGGTAGGCTGATAGGACTACTCTTTAAAGAGTTAGGGTGAGACTCTTAGTAGGTGGCCACTTATGAGGGACGAGCTCTGCTTGGACAAGGCATCAGTTCTAGTTGGTTAGGCTATTCTGTACGAGTAACTCAGTCCATGTGGACTATTTTTCTCTAGAATGGACAATCAGTAAGTTAGGGTGTAGAGATGGAGGAGTATTTCACCTAGTAGGCCGATCACACACTTGTATTGTGATGCATGGTTTCACAGTACATGGTCATGATGCAGGATTTTATGGCCATGACTATGATGCAGGGTTTCATAATTAACTTTATTTGGGTGGTTTATTTCTTTACAAGTTGTACACTTATATTTTACAAATGCTGATAAAATACCACTCAATGTTTAAAGATGAATTTCGGGACTTGCATACTTTTCATTATGACTTGTTTAAAATTTGCATACATGAAATGTTTTCTTAAATTGTCAGGAGCACATATAGAACTTACTAGAAAATATTTCTCACCACCCATTTATGTCATGCTTTCAGGTCGATCCTACTTTAAAGGTTGATTATTTCATGTTGCCTTATGTTTTAAAGATTCATTTTGATTGTATTTATTTCTTGAGAGATTTTTGCTGTCTTTTATTTGTTTTGAGACATGTACAAGTATTTTTTTAGGTTGTAATGAGTTTTAATATTAGATTATTTCCTTCTATTTTTCTATTACCTAGTTATAAAGACCCTTTATCCTAAGGACGAGGTTATATTCTTACTCTTTTTGGGTTATGTACGTAGTGGGGTGTTACATATATATATATATATACATACATACATACACACACATACATATATATGTATATATATATATGTGTGTGTGTACATCTATATACATATATAGATATACGTGTACATATATCTGTGTGTGTGTGTAGACACACATATGCATATTGTTAGAATGTATGCCCAAAATAGACTATGTATTTTTGTATTTTGAAAATTAATAAAATATTTCATTCATTAATATTTTTTTGTTTACATATATTGCACATAAAGATCTAAGTGTATTAGTAAGTAATCTACGTAATTGGGTGTACTTTTATAGTACGGTGTAGATTATAGGCTACTAACACATAAGGAAAAAAAAGATGTTCTTGATCGATTGTTGAAGTTTGGCACAACATCAAGGTTTAGATTATGACACTATCATTTTTAAATGGGGAATGGTTTACCTTTGACTTGTGAGTAGTCCACTCATGACAATAGTGTAAGCATATTTGGAATATGTAAAACTGGACTACGCGATAATAATCTTTATAAAAGTACTAAAATAAATAGAGATTGGTTTATCACTGCTACTGCGTGAACGAGTACCCTAAGACTTAAGTATAAGTTAGTAGTCTGGTGAAGATGGACTTGTGCACTTTGATATATGATGGATGAGATTTTATGCAAGGCCAACAACCTTGTATGTTGAGTGTATGACTCTACTTAATTAAGATAGACTTATACAATAAAGTTTCTATGTTTCATTACATGAAGATATCACCTCATTGTGATTATCTAGGATAATCTAAATAATCTAGGGCCCTAGAAAACGTGACAAAGTATGTTTACTTTTGGGTAGCTCCCTGAAAAAAGTGGATACAGACTAGAAGTCATAGATTATTGGACTAGATATCAAATGATGGTAGATGTAATTAAGAAAGGTATTAGTTTATATTTCCTATCTCAATGGCGGGTGTTACATAGAGATGTATTTTCATCATTATACCTGTAAGTAGAAGACATTGTACTTGTAATATTATTCTTATGGTCAATATTTTCATATGGTGATAAATAGAATATTTAAAATGATAAAATACAGCTATTTGTTAGTAAGGTTATTTTAGTCATTTTAGTAGCCAATAATAAATTTATCTTTAGATCCCTAGAGTAACTCAAATAACCTAAGTAATTTTATTTACTATATGGGCTTATTAGGCAAAGTTTGTATTAGAAGAAATTATTCTACAAGTCCAATAATTATTTATTTGGGCTAGAATAATTTATTGAGCCAATTTAGTTTAATTAGTTTATTAATTAATCATCTTAGGTAATTTTATATTGGACCTAGGAGGATTAATTAATTAATAAAAGAGTTATTTAATTAGTATTGGACTAATTGAACAAAACCCTAGCCCACCAAGTTTGTGGTGACAGTTTAGGGAATTTTATAATTCTTGGAAGCTACCATTGGTAAAAAGAAAGAGGAAATAGAAGAAAAATAGGTGGCAGTGTTTTTGTTGGAAAGGAAAAAGAAAGCTAGGTAGCTTTCTATAAGGCTTTATATGTGTGTTGTAATGGGGTTGACCGAATCACACCAGACACAACAATAAACAGCTTTTGGTTTTTCCTCCTAGTAATGAAGCCACCGTTTTTCCTTCGCTCTTTTCCTCAACAAATAGCTCTTCCATTCTCTTCCTATTTTTTAACCCTAATTGTAGTTTCATTGGTAGAAGTCCATAGTGGTTCGAGAATACTCTGGAAGGTCAAGAGCTAGTAAACATCGTAAGTGTTTGATGTGAATGAGTCAATGTCTGGCTAGTATTCCTGTGGAGGAAATCATTGTTCCAATCGAGGTAGCTTCGTCAAATTCGAATACAGCTCTAGTTATACAAGCTAAGCACACTAAAAGTAAGTATTCTTAGACTTTGGCTCAGGAAAAAAATTTAAATTGATCTTTTCTGCTGTAGTTTTATTTTTCTTGCGATCCTTCAAGTGGTATTAGAGCCATGGTTATAATCTAGGAGTATACTTACGGTCAATAACTGGAAAGGTGGTTTCTTTACTAACTAAAAAAATCATTTTTGTGCTTGTGTAGATCTCTTGTGGTTTTTGATATGGGTAGATATTATGTACGTCTTGCACGTGGAGGCATAGGTGCCTGTAATTTTTGTTAATTGCTTTTCCGTAGAATTTGTGTACACCTTATTTTGAAAGGAATATGCGATTAATATTGTATTTTAATTTAATGAATGAATTCTTGTAACAAACATTGGTGCCTAATCAACATTAGAATCCTATGGAAAAAAAAAGAAGAAGAAAATTAGAATAGAAGATAGCCAAATAAGATCAAATAACTAAATAACTAAGAACAAGAATCATAGATCTAAGGAAAATACACTATTCTTAAGCATAAAAATAGGGTACAACCATTTATTACAATTAAAAATCCATTCTTAGCATAAGAGTACAAGAAACATTACAAAAGGAGTAGCAAGGCAAACTCATAGATATGCTTTTCTTCTTCCTCCTCTTGAAATCTTCATGTAGACTCCCTTATTCTTCTTGGATCTCTTGGTCCTTCCCTCATCCTAGCATTCAAACTTTCAAGATCAAGGGTTTTTGAGAGAAACCCTAGCCTTTTCCTTACTCTTCTGCTTTTGTTTGGTGTGCAAATGATGCTTATATAGGAGTTTTTTTGTTCAAAATCAGCAAAATGTGCTGACAGGAAGCTTTTCTCTGCAAGTGGGCAGCCAGGGAAGTTACTTCCCTGGGCTACCATATATTTCTTGATCTAAGGTGGGCTAGGGATGTAACTTCCCTAGCCTATTGAGTTTCTAGAAAACTAGGCTGGACAGGAACAAAAACGGACGGCCAAGGGAAGTTCAACTTCCCTTGAACTTCACTCGGCCGCCTTGCAAACATATTACATATATATACATATAAGACTAGGTGGCCTAGGTCGTGATGTTTCTAGAAAAAACTTGACAAAAAGCAAGAAAAACTGGTGGCCCAACCTACTTCACCAATAGACATATGCTTGGAACCTGGTGGCCTAGGGAAACTTCTAAGCCGTGAGCTTTCTAGAAGCACATATACACTCGAACAAATCCTGGCGGCCTAGGCCGTGAGCTTTCTAGAAAAGTTGTAAAAATAAAACCAAAACTGGTATCCTAGGGAATTTTAACTTCCTTTGGCCGCCTTCTTCTTGAATAAAACTTCACACGTTCTTTTTCTGTTCCATTTTTCTTGATTTCTCGATTTTTCTTCTTCCTTTCATTTTCACTTGATCCTTTCCATTTCCTAGCAAAAAGAAAAAAAAATGAAAGTGGTGTGATAAGCAGTGATTTGAACAAGAATATATCTCCATTACAGCACAAAAATACTAGAAAATATATACATGATGATGCCCCATCATGCACCCCCACACTTAAATCTTTTCTTGTCCTCAAGTAAACCAAAAAGTACTACAAGCAAAAAGATTTTTCACCCGATAAAATGGGACTTTTGAACATAAGTAGGCCAACATGGTAAAGATGTTATTTCCTTTTTGAGTAACAATCAGGTCCAACAACCAATTATCCAAGGCAATTTTTGTGTAAATTAATAAATTAGGAACAAAAAATCAATATAATCGAAGTTAAGTTAAACAAGTCTTTGCTCATTCAAGGTGTTCCATTTTGATTCTATGGGTTTCGAAAGCAAGTAGAGTGATTTATATAAGCTAGGCCCAATAGGTAATTCTAAATTTTATGATCTCCCAACCACCAAAGTCCAAAATGGCAAATGAAGGATTGGTTATCAACTCACTTTATTCTATCAATGCTTTTTCTATTTTTCTGTTTTTCTTTTTCTTGTATGATAATGATTTTTCAGCTTTTGCATTATCATGCTCCAATTTTTTTTCTATTTTTTAATGAGTAGACAAGGTAGTATAAAGGCCTAGTAAAGATATAGATGAAGATTTTCTAGCTTTTGTTCCACCTTATTTAATTCTCTCATTGTTTCACCTCAATCCTCATTTACGCACTCGGAATAAAGACAAATTGAGCAATCATAGAACAAAGATTGACCTAAAGTTTCATGCTTATACTTCGTCACAACCACTACCTCAATTCCTAAGAAATAACATGGCGTCACTTTTACTAAAGCCTAAATAAGGTTAAATTAAATTCTCAATATTTAACTATTTCATTCCTATTCTACAAGTTTACTCAAAGATTATCCAATATGTGTTAAATTCAATTCTCAAGACAAAAGGGAGACAACAACAATACCATCAAGGCCTAACAAAGTCCAAAAATTGAAAAAATTTTGCCCAAAATCAAAACTCCTTAAAATTAACAATAAAATGGCCAAAATCATGCACAATAACTGATGGCCCAATTCATACACAACAACTCCTTGCATAATAACAAACTTGAAGAGAGTATAAACCTAACCCCTCCACCGCAGTTAAATGGGAAAATGTCCTTATTGTCCAAAATATATAATACAAACATATTTATATTTTGCAAAATAACAAGAATAAGAAGGAGAAGGGTAAAAATACTCCCCAAGTGTCTTCAAGCTTAGCATCTCCCAAAATATTGTTGATGCGTGAATTTGATGAAGAGAGGGAGGTTTCCATTATCCAAAAGAAAATTAAATACTACTAAACAAAAATACAAGTAAAAATTCTAACAAAACAAATAACCCAAGGAATTGTGAGAAAATAATACAAAATAAAATAAAATAAACAAGGTAAAATAAAGATGTAAGAGAGGCTAAATGTATATCTTATGAATAAACTATCCCCCCTCCCCCCTTAAAAAAAAAAAAAGAATAATCAACCAATGAAATGCCATAAAGAATCATATTTATCAAAATCCAAACAAAATGGCTAGTTTCAAGTATAATAGTTAACTAATACAATACCAAAACCTATATCATTACCAAATATAATATACACTAGTAATGACCAACAACAATACAACAAAACAATTGCACAAGCCAATACACCATCATTAATGGATAACCTATGGATAAAACAAAATACCAAAATACTAAGCACTAGAACTAGTATACAATATACAACACCTTATAAACTAAATAAATTACAAGGAAAAGCGAAGGATCGAGGACTCAGTAGGCTTATTGAAAAGAAACTCAAAAGAAGATTGCCATAAAAAAGCCACCTATCAATGAATACTACCACCTCCACATAGTAAAATAACATCTCCCAAATAATCCAACAAAACATCAACACAACAAAAACTATTATACGAAAGATTTTCTAAAATATAAAAAAAATAATCTCCTATAAAAAATTAACACAACACCAACTCTATAAACCAACTAACTCCTCAATTTATTCATCACCACTACACTCAAATTTCAACCTCCAATACATGAAACAAAAATTTATGAACAAAAATTCCAAGTCCAAAATACCCATCAATTTATCAAACAAATGCAAAAAATGAAATTTCTTCCCTAAACAACCTTTAACCTTCACAATGCATATTCTAAAAGAGATAAAAAAAAATTTTCCATTCCATAAAAAATGAACAAAGATTGATCATAAAATCAAAAGAAATTCCACACAACAAATTCACATACCCAAAACATACATCATATATTATGTTTCTCTTTTCAACCTCAAATTCTCAAATTTAACAAAACATGAGTATAATCTCCATCTAATCAATCAATCTCCAATTTTCAAACCAAAGAACAATATGAATTACTACCACAAATCTCCACATCTAACAACTTCCTTCAAAAACTATTCTTACTCAACCAATCAAAGAAAATGATATAAACAAATAAACCAATAAATGAAGTTGAAATTATTAAAATTTCCAAATGAATAGATTGTACATCAATAATACAACAATGATCAAAGAATTTTTAAATACAATTTTAACAATACAACAACAATCAAAGAATTTTCAAATACAGTTTTGGCCAAAATGAAGTACAATCACAACAAGCATACAAATAAATATTCACAAACAAATTAGTGATATGTACTAGTGTATGTACAATTACAAGGCTAAATCAACAAGAATTAAAGTTTTTAAAATGTAACCAACACTATTTTTGGGTAATGGAACAAAAAACTTGTTGTCCGCATTTGCATGTGTAAGAAAAATCTCAATCATTGTATACTCCACATACACATTTTTTAATAATTAAAAAACCAAATAGAATCATACAACACAAACACATAGAGGCAATTGCACATACCGTGTAGTCTAGTATTATTGGCAAATATCTTATAACCTAAGGGAATGGGGGTTATCACTGCTACTTCCTTCATTCCTCATTGTTTAGTTAAAAGTAAACATGAGGTGTAAACTAACTACATGAGAAGAGAGGTTATGTTCTTGTACACAAGAGAGGGTGTCACAATACTTCCAAGGAATAAGTAAGAGAAAAACCCATACAACAAAGAGGAAGTTCCCCACTTATGACCTAAGAAATAAGTACCTCTTGAACCCACAATTCCTAATTCTAGGCATCAGAGTGAGTCAAATGTTAATCTCACCCTTTCTCGAGTTATGAGATTTCTATCCCTATGTTTCATTGATCGATATCTCTACCTAACCAACCAAGCCTAAAGGTGCATTAACCATTAGTTACCATCCCAAACCATCCGGAGGTCACAAAATCCGTATCTCTAGGCAATTTCATAAACCGTTTGGTTATTAGCCCTAATTCCTAACCTTCCTCTCGGGTTAATTGAAAAAGAAAAATGCTAACCTAAATAAATTGGTGTCCTATCCTCAACCCCATCGCTCGAAATCATGAAGGAAGAACAATCAATTGAAATAAATTAATCAAAATCCATTCAACCAAATATAGCCAAATAAGATCAAATAATCAAATATCCAAGAACAAGAATGATAGATCTAAGGAAAATACACTATTCTCAAGCCCAAAAATAGGGTACAACCTTTTATTACAATTAAAAATCCATTCTTAGCATAAGAATACAAGAAATATTACAAAAAGAGTAAAAAGGCAAACTCATAGATAAGCTTTTCTTCTTTCTCCTCTTGAAATATTTAAGTAGACTCCCTTCCTCTTCTTAGATCTCTGGGTCCTTCCCTCTTCTTGGCACTCAAACTTTCAAGATCTAGGGTTCTTGAGAGAAACCCTAGCCTTTTCCCCACTCTCCTACTTTTGTTTGGTGTGTAAAGGATGCTTATATAGGAGTTTTTTTTGTCCAAAATCTACAAAATGCACTGACAGGAAGTTTTTCTTCACAAGTGGGTGGCCCAACTTCCCTGGACCACCATATGTTTTTAGAACCTAGATGGGCTAGGGAAGTTGAGCTTCCCTAGGCTACCTGGACTTATATGATATATATGTAATAAGTTTGCATGGTGGCCCAAGGAAGTTGAGCTTCTCTAGCCCGCCCGTTTTTGTTCTTGCCTAGACTAGTTTTCTAGAAACTAGGCGGGCTAGGGAAGTCTTCCCTAGCCCGCCTAGTTTCTGGAAAACTAGTCTAGGCAAGAACAAAAACGGGCGGGCTAGAGAAGCTCAACTTCCTTGGGCCACCATGCAAACTTATTACATATATATCATATAAGGCCAGGTAGCCTAGGGAACTTTCAAGTGCCCTAGGCCGTGATGTTTCTAGAAAAACATAACAAAAAAGAAAAAAAAAAAAACTAGAGGCCTAGGGAACTTAAGGTTCCTGGCCCCCTAACCTACTTTACCTATACACCTGCTTGGAACTTGGCGGCCTAGGGAAAGTTCCTTAGGGCATGACCTTTTTGGAAAAACATATACATATGAACAAATCTTAATGGCCTAGCTTGTAAAAATAAAACCAAAACTGGCAGCCTAGGGAACTTCAACTTCTCTTGTGCACCTTCTTCTTGAACAAAACTTCATACATTCTTATTATGTTCCATTTTTACTCCAATTTTCCATTTTTCTTCTTCCTTTCATCTTCACTCGATCCTTTCCATTTCCTAGCAAAACAAGATAGAGTGGTGAGCAGTGATTTGAACAAGAATATATCTCTATTAAAGCACAAAAATACTAGAAAATATATACATGATGAATCCTTATCAACCCACACATGGAAAGAAATCAATGGCCACCAAACTCTAGTGCTAGCAAGATGTATATGAGGTGGCTAGGTTTTTCTAGAGAAGAAGTAAAGAACACAGAAGAAAATGATTTCCTTGTGTGTATTTTCTGTGAAAAACCACGCACACAGATATTTGCAGTATATATCAACATATATGCATGCGTGTTTCCTGACTTCTAAAGGAAAAGAAAGTTCTTTTTATTAGAATGAGAACCCATTAGTTTTATAATTATAATTTAGCCCGTAAATATTAATTAATTATAATTTATCCACAACAATACCTTCTTCTCACAATTAAAACCCGTAATGTTATCAAATAACATCTCGAGTTCTTAATTCTTTGTTGTGTGTGACCTATTAGGCTTCCTAGTTTATTGCTAGAAAAATATAAATTAATCCAAAACATCTTTAGGATTAATAATTATTAATAACTAGAATTAACTAATTAATTCTAATTATGATTGATTTATTAATTCTCTAATTAATAAATTCATATTCAGCAGATAATGAGTGGCATCTTGCAATACATCATAACCACCCAAAAGTCTAAAAAGTCAAGTAGTTTGACTTGAACATTTCAATAGTAAACATAAGTGCAATAAACTCCTTTCACCATACAATATCTTATTTGGTTTAGAGTATGGAATTAGTGCCAACTCCTTCCAAAATATTAATTAATTTTGGCATGAATATTTTAGTACTTATTCTCAAAATCCATTACTCGTTATGTGTATAAATTGAAACTATTTCTAATATACAGTTGCATTGGCCAAGGACTTCTAGAGCAATGATTCTTACAAGTAGCCATGAGATATTCACTCCTACTATTAGGAATGGTGAATCCTTTATTGATCCTCCCAACTATATTTATTTACTTCACATTATACCCAATATCCATCTTATAGGCAGTCTATTAGAACTCCAGAGATTAGAATTAAAGCAAAATGCTTAGCAAACAAAGTACCTTGGAGACCTTAAATCTAAGGATACTTGCACATTTGCTATGATAAGATTCTATCACTGGCACTAAATAGTTACCCATGTGATTATCTCATTGCTAGGTCATCTAATGTACGTGTTCTAGTAACAAGCATCCACATATTAACTTTGAGTATCACAATAATCATGAATAGGAGAACCACTGCTTGATCAAATTAGGAAGTAGAACACGTGCTAGTATTAATGCGTTAATGATGCCCTATCTCATTAATACTATGATTAGGGATAATTTAATTACATACGCTATCTAGTGTAGTAGGAACCTTATATCATAATTTTTATCATGATTTCTTTAACACAGTATTGCACTTGAGACTTTATCTAATAGTTATATTCACACAAAAAGTATAAATAAAACAAACTGAAAGATAAAGAATGCATTGTATTATTGAATAAATGTGGGATATACAAAATACATGTGATTGCCTTCAGGGCATAACACAAACAATCACCCCTTATAGTGGTCCAAACAAGGGTTTTTATAACAAACAAAGCTACAAAATGCCTAAATAAACACATATCATAATATAAAGCAACTAAAATGTAACATGATAATATACATTCCAAAAAGGATAACTCCAGCTTAGAGCGCGTCATTGAACATTATAAGCATACTAGATACTAATATACATCGAGTTGTATGGATTACACATTCAGAAAATGAGTATTTGCCTCTCTAAGATTGGATCTTGGCTACCAAGCATAGGAAAAATAGAGTAAAATGGGTGTGAGTGAAAAATCACCCAATGAGTCCCATGTGCCCTAGTGTTTGACAAACAAATGCAAAATTTTCATTAGAAATAAAAATAAAGGTTTCTCATAAATTTACTTTTAGAAAATTCATTTGTAGAAAGTAATCGTATTTTTCCACTGAAAACAACTCTACAACTATAGGATTGAGAAAATTCAATTTTTTTGGTTTAAAATTGTCACATGTTTAGAAAATATCAATTTTCAACTCAAAGCCCTAATTTCAGGGAAAATACGGGTACTTCTCTCATTAAAAAAACACCTATGTGTAAAGCCCACAAAACTACACCTTCAGCTATGGTGCTATTGTGTTCAGAACATCCTTGTTCGTACTGGACCATATCCTGCCATTTCGGCTGTTGATGGTCCTTAGTACCGCGGCCTTGAAGCCCAACAATCAACGATATCATGCCGGAATGGTAAGTGACCGCAACCCCTCATATCACAATTTAGGTATTTTACTTGCCATCGTAAGCTAGGGTTCCCATTCTTGACGTCAATTAACATCGAGGTGACAAGGGGTGAACACATCGATGTCTCTACCAGTATAAGTGAAACACCTAATATACACCCTTTAGTGTATATACTAAAATGGGCAATTGCTAGGAAAATAAACGGCTACCTAGGGGTGGCTAATTTCAGTGTCCTATCGTCCCGTTTAGAGTGAGACAATCCTCAGAACTGGTATCTCGAACATAAGCTAGTACAAATAGGATAGCCTTTGCTGAGTACTCAACATCTTCACTGGATTGGAACTGGATCGGAACCTAGTTTGCTATAGAGTAATTCCCAAGGAATTCCAAAATTCCTAAAGGAATAAAGTGAAACTAGTTTCTTAGGGAAAAATAATCATTTCCAAACTCTATTTCTCTACCAAGAAATCATTTTCCAAGAATTAAGTGTAAAAGGATAAAATGTCCTTTACGTGATAGGTATAGTCCTTAACGACAATTATGTAATTTATAAGTAATCTGGCCTAAAAAGAATAAAATTAGCATAATCCAAGAATTTAAATCCAAAAGATGCCAATAATTCAAGGATTAATGATTTTATTACATTTCCAAGTAAAAGGGCATTTTCATAATTTTTCAAAAAAATATACCATAATTCAAGAATTCGACCATAAACATGGTATAAAGTTTATCTGAGTAAATCAAAAGCCTATTCGCTTCATAAAATATGAATTAATCCTTCAAATCCTCTAATTGTTCATGGAAGAATATTCATAACTGAATAAATTCCATTTCTCATTAAAATACATTATTTCTCAAAATAATGACCATTTCCCATTCTGGAAAACCATAACCGATACAAGAAAAGCTAAAGCCATACCTTCGTGTCTTTTCATGCTTTAGAACATTATTCATAAAAAATGAATATTTTCAAGAACAAATCTCATGAACTTCATGTCATTTGAGTATGAAATGACATCATAGACTTTATTAGAAAAACCATATTTTTCTTTAAAGAAACTAAATTGTTCAAATGTTCATTTTTGTCATAACAATTGCACACTAGCATTTGTTTTTTTTTTTTTGTTTTTTTTTTTTATCAAATGAGACATCAAAGGACTCATATTTTCCTAGGAAATCTTAACAAGATTGGAAGTATATTAAATATAGGAAAGCTAAAGCTTTATCAGGAATACCAAAGGCATTAGTTACGTATAATTTCAATTTGCATAAACTACTAGCATAAGCTAGGTTTTCAAGTATTTAAGGAACACACCTTGAATACGTTATCGCTCAATCTTTAAAATGCCCAACAATTGTCACAAGTTCCTAATCAAACACCTACAATAAAGATTAATCCCATAGCACTTGATTATGCATTTCATGAACCAACATTATTCATGTAATACATTAACAAGGAATTTAATCATTCCTTTAATATTTCATTTCTTCTTGACATGAAATAAACTACTTTTAATACTATTATTCCAAATTATCCATTACTTGTCAATTTTCCAAACACAATTCCCAACATTTTAATCAATTTAATTCATGCTCTCCAATTCCATCAATCAAATGAAATTCATCCAAGAACATATACTATCTCAAAATTTCCAACCTTTTCTCATTAAATAGTATCTCACTAATTAATTAATATCTTTAAACATGCAACTACAATTATTTCCAAGTTTGCTCAAAAATGTTTCTATTTCACATAGCTATCATTTCTTGGCCTGATTTCACAATGACAACATAATTCTAGCAGGTTTTCTATAGTGTTTTCAAGGCTAAAATTCAATTCTTTCAATCATTTTTCACCAAAATCTGATTCCATCTTGTTAATCCTTTTATCCAACACCTAACTCCAATTAATTCCTCTATTTTTCATCAACTTTTCTTCATCGAAACAAACTTTTTCTCAGTATCTTCCACCTGAAAAATGACACACACACACACACACACACACACACACACACACACACACACACACACAACATAGCAAAATTCGACAGCCTTTAAACCTTTTTCTATGCTTACATGATTTTAACTAACGCTAAATTTATTCCTTTACTTTATTTAATTCTTTTCTTCATTAACTTCTTCAACTTTTAGCCATCAAAATCTCTTCCAAATATCATCAAAGCTTCACTAAAACATCATAAACCCATGCTAAATACTATTCCATGCAACCAGCTACACAAAAGAGCAAAAATAGTAACATAGTGTTCTTATGTTCTTCAAGTAAAAATAACATAACATGCTTATCTCCTTGCAAAACATATATTAATCTACTCCTTATAATAAGAAAAACAAAGTTAGTTCTTCGTAAAAATTGATTTACCTTGATTCTCCTTTAATTTTTGCTCAAAAACTGATAGGGGTTAAAATTACCATTATTTTCCTAATTATTTGAGATTTTTTAAAGATACATTTGTTGAAAAAAGTAGGCATATTCGTTCCTATTTGACATTTTTCTTGTAAAAGGTGTTTTTGGCAAATATGTGCAGATTTGAGTAGATTTCGAGCAGAAAGTGCACAATTCTAGAATGTACCTAGTGCCAAACCTAACCAAGGGACCAGGTGCCTGGTCCATTCTGGTCCAGTAGAAGAATTTGATGGTCCTTCAACACATATGCAAAACAGACTTGGTACCAGGTCTATTTTGCATGCCAAGGAGAACAGGATAGAAATAGAGCAAAAATAGGGGAAGAACAGAATGCACTTAGCGCTAGGAGGCCCGATTATACCTGGTGCCAAGTACGCTCTAGAGACAAATGTTCTGTGTATGAAATTAGGGATTGTCCAATAATTTTGGTATTTTTCTAGTCCTACTTGGCAATGACTTCCTCACCCATGAATTTAGCATCTAAGAGGCCTATAAAAAAAAAAAAAGAAAACACAAGGATTTGGAGATATATAGAGAGAGAGGTGGATCTATAACCAAAAATTCTCAATCACTTATTGAAGAAGAATTCACCAAATCAAGAAAGGTTGTTCAAGAGAGTCTGTTAGTGTTATGCCCTAGAGGCAATCACTTGCACATTTTATTTTAATAAAAGATATTATTTATCTTACAGTTTCTTTTGTTTACTTTTAAGTAATATAATTGTTCGATAAAGTCCTTAGTACAACACTGTGTTAAGAAAATTATGATAGAGATCATGATATGAGATTCCTACTACACTGTATAGTGTTAGTACTTAAATAGTCCATAGTCATAGTATTAATGAGACAGGACATCATTAATGCATTAAGACTAGCATGTGTTAGACTTCTTGATTTGATCAGGCGGTGGTTCTCATATCCGTGAGTATTGAGATACTTAAAATTAACATATGGATGCTTTTTAATGGAATAAGTTTATTGGATGACCTAACTTTGAGATAATCACATGGAACACTATTTAGTGCCAGTGATATAATCTCAATATAACAAATGTTTAAGTATCCTTAGACTTGAGATCTCCAAGGTACTTTGTTTGCTGAGCTTTGTACTTTGATTCTAATCTCCGAAGTTTGATCAAGGGCCGCCTATGGGATGGATATTGTGTACATTGTGAGGTAAACAAAAGTATTTAAGAGGGTCAATAAATGATTCACCACTCCTAATAGTTAGGGCGAATATCTCATGGCGACTTGTAGGTATTACTACTCGGAAAGTCCTTAGCCAAGGCGATTGTGTGAAACCCCAGTCAAAACCAACCTTAGGGTAAGGGGGTTGGAATGCATATCATATTTCATTGCATGTTTAAATATATTTTTATATGATTTTATATGCATTAAATTTGTGTTTTATGGTCTAGAGGGCTTGATTATGATTATGTAGTGAGAAGGGCAAAATAGTAATTTTTTGCTTGAGGTGGAAAAGAGAGATAGCTTGAGGATTGAATAGGAAAATATTTTTAGAGGGAAAATAAGAACAAGAATTGTTGTGGTTTAGTGGTTAGAGACTTAGAATTAATTCTTGAGGTCTTGGGTTTAAATTCCATCATGGGAGCTTTAGAATGATTAAATTTTATTTTTGCTTGGGAAGTGGAATTTTTGGCCTTATGTGCTTTGGAATACGATAGAGATGTTGTCCTAAGAGAGATATGATAGGAGTAGCCTAATCCTATTCTTTTGCTCTGCAGAAAATTCCTAAAGGGAATTCATTTCCTCTTGATCCTTAATTTTTCCTATTTTTCAATCCATTAGGATGTTCAATTTGTTCAAGCCAATTTTATTCTAGGAAAATTCTAGAAATACACTGTGGCTTTGAAGGTTCAAAATGTCTTAGAGAAAGACATCTTGTGGACCGAAACCATGGAAGAGGGGGAAGGATTTCAAGTGAATTAATTTTCCTAGTGAACTCTCTAAAACTTTACTCTAGCTAGGTTCATTTTCCTTCATGCATTGAACTGAAATTTTCCAGCTTGTTGTGCCTTCAAGTTGTCAAAATTCTTAGCCATTATTCCCTCCCAAATGCTGCCAGAAAATGGCCCTTTTGATCAGCTTGAAACCTGAATATTTCTGGCCATTTTTGGACTGCACAAAAGTTGTGCAAAACCAGAAAATTTTCTTGGCAAAATCGTATCATAGGTGAGTTCAAACCAAGCTGTTTTCTTCTAGTTTTTCTCCAGCTCCTTAGACACATTTTTCCTCCATGAAGAAGGCTGGAAACCAACCTTGAAAGACCTCTGAATACCCCCCTCAAACCCTCTGCAAACTAACTGAACAATGGCGGAAAAATCTGCCCAGAATTTTCCTTCCAACTTGCGAAATCATTGAACACAATTTCCAGCTTTGTTCTCCTTCAGCCTTGTCCGAAACCTTCACCATTTTTCTGCAAAAACTTCTCTTGAACAGCCATGAACTGAACTCCATTGTCTTCTCCAACATTCTGCCTGAAAATCAGTCATGGCTGCCCGAAAATATCTCCAACAAATCACTGCAATCATGCCTTGATTGGATACCAAAATTCCAGCAAACTTAATTTAGCAACCTTCCATAAAATATCCCTTAAACAACTAGACCTTCCCTTCACCATTATACTCCTTATTTTTGGCCACCCTTAGCCTCCTTCAACCAGCTTTCATCTAGCAGAAACACTGCTTAGAAATTCGTCCATGGCAGCATTCCAAAAGCTCTCCAATAATCAAAGATACACTTGAATATTTAGTTTCCAAATTTGCTACCCAAAAATATTCTTCAAGAATTTCAACAACTAGCCTTTCCTTTTCCCTTCCAAACCAGAAAATCATCTTCCAAAAACCTACAAACAAATCGGTAGCCCTAAATCCTTCAGAAATTCGGCCAGCCTTGAACCAAACCTGTCTACTCTCTTCAACCTTCAAGAACACATAGCACACCAAGAACACCTACTCCTTCCTTTTGTCTAATACCTCTCCAAATCACTCCAAACTTCTTCTAAAAACTCCAGATTTCATCTATTCACTGCTGTGAGTCCATCCACACCATTGTTAACATCAAACTCCTAAATCCTACTTGCTCTTTTGGATAAAAAACCAAAAGTTTTGTGAAGGCTCAAGAACACCTTCAAGGTAGGGTTGTTCTAACAACTTCATCTTCTCTAATCTTGTCTCTAATGAATATATATATATATATATATATATATATGAATAAACATGCTAATGATCTCTCTCTCTCTCTCTCTCTCTCTATCTCTCTTTCTCGGTCGAACCTCCCTCTCTCTTGGCCGAATGGCTTCTTCTCCAATAGCCATGCTTGCTCCATCTTCCTTGGACGAATCTAGCCATCTAGGAGTTGAGATTCATTCGAAACTCCTTCAAGGTTTTCATCAATCAAGTAATACTTTTTAACCCTTCTTTTAAATTCTAGATTCATGTCTCTAGGATGATGTTGATAGAAGCTGAATCATGATGGGGTTTGAGTATATATTGTTGTGATGAGTTGCGAGTGAAGCATGAGTATATGTATGAATATGATGGAGATGGGATTTATGCATGAAGGGATTATCTTGGTTGATTGTATGATGTTTTGAGGTTTAATGCATGTCTCCATGATCAAGTATTCTAGAGATTATGTCATCTATAATGAATATGATTTATATTCTTGTGTGATTATTAAATCCATGATTTTATTTATGCTAGTAAAGGTTAGATCATGCCTTAGTAAGTCTAGATCTATGCTTATATGCATGATTTGGATGGGTTGATGAATTGAAGGATTGTATTTGTTCATGATTGTAGTTAGCCATAGAAATATGATCATGACCTAGTTGTCCCTAAGCTAATTTTTATTTCATGAATAAAATATTCATAGCATGATTTTGCTAGTAATTTCAAAAAACCCTAGGAGGGGTAGATTTGGATTATTATATATAATAAGAATATTTTAGTCAAATAAATAATAGCTTTAGCTAGAAAAATAAAAAATATATATGTGTAGATATTGTATAAAATAATGAAATCAACTAAAGCCTTTTATGAAAATAATCATAATTAGTAAAATATTTATTACTAAAAATTTAATTACTATCTTTAATCAAAACCCATTAAAAATTTATTTATTATTTTTCAAGCAAGACTCATTAAATTTATTTTCAACTAATTTTAGTTATCAATTATTTTCTAGCAACTAAATTATTAATAAATCATTATTTTACCTAATACCACCTAGGACTCTTCATCAAATAAACTCTAAATTTTTCTTAGCAAGATGTAAACCATCAACTTATTAGTACCTATTTCTCGGAACATTAATTATTTTAAATATCAAATTAGGCGTAGCTTATAAACATATTTATTTATTGTTTGGCATTAAAGCTTGGGACACTAGGATCATGGTAGAAATGAATTGAGTTGTTTTAAATTGAGAAAGTGGATTTTGGCTTGAGTTTGATTGTGGTTTGTATTTGCCCATGCGGGGTTAGGTCAGCTGTTATATTGTGAGAAAAAAAATTATTTAAAAACCCATAAGTAGATTTACTCAAACTCAAAACTCTTTCCAAAACTGATTTTGACAAGGACTTTGGAGACCCTCAATTGCCATTTTCATGTGGAACTATGGTTTGTTCATTTTCCCAAGTGGGTTACGTTACGTTGAGTACTCAATAAGGGTGGACTGCTAGGACTAGTCTTTGAAGGGTTAAGGTGAGTCTCTCAGTAGGTGGCCACCTTTGAGAGGTGAGTCTTTCCCGGATAAGATGTCAGTCCAGTAGGTCGTGCTGGTCTGAGCTAGCAGTTGTTTATTTTTCAGTCAAGTGACTGTGTTTTGCCGAAATGGACACCCGGTTGTTGTTTGGGTATAGAGAAGGAGGAGTATTTTGCCCGGTAGGCCGATCACCTACCTTTTGTCAGTGGTTGATTTTATTGATTATGTATGGTTGGAAAAGCCAAAGCACCACTCTTGCTTTTGACTAATGTTTATTGCTTGCCAGTATTTCTTTTATAAAGGTTTTATACCTTGCATTCACAAACTATTTCCACTGGACACTCAAAGCACACACGGACTTACTGAGATTTCTGTCTCATCACCTTTTTACCATGATTTCAGGTCGATCCTGCTGTGGGGATGAGTAGCTAGTGTTATCTGCCTTGGAAGAGAATGTTGTCATTTATTTTTATGTGTTGCTTTGGGGAGTTGAGAGTGAATAATTTTACGTATGGATTTGTTTTGGGAATTCATGAATTTATTCTTGGGATGTAATAAATTTTAAGTTAAGGTATTATTTTTATTCCACTATTTTATTTGTATGACCTAGTTATAAAGACCCCTTGTCCTTTGGACAGGGCGACATCCCCGGCCCTGGCGGACCTAGGTAGCGGGGTGTTACAGATTGTGTATTGAAAACAGTTCCAATTGATACACATCTAGAGTAGTGGGTTCTTGGTACAAGTACTATTGTATTTGGCCTAGAATTAATTATGGAGGGAGTTGGCACTAATTCCGTACTCCAAACTGAATGAGATATTGTATGGTGAAAGGAGTTAATTGCACTGAAGTTTGTTATTGAAGGGTTCATGTCAAGCCACTTGACTTCCTGGACTCTTGGGTGGTCATGATGTGTTGCTACATACTGCTCATGATATGGGAATATGGGTTTATTAATTGATGAATTAATAAACCAATCCTGATTAGAGTTAATATGATTAATTCTAATTAATTATGGATTATCAATCTTAAAGATGTTTGGATTAATTCGTGTTCACTACCAATTGACAAGAAAACCTAATAAGTCACACACAATAGAGGATTATATACTCAATATGTTATTTGATAACATAGTGAGGTTAATTGTGAGAAAGAGAAGTTGTTGTGGACAAATTATAATTAGTTATAATTTGTGGTCCAAGTTGTAATTGTGGAAACTTGATGTTTCCAAATTACAATTAAGAAATTCTAATTGTTTTAGAATTTCAGATTTTCAATGGATTTTTGGACATTTATTGGATATGCTCGAAACCCTACTCCAAGGGTGATTCACACGAAAATAGGAGCAACAAAAACAAACGTCTTCTTCTTCTTCTTCTTCTTCTTCTTCTTCTCTCTCTCTCTCTCTCTCTCTCTCTCTCTCTCTCTCTCTCTCTCTCTCTCTCTCTCTCTCTCGTTTTGCTGAAAGCAAAAATAGCCCTAGCTGCCATCTTTTTCTGCTAGCACAGGAAATTTTGGTGCTTGAGCATTCCTCTATGTGGATTACTATTAGAGATAATCACACACTGTGATTATAGTGGTTAGACATCCTACTCTCATGGAGTTTGCATAAGAGGATTGCTGGATCACGCCTCGACTTGAAGAAGATCAATTTTGTTCTTCAGACGATCACCCAAAGGTAAAAGTTATTACCTTTATTATCATTATGACTTGTTTTCCACACATAGACGGGTCCTGGGAGGGTATCTCGTTTTATTTTCCACTGTGTCGTATACGATAAAAGCTTGAGATACCCAACAATGGTATCAGAGCCATGCTAAGTGTGGTCTACGGACATTGTTTTTGCATGAAAAACTATTTTCATGTATTCGTTCTTGTCTTTGTTCGCTGTGAAAATCGTTTTCACTCGAGTCGAAATCATTTCGAGCTTTGTGGGATGGGTCCGTAGCACAATATGATTGTGTAAAAGTTGTAGCATATTTCGGAAGGTGCTTTCTTTATGTGCTGAAAATTTTCTGCAGAAAAACGTTTTCTTAAACATGGTAGTTGCCTTCCGTTTTATCTTGTGAATTTGATTTTCTGTTTTGTTTTGTCTAAACTAACAAATTGGTTGTTGTTTTGAGCTTCAAATAGAAAATTCTGTTGAGAATTGTTTTCACTAAAATTCTGTAGAAAATTAGGGCACCAGAAATTGTTTCTGAAAAATTTTTCTGAAAATCGCCACCACTTCCCGACTACAGCCGGCACCGGCTCTGGCCTCCAAACCATCACTAGTTCCATTATGTTCATGATATCCAGAAATCATTTTTGGAAGAGAAAAATTTTTGGAAACCAAAACAGAGCTGGCGCTGGCTTTAGATTCCAAACTGGCACCAGTTATGCTCTATTTTGCACGATCTAGCTGTTTAAAAAAAAAAAATTCTGGAGTAGAATTTTGAAAAGGGAAAAAAATCTCATTTGATGAGAGGCAGCAAAATAAAAATTTTTCCGCTGGGGCGCTGCCCCCCTGACCCCCACCTACTGATCAGGCAGCGGGACCACCGTTATCGTTGCGAGACGAGACCCAAAAGCATTTTCTCAAAATTAGTTTTGAGACAAACAATTTTATTTTCAAAATAGTGATTTTTAAAATTTAAAATTAATGTATTTTTCGAAAATATTGATTTTAGATTTTAATCTAATCAATAATGAATTCCACCTCTCTCAGTGGAGGTAATTTCTTTAATTCAATGAGGAATACCTCTAAGAATTCACAGACTATGGGAATATCCTCGAGTTTCCTGGTCTCACTTAGCTTATTCATTAGATTGGCCAAATACCAAATACACCATTTCTAAATCAATTTTTGAGCTTTAATCCCTGATATCAGAAAGTTGTTCTTCTTGATTGTATCCCTAACAAATTCTATCACAGTTTCTCCAGGTTTACAAAACTGCTACCTTTTTTCTACAGTTGACCCGAGCATGATGTTGGGATAATGAATCCATCTCTAAAAATGGCATCATAGTCCTCTATAGGCCAACAAATTAAATCTCTTTTCATTATTACATCTCCTACAAGGATATCATAACCCAAATTAGTTTCTATCACTTTTTATTTATTTATTTTCTAAAAGGGGTATTGACAATCATTTCATAAAGGACTTCCTCACTTCTAACCCCCATATTTTCAAGAAAAGGATACGCAATAAAAGAGTGCATAGAACCAGGGTCTATCAAAACTTTAGCTTCTGTATCGAAAAGAAAAAGCTTACTTTCTACTACAACAGTGTCTTCAGAGTCCATCTTGTACAAAGCAACTTTCTGAGCATTCATCTATAGCTTAGTTGGTCTACACTTGGAAGTAGATGCATGTCCCTAATTACCCTTGGGTAGTCCCAGTCTTTGTCTGGTGTATCCCCTTCTCGGATATGTCCATACCTATGTCCCTTTCGAATGTGGGCAATTAAAACTTGTGTGGCCCTCTTCTCCGTAGTTTAAACATTTAATGACTTACTTCTCGTCATTATTATTATTGGTCTTCTTTAGGAATTTTTCCTTCTTCTACCACTGTGCGCCTTCTATTCTTCTCTTGTTGGAATTCTTACAATTGCCTTTATTTTTCAACTTTGCCTACTCAATATTTTTACCTTCAATTCTAGAAGCGAGTTCCATGGCTGCACTATAACTAGATGGTATGCTCAACAATACACATTTTAGCTCAGTGTGAAGGCCTTTCACAAACCGCCTTGTGTGGTTGGCTTCTAATTGAACTAATAAAAGGTAATATTTTGGTAAGCGTGTGAATTCGACAACATATTATCACACTATTCTTCCTCCTTGCCTGAAACTCTGAAACTCATCTTCCTTGCATTCAACTACCCAGCAAGAAATGAATTCCCACTTAAAGCTAACTTTGAAGTCTGTCTAGATCCATTCATTTCGAAATGTTGTCTATATATATATGTTGTTAGTGCTATGCATTCCTCATCTTCCGAGTCTATCGGAATGTTGTCTAGATCCATACATTCCTTACATTATACTTTGAAGTTTGTCTAGATCCACAACATAGGTTAGTATAAAATTTGGTTCGTAAGCACACCTAGACTAGTCGATACACACCTAAGATACATATACTATGCTATGCATCATTCTACATATATATATATATGATCAAGCTAATACTCAACACTATTGTTGCTAGAGACATAGGGTGTTGAATAAGCTAACACGGTGTATAACTCTAGAGAATCATGTTTAAGGCCAAGTAAATTGACCTTCTTCTCTATCTCCTCTATCTCATCCTCCTGCTGCTACTAATCTCCTCTTCAGCCTTAATCTGAACCTCGGGCTCCACCTCCACCTCTACCTCAAACTTAGTATCGGACTTAGTCTTAATCACCTGGTTCTTCTCTTCCTCGGACTTGGTATCGGACTTAATCTCAACCATCTGTTGCTTCTCATTTCCCTCATCATTGACCTATACAGGTATATTGTCATCTGGAGGCATCTCTAGTGATACTGCCTCAGCCGCTGGCAGAGTGTCATTAATGAATGTTTTAGCTAAATTCTCAAAGAAAGTGCTTAGCTCCCATAAATCACACTCACACAGCTTACTAGAGATATCTGAGCTACTATTACTGTCATCAGAGCTACTCGTCTTTAAGGCCTCTTCTCAAGGAACTGATCTCTGGGTGGTGTAAATAAGAGGCTCTCCCAAGTTACATGAGGTCGAGGTCATTATCATCTCAGACCAGGGCCTGTCTCTATATGGAACTAAGTCTTCCTAATATGTCTCCTATTAGAGCTCTCACCTACCTTTTTTTTTTTTTTTTTTGCTCACTATTGGTGTGGTCACCTATAGGTCTTTTACCTTTATCATCAGCCATATCTACAAAAAAAGTTAACTCTATTAGTCTCTCTCAAGATAATACAATTATTCTACTTTTATGGCTCTGATACCAATTGTAACACCCCTAACTAAAATAGTACGAAGTGTGTAGAAGCGTTGGGGGTCGCCCTATCTAATTCCCTAGACAAGAAGTTTTTATAACAAGCAAAGCCATGAATCACATAAATAAATGCATATTATACTATAAAGTAGCTAAAACGTAACATGCTAATATACATCTAAAAAATGATAACTATAACTCAGAGTACGTCATTGTACATTATAAGAATACTAGATACTACTATACATAGGATTGCACAAATTATGTCTTCAGAAAATGAGCACTGGCCTCTCTAAGTTTGGCTCTTAGCTTCTAGTCTAAGGAAAAATAAAGAAAAATATATGTAAGTTAAAAATCACCCAGTGAGTCTTGTATCTGCTAGTGTTTAACAAAACATATGTAAATTTTCATTAGAAATAAAAATAAAGGTTTCTAATGAATTTAATTTCGAAAAATTCAACCTCATGAAGTAATCATATTTTCCTATTGAAAACAACTGTACAACTGCAGGAGTAAGAAAATTCAACTTCGTGGTTAAAAAATGTCACATGTTTGGAAAATATCAATTTTCAACTTAAAGCCCCAATTTCAGAAAAATGCAAGTACATCTCTTATTAGAAGAACACCCCACATGCAAAATCCATAGAACTTTGTCTTCAGATATGGTACTGTTGTGTTCAGAACTTCCTTGTTTGTACTGGACCATATCTTGCCATTTCAACTGTTAATGATCCTTAGTACCTCGACCCTAAAGCCCAACAATAAACCATATTATGCCGGAACGATAAGTAAAAAGGCACATTTGTAATTTCTCAAAAGAAATATGCCATAATTTAATAATTCACCCATAAACATGGTATAATGTTCATCTGAGTAAAGCGAAAGCCAGTTCGATTCATAAAATATTAATAGAATGCTTCAACTCCTTCAATTGTTCGTGAAAAATATTCAAAATTGAATAAATTCCATTTCTCATTAAAATACATTATTTCTCAAAATAATGACTATTTCCCATTCAGGAAAACTATAAACGGTTCAGGAAAAGCTAAAGCCACACATTCATGCCTTTTCAGGCTTTAGTGCATTATTCATCAAAAATGAAAATTCCCAAGAATAAATCTCATGAATTCTGTATCATTTGAGTATGAAATTAAATCATAGATTTTATTAGAAAAATTATATTTTTATTCCAGGAAACAAAAATCATTTAAATGGTCATTTTTGTCATAACAATTGCACATTTGCATTATTTTTTTTTTTTTTTTTGGGCCATACAAGACATCAAAGGACTCACATTTTCCTAGGAAATCTTAATAGGAGACCTAATCAGGAAAGCCAAAAGCATTTGTTATGTATAACTTCAATTTGCATAAACCACTAGCATAAGCTAGGTTTTCAAGTATTCAAGGGACTCACCTCGAATACGCTATTGCACAATTGTTAAAACATCCATCAATTGTCACAAGTTCATAATCAAATGCCTAAAATAAAGATTAATCCCCAAGGCACTTGAGTACGCATTTCATGAACTAATATTATTCATGTAATACATTAACAAGGAATTTAATCATTCTTTTAATATTTCATTTCTTCTTGAAATGAAATAAACTACTTGGAATACTTTTATTCCAAATTATCCATTCCCTGTCGATTTCCAAAACATAATTCCCAACATTTCAA
Organism: Voacanga thouarsii; assembly: GCA_026120185.1. Classification (NCBI taxonomy): domain Eukaryota; kingdom Viridiplantae; phylum Streptophyta; class Magnoliopsida; order Gentianales; family Apocynaceae; genus Voacanga; species Voacanga thouarsii. The sequence continues at coordinate 1,020,621 of JANUWF010002331.1, forward strand.
CCTATTCAATTAAGGCTCTCTAATTCCATCAATCAAATGAAATTCATCCAAGAATATATACTATGTCAAGAATATATCCACATCTCACTAATTAATTCATATATTTCAATATACATCTATGATTTATTCTAAATTTGCTCCAAAATATTCCTATTTTACTTAGCTCTCATTTCTTCGCCTGATTTCACAACCAACAATAGAATTCTAGTAGGTATTACGTAGCATTTTCAAGGCTAAAATTCAGTTTTTTCAATCCTTTTTCTCCAAAATCTTATTCTTGAAGGATCATGGAAAAACATCAAAGAAAAATGTAGAGGAAAATTTTCAATTTTTCTGAGCAACATCTAGGATAGAGCACTTACTTTTCCTTATTGGTCGTTGATTAACCAATGTGGGGACGGGTTGCACTAGAACTTCTTGCGTTGGAAGGGGAGAAGGAGAAGCCTGCTATTCAACTAAAATTCCTGCCAATCTTCTACTCCTACAATCAAGTGTTTTCTCTTCGTCTTCTGGAGTATGGCTCTACCTTATTGTTGGGTTATCTTGGTGAAAGCTCTTTCTTTGGATATTAAAAAATGCTCTCCAAGAGAAAAAGAAGAGAAGAATGAAAACCAGAGAAAGAAGGAGCCAAGATAAACGGCACAGCAGAGAAGAAAAACTTAAGACCATGTTGGGGTTTTTTTTTTCTTTCTATTGTCCTTATCTTCGGCCAACTTAGGGCTTCCTTAAGCCCTTATGGCTGAAAAATATCAAGCCCTAATGGGCTAGATGCTGTGCTTAAAAATCAATCTAAGATTGACACAATCCTCTTAATTAATTAATTATCTTTTCTAGACCTCATTAAATACCCAAGACTAATTAGTTAATTCTAATTGGACTCTTAAAATATGTCAACATATATTAGCCCAATTAATTAATTTATTCCAGCCCAATTCTCTTAATTAATTAATTATATTTTTTAGGCATTATCCAAACCCAAGACTAATTAATGAATTCTAATTAGACTCTTAGAATAAATTTTATTTCTCTTCTAAATAATTATCCATTAAGCCCAGATTATGTCTAAACAACACCAAGGTAACTTGAGCTATTCTGGGGACCAAGAGACATATTATTAATGGTTACTTAAATGATCAAAATGCCCTTACTATTAAATAGCCATATTTTATCATTTTAAATATTTGCAGTATCACTATATGGAAATATTGACCCCAAGAATAATATTGCTATGCAATGTCTCTGACCTACAAGTAAAATGACAGAAATACCCCTCTATGTAACACCTATCAATGAGATAGGATAAATGTACTAACATCTCAAAGACATCTACCATTCTTAAATCTCTAGTCCGATAATCCATGACTCACTTAAATGTACTTGCTTATCAATGAAAACTACCCAAAAGTACACATTCTAGAGTCACGTTCCCAAGGCCCTGGATTATTACATTATCCTGGACAATCATAAGAGGGTGATTTAACCTCACTAAGTGATTTAACCTCACACGAAACCCTAGCTAAGGTGTGACACCAAAACCAACATAGGAAATCCTTCTCTCTTCTTTCTCTCTATTGTTCTTGTGTAACAACCCTAGCCGCCACTTAGTATTTCTGCTAGCACAGAAAACTTTGTGCTTGAGTGTATCCTCTATGTGGATTACTCTTAGAGATAATCACATACTGTGATTATAGTGGTTAGACGTTTAACTCTCGTGGAGTTTGATCAAGAGGATTGCTAGATCACACATTGACTTGAAGAAGAAAATTTTATTCTTCGGACAATCAAAGAAAGGTAAAAGCTATTATCTTTGTTATCTTTATATCTTGTTTTTCACACATATGCAGATCTTGGGATGGTATCTCGTTTTATTCTTCTGCTGCGCCGTATAGGATACAAGCCTGAGATACCCAACAAACCATTCCTCATTAGAAATCATAGCATAATAGTCTTACCTTGATGAAATAGCCAGTTCCATCAAAAGACTAAGAACTTAATTTTACTGGTATAATAAGTATCTATGGTCTATACCTTACTGTGAAGAACGACCCAATACATAAACCATTACTTATCATACTTGGACTGTTAAATGTGTAATAATATAAGAAACAAACTAAATTAACCAAATAAACATTTTATTGCAATATGTTTACACAGAATACAAAGTCTTTGAGGGCATACTTTCAAACAATCTCCCACTTGCACTACAAAATTTAAGAAAGTCCATAAGTGCCTACCCCTACGACATCTAAGTTTCTGTGAAACACCTTTTTTGTCAAAGGCTTGGTAAAGGGATCCTCCAGATTGTTGACAGAGGAAATCTATTCGACCACAATCTCCCGTTTTTGGATGAACTCCTGGATGAGGTGATACTTTCATGGTGAACAAATGTCCGTAAAACACATACAAATGCCTCTGATACCACTGTTAGAATCTAAGCATGTATCAAATATGCATTACGTGGCGAAAATAAAAGGATTCTATGAAGAGGACTACAGGTATATGTAATAGACGGATAAAAAACAAGGAATATGCCTTTTTAGTAATGTCTATACTATTCAAAATTTCTTTCTTCAATTACTGAGTCACAATCTAGCAATACTAGAGCCCCTCGTCATCACCACTGGTGTCTAAGTCTCTAACAATATGCACACAGAGGATACTCAAGAAACCTGAATACCGTCTCTATGCTAGTAGAGAGTGATGGCTAGGGTAATCTCATAGAGAAGAAGAAAAGAGAGAGTCGTGAGTTTTTTTGTTTTTGAGAGAATGATTTTCTCGCTGTGTTTCTCCTAACCAACCACAGCATAGTATGCGGAAAAACCCCAGAAAATCATGCCAATACAACCTCTATGAATTCTAATCAAATTAGAATTTATTAAATTGTAACAGGAACCATCAAGTTATCATAATTACATATTAGCTCAAAAATTATAACTAATTTTAATTTGGCCTAAATAACTTTGACTTCTCACAATTAACCCCACAATGTTGTCATATAACATCTCAAGTACATAATCTTCTATTGTGTGTGACCCATTAGGTTTCTCAGTCTATTGGTAGTGAATATGAATTAATCCAAATGTCTTTGAGATTAATAATCCTTAATAATTTAGAATTAACATGTTAATTCTTAGCAGGATTGGTTTATTAATTCATTAATTAATAAACCCATATTCAGTAGATCATGAGCGGTATCTATCAACACATCATGACCACCTGGAGTCCAGGAAGTCATGTGGCTTGACATGAACCATTCGATAACAAACTACAGTGCAATAAACTCCTTTCACCATGCAATATCTCATTCGATTTAGAGTACGGAATTAGTGCCAACTCCCTCCAGAATAAATCTTAATTCTTGCCTGAATATATTAGTAGTTGTACTAAGAATCCACTACTTTACATGTGTATCAATTGGAACTATTTCCAATACATAATAACCTTGGCCAAGAATTTCACCATTAGTAATTCCAACAAGTGGCCGTGAGATATTCGCCCCAATTATTAGGAGTGGTGAATCCTTTATTGACCCTCTCAACTACTTTCATTTACCTCACATTGTACCTAATATCCATTCCATAGGTGGTCCTCGATCTGGCTCCATTGATTAGAATCAAAGTATAATACTCAGCAAACAAAGTACCTTAGAGATCTGAAGTCGAAGGATACTTGCACGTTTATTGTGGCAAGATTCTATTACTGGCACTACATAGTTATCCGTGTGATTATCTCATAGTCAGGTTATCTAATGTACTTGTTCTATTAACAAGTATCCACGTGTTAACTTTGAGTATCACAATACTCACTAATGTGAGAACCACCGCTTGATCAAATCAGGGAGTCTAACATGTGTTAGTCTTAATGCATTAGTGATGTCCTATCTCATTAATACTACTACGGAGGATTATTTAAGTACTTACACTATACAGTGTAATAGGAGTCTCACATCATGATCTGTATCATGATTCTCTTAACACAGTGTTGTACTATAGACTTTATCTAATAGTTATTTGACATGAAATTAGATAAAACAAACTGAAAGATAAATGATTCCTTGTATTATAAAACAAATGTGTCATATACAAACTACAAGTGATTGCCTCCAGGGTACAACACTAACAAACTCCTACTTACAATAGATTCAATTATTCAAGTATCTATTACTGAATGACTTAACATGCTTATCATGTTTCTTTTGAGATAGTGCTTTTGTAAGCGGGTCAGCTATGTTTTCATCCGTGGGAACTCTCTCTATCTTTACATTATTCCTATCTATGGTCTCTCGAATCAGATGATAGCGTTGTAGTACATGTTTGGATCGTTGGTGAGACTGTGGTTCCTTTGCTTGTGTAATAGCCCTATTATTGTCCCAATACAATGATATTGGACCAACAGTGCGAGGGACCACACCCATTTATGTCACGAACTTCTTGATCCAAATAGCTTTCTTAGCAGCTTCAAAAGCCACTATGTACTCAGTTTCTATCATGGAGTCTGCAATAATTTCTTGTTTGGAACTCTTCCAACTCATTGCCCCTCTACACAATGTAAACACGTAGCAAGATTGTGATTTGAAATCAACTTTGTTAGATTGAAAATTAGCATCAGCATACCTGTTTACTTTCAAATCACCTTCTCCATAAACCAAGAACATATACTTAGTCATTCGCAAGTACTTAAAGATGTTCTTTACAACCGCCCAATGATCCTCACCAGGGTCAGATTGGTATCTACTCGTTAAACTGAGAACACTGGATACATTGGGCCTTGTACATATTATAGCGTACATGATAGATCCAACTACCAAAACATACAGAATCTTACTCTTGTGATCTCTTTCAAGTTGTGTCTTAGGAGACATCGACTTTGAAAAGCTTATCCCATGGACATGGGTAAGAATCCCCTTTTGGATTTATCCATGGTAAATCTCTTTAGCACTTTATCTATGTATGTATACTATAAAACACCTAGCAACCTTTTTAACCTATTTCTACAGATCCTTATTCCAAGAATGTAGGTTTCTTCTCTAAAGTCTTTCATGGAGAATTTCTTGGACAACCAAACTTTAATTGATTGTAAAATAGGTACATTATTTCCTATTAGGAATATATCATCTACATAAAGCAATAAGAAAACAATTAATCTCCCACTAACCTTCTTGTACACGCAACCTCATCCATGTTTTGAATGAAACCAAACTCTTTAATTATTTTATCAAAATGGATGTTCCAACTCCTAGAAGCTTGCTTAAGTCCATAAATGGACCTTTGCAGCTTGCACACTTTTGTGATATCATTGGATGTGAAACCCTTAGGTTGCCAGATCTCATAATCATGATGAGCAGTAATGTCTAGGAGTATCTTGATGGATTTTAGTATGGCTACTGGTGAAAAAGTTTCGTCATAGTTAATACCATGTTGTTGACGATAACCCTTATCCACTAGTTGTACTTTATAGGTAACTACATTACCATCAATGTCGGTTTTCTTCTTGAAAACCCATTTGCACCCAATAAGTTTGATTTCTTTGGGTAGATCAACCAAAGTCCATACCTGGTTGTCATACATAGAACCAATCTTTGACTTCATGGCCTCAAACCATTTGTTAGATTCTGAACTGTTCAAAACTTCCTTGTAGGTAGTCGAATTATTTTCATTGATGAGCGATACATTACTATGGCCATTTATGAGAAATCCCCATCTCTCAGGTGCCACACATATCCTACTTGACCTATGAAGATCTTGTGTGGTAGAAGGTTTATCTATTCTCACAATAGATGTGGGATCAGATGATTGATCCTTGTTTGTTTGTTCTTCTTGAACTTCATTAAGTTCAATTTTATTAAATATAAATACACATATCGTAAATAATTATCGATAAAAGTTATGAAATAGTTATAACCTCTTCTTACTTATATAGACATATGGACACATACATCAAAATGTATGAGTTCTAATGACTCTTTAGCCCTTTCTCTTTTTCTAGAAAAAGGAGTTTTAGCCATTTTACCGAGTAAAGAAGACTCGCAAGTGCTATATGATTTATAATTAAATGACCCTAAGTCACCAAGTCTGTGGAACCTAGAAACACAATTCTCGTTCACATGGCCAAAACGACAATGCCATAAGTAAGATGCGTTTGGGTTGTCAATCTTTGATTTCTTACTATTTATTTTAAGAATTGGATTATCCATGTCTAGAACATATAAACTATTAACCAAAGTTGTAGAACCATAATGAATATCATTCAATGAAAAAGAACAATATTTATTCTTAAATATCAAATGAAATCTATACAAATCTAAGCACGCAACTGAGATAATGTTTTTTTTTTATTAAAATTAGTACAAAATAATAGTTTTAAAGTTGTAAAACTAATTCAGAAGGCAGGCGTAGCTCGTAAGTCCCCACAGCAAGTGCAACAACCTTTACTCTATTTGCAGTACGTAGGTCTGCGTCACCCTTCTCAAGCCTTCTATTGTCCTTTAGTCCCTGTAAATTATTATACAAATGAGATCCACATCCGATATCCAATACCTATATCTCATTTCTAAAGATAGTATTTATCTCAATTATAAACATACCAGGAATAGAAGTAGAAGTGCCTGCAAGCTTCTCTTTCTGCTTCTTTTCCTTGATAGTCTCCAGGTAGGCTCTGCAGTTGTGCCTCTAATGGCCCATCTTGCCATAGTGATGGCATGGGCCCTTGATGGCTGCGTCATTCTTTTTCAGACTAACTTTGGGCTTAGTGGGAGCCTTCTTCTTCTTCTTTTGAACTTTCTTCTTGGAAGAAGAGGATTCTACCATCAAGAACACATTGGAATCCTTCTTTATAGAGGACTCCGCAGTCTTGAGAAGATTGATCAACTCAGGAATTGTGGACTCAATCTTGTTCATCTGATAGTTAATCACATGTTGTGAAAAAGTATTAGGTAAAGATTAGAGAAGTTTCCCAATCAAGCCCATCATCTTTAGCCCATGAGTAGCCACAGAAGCACCCTCAGCCATTTTAGAATGGAACAGTTGCTTTAAGATCTCATATCTTTCTGTTTTGGCTTGATGGAGAATCATCGATTGAGCATCCATATGCTTGTGCTATTTTTGTAGCTCAAGAGTCATTAACCCCAACATAATACAAGATGTTGTGCCACTGTCCTCCTTGTGCTTCTTGTGGATAGCATGCTCATCAGCATGATCATCTTGAGTTGGTGATGGTAGAATATGAGCATCTAGCACGTAGAGCAACTTTTCCGACTTGAGAATAATTCTCAAGTTTCAATACCAGTCGAAATAGTTTAATTCAGTTAATTTGTTGCTCTTCAAGATACTACATAAATTTAGGTTGGTTGATATGATGCATGTGACTAGATGTAAAGATAGAGAACATTAGCTAATTGTATATGTACATGTAATGCAAAATAATTAGGTCTTTAATTAAGCGCATTATTATTCCACTATGTTACTCAAACCAATACCCCCACTATTAATTCAAAAAAGCCCGTTAGAAGCTTTCCTAATGGACCGGCATCCAAATTCCTCAAGAATAACCTTGGGTTTGCCTAACAAGCCATACTTGAGTTCAATAATAGGCATCCAATACCAATTACATTGTATATAATTACTAGATCATTGGGTAATTAATAACTTTTAGTCTTAAAGCCTTTTAGGCTACACCAATATTTCATCGAAATTTCTTTATACTTGAGTTAGCCTAACCGGGATAAAGAATTGAGTTAAACCCACCCATTAATCAGGAATTTAATTCCATAGCTTAAACATGCCCGGTGTCAAGTAGACTTGGGTTAGCCCAGCAACCTGGTCTTGAAAAAAGACTCTCGTTCTTACTATATTAACGGAAGTAATTAGGTTTAATATTAATTGAGGGATTTATTCGTTTTGGTGATTTCATCAAATTACATGCATAAATGTAACACCCTACTACCTAGGCCCAACAGGGTCGGGGATGTCGCCCCGTCCATAGGACAAGGGGTCTTTATAACTAGGTCACATAAAATAAAATAAAAGAAATATTTTAAAATTAAACTTATTACAACCCAAATATACATGAACAAATCGAAAATGAATTATTTGCAATAATCTCTCAAAATATCACATAAGGGAAATAATAAAGTGTCTTCAAATCATAGGCAAAAAATCTAGCTATTGACCTCCGCAGCAGGACTATCCTGAAAACATGGCATAAAAGGTAGTAAGATAAAATTTCAGTAAGCCCGTGTATGCTTTAAGTGTTTCAGGAAAATAGTTCATGTATGCAAGTTGTAAAATTTTCATAAGAGAAAGTGTTGGTAAGCATTAAATAAATATTAAAATAAAGAGTGGTGTTTTGCTTTTCAAACCATACATGTGCACAATAAATACAAACACTCGAAGAGGTAGCCTTGGGTTACCACACATTAGGCCCCATGACCAGATGGTCAGTATGCCATACGTTGAGCATACTGCCACACGTTGAGCACGTTGACAAAAGGTAGGTGTACGGCCTACCAAGTGAGATACTCCTGCATCTCTACATGCAAACTTATCGGTTGTCCACTCTAGAAACACATAGTCCACATGACTGAAACTTGCTAGCTCGGATCGGCATGACCTACCGGACTGTCCTCCTATCCGGGAAGGACTCACCCCTCAGCGGTGGCCACCTACTAAGAGACTTGCACTAACCCTTCAAAGACTAGTCCTAGTATTCTACCCTTATTGAGTACTCAACGTTGCTTGTCCCACTCGGGAGAAAATTGATCATACATTGATTTACTTGGAAATAGCAATTAAGGGTTTCTAAAATTCTTGTCAAAGTTGGGTTTTAGAAAGAGTTTAGCATTTTGTGTAAAACTGCTTATTTAATTTTTCAAATGATTTGCTTGACTGAAATAAAAAAGAAAAAAAAAACAGTCCTTAATTGCCTTTAAAAAATGAATGTCCATACACATCGCATTTGGCTTGCCACAATAAGTTTTGGTCTTCAAATAGTTCTATGCAGGAGCTTACCTGATCATTTGCTTGCTCGAAACTAAAAAATCCTCCAAGGCTGACCTAACCCCGCCTGGGGTAAACACAAAGCATAAGATTATACTCAAGCTATACTCGCTTACATAAATAATTCCTAGTTTAACTAGTTACAATCATGACCTTAATGTCCTAAACTTTAAGGCTAGATGATAAAGAATTTTATAAAATAGATCTAGTTTGATAAATTAAAATAACTAGGGGTTCTAAACTAATTACTAATAAGTTATAGGTTGAAATAATAATTCTTGAGTGTTATTATTAATAAATAAACTAGTGTTTGAATATTGAATAATATTAAGTCCTAAAAAAATATTAATAAATGGTAATTTTTAAATAGTATTATTATAAATAAATAAATAAATTAATATTTAATAGATAATAAATTATTAGTAATAAATAAAATTAATAATAAATGAAATATATTAAATTTTTTATTAATAGATAACAAATAAAATTTAATATAAATAATATTTATGAATATAGGTAAAAGTTTGAACTAAGGTCTACAAGGCATTAATATTTTATTTATTATTATTTATATAAAAGATCTTATTTATTATTACACACACACACACACACATTATTTTTAGTAAAAGATATTATTTATTTGACTAATAAAATATCAATATTTCATTTAATATTCCAATTCCAAAACTTCCTAGGAATTTCAAAATCTTTAGAGAAAAATATAGTAATAATTTTAATTTAGGTAATAAAATTTGCTACTAAAAATAACCTAGGATTAACAAGAAAATAATCATGATTTCCCTATTGCTAATCAAGAATCATGAGCACATTCTCCAACATCAAACAATAACTAATCCATTCATGAACATACGCTTAAATCAACACATGCTATCACATGGCTAAATCCCTACTAGGCATAATCATAATCATGGCTTCAATGGAGATAAGAACATAAAAATCATATTCACCAAAGGTGCCATAACATATAACATGCTTTAAACATCCATAACTCTCTTAGGACATGATGAACATATATTGATTCTCAAGAAAATCCATATAGCTTAATCAAGAACAACCATTCTCATGTCCTAATCACAACCCATTCATTCACATGCATATACTTAATCTTGCATTCATAATCTATTCTTCCTATCAACATCTAAGAGACATGAATGCAGAATTATAAAGAAGGATTAAGGAGAAATACTTGATTGATGATTACTTTGATGAAGATTTAAGAAGGTCCATGCGATTGTGAGTCTTGAATTGTCCAAGAGGAAGAAAACCAGCCATGGTTGTTGATCAACCATTTCACGAGAGAGAGAGAGAGAGAGAGAGAGAGAGAGAGAGAGAGAGAGAGAGAGAGAGAGAGAGAGAGCGCATTAGCTTGATATATTGCAGGTTGAATGGAAGAAGATGAACAAAGGAGTTGTTCTTGGTTACCTTGATGATGTTCTTGAGACTTCAAGAAAAAAAACTGGTTTTGATCCGAATGCAAATTCTTGTTTTCTAGATTTGGTGTTATAAATACCAGAAATGAACACTAGGGAGTATGTAGGTGTAATCAGGAGTATTTGAGAGGGATTGGAGGTGTTTAGAGTGGGTTTTGGCTTGAAGAAAGGTAGTGTGTGTTCTTGGTGAAAATTGAGAGAGTTTGAGAAAAAGGTGTGCACGAATTCTGGAGAAAGTTGGCCGAATGGTTTGGGGAGTTTGGGTGTAATACCCTGCCCAAAACCACCTTTGACCTTTGGGGGAAAAGTCATGCATTGCATAGCATTTTGCATTCCATGTGATATTTTAAAATTATTTTTGCATGGGTGCATGTGATTTGCAAGGTTATTCTTGCATTAATTTATTTAATGTGAAATAGTTGTGTTGTTTGCATTATTCGAGAATCGTTTTAAGTGAAATTTAGTAGAGGAGATAGGGGGATGAGAATTAGAGTGAAAGGAATTTCTTAGAGATATATCAACACCGGAGTTGATTTGGATTAATGGTTAGGTCTGGTAAAATATCCCTTGGTGACTTGAGTTCGAATCTTACCTCTTGCAAATCTTAGCTTCCTTTTTGAATTCTTCTTCTAGGTTTTTCTCATACTTTTGGCCGAGAATCCTAGCTAGCCACCACTTTGTTGAGTTTTAAGTGGTATAAGACTCTCCTTGATAAGTATCAGAGATAGATAATATATTGGGTAAAGATCTTATTTTATTTCTCAAGGAAAAAAAATTCTGATTTAACCCTTTTATTTATTTAATTATTCTTAGAGAAATATTTTAGCTAAAACCCTAGCTACTCTTTTGAATTTCAGCCACCATTTTCTTAGGAGATAAGTCTCCATATTTATCTTGCAAACTCAATTTTTTTTGATAAAGACAGAGACTAATTTTATTCTAGCTTTTATTCATTTAATTTTTGAAAGTCTTAGCTAAGAGCAATTAAATTCCAGATTTTATTTAATCAATCAGATTTTATGTTTAAAGCCTTGATGGGAATTTAGTTAGTTTGAATTAAATCTATTTTATTTTTCCTCGCAAAATATTTTGTTGATTTTGAGAATAAAACCCTAGCTAAAAATCTGGAAAATTTCCAGCCTTGTTGCCGCCACCTTTGGGAGCAATCCTAGCGCAACTCAAATTCTCCCAAGCTAGGGAAGCTTATTCTAAATCCTCTAGCAACTCAGATTTTATTCCATTTCCAAACAAATCAGGTTTTGTTCCTCTTTTCCTGCAGACTTTCGGTCAGCCTTGTGCATACATATGCCACACAAAATGTTGCACTCCTCAATGTACCCAAACTCTTCTAAACCTAACTTAAATCATCTAGAACACCTCTCACCAATTCAGATTTATTTTAGCTAAACAAACCAGATTTTTGTTCCCTCTTTTTCCAAAATTTCGGCCAGCATTACACACACAAATACTACCCGAAGATCTACACTCCAAGGCATACCAAAACTCTTTATTGATTTAGCCAAATTACAACTCCTAAAACTCTCACTTTTCCCTCTCTGATTTGCGTCAGAACAGTAGCCAAAATAGTCCAGAATTTCTCTCTTTTGCTTATAGTTTTCACACAACATAAATACATCCACCTTGCACAGAATTTTGGTTGTCAAAGGCCACACAAACTCCTTCTTGTCTTGGTCAAAAATTGAACACACACGCAACCTCTCCTTGTGCACTGTTTTCGGCCAGTCTGGGAGTGCAATTTCAGACTGCTTTTCTTCCCTCAACCACTCTCAATTTCGGCCAACAAAAGGTATAGCAAGCTACCTGTTTTCCTGCCATTACTGCCCAAAAAGGTTTAGAACTATTAGGAGTCCTTTTTAGCATCATCTTCTAAACCCTAAACCAAAACACCTGTCTATTCCATCCTTGCTACATGAAAATTTCCAACAAACTCTCCTCTGCAATTTTCGAAAAAAAAACACAAGAGCAATCACCAAGCAAAAATTAAAACGTTCCCTAAGAGGAATTAAGGAAGGCAGCTTTCCCTTCTTCTTAAGTGAACTCGTGACGATCATCATAGGGGCATCTTGATCTTGTTAATCCAGTTGTTGTAAGGTAAAAAGGTTCTTATCCTTGGTGACGTAATTAAGGTTTAATGTGATTGATGCTGTCTATGGGAGTAAAATAGCATGATGAATGTGTTTAGTTGGGATAGATGTATATCTTGAGATGAGTAATATGTTAAGCATGTTCAATAGATAGCGATGTTATGTTTTGTTGTGATAATGATGGATATGAATTTTGATGGTTAAGTCGAGACCTTTTTGATATATTGCGCATGTCTTTGATGGGTATATGTTCATGATATATTTATTTCACGTAATAGGTGATTTATTTGAAGTTAGATGATGAGTCATGATGTTGAGCATGTTATGAGGAATTAGGGATGTGGTTAGAAATTTATTCGGGTTAGGTACCGTACATGATTTGTTTATGGGAATAAGTGAGTTTATATGCATGCTTGAGATGATTGAGATCTTGATCATGATATTATGTGATTCTAGATTAGGAGGTTATTTGAAGTAAGCAAGTAGTTGATTTTTATCTTGTTTATCTGAGGCGTACCACGTAAGTCCTTGCATGAACTCTTTTTGTTAAATGCTTGTGGTGGCAAGGCAAATGTTATAAAGCTTTGTGAAACTATTGTTGAACCATGATTATTTGGGTTGTAAATGTGGATGTTTATTCTCTAAATGATTTTGTCAAGTTACGCCTTTATCAAGAACTGTATTTCTCTTAAATGTTTTAGAAAACTCTTTTTAAAGAAAACCACATTTTACAAAGCCAAGGTATGGAAAAACTGTGAATCAGGAATCGACGGATATGTTTGTTGAGTACTTAATAAGGGTAGGCAAACAATACTAGTCTTGGAGGGCTTGAGTGAGCCTTTTGGCAGGAGGCCACCTCCAGAAGATAAGCTTTGCTTGAAAAGGCGACAGTATTGATTGGTCAGACCGATCTGAGCTAGCATTTATACCTGGTAAGGCATTATTTCCCGGCATGGACACCGGATGGTTTTGTTTGGTGTAGAGATGGAGGAGTATCTCACAAGGTGGGCCGTACACCCACCCTTTATCAGAACGCCCAAAGTGTGGTAATTTGATCTTGTCAAGGTGCACAAAGTGTGGTGCCTTGACCATTCTCCTATCATGGGGCCCCAAAGTGTGGCGCCATGACTGTTTATTCGAGTGGATGGTTTATTTTATACAAAGTGTGACAATGAGAAAACTCCACTCCTTGCAAAGAGAAATCATTTATGACTTGCCAAATATTTCTACAAATGTTTTCAGCTATGCATACACGAACTGTTCAAATTACCATGTGCACACACAGGACTTATTGAGATGTTTATCTCACACTATTTCTTTTATATCATGTTTTCAGGAGACTGATATTGCTGAGCAAGCGGGATGTCTAGTAGTTGGAGCTTTTGTTACTTTATTTATGTTTGAGAGGTAGATGGTCATTTGTGTTTTTAGAACCGATGTTTGCATATGTTTAGTCTTACTTAAGTTTAATTCTAATGTAATAACAGTTCCCCTTTATTTATCCAAGTTTTGGCATCTTTAGTTTGACTTTATATTATGTACCTCATTTTGAAGACCCCTTATCCTCGGGCCGGGGTGACACCCCCGCCCTTTGTGGGTACGTAGTAGTGGGGTGTTATATTGGGAGTTTCAGTTTTTAGTTTAGAGAGGAAGAGAATAATCTGATTGTTTGAAATTCAAATGGAGAGATTTGAGGAGTGGTTTGAAGTATAGGATATGTTAATGGTGTTTGATTGATGGAGGTTTCTTGGAGTTGCAATGGAGCTGGCTGGACTGGTTTTGCTTTGCTGAAATGAATGAAGATTGATGAAGCTTTAAGGATGGTTGAAATTTAGAGCTTAATGGTCGAGGAATTTCTGGTTGTGAGGCTTAGTACAAGAGTGTTTTCATGGAGCAAAATGTTGAAAAATTTTGAAATTCAAATGTACTTTGAATGGAGTGATCTTAGGAGATATTTGAGGTGTGGTTATGGAGTCCAAGCGTTCATGGTAAGTGGAAAGGTTAATGGTGTTTTGTTCATGGCTAAACAAGTTTCATTTTACAGAGGTTTGAGAGTGGTTTCTTCGGTCTAGGCTTAAGGGAACAAAGCTGGAAATTTTCTGGTTCATGGTGTTCTAGGTTCGAATGTTTGCTGCATTTTTTTGTACAGAATTTCTGCACTTCTTCAGCCCGATTTGTAGAAGTTTTTGAGAGGTGTTTGAGGGTCCTTTAAGACTGGTTTCCAGCCTTTTTTGTGGAGGAAAAGCAGAGAAGTTTTGCTGGATTGAAGGCAGAAGAAAACAGCTTCATTTTCGGGTTGAATGTAGCAAAGCTGCCCAGAATTTTTTTTCTGGTTTGTGCAGTTTTTGTGCAGTCCGAATTTGTACAGAAATTTCAGTCTTCAAGCTAAATAAATTGGTCATTTCTCTGGCAACAAATGAGCAAGCAACTTGGCTGAGTTTTTTGGAAGGTTCAACCATGGTGATTAATTTCCCTCGAGAACCCTTCCTAACTCTTCTCCTATTTTCAGTCAATCCTCCACCTTCCAAGATCAATTTTTGAAATTCAAAGCCAAGAAATCCTCATTGAATTTTCTGGAATTAAAAAGTGAAATTTGATAAATTTTGAACAAATTTAATTTGTGAAGATGTTAGGACAAGCCAAAGGTAATAAAAGGACAAGAATTCCTCTAGAATTCTCTTTAGGACATGATGATAGGATTAAGACATTCTTTTCATGTCTCCCGTAGGACAACACTCCTATCTTTATGGAATGTAAGAAAACAAAAATTTCAAACTTAACTAAGATAGTCATGAATAAAAATTAAGTGATGGGATTTGAACTCATGACTTTAGAAATTAATTCCTAAAGCTCTAACCACTTACCACACTAACTCTTGTTATTATTTTCTCACCAAAATATTGTTTTTATTTAATCCTCAAGATATCTTCCTATTTTGTCCTCAAGCAAAAATTACCATTTTACCCCTCCTTCTCAATAAGCATAACTAAGCCTTTTAACCTATAAATCATAATTCTAAAACACATAAAATCATTCAAATATATATATATATATATATATATATATATATTCTTACAAAATAATATGATATGCATCCCGACTCCCATACTCTAGGGTTGGCTTTAGGTGGGGTTTCACAATAAATATATCAATAAATCACATAAATCAATAATTATGGTAATAAAGTGATTACATGGTATGGTTATGGATTTTTTCTAAATTACTTTCCTCAAGCCAAAAAGGAAATTAACATAATTAACCCTATATGTTCATGCATGTTTTAAGTAGAAGGTCTTACCCTCTCGCCTTGTTTTGGTCATCATCTCCAAACCTAAAATAATTCTATTCTTATTTAACCTATGTAATCTAGTTACATAAATTTCCTAAATAGAGAAACCTTGAGTTACATTCGAGGGGAGTTAGATGAGAAGAGAATTATACAAGAATTTTAGAGAAGGTAGGACTCGTAGGTCCTATTTAATAAAAACCAAAACTGTAAAAATGCATGAACACATATAATTCGGTTTTAGTCCATAACCATCCACCATGCCATTAATTATGCTAAAATAAAAAATTAAACATATAATTTTTATTATTCCAAAATCTCTATTTTGGAAAAATAAAATAAATTTAGATTTAATTTCTAAAATTAAATTGTAGAAATTAATTAACATAAAATCTAAAATAATTATTTTATATTTAATTTCTAAAATCAAATTCTAGTAATTTAATTAGAGTAAAATATAAAATCAATATTTTAGAAAATTTATTAATTGCTAAAATCATATTTTAGGAATTAAATAATAATATATAATCTAAAATCAATATTTTAGAAAATATATCAACTTCTGAAATATAATTTTATCCCAAATCATGGCCTCAATTAAAAACTAATCATAATTAGATTTAATTTTCAAAACGGGAATTAATAAATTTTTTTTTTACATATCTAAAATCACTATTTTAGATAATTAATTTCCAAATCCAATTTTAGAAATTAATCTTAGTTAGTCCCAAAACATAAATTTTGGAAACTTTGGGTGCATGTTGGAAAAAGGGGGGAAAAAAAGCTTTTGTGGGTCCACTAGAAAAAAAAAAACCAACCGAAATGGATAGAAAAAACTTCTTTTTTTTAATTTTTAATTTTTTATATAGCTAGCCCACAAACGGACAAAATCCTATCATGGGAAGGACAAAATCCCATAACATCCTTCCCAGGATGAATCTTGGCTCCCAACTTCGAGCAACATGGCCCGAACGAGCCGGAGCCGCGGCTTGGGGCCAATTGTGTTTCAAGCTATAGCTTAGGCTGAAAAAACTCCCCCCCCTTTTCTTCTTCGTTTTCCAGAAGCGATTTCTAGGAAGAAACTTCAAGTCTCTGAAAATCTTTTTTGTGAACTCCAATGTTGTTTCTAGTTTGATTTAATTCTTTGTTAATCCATATTAACAACAATCTATGGTCACTATCACTATTAAATCAACATTACAACTAGTTCAGGGAAAATGTTTAATTTCATGCAAATAGAAACCATTTACATAACAGCTACGACACGCAGAAACAATTTTTGCGAACCCAGAAAACATACAGATTCAATTTCTATAAGCATTGTGACATTGTTTTTCACAGACCCAGAAGCATGATTGAAACAATTTCATAGCAAAACCAACAAAAAATAATTTTTCCAGAAACATGATCACAGCATGAAACAAAAATAGAGACAAACATGAAACAACTTCCATGGTGAACAAACGTCCGTAAAACACAAACAAATGTCTCTGCTACTGTTGTTAGAATCCAAACATACATCAAATATGCATTACACAGAAGAAATAAAAGGTTTCTATGAAGAGGATAGCATGTATGTGTAATAGATGGATAAAAAAACAAAGAATATACCTTTTTAGTGATGTCTCTACAATTCAAAATTTCTTTCTTCTATTACTGAGGTGCAATCTAGCAATATTAGAGCTCCACGTCGTTGCCATTGGAGTCTAAATGTAAGACTCCTTGTAACAATATCTACACAGAGGATACTTAAGAAACCCGAACACCGTCCCTGTGGTAGAAGAGACTGACGGCTAGGGTAATCTCACAGTGTAGAAGAAAAGAAAGAGTCGAAAGCTTTTTTTTTTTTTTTTTTAAGAGAGAACGATTTTCTCACTGTGTTACTTTGAACCAACCACGATATATTCTAAGGAAAACCCCCCATAAAATCACACCGATGTAACCTCTGTGAATTCTAATCAAATTAGAATTTATTAAATTATAACTCGAACTATCAAGTTCTCATAATTATAATTTGGCCCAATAGGGGTTAAAATCACCATTCTTTTTCTAGTTATTTGAGGATGATTTAAAATATATTTATTGTAATAACAAGGCATATTCCTTCGTATTTGACATTTTACTTGTAAAAGGTATTTTTGGTAAATATGTGTAGATTTAAGTTAAAATCGAGCAGAAAGTGCACACACCTAGAATAGACCAGGTGCTAGGCCTAGTGATGAGACTCCGCTTCATCATGAAGGTCAAGATAAAGGAGGGGGAGGTGTGGCCATGCAAGGACAAGGGCCGGCGACAAAGACGGACGAAACACGACCAAAAAAGAGGCCTCCAGAGAATGGCTGGCACCGGCTCCAAGTAGCCAAACCGGCGCCGGCTCTATTCTGCCCCAACAACCGCCTCAATCACAATATAAACCGGCCCAAAGACATATCACAATCGGCGCCGGCTGTGGTGTCGAAACCGGCGCTGGCTTCCCCTTGGGTAGCCGACGACTGTTTCGCATTTTTAATGTTTTCTTCGATTTTCTTCAATTTTAATTGCTTGTAAAGACTTATTACGACCCTAAACTATAATAGAACCTCAGGGATTACCTTAGGTAGGGTTAAGGTAATATAAATAGCACCTTTAGTGATTTGACAACACAATTCACACACTTTAATTCAAATTTGAGAGAGAATCTTGAGAGGCCCTAGCCTCCTTATTCATCTTGTTCAAGACCATGCTTAAGGGTTAGTCCTTCTAAGGTTTGTTTGAATTCTATTACTTGGGTGCCTATTTTCTCTATTCTATTTGTTCTTATTTGCCTTTGTTGCTTCAAGGATATTGGGGTGAGATTATAGTAGAACTTTCTACTATTCTTGAGGGTCTTTGAAGCTTAGTTCTTTAAGGGTTTGATAGAGGATAGGTTGTTATTTCATTTTCTCCTTTTGTCACCAGAAAATTCTCTGTTTTGGATCCATACGTTGAGTTGAGCTCATAACTAATTAAGCTACTCACAACACCAAGAAAAATCCCACACAATGTCGTATCAATGAGTTTGGTATCAGAGCAAGAAAAAAATTGATTCCCATCAAAGCTTGAAAGCAAAAAAAAAAAAAAAGGAGCCCTACAAAGTTGAAGAAAAAGGAAAACAGGGAATCCCGTAACCCAAAAATATGCTTCAAAAAGGTCATGAAATTTTTATTATAAGTTGATTTTTCTTTGGGGAAATTTCTCCTTGATGTTATTATAATCCTTGGGAACAAATTTATCTTGTGATTATGTTGAAAATTGGCTTGAATATGGGTGAAAATACTGGTTGTTCTTAAGTGACGAGGTTGCATCCAAGGTGTTTGATAAATGTTCCATGAGAATATTTTTGGTCATAGTTGGGAACTTTGATTCTTGATTTTCATTCCTTGGGATTTTGGGACTTAGTATATCACTCTATTGTTGAATTACAGGTTTATTAAACTCAATTTTTCTATTGCACACTTGTGATCATCTTGTTCTTCATAGTCTTAGTTCTAGTTTCTTTGTTCTTGATAATTCTTGTTTGTTTCTTGCTTAGAAGTGTTTCTTGTGCATTTAGCACTTGTTCTTGTGTTGAATGAGTCAACTCTTTTTGAAATTCTTGACTTAAAACTTGTTTGCTTGAGGTGCCCAACAAGTGTTTGTTAAAATTCTCCTAAGACCCCTTAATTGGAAAATTCTTTTAATTTGTGTGATTCACTAAGTTGGACTAAAACTTTAGCCATTGGGGAGAATTGGAATTGAACAAGAAGGCTTGAGTGTTGAGAAAAAGGCAAGAGGGTGAGCCTATTATTAAAAGAGCCTAAGAAAGCAAAACACGAGCGTGAAGTGAACAACCTTGAGAGCCAACACGCAAGGAAGTGAAGTAAGGATCGATTTTTCTTTCTAATCTCTTTGTTTTGCAGGTATAGACAAGTAAATACCCTGCCACCATGGCCCATGAACAAGAGATCTCTAGGCCTAATACAAATCGACCTTATTAGTGTTGTGCCCTAGAGGCAATCACTTGTAAATTGCATATGACATATTTTATTTTAATAAAAGGCATTATTTATCTTACAATTTCATTTTTTTTTTTTTTACTTTAAGTAATATAACTGTTCGATAAAGTCCCTAGTACAACACTGTGTTAAAGAAATCATGATAGAGATCATGATATGAGATTCCTACTACACTGGATGGTGTTAGTACTTAAATAGTCCCTAGTCATAGTATTAATGAGACAGTACATCATTAATGCATTAAGATTAGCATGTGTTAGACTTCTTGATTTGATCAGGCGGTGGTTCTCATAACCGTGAGTATTGAGATATTCAAAATTAACACATGGATACTTGTTAATAGAACAAGTTCATTGGATGACCTAGTTTTGAGATAATCATATGGATAACTATTTAGTGCCAGTGATATAATCTCAATATAGCAAACGCACAAGTACCCTTAAACTTGAGATCTCTAAGGTACTTTGTTTGCTAAGCGTCGTACTTTGAGTCCAATCTTCAAAGCTCGATCAAGGGCTACCTATGGGATGGATATTGGGTACATTATGAGGTAAAGGAAAGTAATTGAGAGGGTCAATAAAGGTTTCACCACTCCTAACAGTAGAGGCGAATATCTCACGGCCACTTGTAGGAATTACTACTCGGAAAGTCCTTGGCCAAGGCGATTGTGTATTGGAAACAGTTCCAATTGATACACATCTAGAGTAGTGGGTTCTTAGTACAAGTACTATTGTATTTGGGCCAGAATTATTTCTGGAGGGAGTTGGCACTAATTCTGTACTCCAAACCGAATGAGATATTGTATGGTGAAAGGAGTTAATTGCACTGAAGTTTGTTATTGAAAGGTTCATGTCAAGCCACTTGACTTCTTGAACTCTTGGGTGGTCATGATGTGTTGCTAGATACCGCTCATGATATGAGAAAATGGGTTTATTAAATGATGAATTATTAAACCAATTCTAATTAGAATTAATAGGATTAATTCTAATTAATTATGGATTATTAATCTCAAAGACGTTTGGATTAATTCATGTTCTCTACCAATTGACTGGGAAACCTAATAGGTCACACACAATAGAGGATTTTATACTCAAGATGTTATTTGATAACATTGTGGGTTGATTGAGAGAAAGAAAAGTTGTTGTGGACAAATTATAATTAGTTATAATTTGTGGTACAAGTTGTAATTGTAAGAATTTAATGTTTCAATTACAATTAGGGAATTTTAATAAGATTAGAATTCTCAGTTTTGGGAAGGGAATTTCGTGCGATATATAGTAGCTAATAATACACAAAAAACCTTAGCCAATAGCTGAACAACACATGAAAAAGAAACAATAGCCACAAACTTTTTCTCTTCTTCTCTCTCGATTTGATCTTGAAGAAGAACCCTAGCCGCCACTTAGAATTTCCGCTAGCATAGAAAACTACGTGCTTGAGTATTCCTCTGTGTGGATTACTATTAGAGATAATCACACACTGTGATTATAGTGGGTAGACGTTCAACTCACGTGGAGGTTGATCACAAGGATTGTTGGATCGCGCCTCAACTTGAAGAAGAAAATTTTGTTCTTCGAATGATCACCCAAAGGTAAAAGTTTTTACCTTTACTCTCTTTATGTCTTGTTTTCCACACATAGAAGAGTCCTGGAAGGGTATCTCATTTTATTTTCCACTGCGCCGTATGGGATACGAGCCTGAGATACCCAATAGTGGTATCAGAGACATGTTATGTGTGGTCTATGGACATTGTTTTGGCATGAAAAACTATTTTCGTTTTTGTCTTTGTTTGCTGTGAAAATCATTTTTACTCTAGTCGAAATCATTTCGATCTTCATGTGTTTGGTCCATAGCACAATATGATTGTGTAAAAGTCACAGTTTTGAAAAGATGCTTTCTTTGGTGCTGAGAATTTCTGTAGGAAAAACGTTTTCTTGCAACATGGATGTTGTGCTCCGTTTCATCTTAATTTTCCATTTTGATTTTGTTTAAACTAACAAATTGGTTGTTGTTTAGAGCTTCATAATAGAAAATACTGCTGAGAATTGTTCTCACTGAAAATTAGCAGAAGAAGAAAGCACCAGAAATTATTTCTAGAATTTTTAAAAAATCGCCACCATTGTTGCAGTACACAGGCGGCGCCGGCTTCGGCCTCCAAGCCGGCACCAGTTCCATTCTATTCACGATGTCCAAAATCGTTTTTGGAAGATAAAAATTTTTGGATACCAAAACAGAGCCGGCGCCGGCTCTGGCTTCCATACTGGCACCGGTTCTACTCTGTTTGCAACCTCTAGTATTTTTATAAAAAAAATAATTCCAGAACAGAATTTTGAAAAAGAAAAACCTCATTTGATGAGAGATGGGACCCAAAATCATTTTCTCAAAATTAGTTTTGAGACAATCAATTTTGTTCTTCAAAATAATGATTTTGAAATTCTAAAATTGATGTATTCTCTAAAATGGTGATTTTAGAATTTGTTTTATTTTTCCAAAAATAGTGATTTTGGAATAATAAAAGTATATGTTTATTTTGTTTAAGCATAGTCAACGGCATGGTGGATGGTTATGGACTAAAACCAATTATATTTGTTCATGCATTTTACAGTTTTAGTTTTTATGAAATAGGGCTTGCGTGTCCTACCTTCTCTAGAATTCTTGTGTAATTCTCTTCTCATCTAACTCCCGTCGAATGTAACTCGAGGTTTTCTCTCTTTAGGAAATTATGTAATTAGTTTACATAGGTTAGCTAGGAGTAGAATTATTTTATTCTGGAGATGGCAACTGAAATAAAGCGAGAAGGTAAGACCTTCTACTTAAATCATGCATGAACACATAGGGTTAACTATATTAATTTCTTTTATGGCTCAAAGAAATTAATTTAGGAAACGTCCATAACCATACCATGTAATCGCTTTATTACCATGATTATCAATTATGTGATTTATTGATTATTATGCATGTCATTCAACAAAATCACTAAAAGGAACAAATCTCTCAATTAATATTAAACCTAATTCCTTCTGTTAATATAGTAAGAACGAGAGTCCTTTTTTGAGACTAGGTTGTTGGGCAAACCCAAGCCTACTTGACATTGGGCATGTTCAAGTTATGGAATTAAATTCCTGATTAATGGGTCAGGTTTAACTAAATTCTTTATCTTGGTTGGGCAAACTCAAGCATAAAGAAATTTAGAGGAAAAGTTGGGGTAGCCCAAAAAGCTTTAAGATTAAAAACTGTTAATCACCCAATGATCTGGTAGTTACATACGATGTAATTAGTATTGAAAACCTACCAATGAACTCAAGGGTGGCTTATTGGGCAAACCCAAGGTTATTCTTGAGGAATTTGGATACTGGTCCACTAGGAAAGCTTCCAACGGGCTTTAGCGAATCAGTAGTGGGGGCTATTGGTTTGAGTAAAATAGTGAAGTAAAAATGCGCTTAATTAAAGTCTTAATTATTTGCATATCATATGCATATACAAGTAGCTAATGCTCTATATCTTTACATCTAGGTTACTTGCATCATGTCAACGAACTTGAACTTACGTTGCATTTTGGAAACCAATAAGTTAATCGAATCAAACTATCTCAACTGGTATAGAAATTTGAGAATTGTTCTCAAATCGGAAAAGTTGCTCTACGTGTTAGATGCTCCTATTCCACCACCACCAGCCCAAGATGCTCATGCTGATGAGCATGCAGTCCACAAGAGGCATAAGGAGGATAGTGATACAAGATCATGTATTATGCTGGCATCCATGACTCCTGAGTTGCAAAAATAGCACAAGCATATGGATGCTCAATCGATCATTTTACATCTTTGAGAGCTGTTTGATGCCCAAGCCAGAATTGAGAGATATAAGATCTCAAAGCAACTATTTCGTTGCAAAATGGTAGAGGGTTCTTCTATGGCCACTCATGGGCTGAAGATGCTGGGCTTGACCGAAAAGCTTGGATCTCTTGGGTTTGCAATGGATCATGACTTAAGTGTTGACTTAATTCTACAATCTTTGCCTAATAGTTTCTCACAATTTGTGATTAACTATCAGATGAACATGATTAAGTCTACCATTCCTAAATTGATCAATCTTCTTATAACTGTGGGGTCCTCTATGAAGAAGGATTCCAATGCGATTTTAATGGTAGAATCTTACTCTTCTAAGAAGAAAGTTCAAAAGAAGAAGAAGAAGGCTGCTATGAAGCCCAAAGGTGGTGTGAACAAGAAGGACGCAGCTACCAAGGGCCTATGCCATCATTGTGGGAAGATGGGCCACTGGAGGCGCAACTGCAAAGCCTACTTGGAGACCATCAAGGACAAGAAGCAGAAGGAGAGGCTTACAAGCACTTCTACTTCTTCTCCAGGTATGTTTATGGTTGAGATAAATACTGTCTTTAGAAATGAGATATAGGTATTACATACTGGATGTGGATCTCATTTGTGCAATAACTTGTAGGGACTAAAGAGCAATAGAAGGCTAGAGAAAGGCGACGTGGACCTACGTACTACAAATGGGGCAAAGGTTGCTGCACTTGCTGTGGGAACATACGAGCTGAACCTGCCTTCGGGATTAATTCTAGATCTGGAAAATTGTTATTATGTACCAGTTTTAATGAAAAACATTATCTCAGTTGCGTGTTTAGACTTATATGGATTTCATTTAATATTTAAGAATAAATGTTGTTCTTTTTCATTGAACGATATTCATTATGGTTTAGCAACTTTAGTTAATGGTTTATATGTTCTAGACTTGGACAATCCAATTCTCAATATAAACAATAAGAAACCTAAGATAGATAACTCTAACACCTCTTACTTATGGCATTGTCGTTTGGGCCATGTAAACGAAAATCGTGTTTCTAAGTTACACAAGCTTGGTAACTTAGGGTCATTTGATTATGAATCATATGGCACATGCGAGTCTTGTTTACTAGGTAAAATGACTAGAACTCCTTTTCTAGGAAAAGGAGAATGGACCAAGGAGTTATTAAAACTCATACATTCTGATGTATGTGGCCCAACATCAATACAAGCAAGAGGAGGTTATAACTATTTCGTATCCTTTATCGATGATTTCTCACGATACGGGTATTTGTATTTAATAAAATATAAATCTGAGGCCTTTGAAAGGGTTCAAAGACTTCAAGAATGAAATAGAGAAATAACTTGGCAAAAGTATTAAGATTCTAAGATCTGATCGAGGAGGAGAATACTTAAGCCAAGAGTTTCTGAGTTATCTTAGAGATAATGGGATATTATCTCAATGGACTCCTCAACATAATGGTGTATCTGAGAGAAGGAATCGAACCCTTCTAGACATGGTACGGACCATGATGGCTTCTACATACCTAGTAAAATCATTTTAGGGGTATACACTAGAGAGTTCTATTTATATACTAAACAGAGTTCCGACAAAATCGGTTGATACTACCCCATTTGAGATGTTTTTTGGTAAGAAACCAAAGTTATCTCACTTGCGAGTATGGGGTTGTCGTGTCTTTGTCAAAAGGCCACAGTCAGACAAACTTGAAAGTTAGTTTGATAAGTGTTTGTTTGTGGGATATTGAAAGAATCTTTTGTATATTACTTCTATCTACCCTCCGAAAAGAAATCGTTTATTTCGAAGCATGCCGTCTGTTGGGGATATGCCCTAGAGTCAATTTGTACTTATACTATTGTCATTATGTTTTATATAATAATATGAGGCTTTCCTTTCCATGAATAGTGAGTTCTATTTTGTTGGTCATCAAGTACGTGACTTGATAGTAAAACCCTATAATGAATACAATGACTATTCTAAAACTGTCTCTGATCGATTATTATTATTATTATTGGAATAATAATAAATTAAGATTAGTATGTTTGTGACTTGATGGCTATGTTTTACTGGCCATGGATATTTGTGATATCGAGTTAAGACATAAATAAATATTAAAGAACATTGTATTGGACATGACCCACTGTGAGAGTACTTCATGGAATATGTCATAAGTACTTTCTAGTCATAATAATATTGAAAGTCCTTCGACCTATATTCATCATAGTTTCCTACTTGATAAATTATATATTTTGACATTGTCTAAAGTTGTCTTTAACCAGATAATAAATTAGACTACTGTTGGATAAATAATAAATCAAGGAGAGGAATATGATTGATTGTGAAGGAATTTGTCCCTCTCAGTTATGAGAGAGATATCTATGGGCCCCTTGATAAGTTAGACTGTTAAAAATGCATGGCCGTGCTCAAATATATCAATCTAAGATATTGATATCATTTGTTTGAGCAGTCTACTATGAAATCAAGAAATAATTGATTAAGCTTAATAAGGATGACATGCTCCGTGCCTTATGCTTAATCTGGATATCGTGTGACAAAAGGACTAAATATAAAAATTATGGTTTGGTTCAAAGAGATCACCGATCTTCATTTAACCTGGATAGTTATAATATTTTGCTAGAAACCGCTTATAACTTGTGGGCCATTTAAATATGATTTAGGCACACTGCCAGTGTTAAATGAACCTATACGGTCACACAATAAGCAAACTTGTTAGGTTATTTTTCTGGTAATCAGGTTCGATGAATCTGGAAATATGTCTAAGTTAATCGTACTTAGAAAATTTACCAGATACAATGAATCTGGAAATATGTCTAAATTCGATGTATCTGGATGATGTCCAGATTATAATAATCTGACTCGGTAAATTAATTAGTTAAATTACCGAGATAATAGCAGAATCTTATCATATCAGTTTAAATTTAATTTGAATTTAAATTAGAATATGATAAGATATTATTAGGGTTGGACTCTAAGAGGTTCGGGGATTTTTTAAGAAAACCCTAGTCGTCTTTTCAATAGTCCAATTTTTCGGTTGAGAACATTCGTGCCATTCTCTACCAGAAAAGAAAAAAAAAACCCTCTCAAACCCTAGGCGCTAGCACTCTCCGGGTATCGAGTGAGTTCGCGGTATGTATCCGATAGAGGACGTTCGCATACTGCAGCGTCTGGTGATTGTTCGGGTTGAACGTGCAACAGTGCAACCAGAATCGAAGGATTTTGATTACAGCAACCAGAGGTAATTCTTAAACCTTGGATCATCTTAATCGTTTACTTGGGTCCTCGGGAGGGATTCGTGGATGTTTTCCGTGTTTAGGAGTCCACGAATTCTAACAGTGGTATCAGAGCAACTTGCTAAATGATTAGGTTGATTCATCTGTGTTAATCGTATTGTTGAATACATGTATAATATGTATATATGAATTTAACCGGTATGTATCAGCATGTTCGCATGATTATGATTTTAGAATACTTAGCATGCATACTGCCTGAATTAGGTTTAATGTGTGCGTCTTAGTCACCTGATCAGACCAGATTAGTTGCAGATTGTCTATAAATTGGTCTGTTTTAATATGATATGGTATCGTAAGCATGCTATCCGTCGTTCTATATTTGCGAATTGCTTTTATTAATCGGCCATGATAATATGTTATCTGTATAAATATGATTAAAAGAACGCATATTGTCTGTAATATGAATTTTTACGGCGATGGTTATTAAGGGGTCCGAACGTTAATTTGATTAATTTTTGGAAATCGGAAGGCAAAATCTCATTCAATGAGAATAGGAAAAATCGTTTTTCCTTTCGGGGGCGCTGCCCCCTTGATTGGACCCCGCAGGGGCGCTGCCCCTTGACCCCGCCAGAGGCGTTGCCCCTTGGAACCCCAACTAACTATTCGTTGTGTGTTATTCGTCAATGTTTTTTATTATAGTTGTGAATTATTTTCAATAGTGCGTAGCATGGCCCGTTTCATCCCAATGTGATTGGCTGGTTACATTATGGTTGTTTTAAGTTGTAATTTTTTAAATACGACCTGCGTGTCATTATTCATTGTTGTAAAATTGTACTGATTTCCTAGAATAGGAATTATTTTAATTTTACTATCCAATGTAAAAGAAGACGGCAGCCGACATTTACAACCAAGGAGGAGTATGCTCAAGGCATTAGAGAATGCTTAAGGAGTTCATATACCTAGATTGATCACCATGATCTTCACTTTGCTCGTGATGATCAACATAGGTTATGGGCCATGCTATGTCATTTTTATTTATGTCTTGCATGCATATTTGATATGTTTATTTCCTGCTTACTACAATCCAATCAAATTTTTTTAAAGAAAAAAAATTTAAGTGTTAAATGCCTTCCAAAATCAAACACTTGTCATTACTTGGATCATCATATGGTCATTCCTACCAAAGTAGGATGCTTTTGATTATCTGAGTGAGATAAGATGGAAAATAGTTTTCTATATGTTTGATATGGTTTGACTTAACTGGGCTATCAAAATGGTTTTGGGCCTAGGGCATTTTATGAGATATTTTTAGCCGGGACATTTGATGTCTATCTCATTTAAAATTAGAGTTTTATTTAATTATAAGATTAAAGCCAAAGCATACTTATGATTAAAACAAAATATTTTTCCCCACTACGAAACATCAAAATGTTGAAGTTTCAAAAAGTTTAAATGCTTTTAGTAGGAGTTTTTCGTTAGAGTCTCAAAAATTAATTACTTTGCATATTTTTGTATGTAGATAATGACAACAAACAGTTGGAATAATTCATTGCGATCTGTGCTTGAGAAAGACAAGCTTAGTGGGACTAACTTGCTTGATTGGGCACGAAACTTAAGAATTGTTCTTAAGCAAGAAAAAAGGCTCTATGTTCTTGAAAATTCTATTCCCCCTGCTCCAGCAAATAACGCCTCAAAAGCTGAAAAAGATACTTATAGTAAGCACAAAGATGACTCCAACGATGTTACTTGCCTCATGCTAGCAACCATGAACTTTGAACTTCAAAAACAGTTTGAAGAAGCAGAGGCATATGACATGATTGTGCATCTCAAGGAAATGTTCCAAGAGCAAGCACAACAAGAGAGATTTGAAACTCACAAGGCGTTAAATGCATGTAAGATGGTTTCTGGCACCTCGGTAAGTGCTCATGTCCTTAAAATGAAGGGCTATCTAGATCATCTTGATAAGCTTGGTGCTCCTGTTAATCATGACATGGCCACGGATTTGATCTTGGACTCTTTACCTGCTGAGTATGACCAGTTTGTCATGAATTTTAACATGCATAATATGGAGAAATCCATTACTGAATTGCATGGGATGCTAAAATAAGCTGAACTGAACATTAAGAAGAATACTCCTAGTGTTCTAATGGTTCAAAAAGGGAAAGGTAAAAAGAACAACCAGAAGGGCAAGGTCATGGCTAGTAAGGGTAAGGACAAGGCAAAGTCCAAGTTCAAGCCCAAACCTAAGGCCAAGACACCAAAGGAGGGAGCTTGCCACCATTGTGGAGAACAAGGACACTGGTTAAGAAATTGCAAGCTCTATTTGGAAGCAAAGAAAAAGAAGGACAGTGAGACAGCCGCTTCCGGTATTTAAGTTATTGAAATTAATTTATCTACTTCTGATTCATGAGTATAGGATACCGGTTGTGGATCTCACATTTGTGTAAATGTGCAGGGTCTAAAAAGGAGTAGAGCCTTGGCAACAGGCGAGGTGGACCTACGAGTTGCGAATGGAGCAAAAGTTGCTGCAGTAGCTGTAGGAACTTTTGAATTAATTTTGCCCAGTGGGCTTGTTTTAGAACTGAACAATTGTTTTTATGTTCTTGCTATGAGTAGGAATATTATTTCAATTTCTTGTTTGGATTTAGAAGGTTTTGAATTTGTTATTAGGAATAACATTTGCTCCATTAATAAAAACGGCATTTTTTATGGAGATGCTTCATTATCGAATGGGCTTTATATTCTAAATCTTCGTGGATCTTCAGACATGTCTATCTATAATATAAATACTAAGAGATTGAAATCCAATGATTTAAATCAGACTTACTTCTGGCATTGTCGTTTGGGCCATATAAATGAGAAACTCATAACAAAGCTTCATAATGATGGGCTTCTAAAATCGTTTGATTTAGAATCTTACAAAACATGTGATTCTTGTTTATTAGGCAAAATGACTAAAGCGCCTTTCAAGAGACAAAATGAAAGGGCAACTGATTTATTGGGCCTAATACATACCGATGTATGTGGACCAATGAATTCACTTGCTAGAGGAGGATTTCGAGTACTTCATTACATTTACGAGATGATTTCAGCAGATATGGCTACCTGTATCTGATGAAACACAAATCTGAATCGTTCCAGAAATTCAAAGAATTTCAAAATGAAGTACAAAATCAACTTGGCAAAAGTATCAAAACACTTCGATCGGATCGAGGTGGTGAATACTTATATCACGAGTTTGACGAGCATCTTAAAAATTGTGGAATTATTTCCCAATTAACTCCACCAGGAACACCTCAATGGAATGGTGTATCTGAACGGAGAAATCGGACTTTATTAGATATGGTTCGATCAATGATAAGTCAAACTGATCTTCCAATCTCCTTTTGGGATTATGCCCTGGAGACTGCTGCATTCATACTAAATCGAGTTCCATCTAAATCGGTTCAGAAAACGCCATATGAGATATGGACTGGGAGACAACTTAGTTTGTTATTTTTGAAGATTTGGGGTTGTGAAGTTTATGTAAAGCGTTTATTATCTGATAAACTTGCACATAAATCGGATAAATGCATATTTGTGGAGTATCCTAAAGAAACTAAAGGATATCAATTTTATCTCCCAAAAGAAAATAGAGTAATTGTTGCTCGAAATGGATTCTTTCTTGAAAAGGAATTTATTTCCAAAAGAATAAGTGGGAGTAAAATACATCTTGAAGAGATTCAAGGACCACAATTAGTGCCTGAACCTCATCAAGATGAGATTCAAGAGCCACAATTAGTGCCTGAACCAAATAATGAATCTCGATTAGATGGCTCACAAGTCCAAGATGAGCCTACATCTATAGAACAAGGACCTCGAAGATCTGATAGGGTTCGTCAACAACCTGAGAGATATGGATTTCTCATCACTGACGATCACAATGTGGAGCTTATGGTTATTGATGAGCCCACTTCCTATCAAGAAGCCATTAAGAGTTCTGACTCTGGAAAATGGTTAGAGGCTATGAAGTCTGAGATGCAATCCATGTATGATAACCAAGTTTGGACTTTGGTTAACCTACCTAAAGGTTCAAAAACCATTGGGTGTAAGTGGGTTTTCAAAAAGAAAATAGACATGGAGGGAAATGTGCATACATACAAAGCACGACTGGTAGCAAAAGGTTGTAGACAAACTCATGGTATAGACTATGATGAAACCTTTTCACCAGTTGTAATGCTTAAATCTATCAGAATTCTTCTTGCCATAGCAGCATATTATGACTATGAAATTTGGCAAATGGATGTCAAAACCGCGTTTCTTAATGGAAACTTACTCGAAGATGTGTACATGACACAACCTGAAGGTTTTGATGATCCTTTGAATTCTAATAAAGTGTGCAAGCTTCAAAGATCCATTTATGGATTGAAGCAAGCATCTCAAAGCTGGAATCTTCGTTTGATGAAGCAATTAAAGAATTTAACTTTATCAAAAATGAAGATGAGCCTTGTGTCTATAAGAAAACCAGTGGGAATGCAATAGTCTTTTTGGTACTTTATGTTGATGATATCTTATTAATTGGAAATGACATCCCAACTCTATAAAGTGTAAAGACATGGTTGGGAAATTGTTTCTCAATGAAAAACTTAGGTGAAGCTGCCTATATTCTAGGTATAAGGATCTATAGAGATAGATCTAAAAAGCTAATTGACTAAGTCAAAGTGCATACGTTGACAAGGTACTGAAAAGGTTCAGTATGCAAGACTCTAAGAGAGGATTCTTGCCAATGTCACATGGCATTAAGCTCAGCAAAACTCAAAGTCCTTCTACGAAGGATGAAGAAGAGCGCATGAACAAGATACCATACGCTTCCGCTATAGGGTCTATCATGTATGCCATGTTATGTACTCGACCCGATGTATCATATGCATTGAGCATGACGAGCAGGTTCCAGTCAAATCCTGGAGAGGCACACTGGACTGCTTTCAAGAACATACTGAAGTACTTAAGAAGAACTAAAGATATGTTCTTAGTTTATGGAGGACAAGAAGGCGAGCTAGTTGTAAATGGTTACAGTGATGCTAGTTTTCAATCCGACATAGATGATTATAGATCGCAATCAGGTTTTCTATTTTGTTTGAATGGAGGTGTTGTAAGCTGGAAAAGTTCAAAGCAAGACACCGTGGCCGATTCTACTACAGAAGCTGAGTATGTAGCTGCCTCAACTGCAGCTAAAGAAGCAGTTTGGATTAAAAAGTTCATTACAGAACTAGATGTAGTTCCTAGTATTCTGAACCTAGTGGATCTCTATTATGACAACAATGGAGCCATTGCATAAGCTAATGAACCAAGATCACATCAGCGATCCAAACATATACTTAGACGTTTTCATCTCATTCGAGAAATTTTTGATAGAAGAGATGTCAATGTATGCAAGGTGCCAACTGATGACAATGTTGCAGATCCACTGACAAAGCCTCTCCCATCGTCTAAACATGATAGTCATACCAGATCAATGGGATTACGGCTTATGCCAAATTGGTCTTAGTGCAAGTGGGAGACTGTTGGGATATGCCCTAGAGTCAATTTGTACTTATACTATTGTCATTATGTTTTATATAATAATATGAGGCTTTCCTTTCTATGAATAGTGAGTTCTATTTTGTTGGTCATCAAGTACGTGACTTGATAGTAAAACCCTATAACGAATACAATAACTATTCTAAAACTGTCCCTGATCGATTATTATTATTATTAGAATAATAATAAATTAAGATTAGTATGTTTGTGACTTGATGGCTATGTTTTACTGGCCATGGATATTTGTGATATCGAGTCAAGACATAAATAAATGTTAGAGAATATTGTATTGGACATGACCCACTATGAGAGTACTTCATGGAATATGTCATAAGTACTTTCTAGTCATAATAATATTGAAAGTCCTTCGACCTATATTCATCATAGTTTCCTACTTGATAAATTATATATTTTGACATTGTCTAAAGTTGTCTTTAACCAGATAATAAATTAGACTACTGTTGGATAAATAATAAATCAAGGAGAGGAATATGATTGATTGTGAAGGAATTTGTCCCTCTCAGTTATGGGAGAGATATCTATGGGCCCCTTGATAAGTTAGAGTGTTAAAAATGCATGGTCGTGCTCAAATATATCAATCTAAGATATTGATATCATTTGTTTGAACAGTCTACTATGAAATCAAGAAATAATTGATTAAGCTTAATAAGGATGACATGCTCCGTGCCTTATGCTTAATCTGGATATCGTGTGACAAAAGGACTAAATATAAAAATTATGGTTTGGTTCAAAGAGATCACCGATCTTCATTTTACCTGGATAGTTATAATATTTTGCTAGAAACCGCTTATAACTTGTGGGCCATTTAAATATGATTTAGGCACACTGCCAGTGTTAAATGAACCTATAGGGTCACACAATAAGCGAACTTGTTAGGTTATTTTTCTGGTAATCAGGTTCGATGAATCTGGAAATATGTCTAAGTTAATCGTACTTAGAAAATTTACCAGATACAATGAATCTGGAAATATGTCCACATTCGATGTATCTGGATGATGTCCAGATTATAAGAATCTGACTCGATAAATTAATTAGTTAAATTACCGAGATAATGGCAGAATCTTATCATATCAGTTTAAATTTAATTTGAATTTAAATTAGAATATGATAAGATATTATTAGGGTTGGACTCTAAGAGGTTCGGGGGTTTTTTAAGAAAACCCTAGCCGTCTTTTCAATAGTCCAATTTTTCGGTTGAGAACATTCATGCCATTCTCTACCAGAAAAGAAAAAAAAACCCTCTCAAACCCTAGGCGCTAGCACTCTCCGGGTATCGAGTGAGTTCGCGGTGTGTATCCGATAGAGGACGTTCGCATACTGCAACGTCTGTGATTGTTCGGGTTGAACGTACAACAGCGCAACCATAATCGAAGGATTTCGATTACAGCAACCAGAGGTAATTCTTAAACCTTAGATCATCTTAATCGTTTACTTGGGTCCTCGGGAGGGATTCGTGGATGTTTTCCGCGTTTAGGAGTCCACGAATTCTAACACCGTCTTCTTAGAGAAGGAGCACATGCTCAAAGGTGAGAGTGGAAGTAAGATTGAACTTAGTGAAGTTCATGAAGATCAAATAAATGAGGATCAACTGTCTAACCCCACATCTATTGAGAGAATAGATGAACCTTTTAATACATAAGAACCTCGTAGATCTAGTAGGGTACGTGTGGCACCTGAGAGATTTGGATTTCTCATTAGTGACCACAATGATGTATTGCTCATAGATGAAGATGAGTCTACTACCTACAAGGATGTTTTGAATAGTTTAGAATCTGGCAAATGGCTTGAGTCCATGAAGTCAGAGTGGATTCCATGTACGATAACTAAGTATGGACTTTGGTTGATCCACCCGAAGGAATTAAACCTATTGGGTGCAAGTGGATTTTCAAGAAGAAAACGGACATAGATGGTAACTCAGTTACCTATAAAGCGCGACTAGTGGCAAAGGGTTATCGTCAACAACATGGTATTGACTATGATAAAACCTTCTCGCCAATAGCCATGTTGAAATCCATCAGGATACTCCTAGCCATTACTGCTCATTATGATTATGAGATTTGATAAATGGATGTGAAAACAGCTTTCCTAAATGGAAATCTGACTGCGGAAGTGTTTATGACACAACCTGAGGGTTTTACATCCAGTGATGGCACAAAGGTGTTCAAGTTGCAAAGGTGCATTTATGGACTTAAGCAAGCTTCTAGGAGTTGGAATATCCATTTTGATGAAACAATCAAATAGTTTGGTTTCATTCAAAACATGGATGAGCCTTGTGTATACAAGAAGGTTAGTGGGAGTGCAATTGTTTTCTTACTTCTTTATGTAGATGACATATTGCTAATAGGAAACGATATACTTGTCTTGCAAATGGTTAAAATTTGGTTGTCCAAATAATTCTCCATAAAAGATCTTGGAGAAGCAACCTATATTCTTGGAATAAGTATCTATAGAGATAGATCCAAAAGGTTGCTTAGTCATTCACAGTCTACATACATAGATAAAGAGCTAAAGAGGTTTAGCATGGATCAATCCAAAAAGAGATTCTTGCCTATGTCACATGGTGTAAGCGTTTCAAAGTCGATGTCTCCCAAGATACAAGTTGAAAGGGATCACTAGAGTAAGATGCCATATATCTCAGTAGTTAGATCTATCTTGTGCTCTCAGTTTGACGAGCAGATACTAATCCAACCTTGGAGAGGGTCATTGGGCGGCTGTAAAGAACATCCTTAAGTACTTACGAAGGACTAAGGATATGCTCATAGTATATGGAAAAGGTGATTTGAAAATAAACGGGTATACTGATGCCAATTTTCAATTTGACAAAGATGTTTTCAAATCACAATTCGGCTATGTGTTTACATTGT
Organism: Voacanga thouarsii; assembly: GCA_026120185.1. Taxonomy (NCBI): domain Eukaryota; kingdom Viridiplantae; phylum Streptophyta; class Magnoliopsida; order Gentianales; family Apocynaceae; genus Voacanga; species Voacanga thouarsii. Next base: position 1,055,983 of record JANUWF010002331.1, read on the forward strand.
GTGAGGGGGCAATAAGTTGGAAAAGTTCCAAACAAGAGACTATTGCCGACTCTACGGCAGAAGTTGAGTACAAAGCTGCTTCTGAAGCAGCTAAGGAGGCTGTTTGGATCAAGAAGTTCGTGATGGAATTGGGTGTGGTTCCTAGTGTTGTTCGTCCAATGACCTTGTAGTGTGACAACAACGGAGCCATTGCACAAGCAAAAGAGTCGTGGTCTCACCAACGATCCAAACACGTACTGCGACGCTATCATCTGATCTGGGAGATCAAAGATAGGAATGATGTAAAGATAGAGAGAGTTCTAACGGATGAGAACATAGCTAACCTGCTTATGAAAGCACTATCCCAAAAGAAACATGATTGTCATGTTGAGTCATTTGGTATTAGATACATGAATGATTGGCTCTAGTATAAGTGGGAGTTTGTTAGTATTGTGCCCTAGAGGCAATCACTTGTAAATTGTATATGACATATTTTATTTTAAATAAAGACATTATTTATCTTATAGTTGCTTTTTTTTTTTTTTACTTTAAGTAATATAACTATTCGATAAAGTCCTTAGTACAACACTGTGTTAAAGAAATCATGATAGAGATCATGATATGAGATTCCTACTACACTGGATGGTGTTAATACTTAAATAGTCTCTAGTCATAGTATTAACGAGGCAGAACATCATTAATGCGTTAAGACTAGCATGTGTTAGACTTCCTGATTTGATCAGGTAGTGGTTCTCATAACCGTGAGTATTGAGATACTCAAAGTTAACACGTGGATGCTTGTTAATGGAACAAGTTCATTAGATGACCTAGCTCTGAGATAATCATATGGATAACTATTTAGTGCCAGTGATATAATCTCAATATAGCAAACGTGCAAGTATCCTTAGACTTGAAATCTCTAAGGTACTTTGTTTGCTGAGCTTTGTACTCTGATTCCAATATCCGGAGCTCGATCGAGGATCGCCTATGGGATGGATATTGGGTACATTGTGAGGTAAACGAAAGTAGTTGAGATGGTCAATAAAGGATTCACCACTCCTAATAGTAGGGGCGAATATCTCACAGCCACTTGTAGGAATTACTACTCAGAAAGTCCTTGGCCAAGACGATTGTGTATTGAAAATAGTTCCAATTGATACACATCTAGAGTAGTAGGTTCCTGGTACAAGTACTATTGTATTCGGGCCAGAATTATTTCTGGAGGGAGTTAGTACTAATTCCGTACTCCAAACCGAATGAGATATTATATGCTGAAAGGAGTTAATTGCACTGAAGTTTATTATTGAAGGGTTCATGTTAAGCCACTTGACTTCCTGGACTCTTGGGTGGTCATGATGTGTTGCTAGATACCACTCATGATCTGGGAATATGGGTTTATTAATTGATGAATTATTAAACCAATCTTGATTAGAATTAATAGGATTAATTCTAATTAATTATAAATTATTAATCTCAAAGACATTTGGATTAATTTATGTTCTCTACCAGTTGAATGGGAAACCTAATAGGTCACACACAATAGAGGATTATATACTCAAGATGTTATTTAATAACATTGTGGGGTTGATTGAGAAAAAGAAAAGCTATTGTGGACAAATTATAATTAGTTACAATTTGTGGTACAAGTTGTAGTTGTGAGAATTTGATATTTCCAATTACAATTAGGGAATTCTAATAGGATTAGAATTCTCAGTTTTGGGAAGGGAATTTCATGTGATATATAGTAGCTAATAACACACGAAAAACCCTAGCCAATAGCTGCACAACACACAAAAAAGAAACAACAGCCACGAATTTTTTCTCTTCTTCTCTCTCGATTTGATCTTGAAGAAGAACCCTAGCCGCCACTTAGAATTTCTACTAGCACAGAAAACTACGTGCTTGAGTATTCCTCTGTGTGGATTACTGTTAGAGATAATCAGACACTGTGATTATAGTGGGTAGACGTTCAACTCACGTGGAGGTTGATCACGAGGATTACTGGATCGCGCCTCAACTTGAAGTAGAAAATTTTGTTCTTCGCACGATCACCCAAAGGTAAAAGCTATTACATTTACTCTCTTTATGTCTTGTTTTCCACACATATATGTGTCCTGGGAGGGTATCTCATTTTATTTTCTGCTGTGCCGTATGGGATACGAGCCTGAGATACCCATCATCGAGGATGATTGGTACGAGAAGGAACGAGTTGAAGCCTTTGGGGAACATCATCGAGGATGGGGTAATTGAGGAGGTAGGAGAGAAGGAAATGATGAGGAGAAGGAGTTAAATTGAAAGTGCCCACATTCTATGGCAAGAGTGACCCCGAAGCATATTTTTAGTGGGAAAGCAAGATGGAGATATTCTTAGAAAGTCATACTTATAGTGGGAGGTCAAAAGTGAGGTTGGCTATCTTGGGATTTTTGGAGTATGCTTTGGTTTGGTGGGAGCAAGTTAGTGCACAAAGGAGACAAATGGGAGTGAAAACTATGGCAAGTTGGAATTTATTGAAAGATATGATGAGAGCAAGGTTTATACCACACCATTACTACAATGATCTTTATTAACGGCTCTAATCATTCAAACAAGGGAACAAGAGTGTGAAAGATTACCATAAAGAAATGGAAGTAATGTTTATGGGAGCTCAAATTAATGAGGATCCTAGAGCAACAAGAACAAGGTTGTTGGGAGAATTAAATAGGGAGATTGCCAATTTGGTAGAATTGTACCCCTATGATCGATTAGAGGATATAGTACATGCCGCTATGAAAATTGAGAGGCAATTAAAGAGGAGGGCATTTACTAGCCCACCACTTCCAAACCCCAACACCAGTAGCAAGATGCCAATTGAGAAGGATGAAGTCCCTAAGCCATTTCAAAGGGACTTCAACAAACCTAGAGAGGATTGGAAGCATAGGGAGGATTGGAAACCTAGGGAAGGTTGGAACAAGGATAAGGAAAAAGCCATAGAGAGGCCATAAAGGAATAAGGATATCAAATGCTTTAAGTGCCTTGGATATGGACATGCTTCCCATGAGTGTCCTAGTAAGAGAATGATGTATACTAATCCCTATGGTGAGGTCTCTACTGATGAGGAAGAAGAGGGAGAAAGGTACCAAGGAAACCAAGAGGGAAATGGTGATAAAAAAAGTGATGAAGGGGAAATTATTGGTCAAGAATACTCTTTGGTCGGAGTCACAAGAAGGTCATTGAATTCACAAGCTATTGAGGATCAAGATCACCAACAGAGAGAGAACATCTTCTACACTAGGTGTCTAATCAACAAGATCTCTTGTAGTGTCATTGTAGATAGTGGGAGTTGCACTAATATGATTAGTGCAAACTTAGTTCAAGAATTGGACATGAAATGGATTAAACACCCCAAGCCCTACAAATTGCAATGGTGGAACGATAGTGGAGAATTGAGAGTAAACAAACAAGTTTTGGTGTCATTTGAGATGGGGAAGTATAAGGATGATGTGCTATGTGATGTAGTACCCATGCAAGTGGGTCACTTGCTTCTAGGGAAGCCTTAGCAATATGATAGGCATGTAAAGCATGATGGGAGAAAAAAAAATACTTATTCCCTACTCAAGGAGGGAACTAAGTTTACCCTCACCCCTATGGCCCCTAGTGAGGTGAACAAAGATTAAAGAATCATGAAGGAGAAAGAAAAGAAAAAGGGAGCGCAAGATGTCAAACAAAAGTAAGGAATTGAGAGAAAAGAACAAGAGAGGAAAGAAAAAGAGTTGAGAGAGAGGATAGACAAACAAGTACCTTTGATGATCAAGGATAGGAGTGAGCAAGGATAATAGAGGGGAGATAAACGAAGAGTGAAGTTCTTTACAAAAGAAAGTGAGGTCATAGAGACCATAGAAGTTAAGGAACTGGTTATTCTTCTTTTATTGAAAGGTTCTTATATTCCTACTAATGATTTTTCATTGTCTTTGCCTAATGAAATTGCAGCTGTTCCTCAAGAATTTGAAGTTGTTTTTCCAAAGAAGGTGGTCAACCGAACACTTACCCAATTATTGCGGACCATAATCAAGAAAAATTTGAACAATTGGGAGGAATACTTGCCACACCATGAGTTTGTTTACAAAAAGGCTATTCACTATACTATTTCTTATTCTCCTTTTGAAATTGTGTATGGTTTTACCCTTCTAACTCCTTTAAAATTGGTCCCCTTGCCTATAGATGAACGAATGAACCTTGATGGAGCCAAGAAGGCGGCAATGGTGAAGGCATTCCATGAAGATGATGGCAATGATTCGTAAACGAATCCTTTTCAAGGAGGGGGAGATGATGAAACTCTGCTTCATCATGGAGGTCAAGATAAAGGAGGGGGAGGTGTGGCCACGCAAGGACAACGGCCGACAACAAAGACGGACGAAACTTGACCAAAAAGGAGGCCTCCAGAGGACGGCCGGCGCCGGCTCCAAGCAGCCAAACCGGTGCCGACTCCATTCTACCCCAACAACCACCTCAATCACAACATAAACCATCCTGAAGACAGATCACAACTGGCGCCGGCTGTGGTGTCCAAACCAGCGCCAGCTTCCCCCTGGGCAGCCGATGATTGTTCTGCGTTTTTAATATTTTCTCCGATTTTCTTCAATTTTAATTGCTTGTAAAGACTTATTATAACACTAAACTGTAATAGAACCTTAGGGATTACCTTAGCTAGGGTTAGGGTAGTATAAATAGCACCTTTAGTGATTTGACAACACAATTCACACACTTTAATTCAAATTTGAGAGAGAATCTTGAGAGGCCCTAGCCTTCTTGGTCATCTTGTTCAAGACCATGCTTAAGGGTTAGTCCTCCTTATGAATGAGTCTATAAAATCTTTTGCATAATCCAATGTATTTTCTTTGAATGGGTCTTAGTTGCTTTGTTCTTCTAAGGTTTGTTTGAATTCCATTACTTAAGTACCTATTTTCTCTATTCTATTTGTTCTTGTTTGCCTTTGTAGCTTAAAGGATATTGGGGTGAGATTATAGTAGAACTTTCTATTATTCTTGAGGGTCTTTGAGGCTTAGTTCTTTAAGGGTTTGATAGATGGTAGGTTGTTATTTCATTTTCTCCTTTTGTTACCCGAAAATTCTCTGTTTTGGATCCTTAGGTTGAGTTGAGCTCATAACCAATTGAGCCACTCACAACACCAAGAAAAAGCCCACACAAGGTCGTATCACCTAGGCTATAGACCAGGCATTAGGTCTATTCTACTCCAGCAGAAGAAATTGAGGTAACGACAAGGGCAATTCCAAAATAGACCTGGCGCCAGGCTAGCAAGTGCACTTGGCGCTGGGTCCAGTTTGTCTGTCAAGGGAAAGCGGAAAAAAATAGAGCAAAAATAGGAGAAGAACAGGGTGCACCTGGCACTAGGTGGGTTGAAGGTACCCAGCACCAAGTACAGTCTGGAGGCAAAAATTCTGTATATAGAATTAGGACTTATCTAATGATTTTGGTATTTTCCTACTCCTACTCAACCAGGACTTCCTTAGCCATGAAATTGACATTCAAGAGGCCTATAAAAGCACAAGATAACACAAGGGTATCAAATATACAAGATAAAATGGTGAATTAAAGAGCAAAAGTTTCGATTCTCTCATTGAAAGAGGAGTTCACCCACATCAAGAACGATTGTTCAAGAGAGTCTTCAAGGAAGAAGAAAGAGGCCTGTCTATGAGTGCTTTATTTTATCTTTGTCTTCTTTTTCTTTAGCAATGATGTATTCAATTCTTTTATTATAATTTAACATTATTTTGGGATTCATGATTTGGTGTTAATTTAGCTATTTGATTAATTCCTTGGTATATTTGGTGTTTGGTTACATGATTTTATTAGTTATTGATGCAAGTTTTTCTAATTGACTTTGACAAAATGATGTTAGGAGTTTCATTGCATTGATTTCGTATTTGTTGAATCTTAATGGATTTAAACAATGAAGTTAGGATTTTAGAACTAAATGATCGAAGGTTAAGTTAATTTCGCCTTGTCATAAGGTTATTAGCTAATTTCATGTTTTTAAGGAATAAAAATTCATGCATGTTTTGGTAAGGATGGCTTGATTGAGAAATCTACTAATTGAATCAAGATATGAATGATGAGCTTAATGCATGTTATGGTTATGTTAGCTTGATTGACAAATCTGTTAATATGAATCAAAATATAGGATTCCATAGATTGACAAACAAAGTGGAATTTGCCTAAGTAAATTCTTGACTTGACAAATGATTGAATTTTTTTGTGTGTTCCTTCATGATGCTAAGATGATAATTAATTGAGAGAATTGCTAATTGGTTCATTGTCATGTTTTGTAGGATAATTGTTTAAATTGTATAAACATATATCCTTAAGTTGGATATATTTCTTTTTATTATTTTCTCACTTTATTTTGGTCATTTAAACAATGAATGAAAAGTGATTAGTGTGTACTTGTTCCTTTGAGGATTGATACTCGTTAATTCCCTATATTTTGCTTGTGATGAGTATACTTGCTCATATGTGTATTTTGGGATTAATGTTTTAATTAAAATTTGATTAAGGGATGGATTTAAAATTGATGATTTATATACCCAAAATTTACGTATTAAGTTTTTGGTGTTGTTGCTAGGGAATAATATCACAAAAGCTTGGATTTTGTTGATTGAACCATATTTATATGTTTATATGTCCATATGTCTATATGTAAATACGTATATATGTTCTTTGTGTAAATCGGTGTTCTATCTTGTTGTTTGTAACATTGTGTGACTTAATTGACTATCTTAGTTCATATTGTATTGTAAATACTACTAACTTTTGTATTTAGATAGTTTGTTAATGTGTGCGTTTTTCTTTTCTTTATTTTTCTATTGTTTGTTTTTCCCTTTTGATTATTCTTTTATTATTTTTTCTTATTTTTATTTGTTTTTTGATTTAATTTTTTTTCTTTGAGCACAAGATTGACATCATCATGGACAACTACTTTTGGGCACAAGATCAAATGAGCTATAATGATGAGAATTTGGCAAATTTGCAAGCTCAGATTGATGCTTTTGTGAGATGTCACTTGAAGCTTCAATGCATTCTTTTGTCGCCAATACAAATTCCTCCATTAAGTGGCATGAAAAAGCATTCTAATGTATGAGCCATCAAAGAACACAACTAGCCAAGTTGGTTGAGGGTGCCATAAAGGCCCATATGCTTGAACAAGAGAATCCCTAAGGAAAAGAGAGAGGATATGTGGAACAATTATCTAATGTGGAAAGCGAGGTATTCAATTCTCCTCTATGTGCTAATAATTCTAATCTTTCTTTACCAAATGATTTTTTAGGTTCTTCTCAATTCTTGGAGAACAAGGGTCCAAATGATGATGTGTGTTGAATTTATCATTCCTCAAGGAGTTGAATCTTTCAACGCTACATCATAAGAAGTCCTTAGAGGATGGCAGTAATTTCTACTCTTCACCCCATTCAAAGGGAGGTAACTTAGTTTTTGTAGATGTGTTGAAAAGTAATGATTTCTTCAGCCAAACTTTAAGAACTCTATTAGTAAGTTTTAAGGAGAATTTCAATTGTGACAAATCTTTTTAAGGGTTAAAAAGTTATTTGAAATTTGATGCAATCTTTAGAATCCAGGTGCACTTATATGTTGACAAAAATATTTGTGTGTCTAAAGGAATGTTAGAGAATGAGGTTTATGTGTTTTGCTTTAGTGAGAAAAATTGTTTTCATAAACCTTCTATTTTTAAAAAACCTCTCTTCTTTCTACATTCATCATGACAATCTTCTATTTTGAGCTTTAATTTCTTTGTAAAAGGTTTGATGAGGAAGCATGATGAGTAGAAAAAGTTTTTGTTTTGTTTTTTTTTTTTTTTTGTTAAGTAGTTTGTTTTTCCTCTCCCAAATAAGTAAAATATTTTCCATCTTAAGTGTAGGGGAGTGAGTCGTGTCTTTATATACTTTCTTAGGATTTTTTTTTTAGTTTTTTTCTTTAGTTTGTTTTCTTTTTTAGGCATGTTTTTATTTTGTTATTATTTTCCTTGTGCTTTTATTTGTGTTTTGTTTTATAGGAATAAAGTCGTCTTAGACAAGCCCTTCTCTCTATCTCAAGTTTGGATATCTATTGGAGCATTATAGCACTTGAGAAGTATTTCTTAAACTTTCTACCCCATTATTATTTTTGGTCTTTTTGGAGATGCTTTCTTGGGTTTATTTTTTGCCAATGAGGATATTGTCTAATTTAAGTGTGGGGGAGTGGTTTGGTGATATATTTTGTCCAAGTTTTTATCAATTATCTTGGTGTTTTCTTGGTATTGAGCTACTTTGGAAAATTTTGAAATTGAGAAATAATTTTGTTTTGAGTACAAAGTTTGGAAAATAGGAGCCACTCTATCATGACATCTTCTTTACTTTATTCTCCTTCTTTATTCATTTTGGTCTTCTTAACTGTACTTTTATTATTCTATCTTTGGCCATTAAGGACAATGTCCAGTTTAAGTGTGTGTGTGTATGGGGGGGGGGGGAGGGGGAGGGTGGTGGGGGAGAATAAGGTTGAAGAAGTGTTTCCATATCATTTTTGTGAAAATTTTTCAAAAATTTTAGTGGTTTTCATTGTTAAGCAAGGTTGTAATTTTTTTTCTTACTTGGATATGAGTTTTTTCATTCATGTGGTGGATGTTGATGAAATTGGTTTTATTGGATAAGATAGTTGTCAAGACTTGAAATTTGATTAATCTTGTTTTATGCATTGGTGTCTGAATATTATTTGACTTATCTAGTTGGAATATAGAAGATATGTGTTGGGAAATATGGCCTCTTAGACTAGGTTTCTGATGTAAAAATAAAATGTTTTAATAAAAGAATTTATTTTCAGAAATTTTTTGTGAATTTATATTTTGTTTGTGCACAATTACGTTTGGAAAAGACCCACTGTGTTTAAGTAAGTGGTCCATGTGAATGGAGGTCTTTCACAGTAAGGTATGGATTACGGGTTACTTAACATATAAACATTCGTTCTTAACCGATTGATGAGAATGGGAATCTCATCATGTTTAGGTTATCTTGTTGTGAATTCTAAATGGAGAATGTCTTACCTTTAGCCATGAGTAATCCACTCACTTCATGATATAAGCATATTTCGAATACGTAGAACAGGACCTGTAGTAGTGCTTTCTTAAAAAGTACTATATGGTAGAAACCTAGACTACTACTGCTACAACGTGGACTAGTACTCTACGACTTGTGTATGAGTTGGTGGTCTGATGAAGCTAGAAGAATGTACTTTGATATGCCATACTTGAGGTTCTATCGTAGGGCCACTATACTTGCATGTTAGGTATGTGTGACTAGTTTGTTAAGACAGATTTGTACAATATAGTTTCTATACTATGTCGCCCCTTGTGGTTGTCTGAATGATCTAAATATCTAGGGCCCTGGGAAACATGACTTGGATGTTTGCTTTAGGGTAGCTCCCTTGAAAAGCAGAAACAATCCAGGAAGTCGTGGATCATTGGACTAGAAGCCTAAGGATGGTACATGTCATTTAGAGAGGCGTTAGTACACTTCTTCCTTACTAAATGTACATCAATATATAAAGGGGTATTTCAGTTATTACAATGGTAGGTAAGAGACTTTGCTAATGCAGCATTGTCCTTGGGGTTAATATTTCCTTATGGTGATATTAGGAAATATTTAAAATGTAAAATATAGCTATTTATATTGCAAGGGTATTTTGGTCATTTTAGTAGCCAAGGCGGTGTGTCTTTTGGTCCCCAGTATAGACCATGAGTCCTAATTAAATACGGGCTAAAGAATTGATCTTCAATTAAATGGAATTTATTTTATTTAAGTACACTGATTTAATTATTGGGCTAGAATAAAATAAAAGTCCATGGAGAGAGAGAATTAATTAAATTAGTTTGATAGATTAATTAATTATTTAGGGTTTTGGCCCAATTTGAATAATTAGGGATTAACCTGGGACTAAACTAATATAGGCTTATTAATTGGACTAGTTTATTTGGGCTAGGAAAATTAATTATTTGTTAGGTAATTAAGTTGATTCTAATTAGAATAATTAATTTAGTCCAAAAGGTTAAACTAAGAGTCCAATGGCCCAGTCCAGTTTAACCTAGGGTTTTATTTAGGTTATACAGAAGGATTGGAGATCATCGTTGTTTTTGACAACTCTTCTCTGTGAAAAAAAGAACCACACATCTCTCTCTCTCTCTCTCTCTCCAGAAAATATTCCTTAGTTCTGTTAGTTGTTCACCAAATAGAATTAGGCAGGCCATATACTGGAAGATCGAGAGTTTAGCGTTCACCTACATGCAAAGACGGAGTAGGAGGCTTGCAGGCATCGCACAAGAGGTTTCTACTAGCGCACTTACGCCGGTTGCATACATTTTGGTCCAGCCAATTCTTAGAATGAGGAAAAGAGGTAAATTTTTTTTAACCTCGGAATCAGTACAGAGTGCAATTGATGCCGGCTAGGGCTGCCAGAGCCAGCGCCGACTCTGTTCAGTTCCTCTGTTCTTCAGTTTTTCCATTTCTTTTTTTTTTACTTTCGCTTCCGCTGTGTGCCCTGTGTTTTCCCCTTTCTATGCCTTCAATATGATCAATATGGGAAGATTTTATTGACTAACTTTTTTATTGTGAGTTTAAATTTTGTTAACTTTAAGTTCTGATAAAAAAAAATGTGAATTAAAAAAAAAAAAGATCTCTGAGAGGAAAGATTGAGGAGAATGTTGAAAATTTTTTATTTGAGTTGAAAAAATTATTGATTAGAAACAACATTATTGTTGGTGTGAATTGAGACAAAATGCTCTTATTGATGATCATTGAAGGCCTTTAGTTGAAAAGGGGGTCAATATGGGGACAAGTAGCAAGTGAATTTGGTGCACTCTCTTAAGACTATCCCGAAGGCAAAAAGGCAAGAAAGAGCAAAGATAGAAAGAAAGAATTGTTTAAAAAAAAAAATTGATGAGTGATGACTGTAAAGGGGGCCAATATGGTGTGTGAAGAGAAATCCATGCACTTGAAGTTATCAATTCCCCAAGTCATTAAAAAATTTTGGGAGAAAAAAATTGGAGTGCTTTCCTCACATTATAACTTGAGTGTGCAATTTTTGGGTTTATAATGCTTGAGTTGGTAGATGGCTTAATTTATGTGATTCATATTATTTATATTCTTTTCAATAGTAAAATAATTTTCTTAGACTAAGGTATGCACTTTATTAATTTGACTTTAAGAGTTTTGTAATATCTTGTCCAATGTTTCAAAGTTTGAAATTATTTTCAAAAGGGTATGAATGACAAGGGTTATATCTAAAGTTTGAAAGGAAGTCATTATCTTTGCTATGGTAAAGAAATTTTGGAATAAGAAAGAACTTGTATTTTCTTGATAATTTTTCTTGGACTAAAGTGTTTTGCTCGAGGACAAGCAAATGTTCAAGTGTGGGAGCATGTGATAGAGGTTAAAATCATTATTCTTTTTCTAGTTGTTTGAGGGTGTAATAAGATACATTTGTTTTAATAACTAGACATATTTCTTCCTATTTAATATTTTGCTTGTAAAAGGTGTTTTTGGCAAATATGTGAACATTAAAGTTAAAATCAAGTAGAAAGTGCACACAACCAGAATAGACCTGGCACGGCCTAGCCAATGGACTAGGCGCTAGGTCCATTTTGCTCCAGCAGAAGAAATTGATCCAACGACTAGGGGAATTCCATAACAGACCTGGCGCTAGGTCTCGCAGGTGCACCTGGCACTGGGTCCAATATGTCTGTCAAGGAGAAGCAGCTAAAAACAAAGTAAAAATATGGGAATAATAGAATGCACCTGACGCCAGGTGGGTCGATGGTACCCGGTGCCAGGTACACTTTGGAGCCAAAAATTCTATACACGGAATTAATGCTTATCTACTGATTTTGGTATTTTCCAACTTCTACTCGGCGAAGACTTCCTTAGCCATGAAATTGGTATCTAAGAGGCCTATAAAAGCATAAAAGAACACAAGGGTTTGAGATAAACAAGATAGAAAGATGAATTAAAGAGCAAAAATTCCGATTCTCTCATTGAAGGAAGAGTTCACCGACATTAAGGAGGATTGTTCAAGAGAGTCTTCAAGGAAGAAGAAAGAGGCTTGTCTATGAGTACTTTCTTTTCTTTTTGTCTTCTTTTTCTTTAGCAATCATTTATTCAATACTTTTATTGTAATTTAACATTATTTTGGGATTCATGTTTTTGCGTTAATTTAGTTATTTAATCAATTCCTTGTTATTTTTGGTGTTTGACTACTTGATTTTATTGGTTATTGATATGAGTTCTTCTAATTGACTTCGACAAAATGATGTTAGGAGTTTCATTGCATTGATTTCGTATTTGTTGAATCTTATGGATTTGAACGATGAAGTTAGGATTTTAGAACTAAGTGATCAAAGCTTAAGTTAATTCTGCCTTGACATAGTGTTATTAGCTAATTTCATATTTTTAAGGAATTGAGATTCATGCATGTTTTGGCTAGGATGGCTTGATTGACACATCTACTAATTGAATCAAGCTAAGAATGATGAGCTTAATGCATGTTTCAGTTATGTTAGCTTGATTGACAAATCTCCTAATATGAATCAAAATATAGGATTCGTTGGATTGACAAATGAAGTGGAATTTGCCTAAGTAAATTCATGACTTGACAAACGATTAAATTTTATTGTGCGTTCCTTCATGATGCCATATATGTTTGAAACAAAATATGCTGATTAGCTTTTGGTAACAAGTCAATAGTCTCGTTAAATTTTCACTAAATGACGAATAGATAGATAAAATTTAAGATGGCCAGATTAAGTGATTAAAGACAGACTTACTATGAAACACAAAGGACATAGATCAGATCATTTATTGAAAAAAGGACTTAGATCAGATCATTTATTGAAAAGTAAGATGTAATAATTTTCTAATTTGACAAGGAACTAAAAATGCATCCATAACTTTCAGATTTAAATGCAAGAAAATGGACCAAAGAATTTATAGTTGTTTGATCGTTAACTGGTCTATATCCACTACCTAAAGCACTCGCTTAAAGATTTTAACCCAACCACTAAAACCTTTTTCCAAATCAATGGTGGTAGGCAACACAAATCTTACACAAGAGGGTCACTACATTTGGTTTTACACCCAACCACTTTACACACATCAATCAAGGCACATCCCAAATGTGTTTTACTTCCCAAACCTTGATACTAATCAAATAAATGAGAAAATGCAAAAATAGCTCACAGATAGAGCAGATGTACACTAGCTAGAGCTCTTTCACCATTTTTCCTTTGCAACAATGAATATCACTTTGAAGCACAATGTAGGTGAGGGATTTCTATTTTTTTGACAGTCTTAGAGTGTTTTTGAAAGTGTTAGAACAAATCCCTTTACTAAAAATCATTTTTAAATAGCTTTTGTAGGGAAAAAAAACTAAGATGCCATAGTAATGGCTATTTTTCGTTATCAAACTTTTCTAGAATTTTAGATTCACATGATCGAAAATTATACATCTGAAAGGTGAGTCCAAATCACCACTTAATGCACTAGTATATTTTGAAGCACCTTGGATTGACATTTTTGATTCAATGGTCCATCTAAAATCACTCAACCAAGTTTTTATAGAAAAATTTGATTTGAAAATATCCTCTTTTAAAAAATCATTTTTATGTGCTTCAATATGAAATAAATTGATGTAAGGTAAAGAGACATAGTAATACATTGAATACCTTATCCTCAATTTCCTAGGCTAAGATTCGTCAAAATCTTTGTAGTGTGAAACATCTTTGGATTGGGTGCCTCTTTTGATCATTCTTCTCAAGCTCCATTGACTATGAGATGTTTGGCACTCCTATTTGCAAGACCTTGAAGAATGGAGGTCAAACTTGCCAATTCCAAAAAGCCTATCATAAATAAGTAGACATGTTAGTCCACATTAATGTTTTCCATAAATAAAAACACAGGGGGATGCCTTTTGGGTTTAAATCTTCCCTTTTTTGAGTGATGACAAACTTGATGGATTAAGATAGAAAGGAAAATATAAGCCTGTATAACTCATGGGAGACCTTTGTTAGTGTTAGACCCCAGAGGTTCGTTGGAAAGTTTGCCCTCAAAAATTATGTATTCTGTGTAAATACATTTCAATAAAATGCTTATTCATTCAATTTTGTTTGTTTCTTATATTATTACACATTTAAGTTCTTAGTCATTCTTCACAGTAAGGTATAAACTATGGGTACTTGTCATACAAGTAAAATTAAGTTCTTAGTCATTTGATGAACTGGGCATTTCATTAAGGTAAGACTATTATGCCACGAATTCCAATGAGGAATAGTTTACCTGGAATCAGTAAGTAGTTCACTCACATCATATGCATAAGCATATTTCGAATACATAGAACTGGATTTGTAGTAGTGGTCTATCTTAAAGTACTATAATTATAGAGACCAAACTATTACTGCTAGAGCATGGACGGATACTTTCATACTTGAGCATGAGTTGGTGGTCTGGTGAAGCCAGGGTTTTATACTTTGATATATGTTGGGTGAGATTTCTTTTGTGAGATCAATATCCTTGTACGTTAGCGTATTACTCTAGCTAGTTAAGACGGACTCATGTAATAGAGTTTCTATGCTTCACTTAGTGAAGTTAAATTACCCCCTTGTGATTATCAGGGATAATCTAATAATCCAGGGCCCTGGGAAAGTGACTCTAGAATGTGTACTTTTGGATAGCTTCCAATAATAAGTACATTCAAGTGAATCATGGATTATCGGATTAGAGATCTAAGGATAGTAGATGTCTTTGAGATGGATGTTAGTACATTTATCTTGTCCTATTGATCGGTGTTACATAGAGGGGTATTTCCATCATTTCACTTGCAGGTTGGAGACATTATTTTAGCAATATTATTCTTGGGGCCAATATTCTCATATGGTGATAAATAAGAATATTTAAAACGGTAAAATGCAGCTATTTAATAATAAGGGCATTTTGCACATTTTAACAGCTATGAATAATATGTCTCTTGGTCCCCAGAGTAGATGAAGTTACAATGGTGTCATTTAGACACAATCTAGGCTTAATGGATAATTATATGGAAGAGAATAAAATTTATTATAAAAGTCCAATTAGAATTAATTAATTAGTTTTGGATTTTTTATAAGGCCCAGAAAAGATAATTAATTAAGTAAGAGAATTGGGATGGAGTAAATTAATTAATTGGGCTGATATATATATTCACATATATTAACAGTCCAATTAGAATTAATTAATTATTCTTTGCTATTTAATGAAACCCAGAAAAGATAATTAATTAATTAAAAGAATTGATCCAGTTTTGGACTGATTTATGAGTACAGCACCAAGCCCATTAGGGTTTGATGATTTCGGCCATTAAGGATTGAGGAAGCCCTAAGGCTGGCCAAAATTAAGAGGCAAGAGTGGAAGAAAAAATAATTGGGTAGTTGTCTGTTCTCTTCTTTCTCAAGTGTGTCGTCTCTCCCTTTCTCCCTTGTGAACATTTTTTCTCCTTCCTTTTCTCTTGGAAAGCACATTATTTTATCCAAAAGAAGCTTTCACCAAGCTAACACCTAGAGTCAGGTAGAGTCATACACCAAAAGATAAAGAGAAAATGCTTGATGCGAAAGGAGTAGAAGATTGGAGGGAGTTCTAGTTGAACAATAGGTGACTCCCCCCCCAATGCAAGAAGTACCAGTACAACCCATCCCTACGTTGGTTTATCCACGATCAATAAGGAAAAGTAAGTACTCTCTCGTAGATATGGCTTGGAAAAATGAAAAATTTTCCACTGCATTTTTCTTTGATTTTTTTCGCTTTGATCCTTTATGATAATCACTAGTATTTTGTATGTGAAACTTTTAATTAATAACACAAAGCATTATTTATCTTTTAGTTTATTTTGTGTGAATATAACTATTAGATAATGTCCTAAGTACAACACTATTTTAAGGAAAACATGATAGAGATCATGATGTGAGGTTCTTACTACACTGGATAGTGTTTGTACATAAAATATCCCTAGTCATAGTATTAATGAGATAGTACATCATTAATGTATTAAGACTAGCACATGTTATACTTTCTGATTTGATCAGCGGTGGTTCTCACATCCGTGAGTATTATGATACTCAAAGTTAACATATGGATGCTTATTGCTTGAACAAGTATATTTGATGACATGGATAATAATTTAGTGCCAGTAATAGAATCTCATCATAGCAAATATGCAAGTATTCTTAGACTTGAGATCTCTAAGGTACTTTATTTGCCAAGTGTTGAACTTTGACTTCAATCTTTGGAGTCTTGACAAGACCGCTTATGGGATGGATATCTGGAACAACATGAAGTAAACATAAGTAGTTGAGAGGATCAATAAAAGATTCACCACTCCGAATAGGAAGGGCGAATATTTCACAGCCACTTGTAGGAATTAGTACCCGAGAAGTCTTTGGCCAAAGTAGTTGTGTATTGGAAATGGTTCCAATTGATGCATATGATGAGTAGTGGATTATAGGAACAAGTACTAAAATATTCATGCTAGAATTAATTTATTATTTTGGAAGGAGTTAGTACTAATTCTGCACTCTAAACCAAATGAGATATTGTATGGTGAAAGGAGTTTATTGCACTGTTGCTTGCTATTAAAAGGTTCATGTCAAGCCACTTGACTTTCTGAATTTTTGGGTGGTCATGATGTGTTGCTAGATACCGCTCTTTATCTGCTAAGTATGGATTTATTAATTAGAGAATTAATAAATCAATCCTAATTAGAATTAATAAGTTAATTTAAATTATAAAGAATTATTAATCTTAAAAATGTTTAGATTAATTCATATTTTTCTACCGATAGACCGAGAAACCTAATAGGTCATACACAATAGAAGGTTGAGTGCTCAAGATGTTATTTGATAACATTACAGGGTTGATTGTGAAAAGAAGAAATTATTGTGGTCGAATTATTATTAGTTATAATTCGTGGGGCCATATTGTAATTAACAAAAATCATAATAGAAATTGCTAATTAAAGAATCCATATTCATTATAGATTCTAATTACAAATATTACAAAGACTTTTTTTTTTTTTTTCTGAGAAAAAACCATAGCTCCCACTTCGTCTTCTTTTTCTTCTTCTGGAAACATCTCTAAAATCCTAGCTGCCAGAACTAATTCTGCTAGCACAAAATTCTAGTCACTCTTGAGCGTAATCCTTGTGTGGACTATATTGTAGACGATCCTATACTTAGGTTGTAGTGCTTTGATGAAATAAATAGAGAAGGCATTCTCTTTAGTTGAACAATACGTTTTGCTGGATTACATCGTTAACAGAGAAGAGAAATTTCTATTTCACAGAGGTGGCACCGAAAGTTATTTTCTTACCTATTTTGTTCTGTTTTATGCATAAAAGTGATCCTTGTTATTTGGAATTCCTGTCTTTCTTCCTACTGAGTAAATCTATTTTGCATGGGGAATACCTATAGTCGAGAGATACAAAAGGTTATATTTAATTGAAATACGTTATCTCATCATAAGACTCAAAGAGTGTTTATGAGTTTAGAATAAGAAAAATCCAGCATAGTCTCTTAAACAAGGCTCAATAAGCCAATAGCCCAACCTACCTCCATATCTTCATTCCTTCCTTACGAGGACTACTTCACAAAGAAATAGCTAAATAGTGATTACTTACCTAAAAAAAAAAAAAAGAAACTTAAGTATATCAATATGTACATGTGGAGGTGTAAAAGATAAGACATATAAAACACAGCTCCCCCTATGTTTGTGAATATAAGTAGTAGATAGACGGATGGTAACATTGGAGTGCAATAGAAACTAAACTAGAATTTAATATTTTGGGATTCCAAAACGTGCATCCAAGATAGGTTAAAATGAGGCAGGAGATAACATCTTTAGAAAAGCATTTTGGACTAGTGTTTTGGATTAAAAAATTGAGGGTCCAAAACTCCCTCTGTGTCGTTGCAGGGTTAAAAAATTCAAAAAAACTCAAAGTTTTTCAAAGAATCAACCAAAACCAATTTTCACTGTTCAACCAAGAAATAAGCATCCACTTAAATATCCTCCTCATCCAAATTCAGCACATCACTATTGCTCAGGATTCAACACAACGAATATCCTTATCATCTAAATTCAGCACAACACTACAGTAAATTCAGCCACTTGGCTACTAATCATATTATAGTCACAATCTGTATTCATATACCAAATTCAACATATCACTACAGCTCAAGATTTAACATAACAAATATCCTTATCATCTAAATTCAGCACAACACTACAATAAACTTGGCTACTCGACTACTAATCATCTTATAGTCACAATCTATATTCATATACCAAATTAATTTCTCCCATTTTGTTATTAATCAAAAAGGAATAAGCAGCAGAGAAATAATTAGACAAAAGCAGTAGTATTAGGAGAATGTTAAAATAGAGGCATCAAACAGATCAGCAGTAGTATCATTAGAAATATTAGTCCAAAACCAAAATAAAAGTGTTCATGAGAGTAGAGGGTAGAAAGCATGAAACAGATTGAAGGCAATTATGTCATCAAAATAAAATTTAGCAGAAGAGGTTATCAGTCAGTAGTGTTCATATGCCACATCTCATGGAATAGGGATAGTCTCAGACTTAGCACTGACTTCCTTTTTTGTATGTTGTCCAGTAATTCTACTAGACTTCCTTTGACGACAACATATTTCTGTTAAGGACCTGATGAGCTACCAGGCGGAACTCGCTTATCTTTTGTATGGAGAACTGGGTCAACAGAGGATGCAGTAGTCATTTTTTTAGTAGGTTGAGATGGAATGGCTTCAACTGTAGGTTCTGCAGTTTGTAGAGTAGGAATCTTATCAGCAGTAGTTTTCTAAATATCTTTTGCAGGAAAGGGAATGACTGGTCTCATGCTGTTGTAGAGTGTCTTGCTTTTTGAGACACCTTGAGTACTTTTTTCTACTTTTTTTTCCTTCCACATTACTTAATTGATTGCCCAAATTTTGCAATTCAGTCTGGACTTTAGTACTGAAACCATTAAATATTTTAGACAAGATATTCAAAGCATTTAGAATGCTTTGTGTCAGTCCACACTCTTCAAATTTTTGCTTGCCCTTACTTGAGAATTCTTATGCAATTTTGGCTTTGCCTTTTGTTCCAGTCGAGGTAGCAGGTACAACTTTTTTTTCTTCAGCTTTGATCTTAATCATCTTTTACCTTTCTTCTTCTGAAGCTTCTTTAAGCAGGATCCATTGATTTTCCATCTGGACAAAACCTATTTTCTCAAATGAATCCATGCTGTAGACATTTATCTTGGAGTGTCCAGTGGCACTTGTACTTTGATCCACATTAAAGTATTTGAAGACCTTGGTCATAAGATTTCCATATAGTAGGGCCTTGTTTGAGGTATTCCTTAATTAGAGCATTAACTTCATAGCTAAGAATCCAAAACTAATTTGCCTATCATCTGATAAGGCCAACATCAATATAATTTGCATGATGCTTACTGAGGTTTCGTGCCCAAAACTCAGTGCAACCATGGTTGAAATTGTATCATGTAGTATTCTCCCAAATCTATTCAACCATTTTGAGTTGTGATCATTTGAGTTTCTAAAACTCTTACCTCTAGTGAACCTAGCCTTAATTCACCCTAGATCAAACATATTAGATTCTTTCAAAAATTTATTCATTTAAAAAAACTGAATTCCACCATCTCTAACTCTAAATATTATGTTTATCATTTGATGATCAAACTCAAAACTTACACATCCTACCCGTGATGTGTACTATTGATCCGAGTGCTCTTCATTTCTTTGCTCACTTTCTTCAGTTTTCTATTCTTCTAATTTCTCTTCCTTATTGTGGATGTCAAGTGATGGAGCTTTGTGTTAGTAGTGTGCCCTAGAGGTAATCACTTGTACATTGTATATGACATATTTTATTTTAATAAAAGGTATTATTTATCTTACAGTTTCTTTGTTTCGTTTTAACTAATGTAACTATTCGAAAAAGTCCCTAGTACAACACTGTGTTAAGAAAATCATGATACAGATCGTGATATGAGATTCCTACTACACTGTATAGTGTTAGTACTTAAATAGTCCCTAGTCGTAGTATTAATGAGATAGGACATCATTAATGTGTTAAGACTAGCATGTGCTAGACTTACTAATTTGATCAGGCGATGGTTCTCATATCTGTGAGTATTGAGATACTCAAAGTTGACACATGGATGCTTGTTATTGGAACAAGTTCATTGGATGACCTAGCTATGAGATAATCACATGGATAACTATTTACTGCTAGTGATATAATCTCAGTATAGCAAACGTGGAAGTATCCTTAGATTTGAGATCTCCAAGGTATTTTGTTTGCTGAGCATTGTACTTTGAATCCAATCTCTGGAGTTCGATCGAGGGCCACCTATCGGATGGATATTGGGTACATTGTGAGATAAACGAAAGTAGTTGAGAGGGTCAATAAAGGATTCACCACTCCTATTAGTAGGGGTAAATATCTCACGGTCACTTATAGGAATTACTACTCGAGAAATCCTTGGCCAAGGCGATTGTGTATTGGAAATAGTTCCAATTGATACACATCTACAGTAGTTGGTTCCTGGTACAAGTACTATTGTATTCGGGCTAAAATTAATTATGGAGGGAGTTGGCACTAATTCCGTACTCCAAACCAAATGAGATATTATGGCGAAAAGAGTTAATTGAATTGTAGTTTGTTACTGAAGGGTTCATGTCAAGCCACTTGACTTCCTGGACTCTTGGGTGGTCATGATATGTTGCTAGACACCACCCATGATCTGGGAATATGGGTTTATTAATTGATGAATTAATAAACTAATCCTGATTAGAATTAATAGAATTAATTGTAATTAATTATGGATTATTAATCTCGAAAACATTTGGATTAATTTATGTTCTCTACCAATTAACTCGGAAACTTAATAGGTCACACACAATAGAGGATTATAAACTCAAGATGTTGTTTGATAACATAGTGGGGTTAATTGCGAGAAAGAGAAGTTGTTGTGGCCAAATTATAATTAGTTTTAATTAATGGTCTAAATTGTAATTGTGAGAACTTGATATTTCGAATTATAATTAGGGAATTCTAACTGTTTTAGAATTCTGAGATTGGAGTCTATTTTGAGCAAAATTTTTCGTGTGATATAGGGATAACACACGAAACTCTAGCTAAGTGTAAGACACGAAAAGCTCCAACCCCAGCAACCTTCTCTTCTTCTCTCTCTTTCTCTCTCGTCTTGCTAAAAACGTGAAGAACCCTAGCCGCTATCTTTTTCTGCTAACGCAGGAAATTTTCATGCTTCAGTATTCCTCTGTATGGATTACTGTTAGAGATAATCACATACTATGATTATAGTGGTTGGACGTTCAACTCTCGTGGAGTTTGATCAAGAGGATTGCTGGATCGCACCTCGACTTAAAGAAGAAAACTTTTGTTCTTCGAATGATCAAACAAAGGTAAAAAGCTATTACCTTTGATCTATTTATGTCTTGTTTTTCACACATATGCGGGTCCTGGGATGGTATCTTGTTTTATTTTCCGCTATGCCATATACGATATGCGTGAGAGATACCCAACACTTTGTGCTAATCACTGCCTTTTTCTTTTGTGATTCCTACATCATCATCTTCTTTTCTAGGAAAGTATATGTTGGATTCAACAAATACAACATGTATGTATTCTTCCACACATAGAGTTCTTTTATTGTACACTAGATATGCCTTTTTGTTGGAAGAGTATCCAAGAAATATAGCCTCATCTAATTTGTTATCGAATTTTCCAAGATTATCTCGAGTGTTAGGAACAAAACATTTGTAGACAAAAAATTTAAAATAAGAAATGGATAGAATTTTGCTAAACATTTGTTCAAATGGGGTTTTCCTTAGAAAGGGTCTTAGCATAACTCGGTTAATAATGTAGCATGTTGTATTTACTGTTTCAGCCCAAAAATATTTTGGAAGGGAGTTTTCACAAAGCATTGATCTTGTCATTTCTTGCAAAGTTTTATTTTTTCCTTTCAGCTACACCATTTTGTTGAGGCATTTTTACTACTAAAAGTTATGAGAGACTCCACTCTCCGAACAAAATTTTGTAAACTCTTGGTTGTAAAATTTTCTACCATTGTCACTTCTAATTGATATCAATTTGCACCTAAGGGAATTTTGAATGTGTTTGAGCAGTTTTGAAAATTCACAGAATGTCTCATTTTTTTCAGCAACAAATAAGGTCCAAGTAAATCTTGAAAAATCATCCACTAGTACATATGCATACTTTTTACTACCAAGACTAGTGGTTCTCATTGGTCCAAATAGATCTACATGAACGAGTTCAAGAGGCTTTGATGTTTATATCATTTTTTTTATGTTTAAAAAAAAAATTAGTTTGTTTTCCAAATTGGCAAGCATCACACAATCGATTTTTGTCAAACTTCATTTTGGGTAGTCCTCTAACAAGCTCATTTGAAGATAATCTATTTAGCAAATCAATAGACACATGGCCTAGTCTTCTATGCCAAAGATAGCCATCATCATTCATTATGGAGAGACGCCTTATATCATGTTCAATAAGATCATCAAGATAAAGCACATAAACATTTCCACTTCCTTTGGCAGCAAAGATTGTTTAATTACTAGAGCTATCTATGATAGTGCAAGAATCCTTTTCAAAAAAAAAAAAAAAAACTGTGCAGCCATTGTCACAAAATGGGGGGGGGGGTGTGAATAAGGTTTATGGCAAACAAATGCAAAATTTCAAATTCTTTTAATGACCTGTGAGAAGAAGTAAGAAGACATATGTGTTTGAAATAAAATATACTGATCAACTTTTAGTAACTAGCCAGTAATCTTATTAAATCTACACTAAATGAAGAGTAGATTGATCAAATTTAAGATGGGTAGATTAAAAGATTAAAGATGAACTTACTATAAAACACAAAGGACTTAGAGGTGATCATTTATTGAAAAGTAAGATTTAGCAATTTTTTGATTTGACAAGGAACCGAAAACGCATGCATAACTTTTAGATTTAAATGCAAGAAAATAGACCAAAGGATTTACAATTGTTTGATCCTTAATTGACTTACATCCACTTTAGGATTTCTATTATGCATAATCAGATTAAGCACAGCGGAAAGCAACAAGAAATCCAAGCCATGGATCGCGGGTTTGCAATAGAAATGGAAAAAAGAAGAAGATTGCGTCTATTACCTCGTGAAGCCAGAATTCAAAAATTTCAGAAACAAGAACGCAGGCGCAATCCAGATTATCCAAAACCGTTCACTGCAGCTCAACTGAAGTCCAAGAAAGAACTCCCTCTAATGATAATCCACACAAGGTTGAATGCTCACAATCTCACAATTCTATGCTAGTAGAATTCGGGAGGCTAGGGTTTTGATCAAGAAGAGAGACGGCTAGGGTTTGATCAAGAGAGAGGTAGAGAAACGGTTTCTCTGTTTTTGCGTGAATAGTCTGTCTCAAACCCTAAGGAAACCGTTTCCTTATATTTATAGATTTATAATTACCATTAATTTCAACTTAGTCCTTCAACGTCCAATTGTCAACAAATTGGTCCTTGAAGTTTACTTAATTACAATTAGGTCCCATAAATTATAACAAACTTATAATTCACCTATAAATATATTCCCTTCTCTTAATTAACCCCACAATATTATCAAATGATATATTTGAGCATTCAAACCTTTATTGTGTGTGACCCATTAGGTTTCCTGGTCTTATTGGTAGCATAATATGAATTAATTCTAACAATATTAGAATTACTAGTCCTTAATAAAATAAAGGATTAAATTTATTAATTCTCTAATTAATAAATTCATATTTAGCATATCAAGAGCGACATCTAGCAATGACTCTTGACCACCCAAAAGTCCAGAAAGTCAAGTGGCTTGACATGAACCTTTCAATAGCAAATTATCAGTGCAATAAACTCCTTTCAACATACAATATCTCATTCGGTCTAGAGCATGGAATTAGTGCCAACTCCCTCCAGAATATTATTAATTCTGGCCCGAATATTTTAGTACTTGTTCAAGAAATCCATTACTCGATATGTATATCAATTGGAACCATTTTCATCACATAGTCGCCTTGGCCAAGGACTTCATGAGTAATGATTTCTACAAGTGGCCTTGAGATATACTCTCCTACTATTAGGAGTGGTGAATCCTTTATTGACCCTCTCAACTACTTTCGTTTACTTTACATTGTACCCAATATCCATCCCATAGGCGGTCCTAGATAAGACTCCAAAGATTAGAATCAAAGTACAACGCTCGATAAACAAAGTACCTTGGAGATCTCAAGTCTAAGGATACTTGCACACTTGCCATAATGAGATTCTATCACTGGCACTAAATAGTTATCCAAGTGATTATCTCGTAGCTAGGTCATCCAATGAACTTGTTTCAAAACTAGCATCCACACGTTAATCCTGAGTATCCCAATACCCACGGATATGAGAACCACCGCTTGATCCAATCAAGAGATATAACATGTGCCAGTCTTGGCATATTAATAATATCCCATCTTATTAACACTATGACTGGGGATTATTTAAGTACAAACACTGCATAGTGTAGTAGGAATCTCACATCATGATCTCTATCATGATTTCCTTAACACTGTGTTGTACTAGGGACTTTATCTAACGGTTTGTACACATATTTAGATATAACAATCAAACTGAAAGATAATGAATGCCTGTTATTAATTTAATATGCAATATACATGGTACAAGTGATTGCCTCTAGTGCACAACACTAACATCCACTACCTTAAGCACTCACTTACGGATTTTAACCCAACTACTAAAACCTTTTTCCAAATCAATGGTGGTAAGAAACACAAATCTTACACAAGAAGGTTACCACACTTGGTTTTACACCTAACCTCTTTACACATATCAATCAAGGATCACTCGAACTGGGTTTTACTCCCCAAATCTTGATACTAAGCAACTAAATGAGAAAATGCATAAATAGCTCACAGATTGGGCATATGTACACTAGTTATTCCTCTTTTACCTTTTTACATTTGCAACAATAAATCTCACTTTGAAGCATAATGTGGGTGAGGAATTTTAGTTTTTTTTTTAAAGTCCTAGAATGTTTTTGAAAGTGTTAGCAAAAATCCCCTTACTGAAAATCATGTTCAAATAGCTTTTATAGGGGCAAAAAGTAATATGCCAATGCTATTAATGGCTATTTTTCACTGTTAGACTTTTCCAGAAGTTTGGATTCACATGATCGAAAATTATGCAACCGAAAGGTGAGTCCAATGGCCCATCTAAAATCACTCAACAAAGTTTTTATATAAAAATCTAATTTGAAAATACCCACTTTTTAAAATTCATTTTCATGTGCTTCAATATGAAATAAATTGATCTGAGGTAAAGAGACAGGAAATACATTTGATATCTTATCCTTAATTTCCTATTCCAAGATTCTTCAAAATCATCATGGTGTGCAACATCATTGGATTGAGTGCCTCTTCTGATCATTATTCTCAAGCTCCATTAACTATGAGTTGTTTTGCAATCCTATTTGCAAGACTTTGAAGAATGGAGGTATAACATGTCAATTCTAAAAATCCTATTATATAT
The DNA here is from genome assembly GCA_026120185.1 of Voacanga thouarsii. Classification (NCBI taxonomy): domain Eukaryota; kingdom Viridiplantae; phylum Streptophyta; class Magnoliopsida; order Gentianales; family Apocynaceae; genus Voacanga; species Voacanga thouarsii. The sequence goes on from JANUWF010002331.1 coordinate 1,081,668, forward strand.
AAGTACACGTGTTAGTCCACATCAATGTTTATCATAAATCAAAACACAGGAGAATGCCCTTTGGTCTAACACTCCACTAAAACATCACAAATACAAGCTAAATGCTATGCCATGCAATCGACTTCACAAGAGAGCAAAAATATCAATATAGTGTTCATATGTTCTTCAAGTAAAAATTACATAACATGCTTATCTCCTTTCAAAACACATATTATGTTAGTGTTGTGCCCTAGATGGGATCACTTGTACTATGTATATTGCATAATAATTAATAAAAATTCATTCTTTATCTTTCAGTTTGATTGTTATATCTTAATATGTGTATAAACTACTTGATAAAATCCCTAGTACAACACAGTGTTAAGGAAATCATGATAGAGACCATGATGTGAGATTCCTACTACACTATATAGTGTTTATGCTTGAATAATCCCTAGTCATAGTATTAATGAGATAGGACATTATTAATACGCCAAGACTAGCACATGTTATATCCCTTGATTAGATCAGGCAATGGTTCTCATAACCATGAGTCTTGTGATAAGCAGGATTAATATGTGGATGCTTGTTATATGAACAAGTTCATTGGATAACCTAGCTATGAGATAATCACTTGGATAGCTATTGAGTGTCAGTGATAGAATATCATTATAGCAAGTGTGCAAGCATCCTTAGACTTGAGATCTCCAAGATATTTTGTTTATCGAGCGTTGTATTTTGATTCTAATATTTGGAGTCTTACAAAGACTGCCTATGGGATGGATTTTAGGTATAATGTAAAGTAAATGAAAGTAGCTAAGAGGGTCAATAAAAGATTCACCACTCCTAATAGTAGGATAGTATATCTCAAGGCCATTTGTAGAAGTCATTACTCATGAAGTCCTTGGCTAAGGCGACTATGTGCTGGAAATAGTTCCAAATTTGATACATATGTTGAGTAATACATTTCATGAACAAGTAATAAAATATTTAGACTAGAATTAATAATATTCTGGATGGATTTGGCACTAATTCCATGGTCTAGACCGAATGAGATATAAATATGGTGAAAGTATATTGTACTAGTTATTTGGTATTGAAAGGTTCATGTCAAGCCACTTAACTTTCTGGACTTTTGGGTGATCAAGAGTCATTGGTAGATGTTACTCTTGATATGCTAAATATGAATTTATTAATTAGAGAATTAAGAAATTAATCCTATATTTTATTTAGGATTATTAATTCTAAAGCTGTTAGAATTAATTAGTATTATGCTACTAATAAGACCAGGAAAACTAATGGGTCACACACAGTAAATGTTTGAATGCTTAATAAATATTATTTGATAATATTGTGGGGTTAATTAAGAGAATAAAATATATTTATAGGTGAATTATAAGTTTGTTAGAATTCATGGGATTTGGTTGCAGTTATATAAACTTCAAGGGCCCAATTGTAGATATTGGATCTTGGAGGACTTAATTGCAATTAACACAAATCCTAAAACAATAAATATGGAAAGCGTTCCCTTTTGTAGACAAGAGTGTCAGACGTCCTTCTTCATCCTTATTCTTCTCCAATTACAACCTAGTCGCTCCTTTTCCACTAGCACAGTTTTTGAGTGGGCTTTGTGAGGAATTCAACATTGTGTGAATTACTGCTAGAGACAATCCTCCTATTGGATTGTAGTGGGGTGATTGGGTGATCACCAAGAGGGAATTGGTTCCTAGGTTGGTGCAAGAAAAATTATTTTTTCTACTACAGAAGGTAATCTCCATTTCCTTCCACTATTTCCATTTTCATTGCAAATACGTGATCTTTGGGCATCAATTTCATGGTTATTTTCATCGTGTTCTTATTTGATAAGAATGATAGAATCCTAACAGTGGTATCAGAGCATACATTTGTGTTTTAATGGGTCTTTAATTATGTTGAAATCATTTCTAAGAATGTAATTGTATGATCATGGGTATTGTATATCTACTACTTTGTATCGTGTGTCTGGGTTTTCTAGTTTGAAGAGTCTTGGTCATTGAAAAATGGTTGGGAAGTTATTTCCATGGGGGTCTATATTTTGTGTTAGATTCTTCCTGCAATCAAGCTTTTGATTCAACAATTTAGATTGTTGCTTAAATTATTATAAAGATTATAGTTGGTTGTTAATATTGATTAACAATGCTTGATATCAAAATTATTTTGAACGGTCTAAAAATCGCTTTGCAATTCATGAAAAATTTATCGAAGAATCCGGGGAAGAAGATGAATAGTTGTATTATGCTTACTGTTGCTTAAAATTTTGCTAAATTTTTGCCTCCAGAGCATACTTAGCGATAGGTATGTTCGATCCACCTAGCGCCTACCCATTGCTAGGTGCATGATGTTCTTCCCCTACTTTATGTGCTAGTCGCGTGCCTCCAAAGCATACCTGGTGCCGGGTACTTTCTACCCACCTGGCATCAGGTGCACTTTGTTCTTGCACTATTTTATATTTAAAAAAAATAAGTTTTTTTTTTAATCTTTTCTAATTTTGAGAATAGGTTCTAATAAAGATTAGAATTTAGTTGAAACCTATGTTTTTGGATAAAAATATTTTCAAAATTACACGTAGGATCCACAATTTTCTAAATTTTGATTTTGGCCTAGAACTTTTCAAAATTTGATTTTGGACCCAGACTTCTCCAAAATAATGACTTTGGATGATTGTGCATTGGATGTATTTTGCTTTATTTTAAGCACATTTTATTGGCCTGGTGAATGGTTATGGACTAAGACAAAACTTATCTGTTCATGCATTTTTTATCGTTTTGTTTTAATTAAATAGGGCTTGTGCGTCCTGCCTGATCTCAAATTCTTTTATAATTCTCTTCTCATCTAACTCTCCTCGAATGTAACTTGAGGTTTCTTCCTTTAGAAAATTATGTAATTAGTTTATATAGGTTGGATTGAGGTAGAATTTTATTTACAAGATTTTGAAGACGGCAATCAAAACAAAGCGAGATGGTAAGACATTCTACTTAAAGCATGCATGAACACAATACGTTGACCATATTAATTTCCTTGATGGCTTAAAAAATTAATTTAGAGAGTCATAACCATGCAACGTAATTATTTGTTACCATGTTTATCAATTTATGTTGCTTATTGATAAATTGTATGCATGCCAAACGATGAGATAACTAAAAGGAATAAATCCCTCAAATAATATTAAATCTAATGCCTTCCATTAATATAGTAAGAACGAGAGCTCTTTTTGAGCCCAGGTTGTTGGGCATACCCAGGCCTACTTGACATTGAGTATGATCAAGCTATAGAATTTAATTCATGATTAATGGGTTGGGTTTAACTAATTTCTTTATCCCGGTTGGGCTAACCCAAGCATAAAGAATATTAGAGGCAAGGTTGGGATACTATTAAATACTTTAATGATTAAAAGATGTTAATCACCTAATAATACATTAGTTACTAATGCATTTAGATTTGGGCATAAAAATATACAAAAACTAAACAAATTCCCAATCAAGTTTAAATTAAAACATTGGACCCAAATCACACATATGAGCAAGCGTACTTATCATTACTGAGCATAGGGTTCAAACGAGTGTCGATCCTCAAGGAACAAGTAAACATTAATTACCCCTCTTTCATTGTTTAACCGACTCAACAAAGTGAAAATCAAATAAAAAGGAAAAATAAAAAGAAAATAAAATAAAAATATGTACATGTCAAGGATGGAGAAGTATGCAACTCAACCCATTGATTAGACAACCATGATCTTTAAGAACTTAACCATTTTCATAATCAATCATTCTCTTGGCACCATGAAGGATTAAGGTAAATTAGCATCACTTGGTCTGTCTCAACTAATTACTACCTTGTAGATAAACTAGCATCACTTGGTCTGTCTCAACTAATTCATCCAAAAGATGCATTAAACATAATCCTTAATTAAATTTTCATGGTCTGACAAATTTAAAACATGAAATTAATCAATGAATCCTTGGTCTGGCAAACATCAATTAACCTTTAATTACTCAATCCTCAGCAATTAACCTCTTTGGTCTAGCAAGTTAACAGCCAATGAATGTGAAAAATAATCAATTGCAACCATCACCAACCTCTTTGGTCTAGTAAGTTAACAATAGAAACAACCAACTAATCTTGGAATATGCCCAAGTAATTAATTACCAAGAAGAACAATCAATTAATCAAAAAAATCAAATAACTCCAAGAATCATGATTATCTAAAACAATGTCAAATTATAATAGAACAATTAAAACATCATTGTCAAGAAAAAGAAAACAAAGTAAAAGAAAGAACTCATAGACAAGCCTTCTTCTTCTTCCTTCGAAAACCTTCTTGTACAACCCTCATTGAACATGAAGAATTCCTCCTTAGACTGAGTGATTTTCTATAATGATCAATGAATTCTCCCCTATTTCCTTGTGTTTTTTTATCTATTCATAGGCTTAAGAAGTGCCTAAACTCGTAGGTATGGCCAAGTAGAAGTTGGAAGATGCTAAAACTCCCTAAATTTCCAAAAATGCATTAAAAGATCACAGCACTGCCTTAGGAACAGACCACAGCCGGTGCCACCTTGGTCCTTCGGAGCCGGCGCTGCCTGTGCTCTATTTCTCCACTCGTTTGCCGATTTTTCTCCGAATTTTGCGCATACGTTCCAGACTGCAGCTGGCGCCAGTTAGGCTCTGTTCTACTCTACTTCTCCAATTTTTCCATCACTTTGAAGTCCGTGCATCTAGTGTACAGCCGGCGCTGGTTCCAGGCTTCCAGCCAGCGCCGCCTCTGCTCTGTTTCGCGACAGATTTGCTTTGTTTTATCCAAAAATCTGATATAATGACCAAAATACCTTTCCAAGGGTAAAATCTCAAATATGAAAGAATATAACTAGTTATTGCACAAAATGTATTACAAAAGAGCTCAAATAACTATGCAAAATATATCCAAATTAGCCCCTATCAGTTACATTTGATGTAATTAGCATTGGATACCTACCCCTGAACTTAAGGGTGTCTTGTTGGGCTAACCCAAGGTTATTCTTAAGGAATTTGGATATTGGTCCACTAGGAAAGCTTCCAACGGGCTTTTCAGAGTCAATAGTGGGGGCTATATATTAATTTGAGTAAAATAGTAGAATAAAAATGCGTTTAATTAAAGACCTAATTACTTGCATATCATGAGCATACACATATTCTAATTACTCTGTCTTTACATCTAGGTCACATGCATCATGTTGACAAACCTAAACCTACGCAGCTTCTTGAAAACAAATAAGCTCACCGAATCAAACTATTTGGATTGGTATAGAAACTTGAGAATCATTCTCAAGTCAGAAAAGTTGCTCTACATGCTAGATATTTCTATTTCACTACCTCCAGCCCAAGATGCTCCTGCTGATGAGTATGCAATCCACAAGAAGCACAAGAAGGATAGTGTGAAACCCTAACTAAAACCAACCCTAGAGTAAGGGGGCCGAGATTCATATCATGATTTCTTGCATGCATAAATATATTTTTGTATGATTTTATGTGCTTTGGATTTGTGATTTATAGTCTAGAAGGATTAAATGTGTTTATTGAGTAAGAAGGGCAAAATGGTAATTTTGCTTGGGGAGGAAATAGGGAGATAGCTTGAGGATTAAATAGGAAAAATATTTGGGAAAGAAAATAAGAACAAGAATTGTTGTGGTTTAGTGGTTAGAGCTTTAGAATTAGATCTTGAGGTTTTGAGTTCAAATTCCATCATTGCAATTTTAGCATGATTAAATTTTATTTTGTGCTAGGTAGGCTATATTTCAGCCCTTGAATGCTTTAGGGAGGAGTAGGGGTGATGTCCTAGGGAAGACATGAAAGGAATGTCCTAATCCTACTCTAGTTCCCTACAAAAATTTCTAAGGGATTCATACCCTTTTTGATCTCTAGCTTTCCTTAATTCTTAATCAATTAAGTTGATTAATTTATCTAAGCCATTTTGTTTCCAAAAAATTCCAGCAAGGTTCTATGAGATTTAGGTTTCGAAAAATGGCTATGAATGGATATCTTGATGACCGAAATTTGGGAAGAGTTATGGAAAGTTCCCAAGAGAATTAATCTCCACGGTTGAACCTTTAAACTCCAACCTAAATGTGTTCATTTTCTTCATTTAGTAATTTGGAAATTTTTCTAGCTTCTTGATCAGTCCCATTGTCGAAAATTTCAGCCATCTTTCCCTCTCAAATACTGCCAAAAAAATAGCCATCTTGACTAGCTTGAAGTCTGAAATTATAAGGCCAAAACTGGACTGCACAAAAGTTGTGCAAACCAGAAAAATTTCTGGATAGCTTTCGCAGCAAAGCATTCCAAAAAACCCAGCTGTTCTTCAACCTTTTTAACCAGCAATTCAACCTTATTTTTCCTCCATAAAGAAGGCTGGAACCCAGCCTTAAAGGACCCTCCAATGGCCCTTCAAAGCTTCTGCAAGTTGACTGAAATATGGCAGAAAAATCTGCCCGGAAATCCCAGCAAGCTTGCGGAAAAAGCTTAACAGAATTTCCAGCTTTGTTCCTCTTTCACCCTTATCCGAAACTCATCCTATTTTCCATGAAAACTCACCCTGATCAGCCATGAACTGAGCTCCATCATCTTCTCCAGAGTTCTACACGAAAAATAGCTCCATGGCTGCTCCTAAAATCTCTCCATCAATCACTCCAATCAAACCATTAATTGAAGTCCAGAATTTCAGCAAGATATTTCAGCAAACTACCATAGATTAACCCTCAAACAACCAGAAAAATCCTTCACGATTGTACACCATATTTTCAGCCACTCTAAAGCTCCTTCAACCATTATTCATCTCTACAAAAATCACAGACAAGCAGCCGGCCATTTAAGCTTCCAAAAAGCTCTCCATTAACCAAGATCTTCTTACCATATTTATTTCCAAAATTGATTCCATAAAATACTTTTTTGAATTTCAAACAACCAACCTTCCTTTTCCTCTCAAATCTGAAAATCTAATTACCAAAAACCATTCAAACAGTCGGCTACCCTTTTCCCATAGAATTTCGGCCAGCCCTCTCTCTAATCTCTCCATTCTCTCCAAACTAAGAATACTAAGAACACCTACTAACATTCTTACGCCTAAGGCCACTCCAAACCTCTCCAATCTTCTCCAAAAACTCGATATCACACCTACTCAACCCCTTGAAACTACTTCAACAATTTTTAATATGAAATATCGAAATCAAAGTCTTACTTTTGGATCAAAAACCAGAATTTTCTTGAAGGCTCAAGAGCACCATCAAGGTAAGCATGAACGATTATTCATCTTCAACTCTGAATGAATACATACATACATATATATATATATATATACACATACTAATAGACTTTCTCTTTCTCTCTCTCTCTCTCTCTCAGCCGAATGGTTGCTCCAACCATGGCCATGTTTCCTTCTCCCTTCTTCGACAAATCAAGCTGTCCACGTGAGAGGATTCTTTCGAAACCACTTCAAGGTAATCATCATTCAAGTAAGCCTCTTCAATCTTCTCTTTAAATTCTAGATTCATGTCTGTTAGATGTAGTTGGATGAGGATGGAATATATTTGGAGATTGAGTATGTGTTTACATGGTGGAGTTGAGATTGAAGCATTAGTGAATATGTTTATATGATGGAGTTAGAATTGATTCATGATGATGATTGGTTTTGGTTAGATTATATGATGCTTTAGGGTTTGTTGCATGCCTTCATGTTGTGAGTAGTATGATTAATCAAGCATGTTAGAGATTATGTCACCATTGGTGAATAGGGTTTATGTTCTTGTATTCTTATTGAGGCCATGCATATGATTATGTTTAGTGGAGTTCAGATCATGTGTTGGTAAATTTAGATCTATGCCTTTATTCATGATTTGGATGATTTGATGATTGGTGTAGAGTGTATGTTCATGATTATGGTTAGTAAGAGAAATTATGATTATGACCTTATTGTCCCTAAGCTAATTAAGTTAGCCAATTTTATTTCATCAATAAAAATTATCTATGCTATAATTTCTCCTAGTGATTTCAAAAACCTTAGGAAAATATGGTTTTAAACGATTATATAAAATAATAATATTTTAGTCAAATAAATGATAGCTTTTGTTAAAGAAATAAAATATATAGATATTATATATAATAATATCATTTTATCAAGCCTTTTACATAAATAATCATAATAGGTAAAATATTAATTTTGAAAGTCATATATTCATAAATACTAATAAAATTTATTTAATCAAAACATAATAAAATTTACTTGCTGTTAATTTTATTTGCCAATTATTTTCTAACCATTAGTTATTATAAATCATTACTTTAAATAATACCATCTAGGACCTAGGATCCTTCATCAAATAAACCCTGATTTATTTATGGCAGGATTTAAACCTACAACTTATTAGTAGCTATTTCACAAACCCTAGTATTTTAATATCAAGTTAGATTTATTTTATAAATCCTTTTATTTATTTTCTAGCCTTAAAGTTTGGGACATTAGGGCCATGATTGTAGTAGGTTGAGTTAGGATTATTTATGAAAGTAAATTTTGGCTTGATTTAATTATGGCTTGTGTTTACCCCAGGCGGGGTTAGGTCAGCTTTTGGAGATCTCTAATTTTATCTCAAGCAAAGGATTAGGTAAGCTTTTGCATAAAACTTGTTTGTTGTAAAAGGTTTCTATGGCAAGCTAAACTCGAAAGTTTGTGAACACTGATTTGGTAAAGGAAATTAGGGACTGGTTCCTTTCTTGTTTCAGTCAAACCAATTATTTGAAAAACAACAAGCAATTTTATTCAAACACTAAACTTTTCTTAAAACTAATTTTAACAAAGACTTTGGAAACCCTTGATTTCCATTTTCAAGTAAAGCTATGTTTTATTAGTTTTCTCCCAAGTGAGATAAACTACGTTGAGTACTCAATAAGGGTAGGCTAGTAGTACTAGTTTTGAAGAGAAAGAGTGAGTCTTCTGGCAGGAAGCCACCTGCAGAAGATGAACTCAACTTAGAGAAACGCTAGTACTACTTAGTCATACTGGTCTGAGCTAGCAGTTTTCAGTAATGTGGACTATGTGTTGCCGGAATGGACAACCAGTTTTGTTTGGGTGTAGAGAAGGAGGAGAATCTTACTCGATAGGCCGATCACCTACCTTTTTGTCAGTTAGCACAAAGTGTGGCATTCTAACCGTTGTATAGTTATGGGGCCCAACGTGTGATAACCTATGGCCGCCTTTTGAGTAGTTGATTTTATTATTCATGTATGGTTGGAAAAGCCAAAACACCACTCTTATTTTTAACATTGTTTATTACTTGCCAATATTTTTCTTATGAAGTTCTTACTCCTTGCATTCATGAACTGTTTTCACTGGACACTCAAATCACACACGGACTTACTGAGATTTTTATTTCATCACCCTTTTTACCATAATTTCAGGTCAATCCTGCTGTGGGGATGAGTAGCTAGTTGTTGGTTGCTTGGAAGATATTCTAATTTATTTTATGTAATGCTTTGGGAGTTGAGAGTGAACAATTTTATTTCAGATTTGTTCTTAAAGAATTTTTAGGTTGTAATAAGTTTTAATTTCAAAGTATTGTTTTATTTTTATTTATGTGTCTTAGTTATAAAGACCCCTTGTCCTTTGGACGGGGCGACATCCCCGGCCCTGATGGGCCTAAGTAGTGGGGTGTTACAGATAGTGACACTGCATCTTGTATTATACTAGCGTCAATAACTCATGAGTTACAAAAACAGCATGAGCATATAGATGTTCAAACCATTATCTTCCATCTTAAAGAGTTGTTTGATAAACAAGCTAGAACTGTGAGATATGAGATCTCTAAGCAACTGTTCTGTTCTAAGATGGTTGAGGGTGCTTTAGTGGCCACTCATAAGCTATAGATGTTGGGTTATATTGAAAAGCTTGGGTCTCTTAGTTTCGTAATGGATCACGATTTAAGTGTTGACTTAATTCTACAATCATTACTAAATAGTTTTTCATAATTTTTTATGAACTACCACATGAACAATATTGAGACTACCATACCTGAGCTTATCAATCTGTTTAATACTGCTTAATCATCCATGAAGAAGGATGACAAGGCGATCTTGCTAGTAGGTTCTTAGTCTTCTAAGAAGAAAGTTCCCAAGAAGAAGAAGAAAAATCCTACCATGCCTAAAGGAGGCGTGAAGAAGAAGGAAGCAGCCACTAAAGGCCCATGTCATCATTGTGACAAGATGGGCCATTGGAGGCACAACTACAAAGCCTACTGGAGACCGTGAAGGAAAAGAATAAGAAGAAGAAGAAGCTTGCAAGCACTTCTACTTATACTCCTGGCATGTTTATGATTAAGATTAATACTGCCTTTAATAGTGAGATATGGGTATTGGATACTGGTTGTGGATCTCATTTAAGCAATAATTTGTAGGGACTAAAGGGCAGTAGAAGGCTAGAAAAGAGTTATGTGGACCTGCAAGCTGCAAATGGAGCAAAGGTTGCTACACTAATTGTGCGGATTTATCATCTTAATCTACCTTCTGAATTAATTTTAGAATTTCAAAACTGCTATTTTGTACCATTTTTATTGAAAAACATTATCTCAGTTTCTTATTTAGACTTATTTGGATTTCATTTAAATTTTAAGAATAAACATTGTTCTTTTTCATTAAATGATATCCATTATGGTTCTGCAACATTGGTTAATGGTTTATATGTTCTAGACATGGATAATCTAATTCTTAATATAAATGAAAAGAAAAAAAAAAAGATAACTTAAACTCATCTTACTTATGGCATTGTCGTTTAGGCCATGTAAATGAAAAATGCATGTCTAAGTTTTACAAGTTGGGTGACTTGGGGTCATTTGATTGGTGACTTGGGGTCATTTGATTATGAATCATATAACACATACGAATCTTGTTTATTTGGTAAAATGGCTAAAACTCAATTTTTTAGAAAAGAAGAAGGGGGTAAAGAGTTATTAGAACTAATACATATAGATATATGTGGCCCGATGTCTATACAAGTAAGAGGAGGTTACCAGTACTTTATAACCTTCATCGATGACTATTCATGATACGAGCATTTGTATTTAATAAAATACAATTCTGAAGCATTTGACAAGTTCAAAGACTTCATGAATGAAGTAGAGAAACAACTTAGCAAAAGTATTAAAACTCTTAGATCCGATCGAGAAGGTGAATACTTAAGCTAAGAGTTTCTAAGATATCTTAAAGATAATATGATATTTTCTCAATGGACTCCACCACATACACCTCTATATAATGGTGTATCTAAGAGAAGGAATTGAACACTTCTAGACATGGTACGGACCATAATGGCTTTTGCAGAGTTACCAAAATCGTTTTAGGGATATGCACTGTAGACTGCTGTTTATATGTTAAACAGAGTTCGGTAAAAAAATAGTTGATACCACTCCTTTTGAGCTGTTCTTTGGCAAGAGACCAAAGTAATCTCATTTAAGGATTTGGGATTGCCTTGCTTTTGTTTAAAGGGCAATGTCAAAAAAACTTGAAAGTAAGTCTGATAAATGTTTGTTTGATGGATTTCCGAAAGAATCATTTGGATATTACTTTTATCTTCCATCTGAAAATAAAGTTTTTGTTTCGAAACATGCTATCTTCTTAGAGAAGGAGCCCATGTTTAAAGGAGATAGTAGGAGCAAGCTTGAACTTAGTGAAGTTCAAGAAGAACAAATAAATATTGATTAACCATCTGAACCCACACCTATTGATGAACCTTCTGACACACAAGAGCCTCGTAAGTTGAGTAAGATATGGGTGGCACCTGAGAGATATGTATTTCTCATAAGTGACTACAATGATGTATTACTCATAGAAGAAGATGAACTAAATACTTTCAAGGATGTTCTAAATAGTTCAGAATCTGATAAATAGCTTGAAGGCATGTAGTCAGAAATGGATTCTATGTATGACAAATAAGTATGGACTTTGGTTGATGCACCCGAAGGATGTGAAAATAACTTTCCTTAATAGAAACCCAATGGAGGAAGTGTATATGACACAACCTGAAGGTTTCACATCCAAAGATGGCACAAAAGTATGCAAGTTTCAAAGGTCTATCTATGGACTTAGGCAAGCATCTAGGAGTTGAAACATCCGTTTTGATGAGATAATTAAAGATTTTAGTTTCATTCAAAACATGAATGAACCTTGTGTGTTTAAGAAGGTTAGTGGGAGTGCAGTTATTTTTTTATTGCTTTATGTAGATAACATATTGCTAATAAGAAATGATGTTTCCATTCTTCAATTTGTAAAGATTTGGTATGGTAGACCTTGGAGAAAAAACCTATATTCTGGGAATAAGGATCTAAAGAGATATATCAAGGAGGTTGCTTGATTTTTTGCAGTCTACATACATAGATAAACTGTTGAAATGGTTCAGCATGGATCAATCCAAAAGACGATTCTTACCTGTGGCACATGTAGTAAGCCGTTCAAAGTTGATGTCTTGAAAAACACAAGTTAAAAGGGATCATATGAGTAGAATTTTGTATGCTTCGACAATTAGGTCTATCATGTATGGTATGATATATACTAGGCCCGATGTATCATGTAGCTTGATGAGCAGATACTAATCTAACTCTGGAGAGAGTTATTGGGCGGTTATAAAGAATATTCTCAAGTACTTAAGAAGGACTAAGGATATATTCTTAGTATACGGAGATGGTGATTTCCAAGTAAGAGGGTGTACTGAAGCCAACATTCAGTCTGATAAGGAGGACTATAAATCACAATTTAGCTACGTGTTCACATTAGGTGGTTGGGCAACAAGTTGGAGAAGTTCCAAATAAGTGACTACTGCCGATTCGACAATAGAAACAGAGTACATAGTAGCTTCTGAATTAACTGAAGAAGTAATATAGATCAAGAAGTTTGTCACTGAACTTGGATTGGTGCCAAGCATTGTAGATCCGATACTTTTGTATTATAATAACACTGGAGCAATTGCATAAGCAAAAGAACCACGGTCTCATCAATGAACCATGCATGTACTTAAACGCTGTTATCTGATTAGAGAGATCATAGATAGGTGAGATGTATAGATAGAGAGAATTCCTACAGATCAAAATATAGCTGATCCACTCACTAAAGCACTTTCTTAGAAGAAACATGATAAACATGTTAGGTCATTCGGTATTCGATCTATGAATGATTGGCTCTAGTTCAAGTGGGGGATTGTTAGTGCTGTGCCCTAGAAGCAATCATTTGTACTATGTATATTGCAAATAATTAATAAAAGAGGCATTTTTATCTTTTAGTTTGATTGTTACATCTTAATATGTATATAAACTATTTGATAAAATCCCTAGTACAATACGGTGTTAAGGAAATCATGATATGGATCATGATATAAGATTCATACTATACAATGTAGTGTTTGTGCTTGAATAATCCCTAGTCATAGTATAAATGAGATGGGACATTATTATTACACCAAGACTAGCACATGTTATATCCCATTATTAGATCAAGCGGTGGTTCTCATAACCGTGAGTATTGTGATTCTCAGGATTAATATGTGGATGCTTGTTATCTGAACAAGTTAATTGGATTACCTAACTATGAGATAATCACTTGCATAGCTATTGAGTGTCAGTGATAGAATCTCATTATAGCAAGTGTGCAAGTATCCTTAGACTTGAGATCTCCAAGATATTTTGTTTATCGAGCGTTGTACTTCGATTCTATTATTTGGAGTCTTACAAGGACTGCCTATAGGATAGATTTTAGGCATAATGTAAAGTAAACAAAAGTAGCTGAGATGGTCAATAAAGGATTCACCACTTCTAATATTAGGAGGGTATATCTCAGGGCCACTCATAGAAATCATTACTCATGAAGTCCTTGGCCAAGGCGATTATGTGATGGAAATAGTTCCAAATTTGATACACATATCAAGTAATGGATTTTTTAAACAAGTGCTAAAATATTCGGGCCAGAATTAATAATATTCTAGATGGAGTTGACACTAATTCCCTACTCTAGACCAAATAAGATATAGTATGGTGAAAGGAGTTTATTGCACTGGTTATTTTGTATTGGAAGGCTCATGTCAAGCCACTTGACTTTCTAGACTTTTGGGTAATCAAGGGTCATTGCTAGATGTCGCTCTTGATCTGCTAAATATGAATTTATTAATTAAAAAATTAAAAAATTAATCATATATTCTATTTAGGATTATTAATTCTAAAGTTGTTAGAATTAATTCATATTATACTACCAATAAGACCAAGAAAACTAATGGGTCACACACAATAAAGGTTTAAATGTTCAATATATATTATTTGATAATATTGTGCAATTAATTAAGAAAAGAAAATATATTTATAGGTAAATTATAAGTTTGTTATAATTCATGAGACTAGGTTGCAATTATATAAACTTTAAGGGCCTAATTGTAGACATTGGATCTTAGAGGACTTAATTACACTTACACAAATTGTAAAACTATATATATGGGAAACATTCTCTTTTGTAGACAAGAGTGTTAGATGTCCTTCTTCATCTTTATTCTTCTCCAATTAAAACCTAGCTGCTCCTCTTCTACTAGCATAGTTTTTGAGCGAGCTTTGTGAGCAATTCAACATTGTGTGGATTACTGCTAGAGAGAATCCTACTCTTGGATTATGGTGGGGTGATTGGACGATCACCAAGAGGGAATTGGTTCCTGGGTTGGCGTAAGAAAATTTGTATTTTCTGCTACAGAAGGTAATCTTTGTTTCCTTCCTCTATTCTCGTTTTAATTGCAAACCCGTGATCTTTGGGCATGGATTTCATGGTTATTTCCGCTGCGTTCTTATTTGATAAGCATGTAAAATCCCAACACATTAATCTACTCCTTGCAATGAGAAGAACTAAGTTAGTTTTTTGTATCAAGTGATTTACCTTGATTCTCCTTTGATTTTTGCTCAAAAACCTCGAAGAACCCTATTTTCATCCTTATTCTGCCAAACTACCAATTTCTCTTTCGTCTTCTTGCTAATTTCTTTCCTTTTTTTCTCTTGTTCTATTTTCTCTTCTTTTTCTCTATTTTCAACTCTTAAAACTGGTCACCAAGCACTCCACCACCATTCTATTTTCTTTTTCCCACAAAATTAATTTAATCTTCAAGATAAATAAGCATTAAATGAACAGGCATAGTTGCTATCATTCTGTTGGTCCATGTGTGCTTAGGTGGCATGTAGAATCCTTTAGAACTTTTTGAACTCTGCATGAAATTTCATGCAAGCAATAATGCCATGACACATGGCTTGTTTTACCAAATCACAAAATGACACCTAGCCTTCCCAACCAACAATATTTCTTTTAATTTCTTGAATAAAATTTTTTCGACTTTTTCATATAATTCATAAATCTTAATATTATTCATTCCGGTCATGCAAAATTTTTATTTTACCAATAGAATCACGAAAACAAAGGATTCATTTTCGTGACTATGAGATATGACAAATAGATGTTAAGATAACCTTTCTCAATAGCTATCTTGGCGAAGACATCTATATGACCCAGATTGAAAGCTTTATTACGAAAGGCCAAGAACATATTGTTTGCAAGCTTAAGAAGTCCATTTTATGGACTTAAGTAAGTATCACATTCATGGAACATACATTTTCATGAGATTGTAAAGTCTTATGGTTTCATACAAAGTATAGATGAACTATGTATGTATAGAAAGGCAGAACGGGACATTGTGTCTTTTATAGTACTTTATGTAGATGACATTCTAGTCATTACAAATGACATAGAGATATTGTCATCTATAAATGTTTGGCTATCAAGTCAATTTAGCATGAAAACAATAAGAGAAGCTTGCTACATTCTTGGTATAGAGCTTCTTAGAGATAGGAGGAATGTTAGGCATATTGTAATTTGCTTATACTGACAAGATAATGACCAGGTTTTTCTTGGATCAATGTAAAGGGGCAATTATACCATTTAAGTACAGATTGACCTTATCTTCCAGGTAGTGTCCTAAGGCACAAGAAGAAAAGGATAGGTTGTGTAGAATTTCCTATACCTCGGTAGTAGGAAGTCTTTTGTATACCATGCTTTGTACAAGGCTAGATATTTACTTTGTAGTAGGCATGGATAGCAAGCACTAGTCAAACCTAGGGGAAGAACATTGGCAAGTTGTAAATTATATTCTCAAGTACCTAAAAGAAATGAGGGATTATATGCTTCTTTATAGAGTATATGATTTAGTTTCTACCAGTTACATTGACTAAGACTTCTAGACAGATAAAGATGAAAGAAAATCCACTAATAGATATGTTTTCACTTTGTGTAGAGGGGCTATTTCATGAAAGAGTGTTAAGAAATCTTGTATGACTGATTCTACCTTGGAAGCTGAGTATGTGGCAGTTTTAGAAGTTTTAAAAGAAGTGGTTAGGCTCGGAAAGTTCCTCACAGAACTTGGAGTTGTGCCACAAATAGACTTTCATAGTCTATTTAACGTAATAGGAGACTGTTAGAACGTATGCCTAAAATGGACTATGTATTTTTGTATTTTAGAAATTAATAAAATATTTCACTTATTAATATTTATTTGTTCACTTATGTTGCACATAATGGTCAAAATGTGTCAGTAAGTAAACTATGTGATTGGGTCATGCTTTCATAGTAAGGTGCAGATTATGGTTTACTAGCACATAAGCCAAATAAATAAAAAAGATGTTTTTAATAGATTGTTAAAGTTGAGCATTTCATCGAGGTTTAGATCATTACACTATGATTTCTAAAAGGGGAATGGTTTATCTTTGACCAGTAAGTAGTCCACTTACGGTAATAGCATATGTTTATTTGGAATACATAGAACTGAACCACGCAAAAGTAACTTTATAAAGGTACTAAAATAAATAGAGATGGGTTTTATTGTTGCTACTATGTGGAGGAGTACACTAAGACTTTAGTATAAGTTGGTAGTCTAGTAAAGCTGGACTTGTGCATATTGATGTATTATGGGTGAGGTCTTAACACAAGGACAATAACCTTGTACGTAAGGTGTAGAACTCTAGTTAGTTAAAATAAACTTATACAATAGAGTTTCTATGTTTCATTACGTGAAGAAATCACCCCCTTGTGATTGTCCGAGATAATTTAAATAATCTAGGGCCCTAGGAAATGTGACTAAGTATTTTATGCTTTTGGGTAGCTTCCTAAGATAAGTGGATATATATTAGAAGTCATGGATTATCGAACTAGATATCAAAGGATGGTACGTGTCATTGAAAAAAGTTTTAGTGCATTTTTCTATCTCAATAACGGGTGTTACATAGAGCGGTATTTTCGTCATTACACCTATAGGTCAAAGATACTGCACCTGCAATATTATTCTTAGGGTGAACATTTCCAATAGTAATAAATGGAATATTTAATATGATAAAATACAGCTATGTATTCTATATATATATATGTGTGTGTATGTGTGTGTGTGTGTATTAAATTGTTTGGTCTTATTTGTATTTTATCATTTAAACTATTCTCAACTCTCTTTTTATATTTTTGAAAAACATTAGTGTTTTAACAAAATATAAAAATCACATTAAAATTACTATGAAAACATATTATTCAATATAATAAAATATTTTCTACATCTATATAATTTCAAAAGTTTATATTCTATTAATTATGTCTTCGTTTTAATAAATGATTTATACACACACACTAACTATACATACATATATATATATATATATATGTACACACACACACACACACACACATATATATATACATACATACATACACATACACACACAACATATACCTATATATAAATAAATATGGGTGTTTATATATAAATATATATATATATATATATCTTATATACGTGCATATATATAAAACACGTACACACACACACACACAGATACACACACACACACACACACACACACACCAAGGGGACAGGAAGTAAATTAAAAGTCTTTTTGAACAAAATAATTATACCAACAAATATTTGCAAACTATTGGTGAATATTTGATTTCAAAACTAAGTATCTCCAATCCAGCAACTTCTGGGACGACAACGTCTAGCACATCTTCAACTGTTCCTCTCTTCAAACCTTATGAAATCCCTGTTCAATTTCATGAGGAACTCAAAAAGACTTCTGCTCCACCAATGTTCATAGAACTACAAAAGAACAGCAGAAATAGAAAAATCAATCCGGGTTCCTGACACTCCTTCTACAAGTGTCAAACAAAAACCTATCATTCTCGGATCACATTCTACTCCAGCTAAAACAACCACACATCAATCTGTTTCCGTTTTACAAGAAACTGACTCAGATTCTACTTTTGGACATATTCCAGAAGAACCTTCTTCATAGAAATTGCTCCTCTTAGAGTAGGGAGACCAAACAATTGGAGAAATCCTCAAAAACTCTATTATTCTAGAGCCACTCATCCTGATGTAGCCATAGAAGAGAGTCCAGTCATCTTGCAAAATTCCTACAATGCCAACAACATCTATGAATGGAACATAGATGGTCAGTTAGAATACAACATTACGACCAAATTTTAGCAGATGACCATGGTGGCCACTGCATATTAAACAACCTATGGTAGGTCAGACCAATTATCTGCCCATGTTTTAAGGGCAGGTTTTACAAGACAACTCAAATGTTGGTGGGACGAACATTTCACTGACATAGATAAATATGATATCCTCCATGCTGTCAAAACAGATGCTGATGGCCATCCCATCCTCCAAAATGGTAAACCAATTCCTGATACAGTGTCTACTTTGATGTTCACATTGGCTGAAACCTTCATAGGAAATCCAGGTATTTTTCGTGAACAATACACTAAGATTCTCAATAATCTCAAATGCAAAACTTTGTTTGACTTTAGATGGTATAAGGACACCTTCTTTACTCGAATTTATGCTAGACCTGATGAAAATAGCCAGTATTGGAAAGAAAAATTCTTAGATGGCCTTCCCAAATCTTTTCATGACCTTGTTCGTGAAGAATTGTAAACTCAGCATAATGGCAATGTATCTTATGATAGGATCACCTTTGGTCAGCTAACCAGCCAGATGTAACAAGTAGCCCTTAAGATTTGTCAACATGATAAAATGTTGAGGTAATTAGCCAAGGATAGAGCCTAAAGAAGCTGAGACTTAGGCTCCTTTTGTGAACAGTTTGGGTTGCCTTCCTGCAGTTCAAAGCCCTACAAGAGACATAAACACAAACAATTGCAATCTAAGCCCACTTACCATAGAAGCAAGTCCAAATTCAGAAAGCCGTCAAAATATCCAGCCCTTCCTCAATCCAAACCTCATAAAATCAAAAAGCCTCATTTTCCCAAAGACTAGTCCAAATCTGTTACTTGCTTCAAATGTGGTAAGCCTGGTCACATAGCCAGATACTGTAGAGTCTCCAACGAATCCATGAACTCTCATTAGACCAAGAACTACTTGATAAGATTCAGAATCTTTTCTTCTCTGAATCAGAGTCTGATCTTGCTGATGATAAGTATGATAAGCAATTCAACCAAATCTAAGAAGATGATGTTCCCTCATCCTCTTTAGAAACTGATGCAGAACGACCCTCTATCAATGTCCTCTCTAAGGAACAAGATTTACACTTAGAGGTCATAGGAAATCTTCTTGATAATGACACCAGAAAAGAATATCTGGATAAATTCAAACAAACCTTGCACCAACCATCATCCTCGAGATCAAATCCTTTTGATAATTATCCTAGGATTTCAACACCTGCAATATCATATATATTCTGAATAGGTTTCCAACTAAGCCTCAGAAATCGATTACAATCCAAGATTTGCAATCTAAAATTGCCGTTCTCAAACAAGAAATTAGGGAAATTAGAGCCTCCCAAGAAATAGACAGATTAGTTATTCAACAACTCTATTCAAAGGATGAAATACCAATTGAGCTAGAAGTCTCAAAAACTCAAGAGCCAAATCAAATTTTGAATTATATTTCAAAAGTATCCATCTAGAAATGGCATGTCAGAATTACCAATGGTAAGAAACTAGATATTAGTTTCAAATTTTCAAATGTTGAGGTAAAACACTCTTCTTTATCTATTTTTACCTTTTTCTTATTAGTCAAATATGTCACTAACCCTGTTATCTTAGGCACTCCTTTCATCTAGCAAATCATCCCATTTATGGTCCTCAAAAAAGATATTCAAGTTACCCATTTAAACCAACAGTTCCTCATCCCTTTTGATAGGCCTCCTATTGAGAAAGAACTCCAACTATTGGAAAACAAACAATCTCAAACTAACTTCCTGAAAGCAGCAGACTTGGCCTTCAAGAGACTCCAGCTACAATTGCAGGACCACCTATTAAATAAAAAACCCAAGTCATAACAACACATATTCAGCAACATCTTTGTTCTGATATTCCTACTGCTTTTTAGCATAGGAAACAACACATAGTCCGCCTCCCTTACGAGCCTGACTTTAATGAAAAGTCTATCCCAACCAAGGCTAGACCAATCCAAATGAACCATGAATTAACCATTCTCTGTCAAAAGGAAATCCAAGATCTCCTGCAAAAGAAGATTATCACTCCTAGTACATCTCCGTGGAGCTGTGCAACATTCTATATTTACAAAAATGCTGAAATTGAGAGAGGTGCTCCAATACTAGTAATCAATTACAAACCTCTTAATACAACACTAAGATGGTTAAGATATCCTATCCCGAACAAAAAAGATTTATCCAATAGACTGCATGCTTGAGTCATATTTTCAAAATTTGATTTAAAATCTAGGTATTGGCAAATTCAAATTGATCCCAGGCATCGATACAAAACTGCATTTACAGTTCCATTCGAACAATATGAATGGAATGTCATGCCTTTTGGTTTGAAAAATGCTCATTCTGAATTTCAGAGAATTATGAATGAGATTTTCAACCCTTACTCTTAATTTATCATTGTCTACATTGATGATGTTTTAGTTTTTTCAAATAGTTTGGATCAACATTTCAAACATCTGAATGTTCTACTTTTTACCATTAAACATAATGGTTTAGTACTTTGAAAAGTAAAATTTAGTCTTTTTAAAACTAATGTTCGATTTCTCGGACATAATATCCAACAGGGAACTATCACCCCTATTACCTGATCAATCCAGTTTGCTGATAAATTTCCTGGCCAAATTCTTGACAGGACTCAACTTCAAAGATTTCTTGGTCGCATGAATTATGTTTCTGAATTCATTCCATGAATAAAAAACTTAATCAAGCCTTTGCATGATAGGCTCAAATAGCCTCCTCCTCCATGGACTAATATCCATACTTCAATTGTTCAACAAGTTAAAGAGCAAGTAAAAAATCTACCGTGTCTATCCTTGCCAGATCCTCAAGCTCCAAAAATTGTTGAAATAGATGCCTCTGACATTTGTTATGGTGGCATCCTGAAGCAACAGAAAAATGGCAAGGAACAGATTGTTGCATTTGCATCCAAGCATTGGAATAGTTCCCAGCAGAACTATCCCACCATCAAAAAAGAGATTTTAGCAATTTTTTTATGCATTCAAAAGTTTCAAGCCGATTTGCTAAATCAAAAATTTTTATTACGTATTGATTGCATTGCTGCAAAATATGCTTTTCAAAAAGATGTCCAAAACCTTGCATCTAAACAAATATTTGCTAGATGGCAAGCTATTCTATCTATATTTGATTTTGATATAGAATATATTAAAGGTTCTTCAAACTCGATTCCTGATTTCTTAACTAGGGAATTCCTGTAGGATCGATAGTCTTATGGCTTCGAAACTCAGAAATAAAAATTTAAAGCTTAAAGAGCTTCCTGCCATCCCTACTCTTGACAAACAGGAACCAAAGAAAGAGTTCTCTGGACCATCCACTGGCAAAACCCAGTTCACAAGCCTAAAAGACTATGCTATGACCATAGCCCAAATCCCACAGCCTGTAAAAATTTAGGAACCAATCTCCTTGGAAAACCTAACTTCTAAAAGTTGGGCCGACATTGTTGAGTCTGAGGATTAACAAGAAGACCAAGTCCAATCTACATGGACAGTGGCTGATATTCATGAATGGTCTAGAAAAATGGGATTTCCACTTCCTACAGCAAGTCAACATATGGGTTTCCCATCCAACAACCCAAGACAACTTACACAAGCTGATCCAAAATAGGTAATTCAGGTAAAACCTTCTGAACTTAAAATTATGGAGGCTTCCAATCCCATAAAATCTGGAAAAATAATTTCCAAAAATACATGCACAGGCAAGATGCAGTCGGCATCCTCAAAGGTTCTTTCTTCTGAACCACAACCTGTTTCTTCCAAGCTCTCTTCTTCCCTTGAGCCTGCATATTTCAAAACTCCAAGAATCTACAAACTCCTTCAAATGGAACCTAAATTTTGGAATTCCAATCCACAATTAGCAACTAGGCAACTCTTTGACCCAGATGTTAATTTTGTCCAGAAATCACCAAAATTTACCCAAAAGTACTACAAGTTTATATTGGTAGATACTGAGAGTACATCATTTCACCTTCACAAAAATAAAAAGACTAATCCTTCATTATGAATAGTTCAGTCCAAATCCATTCAATCCATTATCCTTCAATGTGAAAAGCCTCACCAAACACCTTCGAACGTTTTCCCCAACCTTTTGACGCTATAGTATATAATTACTGGGACTACCAAGCAGCCTGGGTAAATGCCTTTACCTTTCAAAACAAACAGCAAAGCTATTCGTGGTTTTTCTATTTTAACAAAAAGAAATCTGCAAAAATTATGTTTCACCATTGGTTTGTTAATCAATGGTGGCCAGTTTATGGACCAACTGAGGAAATTCTCCCTCAACCAGTCAAAGAAGGATTTGATTATTTCCAGTCTAGATACTCAAATCCACAACCATCAGTTCCTCTCCTACTTCAATTCTTTAGTATATTCAAACTTGCATGGATATACTCCCAGAAGTTTGCATGTCACAAAGAGGCAAACCAGCATCATCTGTTGTATCTTTCCCTCCAAGGACATTGCAAATGGTAGAAAGATTAGGATGAAAAAAATACTTACATCCCTTATACTGAAAAATGGTTTAGATACAACCCAGAGTACCTGTCATTGGCAGATAGTCAGCAAACGAAATTCCTCCAACAAAAATCTATTGCAGCTACCATTCTTGCAGCCTCCAAGTCGAAAGAAGATTTTGTAGCAGCTATACAACTGATGCTACAACAATTGCAGGGACAATCTTCTACCTCAACACCTGAAGCTCCTACATAATATCTAGAGGTAAAATCAAAAAAGGAAGAAGATGAAGAAGATTATTATTGTGAATAATAATCAACGATGACTTCACTCATGACGACATTGGTGATAGCAGCATGACCACATCAGTGACGTAAGTAGCGACCTCGACAAAAAATACTGTAGCAACTTTATGAAGCCACTATACATTGTAGTGGCTTTAATAAAGTTACTGTAGATTTACTTTTTCGGCTATAAATAGCCAGCCCAACTTCATTGTAAGACACACTTGCCACAACATAGCACTTGTATCTTGCACCTTGCACATCTTATCCCTAAGACTTGCAAGACCCTCTCCAGTTAGAATTGAATTATAATATTCAATATTATACTCTTATTTTAGTAATAATATTTGAGTTACATTTGCATATGGTCGGCTAAGCCATCTCATTTACTTTCAGTTCATCATTTATTTATATATGCTTTGATTTACTTGTGCATTCCGTATGCAACCCTACTTTCTTTAATTTACTTCCCATTTCCCCTTTTTCCTTTCTGGGAAAAGTTTCCCGCCCCCTTGGTATCAAAGCCAAAGGGAACCAGTTAAAGTAAAGGGGCAGTAGTAATAGTTTCCATTCCAAAAGGAATTTTAATATTCTGGCCCAGAGGTAACTCTGAGGAAACATATGTTCTTTGGGGTGTTTGCTAAAATTTTGAAAAATTGACAAATTTTGCAAAAGGATAATCAATTTTATTGAGGGAAGCATAAGCTTCAAATCATAAAAAGAAATCAATTTATTTCTCAACTGAATTTAGAAATTCATAGTATTTATCTTGGATCTGTTATCTCTCAGATCCTTGATAATGCTCAAAAAACCAGTTTCTTTTGGGAATATTTATAGGAGAGTAAAATTCTTTTCTCAATTGTTCTTTGTCTATGACAAAATTAGTTTGTAAAACATTAAGATCTCCAATCATGGTAGAATGGGTAGGAGATGTAGGATTATCATTAGATCTAAGTTGTGTAACATACCTGGCCTGGGGAATTCTTAGATCTTGATCTATATCCTGTAGATGTGTTGCTATTGAGGATGTAGAATGCCTGGGTTGTTGGAATCTAGATGATGATCCTAATCTAGATGCTGCATTTGAAGGAGGATACGAGATCCTTTGGCTAAGGGTCCTTTGAAAAGTAATTTCAACATTTCCAAAAAGAGATTGGTGTATCTCTGAGGCAATTGTATTTTTTGGTTTCTCAGAGGAAGTGACTCTAGTTAGTAACCAATTTGAAGGAAGACTTACTTCTTTCCAAGAGATAGGTTTTGGAATTGAAAGATGAGATCTAGTCAGATCCATTTGGAATAGGATTATTTCTCATTTGTTTAATACTTTCATGGCACCAGTGTTGAAAGCAGAGTTCATCGCTTTGTACTGAATTCTGTATAAAATTGCTACTGGGAGAGATCCAGTTTTTATGTTGAAATTTGCAGTCTGCATATTTAGAGTTAAGGAGTCTAAAAGATTCCTATCCTGCAGAGAGACAGTGAAATTTGGGAAACAATCAAAATAGACTGGTCCATTGCAGAGGCTGGTTTCTACCATACCTAAGAGAGAATCATTAAAGTTTAGTAATCTGGAATCCCTAAGACATAGAAGAAGAGATATGTCTAGACCTTCTGTAGACAGGGGTTTTGCTGCAATTTGGACGAGACCAAAATGGAGATATTTATATTTTTGTCTGAATTTCTCCAGAGCACTTGGGGTGAGGAGTTTGATCTCATGGGTATCAGGATCTATTTAGACTATTTCCTCAACAGTTTTGATAACATAGTCACTGGTAAGTGACCATCTGGGATTTTTGTATATTTCTTTGTCAGAAAACTTGGGGATTTTCCAGTTGTCAATTGATTATTATAGATCAGAGAAGTGGACTTCTTCTTTGATCTTTGCGGATACAACATGAGTAATAGGGTAAGAAGAGGATGAAGAAGGGGATTTGAAGAGTCGGGAGAAAGACATTATGACAGATTACAGAAAATATGCATAAAGTAATAAATTACAACAAGTATTTAATCAATGTTTAAATACTTCCCTTAACTTGGTAATCATCACCGTCAGATTCCATAAGGCGGAATACACTCATGTTATCAATCATCTTACACAATAACCAGTTTGGATCTATGGTTCGTGCTATTCTTAGAGATATGGTTTATTTGTTCTATAAAGTCTAGATTGGTTAAGTTTGTGTGCAGATCTATACCAAATCTGGCCATTGAGAATTAAATTATCATCTCAACATGATATTGGAACCACCAGCGGCCTTAACTCTATGGCCTTACGGTTCTGGCTATCTTACCGAGTAGATCTGGATACCAGATCTCCTTCTAGATTTAGTCAGATCTTTGCACAGAGTTCTCAGATCTATCCAATATATAACAAATAAAACATATATCTATAAAGATCAGAAACATATATTCTTTATACGTAGTCTTTTGTCGACAAGCCGACGTGGGTCCTGGGCCGATTCCTCATCAGAAATCGTTAGTTTTGACACCCAATATACTCAGAATACATAGATCAAAATAGAATATAGTATAAGATACTGATAACAAAAGTCATCTACCTTACTTCCTCATCAGGCTCTGACACCAAGGGGACGGGAAGCTTTGCCCGAAAAGGAAAAAGGGGAAATGGGAAGTAAATTAAAGAAAGTAAGGTTGCATACGGAATGCATAAGTAAATCAAAGCATATATGCAAATGTAACTCAAATATTATTACTAAAATAGGAGTACAATATTGAAGATTAGAATTGAATTGTAACCGGAGAGGGTCTTGCAGGTCTTGGGGATAAGATGTGTAATGTGTAAGATACAAGTGCTATGGTGTGCCAAGTGTGTCTTACAATGAAGTTGGGATGGCTATTTATAGCCAAAAAAGTAAATCTACAGTAACTTTATTAAAGCTACTACAGTGTACAGTGGCTTCGTAAGGTTGCTATAAAGTTTTTTGCAAGTTTTTTGTTGAGGTCACTGCTTATGTCACTGATGAGGTCATGCTGCTATCACCAATGTCGTCATGAGTGAAGTTATCGTTGATTATTATTCATAATAATAATCTTCTTCAACTTCTTTCTTTTCTGATTCTACCTCTTGATCTTGTGTAGATGCTTCAGGTGTTGAGGTAGAAGATTGTCCCTATAATTTTTGTAGCATCAGTTGTATAACTGCAACAAAATCTTCTTTGGACTTGGAGGCTGCAAGAGTGGCAACTATAATAGATTTTTGTTGGAGGAACTCCGCTTGATGACTGTCTGCCAACGACAGGTACTTTGGGTTGTATCTAAATCATTTTTCAATAGAATGGATGTAAGTATATTTTAAATCCCAGTCTTTCCACCATTTGCAATGTCCTTGGAGGGCAAGATATGGCAGATAATGCTGGTTTGCCTCTTTGTGATATGCAAACTTCTGGGAGTATATCCATGCAAGTTTGAATATGCTAAAGAATTGAAACAGGAGAGGAATTGCTAGTTGTGGATTTGAGTATCTAGACTGAAAATAATCAAATCCTTCTTTGACTGGTTGAGGGAGAATTTCCTCAGTTGGTCCATAAACTGGCCACCACTGATTACCAAACCAATGGGGAAACAGAATTTGTGTAGATTTCATTTTTTTAAAATAGAAAAACCACGAATGGCTTTGCTGTTTGTTTTTAAAGGTGAAGGCATTCACCTAAGCTGCTTGGTAGTCCCAGTAATTGTAAACCATAGGGTCAGAAGGTTGGGAAAAACGTTTGAAGCTGTTTGGTGAGGTTTTCCATACTGAAGGACTATGGATTGAATGGATTTGCCAGTAGATGGTCCAGAGGACTCTTTCTTTGGTTCCTATTTATCTGGAGTAGGGATGGCAGGAAGCTCTTTGAGCTTCAAATTTTTATTTCTGAGTTTGGGAGCCATAGGACTATTGACCCTGCAGGAATTCCCTAGTTAAGAAATCAGGAATCTAGTTTGAAGAACCTTTAATATATTCTATATCAAAATCAAATATAGACAGAATAGCTTGCCATCTAGCAAATATTTTTTTAGATGCAAGGTTTTTAACATCTTTTGGCAAAACATATTTTGCATCTTTTCAATCAATACGTAATAAAAATTTTTTATTTAGAAAATCGGTTTGAAACTTTTGAATGCATAAAACAATTGCTAAAATCTCTTTTTTGATGGTGGGATAGTTTTGCTGGGAACTATTCTAATGCTTGGATGCAAATGCAATAATCTGTTCCTTGCCATTTTTCTGTTACTTCAGGATGCCACCATAACCAATGTTAGAGGCATCTGTTTCAACAATTTTTGGAGCTTGAGGATCTGGCAAGGATAGACACGGTAGATTTTTAACCTTCTCTTTGACTTGTCGAACAATTGAAGTATGGATATTAGTCCATGGAGGAGAAGGCTATTTGAGCCTATCATGTAAAGGCTTGATTAAGTTTTTTATTCCTAGAATGAATTCAAAAACCTAATTCAAGCAACCAAGAATTCTTTGAAGTTGAGTCCTGTCAAGAATTTGGTCAAGAAATTTATCAGCAAACTGGATTGATCGGGAAATAGGGGTGATAGTTCCCTGTTGGATATTATTTCCGAGAAATCGAACATTAGTTTGAAAAAGACTAAATTTTGTTTTTGAAAGTACTAAACCATTATGTTTAATGGTAAAAAGAAAACATTCAGATGTTTGAAATGCTGATCCAAACTATTTGAAAAAACTAAAACATCATCAATGTAGACAATGATAAATTGAGAGTAAGGGTTGAAAATCTTATACATAATTCTCTGAAATTCAGAAGGAGCATTTTTCAAACCAAAAGGCATGACATTCTATTCATATTGTTCGAATGGAACTGTAAATGCAGTTTTGTATCGATCCCTACGATCAATTTGAATTTGCCAATACCCAAATTTTAAATCAAAATTTGAAAATATGATTGTAGCATGCAATCTATTAAGTAAATATTTTTTGTTCGGGATAGGATATCTTATCCATCTTAGTGTTGTATTGAGAGGTTTGTAATTGATTACTAGTCTCGGAGTACCTATCTCAATTTTAGCATTTTTGTAAACATAGAATGCAGCACAGCTCCATGGAGATGTACTTGGAGTGATAGTCTTCTTTTGCAGGAGATCTTGGATTTCCTTTTGACAGATAGTGGTTAATTCATGGTTCATTTGGATTGGTCTAGCCTTGGTTGGGATAGACTTTTCATCAAAGTCCGGCTCATAAGGGAGGCGGACTATGTGTTGTTTCCTATGCCAAAAGGTAGCAGGAAGATCAAAACAAAGATGTTGCTGAATATGTGTTGCTATGACTTGGATTTTTGATTTAATAGGTGGATCCTGCAATTGTAGCTGGAGTCTCTTGAAGGCCAAGTATGCTTTTAGGAAGTTGATTTGAGATTATTTGTTTTCCAATAGTTGAAGTTCTTTCTCAATAGAGGCCTATCAAAAGGGATGAGGATTTGTTGATTTAAATAGGTAACTTGAATACCTTCTTTGAGGACCATAAACGGGATGATCTGCTGGATGAAAGGAGTGCCTAAGATAACAGGGTTAGTGATATCTTTGACTAATAAGAAAGAGGTAAAAATAGATAAAGAAGAGTGTTTTACCTCAACATTTGAAAGTTTAAAACTAATACCTAGTTTCTTACCATTGGTAGATCGGAGACTTTTTTTGGTCTTTTCAAAGAATTTGGTAGGGATGAGTCCTTTTTTAATGCAATTGAGGTCAACACCTGTGTCTAGAAGTGATGGGATTTCTAAGGTGAAAGAATTGCCAATTACCAGGGTAATTCTGACATGCCATTTCAGGATGGATACTTTTGAAATATAATTCAAAAATTGATTTGGCTCTTGAGTTTTTGAGACTTCTAGCTCAATTGGTATTTCATTCTTTGAACAAAGTTGTTCAATAACTAATCTGTCTATTTCTTGGGAGGCTTTGATTTCCCTAATTTCTTGTTTCAGAATGGCAATTTCAGATTGCAAATGTTGGATTGGAATCGATTTCTAAGGCTTAGTTGGAAACCTATTAAGAATATCTATGATATTGTAGGTGTTGACAATCATAGGATGATTAACAAAAGGATTTGATCTCGAGGATGATGGTTGGTGCAAGGTTTGTTTGAATTTATCCAGATATTCACTTCTGGTGTTATTATCAGGAAGATTACCTATGATCTCTAAGAGTAAATCTTATTCTATAGAGAGGACATTGATAGAGGGTTGTTCTTCATCAGTTTTTGAAGCGGAAGAAGGAACATCATCTTCTTGGATTTGGTTGAATTGCTGATCATACTCATCATCAGCAAGATCAGACTTTGATTCAGAGAGGAAAAGACTCTGAATCTTATCAAGTAGTTCTAGGTCTAATAAGAGTTCATGGATTCTTTTGGAGATTCTGCAGTATCTGGCTATGTGACCAGGCTTACCACATTTGAAGCAAGTAACAGATTTGGACTAGTCTTTGGGAAAATGAGGCTTTTTGATTTTATGCGGTTTAGGTTGAGGAAGGGCTGGATATTTTGAAGTCTTTCTGAATTTAGGCTTACTTCTATGGTAAGTGGGCTTGTATTACAATTGTTTATGCTTATGTCTCCTGTAGGGCTTTGAACTGCAGGAAGGCAACCCAAACTGTTCACAGAAGAAGCCTAAGTCTCGGCTTCTTTGGGCTCTATCCTTGGCTAATTGCCTCAATATTTTATCTTGTCGACAAATCTTGAGGGCTACTTGTTGGATCTGGCTGGTTTGCTGACCAAAGGTGATCCTATCATAAGGTACATTACTATTATGCTGAGTTTGCAATTCTTCACGAACAAGGTCATAAAGAGATTTGGGAAGGCCATCTAGGAACTTTTCTTTCCAATACTGGCTATTTCCATCAGGTCTGGCATAAATTCGAGATTATTGAGATTATTGAGAATCTCAGTGGATTTTTCACGAAAAATACTTGGATTTCCTATGAAGGTTTTGACCAGTGTGAAAATTAATGTAGACACTGCATCAGGAATTAGTTCACCATTTTAGAGGATGGGATGGTCATCAGCATATATTTTGACAGGATGGAGGATATTATAGTTATCTGTGTCAGTGAGATGTTTGTCCCACTAACCTTTGAGTTGTCCTGTAAAACCTGCTATTAAAACATAGACAGATAATTAGTCTGAACTACCATGGGTTATTCGATATGCAATGGCCACCATGGTCATCTGCTGAAATTTGGCCATAATATTGTATTCTGACTGACCATCTATGTTCCATTCATAGATTTTGTTGGCATTGTAGGAATTTTGCATGATGGTTGGACTTTCTTCTAGGGCTATATCAGGATGAGTGGCTCTAGAATAATAGAGTTTTTGAGGATTTCTCCAATTGTTTGGTCGCCCTACTCTAAGAGGAGTAATTTCTATAGAAGGAGGTTCTTCTGGAAGATGTTCAGAAGTAGAATCAGAGTCAGTTTCTTGTAAAACGGAAACAGATTGGTGTGTGGTTATTTTAGCTGGAGTAGAAGGTGATCCGGGAATGACGGATTTTTGTTTGACACTTGTAGAAGGAGTGTTAGGAACCAGGATTGATTTTTCTATTTCTGCTACTTTCTTTTGTAATTCTGTGAACATTGGTGGAGCAGAAGTCTTTTTGAGTTCCTCACGAAATTGAACAGGGATTTCATAAGGTTTGAAGAGAGGAATAGTTGAGGATGTGCTAGACGTTGTTGTCCAAGAAGTTGCTGGATTGGAGATACTTGGTTTTGAAATCAAATATTCAACAATAGTTTGCAAATATTTGTTGGTATAATTATTTTGTTCAAAAAGACTTTGAATATCCTTTACTTTGACTGGTTCCTCAAAATCGGTGTCCAGTCTTCTTTTAAAAGGGGCAACAATAATAGTTTCCATTCCAAAAGGAATTTTAAAATTCTAGCCCGGAGGTAACTCTGAGGAAACATATGTTCCTTGGGGTGTTTGCCAAAGTTTTGAAACATTGACAAATTTTGCAAAAGGATAATCAATTTTGTTCAGGGAAGCATAAGCTTCAAACCATAAAAAGAAATCAATTTGTTTCTGAACTGAATTTAGAAATTCATAGTATTTATCTTGGATTTGTTGTCTCTCAGATCCTTGATAATACTAAAAAAACCAGCTTCTTTTGAGAATATTTATAGGAGAGTAAAATTCTTTTCTCAATTGTTCTTTGTCTATGACAAAATCAGGTTGTAAAACATTAAGATCTCCAATCATGGTAGAATGGGTAGGAGATGTAGGATTATCATCAAATCCAGGTTGTGTAACATACCTAGCCTGGGGAATTCTCAGATCTTGATCTATATCCTGTTGATGTGTTGCTATTGAGGATGTAGAATGCCTGGGTTGTTGGAATTTAGATGATGATCCTAATCTAGATGTTGTATTTGAAGGAGGATACGAGATCCTTTGGCTAAGGGACCTTTGAAAAGTAATTTCAACATTTCCAGAAGGAGATTGGTGTATCTCTGAGACAATTGTATTTTCTGGTTTCTCAGAGGGAGTGACTGCAGTTAGTAGCCAATTTGAAGGAAGATTTACTTCTTTCCAAGAGATAGGTTTTGGAATTGAAAGATGAGATCTGGTTAGATCCATTTGGAATAGGATTGTTTCTCTTTTGTTTGATACTTTCATGGCACCAGTGTTGAAAATAGAGTTCATAGCTTTGTATTGAATTCTGTATAAAATTGCTACTGGGAGAGATCCAAATTTTATTTTGTATATATATATATATATATGAGATCCAATTTTTTTTTGTATATATATATATATATGTATATATGTATATATTAATACAATAGTAAGAAACCCTAGCGCATTTATAAACATAAGTATATCAAATTACTAATCCAACCATTAGATTTGTTAAAATAGCTAAAAAAAAAAAAAAGTATCATGACTAAATTTGAAGGTAATCAAATATATTTTACCATATAATCTTGCAAAATCTCTATTTAATAACCCAAAATCTAGCGCATTTAAAAATATAAGCATATCAAATTAATGATCCAATTGTTAGATTTGTTAAAATTGCTAAGCAATGTATTATGGCCAAATTTGAAGATAATCAAATATATCTTGACATATAGTCTAGCATAATCTTTATGTAAGAGTCCAAAACCTATCGCATCTATAAAGATAATCATATAAAATTAATGAATTAGATTTGTTAAAATTATTAAAACAACTATTAGGACCAAATTTGAAGATAATCGAATATATTTTGCTCTATCATCAAGCGTAGTCTCTGTATAAGGGTCCAAAACGTAATGCATTTATGAATATGGGCATATCAAATTAATTATCCAATTGTTATATTTTTTAAAATTACTAGAAAAAGTATAACAATCAAATTTGAAAGTAATCAAATATAATTTGAATTATTATTGAAGGATTACACACACACACACACACACACATAGAGAGAGACACGCACGCGTGCACATCCTTCATGAAGATTCTAGCTCCTATCCTACCAATCTTTGGCTATATTGCATAAGCTCCAAGCTTTGATCTTTCAAGGTACGACCTTGTCTATACTGGATAGTAAAAGCCTAGGGTTAGGATCAAAGGTCTTTTCTTGACTTACTGCTACAAAACCACAATCAAGAACACATTTCTCTCCAATTTCTATTAACTAGAAATTAAGTGAAAACTACCTATTCTAGAAAGCTTCAAGCTTTCCTCTGGCATAAAGAGAGAGAAAGGGACAAGTGAGAGAGGAAGGAGGGAGCCAATGTATATAGGCGGCGCCTGAGGGTTCTTCTAATTTTTAGATACAACGTCTTTCAACCTGGATGAATAATATATATCAGCAAAAAACCCTACCTACTCAATAATTGATCAGCTAAGGCTAACAAAAAGAACTTAGCCGTCCCACTCAAGGCTTTGCCCAGCCAGCCCTAACCCAGTTGGGTTAGGGCTTATTCTCTTAGGCTTTGGTCTATCTTCCTAGGTCAGCTTTTAATTATTTATTTAATCTTAGACCAAAACATGCCCAAAATAAATAATTAAATAACTTAAATGTACTAGGCCTTTCCCTTAAGCTTTTTAATAATTTAGGCATGGGCTAACTTTAATTATCCAATCTGGGCTTAACCCCTGAATAATTAATTAAGTCATAAACTAAGCTTTTAATTAATTCTTTCTTGAGCCTATTATTTTATTTCAACCTAATAATAAATTAGGTTTACTAAATAAAATAAAAACCATTTTTTCAAGACCATATCCTTAGCTAAAAAATAACTAGGCTTCACAAGCTACCTTGAGGATCAAAAGATACATCGTCCTTGACTACTAAAATGATCAAAATACCCCTACTATACAAAAGCTATATTTTGCATCTTAACTATTTCTTAATATCACTATAAGGAAACATTAACTCCAAGGACAATGCTGTGCTTAGTAATGTCGCTGATCTATAGGTGCAATAACTAAAATACTGCTCTACATATCACTATCATTGAGATAGGAGAAACATACTAACACTTTTCTCCATGACATCTGCCATTCTTAGACATCTAGTATGATAACTTATTACTTTCAGCATGTACTTACTTATTTTTGGGAGCTATCCTAAAGTATACAATACAAAATCACATCCCAGGGCTTTAGATTATTAAGATTATCTTAGACAATTACAATGTGGGTGATTTCTCATATTAGAGCATAAAAGCTATCTTCTATGAATATGTTTTAACTAACTAGTCATACATGCTTAACATATAAGTCTATTAGTCCTATGATATACCTCGCCCCTAGTATATCAAACTATATGCTCCTAACTTCACTAGACAGCCAACTTATACTAAAGCCATAGGGTATTAGTGTATACTATAACAGTAGTACTATGAGTTTCTTCTATTTTAGTACTTTTAAAAACCACTTCTATTAGTCTAGTTCTATATATTTTAAATACACTTATACTATAAAAGTGAGAGAACTACTCAATAGCTAAAGGTAAGCCATTCTTTATTTGGTATTCATAGTAAAATAACTTTTGTCCTAATATGATTCTCATTCTCATTAACCGGCTAAGAACTATAGTTTATGTGTTAAGTAATCCCTATCTTATTATGACAGACTTCCATTCATATGGATCACTTACTTAAATACAATAGGTCTTCTTCAGTAATTATCATGCATAGCAAATTAAGTAAAGGAACACAAGCGATATCGAGAATAAAAATTTTATTTATTTCATTGAATTTACATTAGAGATATAGTTTGGTGGGTATATATTCCAACAATCTCCTACTTGCACTCAATGACTATGTAAGCCCATAAGTGCCTAGTATCTTCTAAAGACTCTTTTAGCCAATGGCTTGTGAATCGATTAGCTAGATTGTTTCTAAAGTAATCTATTTAACTATAATTTCCCATCTCTAAATGAATTATCAGATTAGGTGGTACTTTATCTCAATATGCTTCCCATTAATATGGTTTATTATTTCTTTTAATTGTGAAACAACTCCTAAGTTGTCACAACATAGTATAATGTGGAATAACTTCAAGTTCCAAAAGGAACTTCTGGAGCTATATTGCTTCCTCTGAAGTTGCTACTACTCAACTTCTATGGTTGAATCAATAATACAAGATCGCATGATGCTCCCCCATGAAATAACTTCTCCGAACAAGCTAAAGATTTATTTCGTAGTAGATTTTCTTTCATCATTATTGGTTTAGAAGTTTGAGTCTGTGTATTCTCTTAGAACCACGCCCTCGACTACGTAAACCAACTTATGATCCCTTGTTTCCTTAAGGTACTAAAGTATATACTTTATAGTTTACCAATGAACCACCTTATGGTTTAACTAATATATGCTAACTAAGCCTACAATAAAGTAGATATCTGGCCTAGTACATAGCCAGGTGTATATGAGACTTCCAAGAGCCAAAGTATAGAGTATCCTACTCATCCTGTCTTTCTCCTCTTGTGTCTTAGGACACTCTTTTGATGAAACAGATAAATTTTGTCTGCAAGGGATTCAAGTCTTTTTACAGGAGTCTATATTGAACCTGGCCAATATTTTGGCAATGCATGTTACTTGGGATAATTCTAACATTCTCTACTTTCTATTTCTAAGAAGCTTTATTCTAAGAATATAACTGGCTTTTCCTAAATCCTTCATACTAAATTAACTACAAAGCTAAATCTTTGTAAATGATAATGTCCCAACATTATTACCAATACGTAGAATGTTATCTATATATAACATAAGAAAGATAATATTAATGCCTTCTTATTTTATGTACGCGCATGATTCATCCTCATTTTGAATAAAAGCATAAGACTTTATAGTCTCATCAAAACGAATGTTCCACGCTCTTAATGCTGAGGGGACGAAAAACAGGGGAGCCATGCATCCACGGGAAAAAATCAGAGAAAAAAAACCGCAAGCCTTAGAGGCCACATGGAAGCGTGAAGATCATACATTTGCGCTCCTAAAGCCTTCTAGGTTGAGTAGGAGTGGATTGAATGACTGGAATTGCTTCGCTTTGCCCACTCGAAGAAGCTTCCGGTTGAACACCCGCTAGCCTCCTACTTCGCCTTGTTTGCATGAACGCCAAGCCTTTCAGCACTCGGAATATTCCTCTGCCCAACCTCTAGTCGGTGAACACAATGGTGAAGAGGGACAGTCTCAAATCTCATTGGTTCTCTTGCTATTAATTAGCAAAGAAATAAGAAGAACTTAAGAGAAAAGAAGAAGACGTCTAAGAGAGAGTGGAAGCTGCGTGAGTTTCTTAGTCTTAGGAGATTAGGGTTTTCTTTTTTCTAGAGACTTGTTTATTGGTTAGCCAAAACTAGGTCTCTCATCATCTGATAAACATATCCCTGGGATATCATATTTCAAACACCCGAATGTTATCCTGAGAATCAGTTTGGCCTAACCCTAAACTCTTCTTAACCATATCTGGGAAAAACCCTAAGGTCCAAGCTATTGGGCCAAAATAATATTTATTATTTCTCTTGGACCCAAAAAGCCCAAAATAATAAACATTAATTATTTATTTCCTGGGCTTATATAAATAACCCAATAAATAATTAATGAGCCCAAATGAACCATAATAATTAATCTTTAATTATTTATTTCTTGGGCCTACATAAATAACCCAAAAAATAATTAAACATTAATTATTTCCCCTAGTTTAAGCCCAGGTTAATTTCTTAATTATTAATTCTAGACCTAGGCCCTGAATAATTAATTAACCAAATAAACTAGATAATTAATTTCTCTCAACTCCTATTTTATTAATTTATTTATTTTATTCCAGTCTAATAATAAATTAGACTTTCTGAATAAAATCAAATAAAATAAAATAGAATCCTTTTGAACTGAGACGAATTCCTCAACCCAAAATTAGTTAGGACTTACGGGCTATTCCGAAGACCAAAAAGACACATTGCCTTGGCTGCTAAAATGACCAAAATACCCCTACTATATAAATAGTCGTATTTTGCATTTTAAATATTTCCTAATATCACCATAAGGAAATATTGACCCCAAGGACAATGCTGCATTAGCAAAGTTTCCGACCTACAGGTGAAATGACTAAAATACCCTTCTACACATCGCCGTACATTTAGAGAGGAAGAAGTGTACTAACACCCCTCTAAATGACATCTACCATCCTTAGGCTTCTAGTCCAATGATCCACGACTTCCTGGAGTGTTTCCACTTTCCAAGGGAGCTACCCTAAAGCAAACATCCAAGTCATGTTTCCCAGGGCCCTGGACATTTTAGACCATTTGGACAACAACAAGGGGTTATATAGTGCAGAAACTATCTTGTACAAGTTTGTCTTAACTAACTAATCACACATACCAAACATGCTACTATATTGGCCCTACGATAGAACCTCAACTATAGCAAATCAAAGTATATGCTTCCAGTTTCGCCAGACCACCAACTTATACTCAAATCGTAGAGTACTGGTCTACGTTGTAGCAGTAGTAGTCTAAGTTTCTATCATATAGTACTTTTAGAAACCACTACTACAGGTTCTGTCCTACGTATTCGAAATACGCTTATGTTATGAAGTGAGGGGACTACTCACTGGCTAAAGGTAAGCCATTCCCTATTTGCAATTCATAACATAAAAACCTAAGCATGATGAGGTTCCCAGTCTCATCAATAGGTTAAGAACAAATGTTTATGTGTTAAATAACCTGTGATCCATACCTTACTGTGAAAGACCACCATTCACATGGATCACTTATTTAAACATAATGGGTCTGTTCCAAACGAAAATTGTGTACAAACAAAAAGTAAATTCACAAACAATTTCTGAAAATAAATTCTTTTATTAAAATATTCGATTTTACATCAGAAACCTAGTCTAAGAGGGCATACAATCCAACAAATGCTTGCTTAAGTCCACAAATGAACTTCTTAAACTTGCATATTGTGTCCTCTTGGCAATTTGTAATAAAACATTTTTGTTGGGGCATATAGATGTTTTTACTAAGACAAATATTTGGAAAGGTCATCTTGACATCTATTTATCATATCTCATAGTCAAAATAATATGTCATAGCAAGAAGAATATAAATGGATTTTAGCATGGCTACCAGGAAAAATGCTTCCTCATTATCAATACCCTCTTTTTGAGCATAACCATTTGCCATAAGCCT
This sequence comes from Voacanga thouarsii, assembly GCA_026120185.1. Lineage (NCBI taxonomy): Eukaryota > Viridiplantae > Streptophyta > Magnoliopsida > Gentianales > Apocynaceae > Voacanga > Voacanga thouarsii. The sequence continues at coordinate 1,119,623 of JANUWF010002331.1, forward strand.
AGCTTTGAATTTCACCTACCCATCCGTACATCTCTTTCTCTTGTATACTTACTTACACCTAATGAGTTTTATCCCTTTAGGTGATGTGATAAGATCCCAAACCCTAATTAACGTACATAGACTCAGTCTCGACTTTCATTACATTGTACTACATATCTGCATCAGCATTTGAAATAGTCTCTCCGTATCTAATGAGATCGTATTCCTGATGCTTAGAGACTAGGTCGAAGACCTCTCCTATCCACCTTTCTAGAACCCTAGATATCCTCCCACTATGATGAGACTCTTTTTCCATAGGATTCTTAGGCTGTACCTTTTCTTATCTCACAATTAGGTTGCTAGATATTAACTTAGAAGACAACTGCTCCATTAGTTCAACCCTGGTTGAACCTTTGTGGGTGTACTTTGTTCATCTTTCAGGTATCTAGTATTAGTACTTTTTGGTACTTTTTACTCTTTTAGATGATAAAATTACCCAGATTTCATTCCTTTTAGATACCCAACAAAGTAGCATAATTTTAATCTTAATTCTAAGTTATCCCTTTTGATCAATATATCAGTTGGACATTCTCATATCTTGAGATAACTTACACTCAACTTTCACCCAATCTACATCTCATAAGATGTATTTGGTACGACTTGGAAGGTACCAAGTTCAGAATGTGTGTTGTTATTTCTAGAGCATATTTCCAAAATAAAATTGGGAGAGTCGTATGAGATATCATGCTTCAAACCATTTCCATCAATGTCTTGTTCTTTCTCTTAGCTATCATGTTTTGAGAGGTATTCCTAGGGCACTAAGCAGAGATACGATCCCATAATGTACCATGTGTTGGGAAATATGCTCTCTTAGATTAAGTTTCTGATGTAAACATCAAATGTTTTAATAAAAAAATTTATTTTCAAAAATTATTTGTGAATTTACATTTTTATTTGTGCATAATTACATTTGAAAAAATTTCATTGTGTTTAAGTAAGTGGTCCATGTGAATGGTGGTCTTTCACAGTAAGGTATGGATCACGGGTTACTTAACACATAAACGTTTATTCTTAACTAATTGATGAGAATGGGAATCTCATCATGCCTAGGTAATTATGTTGTGAATTTCAAATGGGGAATGCCTTACCTTTAGCCAATGAATAGTCCACTCACTTCATGACATAAGCGTATTTCGAATACAAAGAACAGGACTTGTAGTGGTGGTTTTTAAAAAGTACTATATGGTAGAAATCTAGACTACTACTGCTACAGCGTGGACTAGTACTCTATGACTTGAGTATGAGTTGGTGTTCTGACGAAACTGGAAGCATGTACTTTGATATGCTATAGTTGAGGTTCTATTGTAGGGCCAATATACTTGCATATTGGGTATATGTGACTATTTAGTTAAGACAGACTAGTACAAGATAGTTTCTATACTATATCATCCATTGTGGTTGTCTGAATGATCTAAATATCTAGGGCCCTGGGAACCATGACTTGGATGTTTGCTTTAGGGTAGCTCCTTTGGAAAGCGAAAATAGTCCATGAAGTCATAGATCTTTGGACTAGAACCCTTAGGATGGTAGATGTCATTTAGAGAGGTGTTAGTACATTTCTTCTTGTCTAATGTACGGCGATGTATAGAGGAGTTTTTTAGTTATTTCACTTATAGGTCAGAGAATTTGCTAACGCCGCATTGTCCTTAGGGTCAATATTTCTTTATGGTGATATTAGAAAATATTTAAAATACAAAATACATCTATTTATATGGCAAGGGTATTTTGGTTATTTTAGTAACCAATGCGGTATGTCTTTTAATCCCCATTATAGACCGTGAGTCCTAATTGTATACAGGTTAAGGAATTAGTTTTAAATTAAATTAAATGAAATTTATTTTATTTAAGTAGTCTGATTTAATTATTGGGTTACAATAAAATAAAAGTCCAAGGAGAGAGAGAATTAATTAAATTAGTTTAGTGGGTTAATTAATTGTTCAGGGCTTTGGCCCAGTTTGAAGAATTAAAAATTGACTTGAGACTAAACTAATGTAGGCTTGTTAATTGGACTAGTTTTTTGAGCTGGAAAATTAATTATTTATTCGCCATTTATTTGGTTCTACATAGAATAATTAATTTAGTCTAAAAGGCTAAATTAAGAGTCCAATGGGCCAATCCAATTTAACCTAAGGTTTTCTTTAGGTTAAACAGGAGGATAAAGAAGGTCGTGGTTTTTACTCTTCTTAGAGTTAATAAAACAATGTTGAATTTTCTCTTCTTCTAGCATGAGGAACAACATAGCCTCTATCTCTTACTCGAAAATATTCCTTAGCCTTGTGAGTTGTTTACCAAACGGGAATAGGCAGGCCATATATTGGTGTTGGATTGTATGCCCTCTTAGACTAAGTTTCTGATGTAAAATCGAATTATTTAATAAAAGAATTTATTTTCAGAAATTGTTTGTGAATTTATTTTTTGTTTGTGCACGATTTTCATTTGGAACAGACCCATTGTGTTTAAATAAGTGATGCATGTGAATGGTGGTCTTTCACAGTAAGGTATGGATCACGGGTTATTTAACACATAAACATTTGTTATTAACCTATTGATGAGACTGGGAACCTCATCATGTGTAGGTTATTATGTTATGAATTCCAAATGGGGAATGGCTTACCTTTAGCCAGTGGGTAGTCCACTCACTTCATGACATAAGCGTATTTCGAATACATAGAATAGGACCTGTAATAGTGGTTTCTCAAAGTACTATATGGTAGAAACCTAGAATACTACCGCTACAGCGTAGACTAGTACTCTACGACTTGAGTATGAGTTGGTGGTCTAGTGAAGCTGGAAGCATATACTTTGATTTGCTGTAGTTGAGGTTCTATCATAGGGCCAATATACTTGCATGTTGGGTATGTGTGACTAGTTAGTTAAGACAGACTTATACAAGATAGTTTCTGCACTATATCGCCCCTTGTGGTTGTCCGAATGGTCTAAATTATCCAGGGCCCTGGGAAACATGACTTGGATGTTTGCTTTAGGGTAGCTCCCTTGGAAAGCGGAAACACTCCAGGAAGTCGTGGATTATTGGACTAGAAGCCTAATGATGGTAGATGTCATTTAGAGGAGTGTTAGTACACTTCTTCCTCTCTAAATGTACGGCGATGTGTAGAGGGATATTTTAGTCATTTCACCTGTAGGTCGGAGACTTTGCGAATGCAGCATTGTCCTTGGGGTCAATATTTCCTTATGGTGGTGATATTAGGAAACATTTAAAATGCAAAATACAGCTATTTATATAGCAGGGGTATTTTGGTCATTTTAGCAGCTAAGGCGATGTGTCTTTTTGGTCCTCGGGATAGCCCGTAAGTCCTAACTATTTTTGGGATGAGGAATTGGTCTCAGTTGAAGAGGATTTTATTTTATTTTGTTTTATTTTATTTTATTCAGGAAGTCTAATTTATTATTGGATTGGAATAAAATAAATAAATAAATAAATAAAATAGGAGTTGAGAGAAATTAATTATCTAGTTTATTTGGTTAATTAATTATTCAGGGCCTAGGTCCAGTATGAATAATTAAGAAATTAACTTGGGCTTAAACTAGAGGAAATAATTAATGTTTAATTATTTATTGGGTTATTTATGTAGGCCCAAGAAATAAATAATTAGAGATTAATTATTAAGGTTCATTTGGGCTCATTAATTATTTATTGGGTTACTTATGTAAGCCCAGAAAATAAATAATTAATATTTATTATTTTGGGCCTTTTGGGTCCAAGAAAAATAATAAATATTTATCTGGCCCAATAGCTTGGACCTTAGGGTTTTTTCCAGATACGGTTAAGAGGAGTTTAAGATTTGGCCAAACTGTTTCTCAGGATAACATCCGGATATTTTGAAATCCCGGGGATATGTTTATCAGAGATTGAGAGACCTAATTTTGGCTAAATATAAACAACTCTTTGAAAAGAAAAAAAAACCCTAATTATTTTCCTTCCCAAGCAAAGACTCTCACGTGAGTCTCTCTCTCCCCTCTCAAAAAGTCTCTTCTTCTTCTTTTTGGTTTTTCTCTTGTTCTTTGCTAATCAATAGCGAACGAACCAAGGAGAATTGAGACCCTTCCTCTTCACCATAGTGTTCACCGACTAGAGGGCAGGCTGAGGAATATTCAGAGAGCTGGAGAGCTAAGCGTTAATGCAAACAAGACGAAGTCGAAGGCTAGCGGGTGTTCAACAGGAAGCTCCTTCAACTGTGCAAAGCGAGGCGATTCCAGCCGTTCAATCTGTTCCTACGCTACCTAGGAGAGTTAAGGAACGCAAAGGTATGATCTTCACGCTTCCGCATGGCCTTTATGGCTCGCGTATAATTTTTTTTTTGTCTCTGTTTTTATCCGTCCATGGCTCCTGTTCTATGTTTTGCCATCAATTGGAAGATCGAGAGGTTGGCGTTCACATACATGCACAGATGAAGTAGGAGGTTTGTAGGAATTACACTAGAGGTTTCCACTAGTGTGCCTACCCCAGTTCCACACATTTCAGTTTAGCTAATTCTGAGAATGAGAAAAAGAGGCAAACAAAATTTTCCCTCGGAGTCCTGCCAGGCCGTGACCGGTGCCGACTGAGGCTGCTAGAACCGGCACCGGCTCCGGTCTGCAGTTTTCAATTTTTTAGTTTTTTAGTTTTTTTATTTTTTTTATTTTTTGCTTCCACTACGTGATTTGCTTCCCCTTTTAAACCTTCAATTGGTATCAGAGCGTGAAGGTTTTGTGCAAATATAGGAAGCATGCATCTAGTTGAATAAAACTGGACACATATGTGTGGTTAAACTGTGATCTTTTGATGTTTTTTGTATGGATAGATTCACATGTTAAATCTCTCAAATGGAGGTATAGGTGAGATGTAATCTGTTTTTTTTTCATAGCAAATCATGTAAGGCTAATGTTAATAGGTATATGCGATTGTTGGTTTTTGGTGTTGTTGATTTTGGGTTGAAATCGGAGAGCCAAGAACTGGAAGGAAGTTGCAAAAAGAACTATGAAGAAATTTGCAGAAGAAGACACAAAAAAAAAAAAAAAAAAATTCAAATGAGAGCCTAGTAGACTGGGATCGGTGCCTGCTGAGGCAGCCAGAACCGGTGCTGGCTTGGGTCTGGGATCCGGTTTGCATGCTGGTCACTCGCGAGGTGCTGGTCCAGTATGGCGGGTGTTGTGGACCGCAGTGCAGTTGGGTGCTCAATCCTGTGTGGTAGGTGCAGTGGACCAAGGAGAAATTTTTATTTTTCCTTGTATTTTTCTTGCATTTTCTTTTTTGTTTTGGGGTTTTATACTGGGCGACGTTAATTTTTTTGCAATAGTTAATATTCATGGAATATTTTTGCATGAAAAATATTAGTGAGGGATTTTAGGATTAAACAAGATCATTAATTAATTAATTAATTAATTAATGTGTTTAATTCCTTTATTTGGGTACTTAGGTTTAAAAATAGAAAATCATGAAAACGTTTACTATTTTCTATCATGCTATTTATTTTTAAGTACCTATGTGCACGTTTTCTCAAACACGAAAGTCTTTGGTAATATTTTTGACAAGAAAACATTTTTCTACAAATTAAATGGTTATTTTAACTTGAACAAAAATCTATCCTTAGATATTTTCTCAAAGGATTTAATCCTTTACATAGAAAATATATTGGATTTAGACATTTTTGCAAGTTAAAATAGAAAGCCATTTTGTTTTATTTTTGCACAAGAAAAATTATTTTGTCAAATAAACTTGAGACCAAAGTCTCTATAAAGTTTTAATTGGAAAATTTTTGAAATTATTAAGTTTTTAACTTACATAAAATTAGTCCATAGAAAAATCTGTCAAAGGATATAAACCTTCACATAGAGATTCTAATGGATTTAGATATTTTATTTTTGAATTAAGGGAAACTTAATCGAAATTTTCAAAAGGATATTTTTCAGAAAATCCTTATTTTAAACGACTAAGTGGGAGAGGGGTTCCAATAGCCCCACGACTTCCATTACGATCCTCATTAGAGATCATGGGTCCCCTCGTATCACCCTGGGAGTGAACTTATATAGGATGGGGATACCACAAGGTTCTAGATCTAATGGAGGGATGTAATTAATAACCCGGGACACGTACTATGATCGGCCAGCCCATATTGGAGGTTATAGTGCGAGGTATGTCCATAGGAAATGAGAGGAAATGGCCATCCCCTTGATGGAGTTATCTTCTAGATCATTATCTAGAAGGAAAATTAATTTGTGGTGGTCAACACACTTAGTCTAGGAAACTGTTAATCTTCCCAAGAAGCTATGTCAGTTCTCCTAAGAGCCAAATTAATTATATTTTTAATTTTAATATAAGAATAAAGTGCATAAATTTATTTTATTTTCACAAACTAAATATTTTATTTTATTTTCAATTTTTTCAAAATGGTAGGAGGTTCTTTTAGTCCATTGACCATTATTCTCAGAGAGAATAAGCTAGTGGGACCAAACTATGCAGATTAGAAGAGGAACCTGAACATAATACTTACAGCTGAAGAGTATAAGTATGTCATTTATGAGACCTGCCCTGTTATCGGGGAAGGTTCTACCGCCGAAGAACGAGAGGCTGAGAAGGCTTGGAAGAAGGCCGACGAGTTGGCTCGTTGTTACATGTTGGCCTCCATATCTAATGTGCTACTGTCCAAACACAAACACATGCCCACAGCGTATGACATAAGTCAATCATTAGCTACGATGTTCGTGGATAACAGCCGGCCCACAAGGCAGGAAGCTCTTCGAACTATCATAAACACTAAGATGGCTGAGGGAGCATTAGTCAGAGAACATATGCTCAAGATGATTGCTACTTTCGAGGAGGCAGAAGTCTTAGAGGTTGTTATTGACCTCGAGAGCCATGTGGACATGGTTCTCAAATCTCTACCGGGTTCCTTTACTCAATTCAAGTTGAATTACAATATGAACAAGTTAAACATTAGTTTAACTGAGTTGATGAAGGAACTCCAGATGGCAGAGAAGGTCATGAAGCCACAATCTAAGTCTGTGATTGCTAAGGCTTCATCTTCAAGAACTCGGCCCAAGCCCAGAAAGTTCAAGAAGAAGAAAGAAAATGCAGTAGCCCAGCCCAAAGACAAACCCAATGGCAAGTGCTTTAAATATGGAATGAAAAAACACTAGAAAAAGGAGTGTCCAGATTTTCAATCCAAGAAAAACCCCACAGGTAATGTTTTTTATCTAGAATCTATATCAACGGTTGGATCAACTTCCACATAGATTGTTGATTCAGGGGTCACTGATCACATCTATAACTTATTGCAAGGGTTTAGAAAGATTAGAAGACTCTAAAAGGGCGAACATGGACTACACATGGGAAATGGAGCACAAGTTTAGGCCCCTGCAGTGGGAAAGCTGGATCTTATTTTTTATTGTAATAGAATAGTAGTTTTAAAGGATATTTTATATGTACCTAGATTTTGACAGAATTTGATTTCAGTTGCAAAACTAATAAATCAAGCATATTCTGTATCTTTCCATTTTGGTATTTCTATCAGTAGAGATGGAGAAATTTTATATACTGGGCACATGTATGAAAATCTATTCTTCTTAAACCCTATTAACAATCAATTAAATAACGCTCAATCTGAACCTTTAACAAGGAAGAGAAAAACCAATGTCAATGACTCTTATCTTTGGCATCTAAGGTTGGGTCATATCAACTCAACCAGGATTCAGAGGTTAATTCATGGTGGGCCTTTGGGCTTATTGAGATTGGAAAATTGGCCTCAATGTGAATCCTACCTAGTGGGAAAGATGACCAAAAGGTTATTTACCCCTAAGGCAGACAGAGCCAAGGAGGTATTGAGTCTTGTTCACATTGATTGTGTGGTCCCTTGTCTGCACCAACTAGAGGGGTTTTGAGTACTTCATCACTTTCACGGATTAGAAGCATCTACTTTGATATGCTATAGTTGAGGTTCTATCGTAAGGCCAATATACTTGCATGTTGGGTATGTGTGACTAGTTAGTTAAAACAGACTTGTATAAGATAGTTTCTATACTATATCGCCCCTTGTGGTTTTCTGAATGATCTAAATATCCAGGGCCCTGGGAAACATGACTTGGATGTTTACTTTAGGGTAGCTCCTTTGGAAAGCGAAAATAATCCAGGAAGTCGTGGATCATTGGACAAGAAGCCTAAGGATGGTAGATGTCATTTAGAGAGGTGTTAGTACATTTCTTCCTTTCTAATGTACGATGATGTATAAAGGGATATTTTAGTCATTTCACCTATAGGTAGAGACTTTGCTACTGCAGCATTGTCCTCGGGGTCAATATTTCCTTATGGTGACATTAGGAAATATTTAAAATGCAAAATACAGCTATTTATATGGTAAGGGTATTTTGGTCATTTTAGTAACCAATGCGGTATGTCTTTTGATCCCCAGTATAGACCGTGAGTCCTAATTGTATACAGGTTAAGGAATTGGTTTTAAATTAAATTAAATGGGATTTATTCTATATAAATAGTATGATTTAATTACTGGGATAGAATAAAATAAAGGTTCATGGAGAGAGAGAATTAATTAAATTAGTTTGGTGGGTTAATTAATTATTCAGGGCTTTGCCCAGTTTGAATAATTAAAGATTGACCTGAGACTAAACTAATATAGGCTTGTTAATTGGACTAGTTTAGTTGGGCTAGAAAATTAATTATTTATTCGGCTATTTATTTTGTTCTAATTAGAATAATTAATTTAGTCCAAAAGGCTAAACTAAAAGTTCAATTGGCCAATCCAGTTTAACCTAGGGTTTTATTTAGGTTAAACAGGAGGATAAAGAAGGTCGTGGTTTTTACTCTTCTTAGAGTTAAGAAAATAATGTTGGTTTTTTTCTTCTTCTGGCGTGAGAAAAAACACAGCCTCTTTCTCTCTCTCGAAAATATTTCTTAGCCCTGTGAGTTGTTCACCAAATGGGATTCAGCAGGCCATATACTGGAAGATCGAGAGGTTAGCGTTCACATACATGCACAGACGGAGTAGGAGGCTTGCAGGAATCATACCATAGGTTTCCACCAGCGCACCTACTCTAATTCCACACATTCCAGTCCAGCCAATTCTGAGAATGAGAAAAAGAGGTAAAAAAAAATTTTCCCTACAAGTCCTGCCAGGCCTTGATCGGTGCCGGCTGCGGCCGCCGGAACCGGCGCCGGCTCCGATCTATGGTTTTCAGCTTTTCAGTTTTTTTTTCTTCCGCTGCGTACTTTGCTTCCCCCTTTAAACCTTCACCATGTTGTCCTGAAAATCACCTAGGAGCAACTTCCGCCACAATTTGATCAATGAGTTTTTATTGGCTTACTTGTTTGACGCTCTACTTCATCCTTATACTCCTGGAATATATCAAAAGAGTTAGAATTGTAGCATGATAATTGCTCATTGTATGCATATTTTATGTGTCATTTATGCTTCAAAGTCTCTAAAATACATTTTAGATTGCTACTTCATCCCCATTTTCTTATTATTTTGTATAGGATAAAAAGGTTGAGATTAGCTAACATTTTAAGAAGAAAAAGAGTAAAAAAGAGCTAAACTGGAGAGACACATCACTGCTAAGAGTTAGTTGCAAGCTACCATGCAACTTTTAGACTTCAGACCTCAACATTCTAGGAGTCAATGGCACCGTGCCCATCACCTTACACGTTATCATACGTCATTAGGATGCAAAATATGTAGAACATCTGGAGTTCCACAGTGCTGTGCCAATCACGCTTAATGCTGTCGTGCAGTATTCCAACACACGATAATAATATATCCCATGATATTATTTTAAGTTAAGATTAGAGGATCAAAGCATACATAGCACCATGTAGACCACCTTTCGTAGCACCATTCAACATTGCAGATTACCCCTTATTCTACAAAATTTTAGGGATTCGACAGGGAACCTATAAATACCTCATTTTTTGACAGTCTAACAGATAGCCATCTACAAAAATCATCTGAAACCCTTTAAGAACACAAGGAAGAGAGGAGAAGAGAAGATCAATGAGAGATTTAAAGAGGAAGGAGCAACCTAAAAGAAGATTTCAAAGTAGAAGATAAGCCTTGTATATTAGTTCTTCTGTTCTTACTTTGGTGATTTGATTTTGGGTGTTAGATTTATTTAATATGAGTTGCAATTAAAGGCTTTGCCTTGATTTACTCTTATATTAAATGTTTATTCGATTAATTGATGTCTATTTTGAGTAATTTACACTTGGGTTTTTATTGATCAAATTAGTTGATTGAGCAATTCTCTTATGTTGAACTTGAGAAATGATGAATACGATGGAATCCCTTTTATATTAATTCAATAGATTTGTTTTTCCTTAATGAACTTGAGAAAGGATTTGGGTGATTTAGAACTTAGTGATAGATGAAGTTTTGGGGTCGCCTAGAGATAGGAATTCTAGGGCCTTTTAGCTTATAATTAGATTTTCTTAAATTTATGCATCCTTTGGTTTGATTTGTATGATAGAAATATCTATGGGTTAGATCTAACAGTTGGAGATTCATACTCAAGAGAGAGTGTATTTCACTTTATTTTAGAAATGTAGCCAATGCTTGAATTTGATTTCAATTAATTAAGTGATGCTCTATTGATGTGTACGAATTTAGGTATAAAAAATCATATAAAAATAAGCACATTCCCAATCAAGTTTAAATTAAAAGATTAACCCCAAATTATACATATAAGTAAGCGTACTTATCATTAAGCATAGCATAGGGTTTAAAACGAGTATCGATCCTCAACAAGTATGCAATAATCACTTTTCGTTCATTGTTTAACCGACTCAATAAAGTGAAAAAGAATAAAAAGGAAAACAAAATAAAATAAAAGAATATATACATGTCATGGATGGAGAATTATGTAACTCAAACCATTATTTTGACAAACATAAGCGTAAAGTACCTAATCATTATCATAACTAATCATTCTCTTGGCATCACGAAGGATTAAGATAGATTCACTTCTTTTCCAATACATGAAATCACTATCTTCTAGACAAATTAGCATCATATATCCTGTCTCAACTAATTCACCCAAAAGATGCATTAAACACAATCCTTGATTAAATCCACATATCCTGGCAAATTTAAGACATGAAATTAGCTAATGAATCCATATCCAGGCAGACATCAATTAACCTTTAATTACCTAGTTCCTAGAAATTAACCCATTTTCCAAGCAAGTTAAGAGATAACAAATATGAAATTAATGAATTGAGACCACCATTAGCCCCTTTTCCAAGCAAGTTAATAGAAAGAAAGAACAAATTAATCTCGTTATCAGCATAGGTAATAAAATACCAAAAATAACAATCAATTAAGCAAGAGATCAAAGAAACACAAAAAATCATGAATACCAAAAACAATGTCAAATTACAATAAAACAATTAATACATCATTATTTAAGAAAAGAAAACAAAGTTAAATGAAATCACTTATAGACAAGCCTCCCTCTTCTTCCTTCATAGACTCTCGTGTACAATCCTTCATGATTTGATGAATTCCTCCTTGATTTTGAGTTATTTTGTGTTTTGCTCCTTGAATTCACCCCTTTGACTTGTGTTTTCCCTCTATTTATAGGCTTTAGAAGTGCCTAAACTCATTCTTCTAGGGTTTTTGGCCGAATAGAAGTAGAAAAACACTAAAACTCTGAAAATTGCCAAAAATGTGCATGAAAATAAAGGCACCGCCTTTGTACCAGTGCACAGCCGGCATAGCCTATCATGCCTAGGGTCGGCGTCGATTTCTTTCTATCTCTATGTCCATTCATCAATTTTTCTCAATTTTCATGCCACTTCTTCTAGGTCATAGCTGGCGTCGCCTCGGGGCTTCCAACTAGCGCCGACTGTGTTCTGTTCAGCTCCTGTTTTATCGATTTTTTTATCACTTCGAAGTGTGTACCAACAGTACGTGGTTGGCGGCACCTGTCCTGTCCTGGCCGGCACCGCCTCTAGTCTGTTTAGCAACGATTTTGCCTTATTTTACCCCTAAAATCTGTAATAATGCACAAAATACCTTTTCACTGGTAAAATCTCAAATATGAAGGAATATGACCAATTATTGCACAAAATGTATCACAAAATGGTCTCAAATAACTAGGAAATATATGACTAATTTAAGCCATATCATCTATATTTAAGTATTCTTAGGGGAATTCTTGTTTAGTTATATGTCCATTCTCCTTTTCTTACTTAAATCTTGCCTTGTGATCATATAATCTTAAAACAAGGAAAATCCCTTTTTTAATCCTTCCATTGGGGGCCCAATTTCTTCAATATTTTTACATAGAAGCATTGCCCATGCATTGGAGATCATTGTGGTATGAAATTTCTACACTTTCTACGGTTAATTTTTTTTTAAAAAAATGATTTTTGGGTAGATTTCTATGTATTTTTGGGTGAAAATTCTTGAATATTTTTTTGTGAAGGATTGGATTGATAAGATTGCTTTCTTTGAGCTTTCATTAGCATAAGAATATAATTGATGCTGCTTTATAATCAATGCCACCGATATTTTACATTTTTTGGAAGTGATTGAGCACGAATTTTTTGTGAGTAATTTTGGGGCTAAACGATAACTGTTCATGCTTAACTTAGCCTTGTTCTTATAAGTTTTACATTGTGATGTAGATAGTATGGCTAATTGACCATTGTAATTCCGAGCTGAATATTAATTCACTGAGCACTATTGAACATTGTGGATTTAATCACACTTGTTAACATTGTGTTTGGATTGGGATATGGATATCTCTCTTGCAAGTTTGTTGGAGGAGGTTGAGTGGTGTCTTGTTGTCTATTTTGTGGTGTTTTGTGTTAAGTTGGTGGTAGCGTTGATTGGTGTTGTCATAGCAAGATGATTGAGAGTTTCGCATTGTTTATGTTGTAAAGAGTGAGTTGAGAGGGCCTTATTTGTTTATTCTATCCCCCTTTTCTTCATCCTTCCATCATGTCTAGGAGACTTAAGGGGCTAGCACTGCAGGCTACGAGAGCTCAAGAGGCATCTTCATTCACACTTTTCTTCGAGCCTCTACCTACCCAACATACCTAATTTTCTGATCTTATGTGTTAAATCTGGTATGACAGGAACCAACAAAATAAGATTATAGTAGAAAAGCGATATAAGCCTTCTTTGGAGAATTTCATAGAGCTTTCTACTATGTTTAGGAACTTGGAGTGGGAGCCCATCATTAGAATGGCAGGTCCTTATTGTCCTGTGCACGTGAGAGAGGTTTATGCTAACATGCAGGACAAAAAGAAAAATATCCTCCAAGGCATCTTCACCATTGAGTTTGACATAACTATACTAGTTAGAATTTTGGGAGTCCCGGATGAGGGGCAGTGGATAACTGTGGATCATAATAATCAAAAGATCATTTCTAAACCTATATGGGGTGTCAAGGCTGTAAGGGCTAGTTTTAGCATAAGGAGAAAAAGGTTGAAACCATTATTACTCGAACAATGACCTTGAGGCTTAATGGCGTGCCGTGCCATAGTCTATATCTTTGCTTTTAACGTCTATCCCAAGGCTAGTGGCTTCAATGACTCTAGGGTCCTTGACCTTTACATTCTAGATAAAATGAGGAAAAGTGAGCCCAGTCCCCTTGCTCTAATTATCATTCAGTCCATGAGAGAGGTGGTTTCCTATAACATTATAGCCAAAGCTCTCAAATTCCCTTTAGTTATTATGCACATTCTGAGCAACTTTGGAGTGCGGATGGATATAGAGTTGAGTGAGCCTACTAATAACCGCGACCTAGTGACGGACCATACTTTGGTTCAGTGTAGGTATCGCTATAATGAACAGGCCAAGTGGTAGATGAGGCCAAATAAGGTGTAGCACCCTGGAAGAGAGGAGCTTTCTCCTGATGAAGAGGAGGAAGAGAAGCCACATACTAGACCTACCTCCCGTGCCACTAGCTTTCGTCTGCGTAATGATTTTAAGGCATGCGTGGAGGCTTAGATGGAGAGCCAAATGACTCTCCTCCTCTAGCTTTGCGATTCTATTGCCGACATTCGTCGCCACTAGAAGGTCCAAGATTAGAGGATGGCCACTCTGTTCCAACAATTTACTGGTGCATCTTCCTGTCACGTAGTTGACGACGCTACCAATGATAGTGATGAGGATGACTCTTGACTTACTCTCTTGTATTTTATTTTATTTTCTGATGTTTCTTTTCTATTAGATTTTATTGACCTTTACTAGCTTTTAGGTATCGTTTCTTTTATTTTATTTTCACTTTCTTTTTCTAGATTTATGTTTTTCTTTGTTTTGTTTCTTTTTCATTAGGTACCCTTATGACTTTTCTTGTAATAACTCTTCCTTGTGGTAGATTCAAACAAGGTGGCCTACGATGTAATGGAAGTATCTTCTTTACTTTATTCCTCTTCTTCATTCATTTTGGTTATCTCGGTTGCATTTTTATTGTAATATCTTTGGCATTGAGGACAATGTCCAATTTAAGTGTGGGGGGAGAATGAGGTTAAAGAAGTACTTTTCCATATATCATTTTTGTGAAACATTTCAAAATTTTCAATGGTTCTTATTGTTAAGCAAGATTGTAATTCTTTTTCTTACTTGGATATGAGTGTTGTCATTCATTTGGTGGACTTTTTGTGAAATTATTTTGTTGGATATGATATTTTTCAAGACTTGAGAATTTAGATTAATCTTGTTTATGCATTAGTATTCGAATGTTATTTAACTCATCTAAAAAACAAGGTGACTTTATTTTTTTTCTTCATAAAATACCCATATTTAAATGTCTTGGAAACAAGAGAAGAGAGGAAAGAGAAAGAGAGGAAAAAAGAACAATAAATAAGGATAAAAATGTAAAAATAGCTTTAAAACCTTCTTGAAAAGTCCCTAACGACTTATAATTTGGAACAACAAAAGTAGTCTCTAATGACTTATATTATGAGATGGAGGAAGTAAAAAAGAGCAGAGAAAGAAAGAAAGGTTTGTTTGAGAAAAAATGGTGGAATGATTACTATAAAATAGGGCTAATATGGTGTGTGAAGAGAAATCCATGCACTTAAGGCTATTAATTCCCTAAGTCATTAAAAAAAAAATTTTGAGAGAAAAAACTTAGAGTACTTTCCTTATATCGTGACTTAAGTTGGGCAATTTTTGAATTTATAATGCTTGAGTTGGTACATAGCTTGACTTATGTGATTCATATTATCTATATTTTTACTTGAAGCGTGGAATAACTTTCTTAGACTAAGGTGTATACTTGATTAATTTGACTTCAAGAGTTTTGTGACGTCTTGTCCAATGTTTCAAAGTTTGTAGTGTTTTCAAAGGGTATGAATGACAAGAGTTGTATCTAAAGTTTGAAGGGAATACATAATTTTTGCTGTGGTAAAGAGTTTTTGGAATGAGTAAGAGCTTGTGTTTTCTTAATGATTTTTCTTGGACTAAAGTGTTTTGTTTGAGGACAAGCAAATGTTTAAGTATGGGGGTATGTAATACGGGCTAAAATCACTATTATTTTCCTAGTTATTTGAGGTTGTTTTGAGATACATTTGTTGCAATAACTAGGCATATTCCTTCTTATTTGACATTTTGATTGTGAAAAGTGTTTTTGAGATATTGGTGTAGATTTGAGTTAAAATTGAGCAGAAAGTGAACAATTCCAGAATGTACCTGGCGCCAGGCCCAGCCAAGGGACCAGGTGCCAGGTCCATTCTGGTTCAACAGAAGAATTCGATCATCATTCAGGGGAAAATTAGAACAGACCTAGTCCAGGTCTAGCAAGTGCACCTGGTGCCGGGTCAATGCTGTTTGTAGAGGAGAATAGGTCAGAAACAGAGCAAAAACAAGGGCAGAACAGAGTGCACCTGGTGCCAGGTGGGTCGAAGGTACTCAACGGCAAGTAAGCTCTGGAGGGCAAATTTTTTCTACACAAAATTAGGGATTGTCCAATGATTTTGATATTTTTCTACTTCTACTCGACTAAGACTTCCTCAGTCATGAATTTTGCATCTAAGAGGCCTATAAAAGCACAAGAAAACACAATGGTTTGAGGAGATACATACACATAGAGAGAGGTATATCCAAGAGCAAAAATTCCAATTATTCATTAAAGTGGGATTCACCTAATCAAGAAGGATTGTTCAAGAGAGTCTTCACGGTGAAGAAAGAGGCTTGTTTATGAGTGCTTTCTTTTATCTTTATCTTCTTCTCCTTTAACATTGATGTATTCATTATTTTTATTGTAATTTAACATTATTTTGGAATTCATGATTTTGTGTAAATTTAATTATTTGATTAAATTTTTATCATATTTGGTGTTTGATTACTTGTTATTATTGGGTATTGATCTGAGTTCTTCTAATTGACTTGAGACGACAATGTTATGAGTTTTGTTGCATTGATTTCATATTTGTCTAATCCTATTGGACTTGAGCGACGAAGTTAAGATTATAGGACTAAGTAATCAAAGATTAGTTGATTTCACTTCGAGCAAAGTGCTATTAGCTAATTTTATGTTTATAAGGAATTGAGCTTAATGCATATTTCGGTTATGTTAGCTTCATTGGTAAATATGTTAATTTGATCAAAATATAGGATTCCATGGATTGGGAAACGAAGTAGGATTTATTTAAGTAGATTCATGACTTATAAAATGATTGAATTTTACTTTATATTCCTTCACGATGCCAAGATGACAATTAGTGGAGAGAATTGGTAAATGGTTCATTATTATGTTTTCTAGGATAATTGTCTAAATTGCATAAACCTACAACATTGAGTTGTATATATTTCTCTATTTTTCTTTTTATTATTTTCTACTTTATTTGGTCGGTTAAACAAGGAATGAAAAGTGATTAGTGTGTACTTGTTCCTTTGAGGATTGATACTCGTTAATTCCCTATACTATGCTTACGATGAGTATACTTGCTCATATGTACACTTTAGGATTAATGTTTTAATTAAAACTTAACTGAGGGATGGATTTAAATTTGATGATTTTCATACACCTAAAATTAACGCATCAATTTCCATTGTGAATTCTCAAGACAACATTCCTAAATTCATGAAATGCAAGAAATAAAATTCAAATATTATTTAGGTTAATAAAAAATAATTCTTAGTTGATGGGATTTGAACTCAAGACCATAGGAATTGACTACTAAACTCTAACCACATAACCATATTAATTATTATTTTCTATTTTCCCAACTTAATTCTTTCCCTTCTATATCCTAAGCTTCTCATTCTCTCTCCCCTAGGCAAAATTCTCTAATTGCCCCCAATACTCATCAAACATAAACAAATCATATGGACTATATATAATAATTCTAAAAAATACAAATTCATCCAAAAAATATTTAGTCATGCAATATATCATGAAATGTAACACATCCTTCTAATTCTAGGGTAGGACTAGGTGGTGTTTTACATTCTCCCCTCCTTAGAAGAATTTTGTCACACAATTCTGCGTGTACCTTTATATCAAGTAGGGATACTTTCACTTCATCCATTCCTCCGTTTCCCACGTGGCACCTCGTGTACCATAATGCTCGCATAACACCTTCACCATTGGTATTTGATTACTCTGAAGAGTCTGAATTCTTTGATCTAGAATCTTAACTGGTTTCTCCGCGTAATTTCAGTCAGGTTGCAATAGCAAAGGCTTATTGTGTAACACCCTACTACCTATGAACCCCAAAAGAGGTGGGGATGTTGTCTCGTCCTTAGGACAAAGGGTATTTATAACTAGATAATAGAAAATATAGAAGGAAATAACTTAATAACAAACTTATTAAAATCCCAAAACAATACTTTTACAAGTCTTTAAATAAATAGATGGTAACTAAAATCTCCAACAAATAAATACATCAAGATAAATCTTATAAACTTATGGCTGCATAAGCAAATCGACCTCCCAAGTAGGATCGACCTGAAGATATGATATAAAAGATGTGAGAAATATTTCCTAGTAAGTCCTGTGTGTGCTCGTGGTATTTCAGGAAAAACAGTTCATGTATGCAAGTTTTGAACAAGTCATAATAAAAGGTCTACAAGTCCAGAAACTTATCTTTGAACATAGAGTGGTGTTTTATCAACAGTTGTAAAGTAAAAATGCTCAACTTGAAAAGAAATAACCACTCTAATAAAGTTGACTATGAAGTCATGCATCATGAATGGACATGGCACCCACCTTTGTACACCATGTCAAGAGAACAGTCAGGATGCCACACTTTGTGCATCATAACAAGAGAATGATCAGGATGCCATACTTTATGTGTAACACCCCACTACCTAGGCCCATCAGGGCCGGGGATGTCGCCCCGTCCAGAGGACAAGGGGTCTTTATAACTAGATTACATAAAAATAAAATAAAATAAAGACTTTAAAATTAAACTTATTACAACCCAAAAGATAAGTAATGGAACAAATCCAAATAAATTATTTGAAACAATCTCTCAAAACATCACATAAAGTAAATAACATGAGTCTTTAAAGCATAGGCACCAATCTAGCTAATGACCTCCACAGTAGGATCTTCCTGAAAACATGGCGTAAAAGGTGGTGAGATAAGAATCTCAGTAAGCCCGTGTGTGCTTTGAGTGTTTCAGGCAAAATAATTCATGTATACAAGTTGTAAAAGTTTCATAAGGAAAACTGCTGGCAAGCAATAAATAAGTGTTGAAAATAAAGAGTGGTGTTTCACTTTTCAAACCATACATGTGCACCATAAATACAACCACTCAAACGGGTAGCCATGGGTTAGCACATGTTTGGCCCCATGACTAAATAACAGTCAGAATGCCACACTTTGTGCAAGCTGACAAAAGGTAGGTGTACAGCTTACCGGGTGAGATACTCCTCCATCTCTACACCCAAACTTACCGGTTGTCCACTCCGAAACACACAGTCCACACGACTGAAACTTACTAGCTCGGACCAGTATGACCTACCGGATTGGCATCCTATCCAGAAAGGACTCACCCCTCAGAGGTGGCCACCTACTGAGAGACTTACCATAACCCTTCAAAGACTAATCCTGGTGGTCTACCCTTTTTGAGTACTTAACGTTGATTGTTCCACTTGGGAGAAAATTGATCATACTTTGCTTTATTTGGAAATAGCAATTAAGGGTTTCTAAAAGTCTTGTCAAAGTTGGGTTTTAGGAAAAGTTTAGCATTTTGTGTAAAACTGCTTGTTTAACTTTCAAATGATTTGCTTGACTGAAATAAAAAGGAAAACAGTCCTTAATTGCCTTTACATAATAAATGTCCGTATACATCGTATTTGGCTTGCCACAATAACTTTTTGGTCTTCACAAAACTCCATGCTGGAGCTTACCGATTCTTTGCTTGCTCAACTCAAACGTCTTCCAAGGCTGACCTAACCCCGCCTGGGGTAAACACAAAACATAAGGTTACATTCGAGCTATATCTGCTTTACATAAATAATTTCTTAGCTCAACTAGTTACAACCATGACTAGCCATGACCCTAATGTCCTCAGCTTTAAGGCTAGGTGATAAAGAATTTTATAAAATAAGTTTTAGTTGATAAGTTAAAATAACTTGGGGTTCTAAAATAATTGCTAATAAATTATAGACTCAATTAATAATTCTTGAGTGTTATTTTTAATAAATAAACTAAGGTTTGAATATTAAGTCCTAAATAATATTAATAAATGGTGATTTAAAAATAGCTTTACTATAAATAAATAATAAATTACAAATAACCTTTAATTAATTTTTAAATAGATAATAAATAATTAGTAATAAATAAAAATAATAATGAATGAATTATTTTAAATTTTAATTAATAAATAACAAATAGATTTTAATATAAATAATATTTTATTTATTATAAAAGATTTATTACTATATAGATTATTTTTAATAAAAGATCCCATTTATTTGATAAAGAAAATATTAATAAACCAATCTAAATCTTCCTGGCATTTCGAATTTTATAGAGAAAAATATAGTAGTAATTCTATTTTAGGTAATCAAATTTGTTAATAAAAATAACCTAGACTTAATAAGAAAATACTCTTTTCACATGATTTTCCTATTGGTAGAAAGGATTCATGAATGCATTCTCCAACATCAAATAATAAACCAATCCATTCAAGAACACATGCTTGACTTATCACATACTATCACAAGGCTAACTTCCTCCTAGGCATAATCATCAATCATGGCTTCAATGAAAAAAATAAGAACATAAAAACCTAATCACCTTTGGTGACATGGTCTCTAACATGCTTCAAACATCCATAAAATTCATTAAGCACGAATAACATACATTGATTCAAAAGAAAATTCATACAACTTAGTCCTATACAACAATCATCATACCTTAACTCCATCCCCTTAATCCACATGCATATACTCAATCACTTATCCATATTTCATTCTTCCTATCAATATCTAAGAGACATGAATGCTGAATTAAAATAAGGATTAAAGGAAAATAATTGATTCGATGAACGCTTCGATGATGAATTAAGAAGGTCCACGCGATTGAGAGCCTTGAATGATCCAACGGAAAAACAGCCATGGTTGATGGTTGATCGACCATTTCAGTTGGAAGAGAGAGAGAGAGAGAGAGAGAGAGAGAGAGAGAGAGAGAGAGAGAGCGAGCATTAGAATAGTACAATCGAATGGAAGAAGATGAACAAGAAGGTTGTTCTTGACTTACCTTGTTGATGTTCTTGAGACCTTCAAAGAAAAGTTAATTTTGATCTGCTCGAAAATTCTTGTTTGCAAGGTTTTGTGTTATAAATACCAGAGATGAAGTTTAGAGATTAAATGGAAGTGATTTGGAGTATTTTAGAGTGATTGGAGGTGTTTAGAGTAGGGTTAGGCTTGAAGAAGGTTAGTGTGTGTTTTTGGTGTTCTAGGTGAAAATGGAGAGAGTTTGAGAAAGTGCTACACAAATTCTGGTAGAGGGCTGGCCGAATGGTCTAGAGTGAATGAGAGTTTCGGTTTTTAGCAAGAAGGAGAGAGAATGATCAAATTTTATTTGAAATTTAAATGGAGGAAATGGTGGAGATGTTTAAGGTAAGAGATTAGCTAATGGTGTTTGTTCAATGAAGGTTTCTATGCTCTCCAATGGTGCCGGCTGAACAAGGTGGTCTTGCTGAAATGATTGAAGGTTAATGTTGCTCCAAGCCTGGCTGAAATTCAGTCTTAAAGGCCAGAGGAAATTCTGGTTTATTTGCTTAATTCAAGAATGTTTTAATGGAGTAAAATGCTGGAATTATTTGAAGTTTCAAAAAGAGTTTGAATGGAGTGATCCTAGGAGTGTTTTGAGGTGTGGCTGTGGAGTCCATATGCTCAAGGTAAGTGTGGGGTTAATGGTGTTCAGTTTGTGGATGAACAAGGACCAATTCTACAGAAGTTGAAAGGTGATTTTCGGCCTAGGCTTGAAAGAAGCAAAACTAGAAAAAATTCTGGTTTCATGGTTCAAGAGTTTCGAAGGTTGATGAAGGATTTTGTGTAGAATTTGCTGCACTTCTCCTACCCAATTTGCAACTATTTCTTGAGAGGGTTTGAAGGTCTTTCTAAGGTAGTTTTCCAGCCTTCTTCCTAGAGAAATACAAAGGAGTTTTGCTGGCTTGAAGGTGAATCAAAACAGCTTCATTTACTTGGTTGAAAGCTGTAAAAATGACCAGAATTTTTCCTGGTTTTGTGTAGTTTGTGCAGTCCCAAAATTACACAGATTTTCCAGCCTTCAAGCCACATAAAATGACCATTTTTCTGGCAAAAAAATGAGTGGGTTTACTGGCTGAATTTTCGAAGAAACGGTCTACAAACATTCTGGAAAATTTCCAAATTTTCCTTTACTAGAAGATGAACAACATGAAGGTGAGTTTGAAGGTGCTATCATGGTGATTGATTTTCTCTTGGAAACCCTTCTTATTTCTCCTCCTATTTTCGGCCAACTTCCCATCTTCCAAAGCTGAATTTCGAAATTCAAGGTGGAGGGATTATCATAGATTTTTTTTTGGAATTTAAAAGAAAGGATTTAATGGTTTTAAATTATAAAGATGTTAGGACAAGCTAGAGATAATAAAAGGACAAGAATTCTTTTTGGGACATGAGGATAAGATTAGGACATTCTCTTCATGTCTCCCCTAAGACAACATTCCTATTTTCATGAAATACAAGAAAACAAAAATTCAAACTTAGTTAAGATAATCATGACAAAAGCTTAAATGATGGGATTCGAACTCATGACCTTAGAAATTAATTCACCAAGCTCTAACCAGTAAACCACCCTAATTCTTGTTCCTATTTTCTCAACCACATATTCTTCTTATGAATTCCCCAAGCTATCTTCCTAATTTGACCTCAAGCAAAATTACCATTTTACCCCTCCTACTCGATAGGCATAACTAAGCATTTTAACCTATACTCCACAATTCTAAAGCACATAAAAATCATTCAAAAACACATATATTCATGCAAAACAATATGATATGCATTCCCGACCCCCTTACTCTAGAGTTGGCTTTAGGTGGGGTTTTACATTGTGCATGCTGATACAAGGTGGGTGTACGGCCTACTGGGTGAGATACTCCTCTATTTCTACACCCAAACATACCGAGTGTCCATTCCAAAAATAAACAGTCCACCTGAACTGTACTGCAAGCTTGGACCGGCCTGACAAACAAGAACTGTTGTCTTGTCTAAGCAGAGTTCACCCCTCAGAGGTAGCCTCCTACGGAGAGACTTACCCAACCCTTCAAAGACTAGTCCTAGTAGTCTATCCTTATTGAGTACTCAACGTTATGCTTTTCCACTTGAAAAATGTAAAATCAATAAGAATTTTCTTTCAAGTAGCAATTATGGTATTTAAACAACTTTAGGTAAAATATTGTTTAAGGAAAATTAATTATTTTGCTCAGAAAATTGTTTACTTGACAAAAATTATCACATTTTAAAAGAAGGAATATATTGTCTATAATTGCATCTCAAGGTACATCTTCCACGACAATCAGTGGATTCAACTTGCAGAAAAGTATTTGTTCACAAACATCTTTATACAAGGACTTACCTGATTTCTTGCTTTTCTTTGATACAATAGCCTTCCAAGATAGTTCAAGGCAACCTAACCCCGCCTAGGGTAAATACAGGGTATAGGACAAACATCCAGACAATACTTATGAAATCCCACCTAAAGCCAACCCTAGAGTAAAGGGGTCGGGATGCATATCATATCATTTTGCATGAATATATATATATTTTTAGAATGATTTTATGTGCTTTAGAATTATGATTTATAGGTTAAAAGGCTTAGTTATGCTTATTGAGTAGGAAGGGTAAAATGGTAATTTAGCTTGAGGTCAAAATAGAAAGATGGCTTGAGGATTAATGATGTGTTATTTATTTGCATATAAAAATCATATAAAGATAAGAACATTCCCAATCAAGTTTACATTAAAATGTTAAACCTAAATTACACATATGAGCAAACGTACTCATCATTAACATAGTATAGGGTTCAAACGAGTGTCGATCCTCCAGGAACAAGTATACACTAATCACCTTTCTTTCATTATTTAACCGAATCAATATAGTTAAAACAAAATAAAAAGGGAAATAAAATAAAATAAAATAGATACATGTTAAGGATGTAAAATTATGTAAGTTAAACCATTATTTTAACAAACATGATCCTAAAGTACTTAATCATTATCATAACTAATTATTCCCTTGGCATCATGAAGGATAATATAGATTCACTTCTTTGTGTAATCCATGAATCCCTCTCTTCTAGGTAACTTAGCATCGCATATCCTGTCTCAACCAGTCTTACCCAAAAGATGCATTAACCATAGTCCTTGATTTAATTCCTATTCCTGGTAAATTACACATGAAATTAACCAATGAATCCATATCCTGATAGACATTAATTAACCTTGAATTACTTTGTCTCTACTCTTAACCCCTTTGTCCAAGCAAGTTAAAAGCTAACAAATACGAAACTAATGAATTGAAACCGCCATCAACCCCTTTGTCTAAGCAAGATAATGGAAAGACCCAACCAATTAATCTCGTAATAAGCACAAGTAATCAAATACTAAGAATAACAATCAATTAATCAAAAGATGAAATAACTCTAAAAATCATGACTATCTAAAACAATGTCAAATTATAATAAAAGAATTAACACATCATTGTCAAGAAAAAAAAAACAAAGTAAAAGAAAGCACTCATAGACAAGCCTTCTTGTTCTTCCATTGAAGACCTTCTTGTACAACCCTCCTTGAATTAAAGAATTCCTCCTTTGATTGAGTGATTTTCTGTAATGATCAATGAATTCTCTCCTTTTTCCTTTGTGTTTTTCCTCTATTTATAGGCTTAGGAAGTGCCTAAACTCGTAGATACAATGTTCTTGACCGAATAGAAGTTGGAAGATAGTAAAACTCCACAGATTACCAAAAACCATGTAGAAAAAATAAAGCACCACCTTAACTTCAGGGCACAGCCGACGCTGGTTGTGTTCTGTTTTTCCAGTTGTTTACCGATTTTTCCTTCAATTTCATATAATGTACTCCAGAATGCAGCCGGCGCCACCTTGGCTACTGGAGCAAGCGCCGGATCCACTCTGTTATGTCCTGTTTCACCAATTTTTCGTCGCCTCAAAGTTCATGCAACTAGTGCATGCCCGGCGTCGGTTCCAGTACCCTAGCCGGCGCCACCTCTCCTCTGTTCATGCAACCAGTGCATAAAATAGGAATGTTGTCCTAGGGGAGATATGAAAAGAATATCCTAATCCTATTATCATGTCTTAAAAAGAATTCTAGACGAATTCTTGTCCTTTTATTACCTCTAGCTTGTCCTAACCTCTTCACCAATTAAATTTGTTTAAAATTTATCCAAATGCACATTTTTAATTCCAGAAAATTCAACAAGGATTCTTGGTCTTTGAATTTCGAAAATGGCTCTTAGAGTTTGGAGATTTGACTGAAAATAGGGAAGGAATTAAGGAAGGTTCCCAAGGAAAATTAATCTCCATGGTTGAACCTTCAAATACTACTCCATAATGTTCATCTTCTCCATGGAAGAAATCTGAAATTTTTCTAGATTCTTGAGCAGCCTAACCTTCAAAAATGTTAGCCATCTTTCTTACACAATTGCTGCCAGGAAAATGGCCAATTTATTCAGCTTGAAAACTAAAATTCTTGTGCAAAAACCAGATTGGACAAAACTGCACAAACCAGAAAAAAATTCTGGGCAGTTTCGTAGCATAGCAGGCCGAGATCAAAGCTATTTCTTCTGCCTTCAAACATGTAAATTACCTCTGATTTTCTTCCATATAGAAGGCTAGAAACTAGCCTTAAAGGATCCTCAAACACTTCTCAAAACCCTTTGCAAATCGGCTGGAACATTGCTGATTCGTATGGATTTGGGTATAAAAATCACATAAAAACTAAGCACATTCCCAATCAAGTTTACATTAAAATGTTAACCCAAATTACACATATGAGCAAGCATACTCATCATTAACATAGTATAGGGTTCAAACAAGTGTCGATTCTCAAAGAACAAGTATACATTAATCACCTTACTTTCATTGTTTAACCGACTCAATAAAGTGAAAAATAAATAAAATAAGTAGAATAAATAAAATATATACATGTTAAGGATGGAGAAGTATGTAACACAACCTATTATTTAGACAAACATGATTTTAAAGAACTTAATCGCTATCATAACTAATTATTCTCTTGGCATCATAAAGGATTAAGATAGACTCACTTCTTTTCCAATTCATGAAATCTCTATCTTCTAGATAAATTAGAATCACTTGGTCTCATCTCAACTAATTCACTCAAAAGATGCATTAAACACAATCCTTGATTTCCCTTGGTTTCGGCGAATTTAAAACATGAAATTAACCAATGAATCCTTGGTTTCGACAAACATCAATTAACCTTTAATTACCTAGTCCTCATCAATTAACCCCCTTGGTCTCGACGAGTTAATGGACAACAAATATGAAATTAATAAATTGAAGCCACTATCAACCTCGTTGGTCTCAGTGAATTAATGGGAAGAACCAACCAATTAATCTTGTAATAAGCTCAAGTAATTAAATACCAAGAAAAACAATCAATTAATCGAAAGATCAAATACTCTAAATATCATGAATATCTAAAACAATGTCAAATTACAATAAAATGATTAACACATCATTGTTAAGAAAAAGGAAACAAAGTAAAAGAAAGTACTCATAGATAAGCCTCATTCTTCTTCTTCTGAAGACCTTCTTGCACAATCCTCCTTGAATTGAAGAATTCCTCATTTGATTTGAGTGATTTGCTATGATGATCAATGAATTCTCCCCTTTTCCCTTGTGTTTTCGTTCTATTTATAGGCTTAGGAAGTGCTTAAACTCGTTGGTGTAATGTTCTTGGCCGAGTAGAAGTTGGAAAGTACTAAAACTCTACAGATTACCAAAAATAGCGTAGAAAAATCAAAGCACCGCCATAACTTCAGGGCACAGCCAGTGCCGCCTTGGCTGCCGAAGCCAGCGCTGGTTGTGTTCTGTTTCTCTAATTTTTCGACGATTTTTTCTTGATTTCAGCACCACGCAGTCCATAGTACAACCAGCGCCACCTTAGCTACTGGAGCCAGCGCCGGTTCCATTATGTTTCATTATGTTTTAACAATTTTTCATCGCTTCAAAGTTTGTGTAAACAGTGCATGGCCAGCGCCAGTTCCTCTGTCCTGGTTGGCGCCGTCTTTATTTTGTTTTGCGACGTTTTTACTTCATTTTTACCCCAAAAATCTGAAATAATGAACAAAATACCTTTCCAAGGATAAAATCTCAAATATGAAGGAATATGACTAGTTATTGAATAAAATGTATTACAAAAGAGCCTCAAATAACTAGGAAAAATATGACTAATTTAGCCACTTTCAATTGCAGAAAACTACACACGAATTCCAGCAACCAATTCGAAACATAACTAGAAAAAAAATTCTAGCCTTGTTCCTTTCAATCCTTGGCCGAAAACCTCCTCAAAACCTTTGTAAGTTAACCTTTGTTCAGCCATGAACTGAACTCCATTACCCTCTCCACTGACCTTGCACAACTAGACTCCATAGCCACTCCTCAAATTTCTCCTTCAATCACTCCAATCAAACTTCCATTTGAATTCCAAAATTTCCAGCATTTACTCCATGAAAACACCTTTGGATTAAGCTTGGTAACCAGAAATCCTCCCACCATTGAACTCAGAAATTTGGCCAGCTTTATAGCTCCCTCAACTGTTATTCAATTTAGCAAAATACAGCAAACTAGTTGGCCATTTCAGCTCCAAGAAACCTCCATCAATCAAACACCATTACTATATCTTTTACCTTAGAACACTCCTTAAATTTTTCCATTTGAATTTCAAACAACCAGATTTTTCTCTCCTCTCTAATATGAAAATCAAAATCCTAGAACTCTCTCAATCTTTCGGCTAGCCCCTTCAGAAATTCATCCAGAATTTTCTCTCTAATCCTCTTCATTTTCACCAAGAACATCAAGAACACACACTACCTTTCTTCAAGCCAAAGACCACTCTAAACACCTCCAATCACTCTCAAAAACTCCAGAATACACCTACATACTCCCAAGAGTCCATTTCTAGAATTTATAACAACAAATCTCGAAAACAAAAATTGGCATTTGGATCAAAATCAGATTTTTTCCCTTAAAGTCTCAAGAACATCATCAAAGTAACCAAGAACGACTCTTTTGTTCATCTTCTTCCACTCAACCTTTAACATATCATGCTAATTTTCTCTCTCTCTCTCTCTCTCTCTCTCTCTCTCTCTCTCTCTCTCTTTCTCTCTCTCAGCTGAAATGGTGAATTACAACTATGGCTGTTTTTCCTTCTCTCATGGATAATTCAAGACTCTCAATCACATGGACCTTCTTGAATCTTCATTGAAGTAAACATCAATCAAGTACTCCTCCTTAATCTTTCTTTTTAATTCTGAATTCATATTTCTTAGATGCTAATAGGGAGAATAGAATATGAATGGGTTGAGATTAGGGCACGAGAATGGATGATCATGATTAAGCTGCATGAAATTCCTTGAGATTCAATATGTGTTCATTATGTCTTAAGAAATTATGGATGATTAAAGCATGCTAGATGTTATAACACCTTTGATGAATAGGATTTTTATGGTCTTATCCCCTTTGAAGCCATGATTATGATTATGCTTAGTAGAGATTTGGCCATGTGATAGTATGTATTGATTTAAGCCTATGTTCATGAATGAATTAGTTTGTTGTTTGATGATGGAGAATATGTTCATGATTCTTATTAGCAATAGGAAAATTATGATCATAATCTTGTTGATCCTAGGTTATTTTAATTAGCAAATTTTATTATCTTAATTAAAATTATTACTATGTTTTTCCTCCAAAGATTTCGAAATTCCTAGGAAGTTTTGGAATTGGAATATTAAATGAAATAGTGATATTTTATTAGCCAAATAAATGATATCTTTTATTAAAAATAATATACAATAATAATAATAATAATAATAATAACAACAATAATAATAATAATAATAAATGAAACCTTTCGTATAAATAATAATAAGTAAAATATTAATGATATTGTAGACCATATATTTATAAATATTATTTATATTTATTTGTTATCTAATAATCAAAATTTAATAAAATTTATTTATTATTAATTAAGAGATTAGTAATAATTTATTATTTATTTTAATAATACTATTTAAAAATTACCATTTATTAATAACATCTAGGACTTAGGATTCTTCAATAATTAAACCCTAGTTTATTTATTAATAATAACACTCAAGATTTATTATTTGAACATATAACTTATTAGTAGTTATTTTACAACCCCTAGTTACTTTAACTTATCAAGCTGGACTTCTTTTAAAAAATTCTTTATCAGCTGGCCTTAAAGCTTAGGACATTAAGATCATGATTGTAGTTAGTTGAACTAGGAATTATTTGTGTAAGGTAAATATAGTTGGAGTATAACCTTATGTCATGTGTTTACCCCAGGTGGAGTTAGGTCAGCTTTGGAAGATTTTTGAATTTGCTCAAGCAAAGTATCAGGTAAGTTCCTGCATGGAATTTTGTGAAAACAAAAAATTATTATGGCAAGCCAAATGCGATGTGTATGGACAGTCATTTTTTAAAGGCAATTAAGGATTTTTTTTTCCTTTTTATTTCAATCAAGAAAATCATTTGAAAAATCAAACAAGCAGTTTTACACAAAATGCTAAACTCTTTCTAAAACCCAACTTCGGCAAGAATTTTAGAAACCCTTAATTGCTATTTCAAAGAAAATCGTTGTGTGGTCAATTTTCTCCAAAGTGGGACAATCAACGTTGAGTACTGAATAAGGGTAGGCTAGTAGTACTGGTTTTGAAGAGCAAGAGTGAGTCTTCTGGTAGGAGGCCACCTTCAGAAAATGAACTCAACTTGGAGAAGCGACAGTACTACTTAGTCATACCGGTCCGAGCTAGTAAGTTTTAGTCATGTGGACTATGTGTTTCCGAAGTGGACAATCGGTAAGTTTGGATGTAGAGAATGAGGAGTATCTCACCTAGTAGGCCCTACACCTACCTTTTGTCAATCTGCACAAAGTCTGACATTCTGACCGTTATATGGTCATGGGGCCCAACGTGTGGTAACCCATGGCTACCCATTTGATTGGTTGTATTTATTGTGCACATATATGGTTTGAAAAGCAAAATGCCACTCTTTATTTTTAACATTATTTAATGCTTGCCAGGACTTTCTCTTATGCAATTTTTACAACTTGCATACATGAACTGTTTTACCTAAAACACTCAAAGCACATACAAGCTTACTGAGATTTTTATCTCACCACCTTTTATACCATGTTTTCAGGTCGATCTTGCTGTGGAGATGAATAGCTAGTTTTGTTGCCTATGCTTTGAAGACTTTATGTTGTTGTTGTTGTTGTTGTTGTTGTTGTTGTTGTTGTTGTTGTTGTTATTATTATTATTGTGTGTTGTTTTGAGAGATGGTAGCAAACAATTTATTTTGGATTTGTTCATGTATTTTTGGGTTGTAACAAGTTTAATTTTAAAGTATTACTTTTATTTTCTTTTATGTGACCTAGTTATAAAGACCTCTTATCCTTTGGACGGGGCAACATCCCCGGCCCTGTTGAGTCTAGGTAGTGGGGTGTTGCAATACTTACCTTAAATAAATAATTCTTAGGTCAACTAGCCACAGTAATCTCTAACCATGACAGCAATGCCTTAGGCTTTAATACTAGTTGATAAAGTATTTTATAAAATTAAATTAGCTTGATGAATTAACATAAATAGGTGTTATAAACAAATAAATTATAAAGCATAGTTTTGACTGTTTATTACCAAATAATAAATAATGAGTAATATTGACAATAAATAAAATTTGTAATAAATAATAAGTAATAATAAATCCTAAATAATATTGATAATAAATAATATTTCAAGAGTACTAATATAAATAATAAATTATACTTAACTTTAATTAATAAATAAAAATTAACAAATTAACAAATAAACTTAATAATAAATAAATTATACTTAATTTTAATTAATAACTAATAAATAAAAAATTAATAATAAATAAATAATATTTATGAGTATAGATAAAAGTTTTAGTAAGGCTAACTAGTAATAATAATAATATGATTAAAAATATTAATTAATTCTAATATTTTATTATTTAAATTTAGTAAAAATATTTTATTTATTTAACTAATAAAATAATAATATTTTAAATAACCATCTATCACTACTAGAAAAAAGTGATTTACCAACTAACAAAATTGGTTGGTAATGAGCTAAATTTGGTTGGTAATCATGATTTACCAATCGAATGGCGTCGCATGCAAAAACTTTAGCTTGTACATTTTCCAACTGAAATTTTTTGGAGTCGGTTGGTAATTACTAACTGCATTTCGGTTGGTACTGTAAAATCTTCGGTTGGAAATTTAATATTAAGTTTGGCATTTAAGTTGACTATTTCGGTTGGTAATTACCAATCGAAACTCGGTTGGTAATGCAAAATTTTCGGTTAGAAATTTGGCATTAAGTTTGGCATATGAGTTGACTATTTCGGTTGGTAATTACCAACAAACATTTATGTTACCAACCGATTGTTGCAGTTGGTAATTATCAACGAAAAATGTAGTTTGTAAATTTATAATTTTTAGTTGGTAAATTTGTATTGAAAATACGATTGTAATTTATTAATTTACCAACTGAGACATGTTACTACCAACTGATATATGTGTAGGTAATTACCAACAGACTTTCGGTTGGTAATTTTTTTTTTAGTTGGTAGTTTTATTTATTTACCAACTGAACATTCAGTTGGTAATTTTCCAACTATTTTAGTTATTTAAAATCGGTTGGTAAATTACTAACTAGGTTGTTCAGTTGCTAATTTTTTTTCTGGTTGGTAGTTTTCTTTCTTTACCAACCAAATATTCAGTTCGTAATTTTCTAACTATTTTAGTGATTTAAAATATGTTGGTAATTTTTTGTTGGTAAATTACCAACTAAGTTTTTTGTTGGTAGATAGTTGGTTTGAAAATTCTAACTGCTATTTAATATATTACCAACTGAATTATTTTCAATTACCAATTGAAATACCAACCAAATTCTATTCAATTACCAACTGATTGTTTAGTTGGTAATTTTTCTTTAATTTGGAAAAATTCTAGTTCATCTGAACATAGAACCAAACACCTGCATTTGACAAATTCATAAAATAATAAAGCCAAAACACATCCACAAACCCAACATAAACATCATCAAATCCAACACAAACATCATCCTTCCACAAACATAAACATCATCCTTCCACAAATTCAAAGCAAATATAATTCCCTCACAAAATACCACAAATCCTAACCAAACATCATCTTTAATTAAACATAAACGATTGTCATAATATGAAAGTGAGATGAACTACAGCTCCATGGTTTAACAACAGTGAAGGAATATTAATTTTCTTGTTGATTTGATCCACTTAAGTCCTTAACCTTCTGTGTTAGCAAAGAAACCTCTGCTGTCAACCTCTCATTTGTCCTCAACACTTCTTGAATCTGTGTGTCAGCAACCTTTTGCACCAACTCATTTATAGCACTTTGAAAGTCAGTTGTCTCCACAAAATGCGAAGGAAGTGCCGATAAAATCGATGAAGAAGACGATGACATGTGTGAAGTAGATTTTTGTAGACAACTGGAGTTTAGGGATCCCACACCATAAACTGCATTCCCTTTCTTAGGATGGCCTACAACTCGCAACCAAATATCAGCCTTATTTATTTGTGGAGGCTGCTCCCCTTCAACTATCTAGCTAGCAAGTGATACCATCTCTTTCTTCAATTCTTCTTGGTAGTGACACTAACACATAAACAAATGTAGAAATATCAAATTAAAAAATGGATAAGAATTTTAGAATAAACACCATGAAAATCTCAACTATATTAGTGATTGTGAAGTTTAAAACAAAAAACATCCATCTGAATTAGAATCATCTAGTTGTAACATAAAAAGTCAAAAAGTATCACCATCATTTGAATATTTTGCCATATTTTCAATTAGAAAAGTTGATTTGACTTGGTCCACAATGCACCCCCCAACCCCCTCTTTCACAATTAATGCATAACAAACACATTTTAACCAAATTCCCCCCCCCCCCGCTTTATTTGACTTGGTCCACAATGCACCCGCCCCCCACCCCCTTTCATAGTTCATGCATAACAAATACATTTTAACCAAGCTCCCCCCCCCCCCCCCCTCTTCCCAAAACTCCCACAAAATGGCTATACATATGGAAACCAATAAATAGGCATGTCAAAGTCTTCCACGTTGGATGGGAAAAATGGAAGATGTAAAGCTACCTTCACTTGAGCAAAATATAATGGATATAGTAGTATTGGAATAAAAAAATATTAAAGACCATTATTAACTTATGAAACTTACATATGTTTCCTTAGACCGCTTGTCAACAAAGACAAGTTCCGGGCCTCCAAACTCCACGTCTTCACCCTCCAACATTCGGCGTTCCTTCTTAAGCACTTGCTCAACTTCATCTTCAGTGTTTGTTGTGTGAGTGAAGATATATATTTCAGAGTGTGAGTAGTCCCTATGATATTTCCCCTCCTATATTTGGTTTGATCATAAAATAGTATTAAAACACGTTAGATAGATAGATATTAATTCTAAGTATTTTAAGAACAAGTTACTTTCATAAATTTGAATTGAAGTACTAAAAATAAGAAAAGTTACTAGTTTTCTCTTGTGCATTATCGCTGGTATGGAACCGCCAGAGTGACGTGAGCCTCCTAAACCTCCACAATCACTATTTCTCTTTGCCTTCATTATCTCTGAAATCTTCTTGAATTTGTCACCATCCCAAATTGCTTGCAGCTTGTTATAGTCTTCATCCTTCATAAAATCATGTGAGACTTTCTCTTTACGAACTTGTTCCATCAAATAAGTGTAGATCTTGCCATATTTCTATTCCCATTTGGATCTAATGAGTCCATCATACATCCTATCCCACTGGAACTGTTTCTGCATATTAGCCATAAGAATTGTCAAAACATTACATAGATTATTAATATATAACACTTAAAATAAAAGCAAGAAAAGAAACAATTATCGTCCACTCAGCAAACCAAAGATCCTTAACTGTGTTTAGGACCTTTGACTAAGATTCATATGGTCCAAGAAACATTGATTGTATGATTGGTCGAATGGAACGTGCAGGCTTGTTACCTGGCAACCTCTTAGCTTTATCTTCTTTGCAAAGGATTCTACAATGCAAGAAAAAATTAACAAAAACAAACCTTAGGTTATATAGAAAATGGCAGATTCTTTTATTAAAAAAAAAAATCAGTTTCATCTTTGCTTCCTATGCTCATTATTTGTAGCAGTACTATTTTCTTGTAGGCAATAGTAGTGATTATTCCAAATTTGGAGGTGATCCAAAAATTGAAATTAAAGACACAAAAATTAAAGAATATGAATAAAATTCACTAATAATTCATTTCACTTCACAAAAAAAATAAAAAATAAAAAAATGAAGGCTTTCAACAAGAAATGAAGGCTTTTGTTTGTGTTCTTTCGATTTTTGTTGTCAGGTTCATAATATAGGTAGACACACCAAATAAACAACTGTAAATCTGCCTAGCATGCATTCATTAACATATAAATAGGTTAAGTTTTCATTTTCACACCTCCTGAACACAACATGTTTCACCCCTCTTTCTTGCATTTTCTTCACAGGAATACATACCAAAAGACAGCTAAAAACATCTAACATAGACTCTAAACAATTGGTTCAGTGAACAACAACAAAATGCCAGCAACCATAAACAAAAAACTTATGAACTTCAGCTTTGTTTTTGCAAGTTTCTCCAACAAAAATACTTCAGCCAATCACAACAGCAGCAAAGTTTTTAGCTCCCACGACTCCACCAAATTTTGTTTGATTCAATCACTACTCTGATATGTGTGATTGAATCACCTTTTAGATTCAGCTTTCAAAAAAAAAGAGGGGGGGGGGCTAAAACAAGTCATAAAATGAAACATGGCAAAACAGCATTTTTTTCATGAATGGCTTTAGTTCACTGTGGTTTCCTCAAGAGTAACCAATGGAGAACCTTGTGAACATGAATATAAAGGAATAACAACAAAAAATGATAATGTGATAGTGTATTAGATTCAGGTAAATCTGACCAGCATGCATTCAGTAACATATAACCAGCTTAAGTTCTCATTTTCACACCTCCTGAACACAATATGTTTCAGCCCTCTTTTCTGCATTTTCTTCACAGGAAAACATACCAAAAGACAGCTAAAAACATCTAAAATAGACTCTAAACAATTAGTTCAGTGAACAACAACATACAGCTAGCAACCACAAACAGGAAACTTATGAACTGCAGCTTTGTTTTTGCAAGTTTCTCCAACAAAAATGTTTCAACCAATCACAACTCCAGCAAAGTTTTTAGCTCTCACAACTCCAGCAAATTTTGTTTGATTCAATCACAACTCCGATAACCATGGTGTTGAATAACCTTTTAAATTCAGCTTTCAAAAAAAAAAAAAAAAAGGGCTAAAACAAGTCATGAAATGAAACATGGCAAAACAACATTTTTTTTCATGAATGGCTTTAGTTCACTGTGGTTTCCTCAAGAGTAACCAACGGAGAACTTTATGAACATGAATATAAAGGAATAACAACAAAAAAAATGATAATACGATAGTGTATTAGATTCAGGTAAATCTGCCCAGCATGCATTCAGTAACATATAACCAGCTTAAGTTATCATTTTCATACCTCCTGAACACAACAAGTTTCAGCCCTCTTTCCTGCATTTTCTTCACAGGAATACATACCAAAAGATTGTTAAAAACATCTAAAATAAACTCTAAACAATTTTTTCAGTGAACAACAACAAAATGCCAGCAACCATAAACAGAAAACTTATGAACATCAGCTTTGTTTTTGCAAGTTTCTCCAACAAAAATGCATCAACCAATCACAACTCCAGCAAAGTTTTTAGCCCTCATGACTCCAGCAAATTTTGTTTGATTCAATCACTACTTTGATATATGTGATTGAATCACCTTTTAAATTCAGCTTTAAAAAAAAGGGGGGGGGGGGTTGGGGGGGCTAAAACAATTCATAAAGTAAAACATGGCAAAACGGTATTTTTTTCATGAATAGCTTTAGCTCACTGTGGTTTCCTCAAGAGTTACCAATGGAGAACCTTATGAACATGAATATAAAGGAATAACAACAAAAAAAGATAATGTGATAGTGTATTAGATTCAGGTAAATCTGACCAGCATGCATTCACTAACATATAACCAGCTTAAGTTCTCATTTTCACACCTCCTGAACACAATATGTTTTAGCCCTCTTTCCTGCATTTTCTTCACAAGAATACATAAGAAAAGACAACTAAAAACATATAAAATAGACTCTAAACAATTGGTTCAGTGAACAACAACAAACAGCCAACAACCACAAACAGGAAACTTATGAAGTACAGCTTTGTTTTTGCAAGTTTCTCCAACAAAAATGTTTCAACTAATCACAACTCCAGCAAAGTTTTTAGCTCTCACAACTCCAGCAAATTTGGTTTGATTCAATCACTACTCCGATAACCAAGGTGTTGAATCACCTTTTAAATTCAGCATTCAAAAAAATAAAATAAAATAAAAAGGGCCAAAACAAGCCATAAAATGAAACATGGCAAAACATAATTTTTTTCATGAATGGCTTTAGTTCACTGTGGTTTCATCAAGAGTAACCAACGGAGAACCTTATGAACATGAATATAAAGGAATAACAACAAAAAAATGATAATGTGATAGTGTATTAGATTCAGGTAAATCTGCCCAGCATGCATTCAGTAACATATAACCAGCTTAAGTTCTCATTTTCAAACCTCCTGAACACAACATGTTTCGGCCCTCTTTCCTGCATTTTCTTCACAGGAATACATACCAAAAGACAGCTAAAAACATCTAAAATAGACTCTAAACAATTAGTTCGGTGAACAACAACAAAAAGCCAGCAACCATAAACAGAAAACTTATGAACTTCAGCTTTGTTTTTGCAAGTTTCTCCAGCAAAAATGCTTCAAACAATCACAACTCCAGCAAAGTTTTTAGCTCTCACGACTCCAGCAAATTTTGTTTGATTCAATCTCTACTCCGATAACCA
This sequence comes from Voacanga thouarsii, assembly GCA_026120185.1. Classification (NCBI taxonomy): domain Eukaryota; kingdom Viridiplantae; phylum Streptophyta; class Magnoliopsida; order Gentianales; family Apocynaceae; genus Voacanga; species Voacanga thouarsii. Next base: position 1,156,411 of record JANUWF010002331.1, read on the forward strand.
TGGTGTTGAATCACATTTTAAATTCATCTTTCAAAAAAAAAATAAAATAAAATAAAAAGGGCTAAAACAAGTCAATAAATGAAACATGGCAAAACATCATTTTTTTCATGAATGGCTTTAGTTCACTATGGTTTCCTCAAGAGTAACCAACGGAGAACCTTATGAACATGAATATAAAGGAACAACAATAAAAAAATGATAATGTGATAGTGTATTAGATTCAGGTAAATCTGCCCAGCATGCATTCAGTGACATATAACCAACTTATAGCTGCTGTTGAAAAGATCAAAGAAGACAAGAAACAAAAGATGGCATTACAACCACAACTTCACAAAAGATGGACCTGTGATCAAGCAAAGAAAGCTACAATATATTCCAATCCCCTCTCCTATAATCAGAAGGATCTTTGTCTGTCAAAAGTGTAGATTTCATTGAGCTTTCCTTGTGGGTACCATCTCATCTCCAAGCATAAGGTGCTCTCACACGGTGGTGAATACTAAGCCCAAAACAGGTTTCAGCTCTCAAAGATATTTAAAATGTCACTTCAATTATATTATTTTGTTAAATATTTAGATTTAAAATAAAACTGGACCATACATTAGCAAGGGAGATACTATAGCCAGTTCCAGAACCTACAAAGGAAAAATAAACTAGGCTTAGAGAGAGCTTTTTATAACAGGTGGTAAACATGGATCCAGATGATATTAGGACAATCTACAGCAATATGCATGGATGTCAATTTCTTATGTGATACCAAATTGTGAATATCAAACTAATTGCCATTTCCAATTCGAAAGTGACTGGACCAATCAAATATTCAGCACCACAAAAGATCCCTTCTGTTTTTCCACCATAGGAGATCATTGGATCATAACAATCAAGTCCTGATCGGCATCAATTTTTCTTTTAAGACATGCAACCCTTTATCCTAGGCAACTGCATCACCACTTAAATTGGTGACTTTGGTGACCAAGTTCAACCAATTTTCAAGTTTCTAAACAAACACATAAGCAGGCTTCAAGAAGTAAAAATTGACAAATATATGATCAGCAGTGTTGTCCAGAAAATTGGTAATAAGATGAAATACTAAAATGCAAACTTGAACCACTCAAAAGAACTTGAACAAAATTCCTTAAGTTTTTTTCGCTTTGGATTCTGTACAAACCTGTTAATACTTTCATGACATTGTGCATCATATGTAACACCCCACTACCTAAGCCCGCCAGGGCCGGGGATATCGCCCCGTCCAAAGGACAAGGGGTCTTTATAACTAGGTCACACAATTAAAATAGCGAAATGAAAATAATAATTTAACTTAAAATTTATTACAACCCAAGAATAAATCCATGAATAAAACCATGAATTCCCAAAAGAAATACAAATCCATAATTAAAATCATCCACTCTTAACTCCCCAAAGCAATACATAAAAATAAAAGACTACATTCTCTTCCAAGGCAGATAACACAAGCTACTCATCCCTATAGCAGGATCGGCCTGAAATTATGGTGAAAGGTGATGAGATAGAAATCTCAATAAGTCCGTGTGTGCTTTGGGTGTTCAGTGGAAATAGTTCGTGGATGCAGAGTATAAAAACTTTATAAGAGAAATATTGACAAGCAATAAACATTAGTCAAAAGCAAGAGTGGCATTTTGGCTTTTCCAGCCATACATAATTTATAAGATCAACCACTCGAAAGAAAGGATTATGGGTTACCACACGTTGGGCCCCATAACCGAATGGTCAGTATGCCGACACTTTGTGCATACTGCCGGTCAGAATGCCGACACTTTGTGCAGATTGACTAAAGTAGGTGATCGGCCTACTGGGCAAGATACTCCTCCTTCTCTATACCCAAACAACAACCAGGTGTCCATTCCGGCAAACCACAGTCACTTGACTGAAATCAAACTGCTAGCTCGGACCGGCACGACTCACTGGACTGACATCTTATCCGGGAAGGACTCACCCCTCAGAGGTGGCCACCTACTGAGAGACTTACCCTAACCCTTCAAAGACTGGTCCTAGTAGTCCACCCTTATTGAGTACTCAATGACATTTCCCACTTGGGATAAAATGGACAAAACACTGTTCCACATGAAAATGAAAATTTATAGGTTTTCCAAAGTCTTTAACAAAAATCAGTTTTAGAAAGTGTTTGAGTTTGAGTAAATCTACTCATTGGCTTTTAAATAATTTAAATGTTTGAAATAAGAAAGGATTTAACCCTCAATTGCCTTTACATAAATGAGTGTCCACGCACTCTACACTTGGCTTGCCATAATAAACATTTTGCATCAACAGGTTTTATGCAGGAGCTTACCTGATTCTTGCTCACAATAACAAGGTCTCCAATGGCAGACCTAACCCCACACGGACAAAGACAAATCGCAATCAATTTCAAGCCACAAACCACTTCTTTAGTTTTAAGCCAACACAACTTACCACTACCATGATCCTAGTGTCCCAAGCTTTAAGGTTAAACAATAAGTAAATAGGTTTAAGAGTTGAGTCTAGCACCATTATTTAAAATAATTAATGGTTTGGGAAATAAATTTAATAAGTTGAAAGCTTAAATCTTGTTAGGGACAATTTAGAGTATATTTGATCAAGAGTTCTAGGTAGTATTAAATAAAATATTGATTTATTAATAATTTAGTTGTTAGAAAATAATTGGTAGCTAAAATTAGTTGAAAATAAATTTAATGAATCTCACTTGAACAATATTAAATAAATTCTTAAGGAGTTTTGATTAGAAGATAATAGTTAAATTTTTAATAATATAATTCTACTAATTGTAATTATTTTCATAAAGGCTTTAATTGATCTCATTATATTAAGTGATATATACATATATATATATATTTTATTTTTTTTAGCAAAAATCATTATTTGTTTGTCTAAAATATCCTATATATACATGATAATCCAAATCTACCCTTCCTAGGGTTTTTTCCGAAAATACCAAGAGAAATTATTTTATTGAATATTTTATTCATGAAGTAAAAATTTGTTTGGGGACAACTAGATCATAATCAAATTCCCATGGCTAACCACATTCAATACATACACAATCTTTTAATTCATCAAATCATCCCAATCATGCATACAAGATTAGATCTCAATTTATCAACACATGATCTAAACCCTACTAGCATAAACATGATCATGGCTTCAATATTAATCCATCATGAATATAAACCCTATTCACCAATGGTGACATAATCTCTAGCATACTTTATTACATATACTACTTATGACATGCATCAACCTCAAATCATCATATAATCATCCAAGACAATCCTTCCATGCATAAATCTCATCTCCTTCACAATCATACATATATTCATACTCCAATCTCAACAATATATATATATATATATTTATATACACTCAAATCCTGTCACCATCCACCTATTATCATTATCACCCTAGAGATATAATTCTAGAGTTTAAAAGAAGGATTGATGGTACTTATTTGATTGATGAATTCCTTGAAGGAGTTTAGAGTAGATCTCAACTCCTAAATGTCTAACTTTGTCCATGGGAGATGGCGAAAGCATGTTCATGGGAGGAAAAGTCATCCGGCCAAGAGAGGGGAATTTTCGGCCATGAGAGAGAGAGAGAGAGAGAAAGAGAGAGAAAGAGACCATTAGCATGTTTATTCACATAGGCACTCACTAGAGATCAAGATTGGAGAAGATGAAGTTGTTAGAATAAATTTACCTTGAAGGTGATCTTGACCTTAACAGAAATTTCTAGTTTTGATCCAAAGTAGCAAGATGATTCATAGAGTTTGATGTTAAGAATGGTGTTGATGGACTCATGGCAGTGAGTAGGTCAAATCTGGAAGTTTTAGAGAGGGTTTGAGATGGTTTGGAGGGGTATTAGGTGTAAGGAAGAGGTAGATGTTCTTGGTGTAGTGTGTGTGTTCTTGGAGGTTGAAGAAAATCGAGAGATGGTAATATGCAGCTGCCGAATCTTTGTGAGAGATAGAGCTGGACGAATTTTTGTAGGGTTTAGGAGGTTGATTCTCTGATTTGGAAGGGAAAAGGAAAGGTTAGTTATTACAATCCTTGAAGAATATTTTTAGGAAGTGAATTTGGAAACTAAATATTCTAAGAATATCTTGATTGTTGGACAGCTTTGGAAGTCTGCCATGGTTGACTATTTGAGCAGAATTTCTATGGGATTAAAGCTGGCTCATGGGGGCTTATGGTGGCCAAAATTAAGGTGCACAATGATGAAGAAGAGGTCTGGTCAATTGAGTGATATATTATGGAAGGTTGCTAAAAAAGGGTGGCTGGAATTTTAGAAACCAATCAAGCTAAATTGCAGGGATTTGTTGGAGAGATTTTCGGACAGCCATTGCTGCCTTTTGTCTAGAAGCTTGAGGGAAACAATAGAGCTTTGTTAATGGAGGTTTAAGGAAGGTTTTGACAGATTAGGGCTGGTTTTTCGGCTGGAAGAAAAATAGGAAACAAAGCTGGAAGTTTGACTGCCCAGAATTTCGCTGAACAGAAATTTCTGGGCAGATTTTCGGCTGCCACTTCCAGTGAATTTGCAGAGAGCTTGAAGGGGGATTTATGAGGTATTTAAGGCTAGTTTCCAGCCTTCTTTATGGAGGAAAAACATGACTAAGGTACTGAACAAAATCTGGAAGAAATCAGCTTAGTTTTGGACCTCCAAAGTAGCGATTTTGCCTAGAATTTTCACTGGTTTTGCACAGCCTTTGTGCAGCCCGAAAATGGCTGAAATATTTCATGTTTCAAACTGATCTTAAGGCCATTTTTCTGGCAGCATTTGGGAGGGAAATTTAGCTAAGAAGCTTGACAATTTGAAGGTACAACAAGCTGAAAAATTTCAGCTCATTCTAAGAAGTAAGATGAACTAGTCTAGAGTGAAATTTCAGCAAGCTTACTAGAGGGATTTTTCCCCTTGGAATTTCCTACCATTCTTCCACATTTTTCAGACCATGAGAAGCCTTTTACTAGGTCATTTTGATCTCACAAGATCACAACATTTTACTGAAATTTCTGGAAAGAAAATCGATAGAACATCTTAATCAAACCAAGGAGTTGAAAATTGAGGAAAATTAAGGATCAAGGGAAAGTGAATTCCTTTTAAGAAATTCGAGTAGAGTAAAGGAGTGAAATGGGAATACTCCTAACATGTCTCTCTTAGGACCATCATCCCTACCTTACTCTAAGCTCATAAGACCAAAATTTCCTCCACTAAGCAAAAATAAAATTTAATCTAGCTAAAGCTTCAATGATGGAATTCGAACCCAAGACCTCAAGAATTAATTTCCAAAGCTCTAACCACTACACCACAACAACTCTTGTTGATATTTTCACAAGAAAATTATTTTCTATTCAATCCACAGGCTATCTCCCTATTTTCACCTCGGGCAAAAATTACCATCTTGGCTCTCTCACATAATACTTACCAACAAGACTTCAAGACAATAAAACCCGAATCCAAAACACATAAAAATCATATGAAAATATATTTAACCATGAAATAAAATATGATATGCTTCCCAACCCCCTTACTCTAATGTTGGTTTTGACCGGGGTTTCACATCCTCCCCTCCTTAGAAGAATTTCGTCCCAAAATTCAAGCATAACTCTATCTCAGCTCGAGATACTTCCGCTTAACCCATTCTTCTGATTCCCATATGGCATCCTGCGTGCCATGGTGCTCTCACTGAATCTTAACCATTGGCTAGGAGTATCCTGATGGATTTCAACATGGCTACTGGCGAGAAGGATTCATCATAGTCAATACCATGTTGTTGACGATAACCCTTCACCACTAATCGTGCTTTATAGGTAACCAAGTTACCATCCATGTCCGTTTTCTTCTTGAAAACCCACTTGCACCCAATAGGTTTAATTCTTTTGGGTAGATCAACTAATGTCCATACTTAATTATCGTACATGGAATCCATCTCTGACTTCATGGCCTTAAGGCATTTGCCAGATTCTGAACTATTCAGAACATCCTTGTAGGTAGTAGGCTCATCTTCATCTATGAGCAATACGTTATTGTGATCACTAATGAGAAATTCATATCTCTCAGGTGCCACACGTATCCTACTAGATCTACGAGGTTCTTGTATATTAGAAGGTTCATCTATTCTCTCAATAGATGTGGGGTTAAACGATTGATCCTCGTTTGTTTGATCTTTATGAACTTCACTAAGTTCAATCTTACTCTCACTGTCCCTTTTGAGCATGTGCTCCTTCTCTAAGAAGATGACATGCTTTGAAATAAACAATTTATTTTTGGAGGGTAGATAGAAGTAATATCCGAAAGATTCTTTCGGATATCCCATAAATAAACACTTGTCAGACTAACTATCAAGTTTGTCCGACTGTGGCCTTTTAACAAAGGAAAGACAACCCCATACTCACAAGTGAGATAACTTTGCTCTCTTACCAAAGAACATCTCAAATAGGGTAGTATCAACCGATTTTGTCGGACATCTGTTTAGTATATAAACAGAAGTCTCTAGTGCATACCCCCAAAACGATTTTGGTAGGTCTGCAAAAGCCATCATGATCCGTACCATGTCTAGAAGGGTTCGATTCCTTTTCTCAGATACATCGTTATGTTGAGGTGTATGTGGTGGAGTCCATTGAGATAATATCCTATTATCTCTAAGATAACTCAGAAACTCTTAGCTCAAGTATTCTCCTCCTCGATCAGATCTTAGAGTCTTAATACTTTTGCCAAGTTATTTTTCTACATTTCATTCTTGAAGTCTATAAACCTTTTAAAGGCCTCAGATTTGTATTTCATTAAATATAAATACCCGTATCGTGAGAAATCATCGATAAAGGTTATGAAATAGTTATAACCTCCTCTTACTTGTATTGACATTGGGCCACATACATCAGAATGTATGAGTTATAATAACTCCTTGGCCCATTCTCCTTTTCCTAGAAAAGGAGTTCTAGTCATTTTACCTAGTAAACAAAACTTGCATGTGCCATATAATTTATAATCAAATGATCCTATATTACCAAGCTTATGTAACTTAGAAACACGATTTTCGTTTACATGGCCTAAACAACAATGCCATGAGTAAGAGGAGTTAGAATTATCTATTTTAGGTTTCTTATTGTTTATATTGAGAATTAGATTGTCCAAGTTTAGAACATATAAACCATTAACTAAAGTTGCTGAACCCTAATGAATATCATTCAATGAAAAAAAACAACATTTATTCTTAAATATTAAATGAAATCCAAATAAGTCTAAACACGCAACTGAGATAATATTTTTCATTAAAATTGGTACATAATAACAGTTTTCCAGTTCTAGAATCAATCTCGAAGACAGGTTCAGCTCGTATGTCCCCACAGCAAGTGCAGCAACCTTTGCCCCATTTGCAGTACGTAGGTCCACGTCGCCTTTCTCTAGCCTTCTACTGCTTTTTAGTCCATGCAAGTTATTGTAGAAATGAGATCCACATCCATTATTTAATACCCATATTTCATTTCTAAAGGCAGTATTTATCTCAATCATAAACATACCTGGAGCAGAAGTAGAAGTGCTTGTAAGCTTCTCCTTCTGCTTCTTGTCCTTGATGGTCTCCAAGTAGGCTTTGCAGTTGTGCCTCTAATGGCCCATCTTCCCACAATGATGGCATGGGCCCTTGGTAGCTACGTCCTTCTTATTCACACCATCTTTGGGCTTCATGGCAGCCTTCTTCTTCTTTTTTTGAACTTTCTTCTTAGAAGAGGAAGATTCTACTATTAAAACCGCATTGGAATCTTTCTTCATGGAGGACTTCACAATTTTGAGAAAATTGATCAAATCAGGAATGGTGGACTCAATCTTGTTCATCTGATAGTTAATCATAAATTGTGAAAAACTATTAGGCAAAGATTGTAGAATTAAGTCAACACTTAAGTCATGATCCATTGCAAACCCGAGAGATCCAAGCTTTTCGATCTAGCCCAGCATCTTCAACCCGTGAGTGGCCACAGAAGAACCCTCTACCATTTCGCAATTAAATAGTTGCTTTGAGATCTCATATCTCTCAGTTCTGGCTTGGGCATCAAACAGCTCTCGAAGATGTAAAATGATCGATTGAGCATCCATATGCTCGTGCTATTTTTGCAACTCAGGAGTCATGGATGCCAACATAATACATGATTCTATGTCACTATCCTCTATGTGCCTCTTGTGGACAGCATGCTCATCAGCACGAGCATCTTGGGCTGCTGGTGGTGGAATAGGAGCATCTAGCACGTAGAGCAACTTTTCCGATTTGAGAACGATTCTCAAATTTCTATACCAGTCGAGATAGTTTGATTCGGTTAACTTGTTGGTTTCTAAAATGCTACGTAAGTTTAAGTTCATTGACATGATGCAGGTGACCTAGATGTAAAGATAGAGAGCATTAGCTACTTGTATATGCACATGATATGCAAATAATTAGGATTTTAATTAAACATATTTTTACTCCACTATTTTACTCAAACCAATAGCCCCCACTACTGATTCAGGAAAGCCCATTGGAAGCTTTCCTAGTGGACCGGTATCTAAATTCCTCAAGAATAACCTTGGGTTTGCCCAACAAGCCACCCTTGAGTTCATTGGTAGGTATCTAATACCAATTATATCGTATGTAACTACCAGATCATTAGGTGATTAACAAATTTTAATCTTAAAGCCTTTTGGGCTACACTAACTTTTCCTCTAAACTTCTTTATGCTTGAGTTTGCCCAACCAGGATAAAGAATTTAGTTAAACCTGACCCATTAATCAGGAATTTAATTCCATAGCTTGAACATGCCCAATGTTAAGTAGGCTTGGGTTTGCCCAACAACCTGGTCTCGAAAAGGGACTCTCATTCTTACCATATTAATGGAAGGAATTAGGTTTAATATTAATTGAGGGATTTGTTCCTTTTAGTGATTTAGCTGAATGACATGCATAATAATTAATAAATCACATAATTGATAATCATGGTAATAAAGCGATTACGTGGTATGGTTATGGACTTTTCCTAAATTAATTTCTTTGAGCTATAAAAGAATTTAATATAGTTAACCCTATGTGTTCATGCATGATTTAAGTAGAAGGCCTTAGCTCCTCGCCTTGTTTTGGTTGCCATCTCCAGAATAAAATAATTCTACTCCTACTAACCTATGTAAACTAATTACATAATTTCCTAAAGAGAGAAAATCTCGAGTTACATTCAAGGGGAGTTAGATGAGAAGAGAATTACACAAGAATTCTAGAGAAGGCAGGACACGCAGGCCCTATTTCATAAAAACCAAAACTGTAAAATGCATGAACATATATAATTGGTTTTAGTCCATAACCATCCACCATGCCATTGACTATGCTTAAACAAAATAAACATATACTTTTATTATTCCAAAATCACTATTTTTGAAAAAATAAAACAAATTCTAAGATCACCATTTTAGAGAATACATCAATTTTAGATTTCCAAAATCATTATTTTGAAGAACAAAATTGATTATCTCAAAACTAATTTTGAGAAAAATGCTTTTGGGTCCCATTTCTCATCAAATGAGATTTTCCCTTCCAAAATTATGTTCCAGATTTTTTTTTTTTTAAATACTAGAGGTTGCAAACAGAGCAAACTGGCGCCGGTTTGGAAGCCGGAGCCGGCGCCGGCTCTGTTCTGGTTTCCAAAAATTTTTATCTTCCAAAAACGATTTTCAGACATCGCGAATGGAATGGAACTGGTGCCGGCTTGGAGGCTGGAGCCGGCGTCGCCTGTGTTCTGCAACAATGGCGTCAATTTTCAAAAAAAATTTAGAAATAATTTCTGGTGCTTTCTTCTTCTGCAAATTTTCAGGGAGAACAATTCTCAGTAGTATTTTCTATTTTGAAGCTCTAAACAACAACCAATTTGTTAATTTAAACAAAATCTAAATGGAAAATTAAGATGAAACGGAGGGTAACAGCCATGTTGCAAGAAAACATTTTTCCTGCAGAAATTTTCAGCACCAAAGCAAGCATCTTTTTGAAATACGCTGTGACTTTTACACAATCATATTGTGTTACGGACCCAACACATAAAGATCGAAACGATTATGACTTGAGTGAAAATGATATTTCACAGCAAACAAAGGCAAACACGAAAATAGTTTTTTAAGCCAAAATAATGTTCATAGACTACGCATAGCATGGCTCTGATACCACTGCTGGGTATCTCGGGCTCGTATCCCATACGGCGTAGCGGAAAATAAAACGAGATACCCTCCCAGGACTTTTCTGTGTGTGGAAAACAGGACATAAAGAAAGTAAAGGCAACAGCTTCTACCTTTGGGTGATCATGCGAAGAACAAAATTTTCTTCTTCAAGTTGAGGCGCGATCAAGCAATCCCCGTGATCAACCTCCACGTGAGTTGAATGTCTACCCACTATAATCACAGTGTGTGGTTATCTCTAATAGTAATCCACACAGAGGAATAGTCAAGCACGTAGCTTTCTATGCTAGCAGAAATTCTAGGTGGCGGCTAGGGTTCCTCCTCAAGATCAAATCAAGAGAGAAGAAGAAGAAGAAGAAGAAGAAGAAGAAGAAGAAGAAGAAGAAGAAGAAGAAGAAGAAGAAGAAGAAGAAGAAGAAGAAGAGAAGGTTTAGGTGGCTACTGCTTTTCTCATGTGAATCACCCTTAGGGTTTTTCGGTAATATCATCGTCAAACCGAAAAAAATCACTGAAAATCTGGAATTCTAAAATAATTAAAGTTCCCAAATTGTAATTGGAAACATCAAGTTCTCACAATTACAAGCTGTACCACAAATTATAACTAAATATAATTTGTCCACAACAACTTCTCTTTCTCTTAATTAACCCCACAATGTTATCAAATAACATCTTGAGTATATATTCCTCTATTGTGTGTGACCTATTAGATTTCCCAGTCAATTGGTAGAGAATATAAATTAATCCAAACGTCTTTGAGATTAATAATCAATAACTAATTAGAATTAATCCTATTAATTCTAATAATGATTGGTTTATTAATTCATCAATTAATAAACCCATATTCCCAGATCTTGAGAGGTATCTACACATCATGACCACCCAAGAGTCCAAGAAGTCAAGTGGCTTGACATGAACCCTTCAATAATAAACTTCAGTGCAATTAACTCCTTTCACCATACAATATCTCATTCGGTTTGGAGTACGGAATTAGTGCCAACTCCCTCCAGAATTAATTCTGGCTTGAATACAATAGTACTTGTACTAGGAACCTACTACTCTAAATGTGTATCAATTGGAACTGTTTCCAATACACAATCACCTTGGCCAAGGACTTTCCGAGTAGTAATTCCTACAAGTGGCCGTGAGATATTTGCCCATATTATTAGGAGTGGTGAATCCTTTGTTGACTCTCTCAACTAATTTCGTTTGCCTCACAATGTACCCAATATCCATCCTGTAGGTGGCCCTCGATCGAGCTCCGGAGACTGGAATCAAAGTACAATGCTCAGTAAACAAAGTACCGTGGAGATCTCAAGTCTAAGAATACTTGCACGTTTACTATATTGAGATTACATCACTGGCACTAAATAGTTATCCATATGATTATCTCAAAGCTAGGTCATTCAATAAACTTATTCCATTAACAAGCATTCATGTGTTAACTTTGAGTATCTCAATACTTGCGGTTATGAGAACCACAGCCTGATCAAATCAGGAAGTCTAACACATGCTAGTCTTAACACATTAATGATGTCCTATCTCATTAATACTATGACTAGGAACTATTTAAGTACTAACACCATCTAGTGTAGTAGAAATCTCATATCATGATCTCTATCATGATTTCCTTAACACAGTGTTGTACTATGGACTTTATCGTATAGTTATATTACATAAAGAAAATAAAAAGAAACTGTAAGAAAAATAATGCCTTATATTAAAATAAAATGTGTCATATACAATGTACAAGTGATTGCCTCTAAGGCACAACACTAACATTTTCTTCATTATACTTTTATCCCACGTCTAGATTCGAATGCTCTGTTGGCTTAAATTCAAGGGTTGAAGATTCTCAGTCATGACCAGTTTTGCCTCTAACTGTTGCTTTACATCTAGGTGCCATCTTTAATCATTATCACCATAATTACAAGTTGTCAAATGTACACATATGCATGTAAACGTATAGTGCAAAGATAACATATATAACTTTTGCCCACTCATTGAACATATAGGAGTATTTTTGAAAGTAAGGAAATACTCAAAAATTTTATTCAAAACAAATCATACTTTAATAGAAAGAAATTGGATATCGCCGATGATATCTCTATATGAACCATAACTCATGAGCAAGAAAATAAATAAGGCCATAAATTTAATAAACAAATTTCATAATCATTAAATTTCATCATTGTTAGCCCTAAGGGCTTTCTCCTATGTTTTAACTTATGACAAACATTGATGTGGACTAACTTGTGTAATCTATGTGTGATAAGAGATGTTTGATCACCGTTCGTCTAAGGCAATCAAATAAGACTATTAAGCAACTTTTGTTTTGAGCAATGTAATTCAAGTATGAGTGATCAAGATGAAGTTTAAGCTTATAAGATTGAATACCAAGAAATCCTTATGGAAGAACTTTAGACTAGGAATTGTTATTGAAGTATTTCTTATTAATTCTTATGTCTCTTTACCTTATGATTCAATTGATTTCTACTTCAAAGCACACAAAGAAAAAGATTTCAAAGTTTTATAAAATGTCAGAATTTTGGATTGTGTAGTTTGGATGATTCTGCTTCCAAACGATTCAACCAAAATTCTGCAAACAGTGTCGAATCGTTTCTACCTAAAAAAGTGTCGTTTTGGACTTACCTTTTGGATGCATCATTATCCGAAACATGAGTCTAAAACATAGGTAAATTTAATAGAAAAATTATAGCCATTTTATTACCATGGGTACTTCACTTTATGGCTCTATATAAGGCCTCTAAACATAATTTGATATAAGATTTTGGTGGTATCCTTCTAAGAAACACTCTTGCTCTATAGAAAAAGAAAATTCTTTATCAAAGTGCTTTAAAGTGAATTCAAATTGTGTCTAAAATGTTAAAGTGTTTGTGCTTTTTCCTGGGTGTACATCTACTCAAACAAGGGAGCTTTTACTGTTCCATTGATATTCAATCTCTTTTGTATTACAAGGTTATGGTGTAAAACCTATTTGGGGTGAACCTTGATTTGATTGTTTGGTTGAGAGGTTTTGGAAAACTAAGTATGGTGATCCTCTCTTCTATTTGGTACAGTTTGATTTCATTAAGTTGAGTAAATGAAATCTGGTTGAAAATCCTTAAGTGTGAGCTTAAGATAGTGGAAGTAGATCTTGGTAGATCGAATCACTATACATTCTGTGTCTTATTTCTTAGCATACAATATTCACCGTATTATATTTCTTACTTTAGTATGAATCTGGATAGTTCTCAAAGTTTTCCTGGATAGCTTTCTTTTTTTGCTTGAAGTTTGTCCAAGAAACTTGAAGATCATCAATATTCTGTATATTAGACGACTTGAAAATTTTTTAGTTTGCCAAAAACTTTATTCACCTCCCCTCTAAGGTTTTTCATTCGGTATCAGAACTTGGTCAACATATTCTTGGTTTAACAACATTGTTGAAAAGATCCTCATGGCAAGCTCGTCCCCTCTTCTATATGTTGAAAGATCTTCAACAAATTAACCTTCTTTGTTCAATGAAAACAACTACACATTCTGGAAAAACAGAATGAAAATATATGTGTGTTCAATCAACTTTAAGTTGTGGAATTTGATAGAGAAAGGTCCTTTTATTCCGTCAAATGTTGTGGATGGCCCAAAAATGCCTAAATAGAATGACGAGTTTAGTGTTGAAGATAATGCTAAGATGACATTGAATTTTCAAGCTATAAACATCTTATGTTGTGCACTAGATTCAACTAAATACAATCGGATTAGTGGTTGTGATTCAGCCCATGACATATGGAAATTACTTGAGGTCACCCATGAGGGGATAAACTAAGTTAAAGAATCAAAATTGTGGCTTCTAATTCATGATTATGAATTATTCACAATAAAGTTGAATGAAAACATCATTGATATGTTCACTAGATTCACAAATATCACAAATGATCTCAAAGCCTATGGGAAGGTTTATTCCCTTGGAGAACAAAATCAAAAAATTCTGGATGCTTTACCTAAAAGCTGCCAGCCTAAAGCTCTTACAATGGAAGAATCAAAGGATTTAAAATCCTTACCATCCGAAGAGCTGATCAGCTCTCTTCTAACACATGAAATGAAACTTAAAAAGTTTTAGGAATCCGATGATCATGATAAAGGTAAAAAGGAAATTGCATTGAGAGTTGAAAAAGAGGATGAAGAAACTAGTCAATTTGACAGTAGTGATTATACGGAAGTAGACAATGAAGATATGGCAATAATAGCAAAAAAATTCAGAAGGATGTTCAACAAAAGTAACTTCAAAAGAGGAAAGAAGTTCGTGAAAAAGAAAGGACAAACCTCAGTGTTCAAACCTCAATGTTATGAATGTAAAAGTACGGAACACTTCATTGCTGATTGTCCAGTTGCAAAAGAAAAGGAAGGTAGAATGCTTAGAAAAAAGAAAGACCTGAAGGCAAAGAAAGGTAAATAATTGATGGGGACTTGGGACCTAAATAGGGCTGAGTTTGAAGAAGAAGATTCTGACAATAAAATTGCCAACATATGCTTCATGGCCATGGAAAACGAGATAAACTCTACTACAACTAATTTCTTGTCTAATTCGCTTATATCTATTACTGAAAAGCATGATGATCTGAATGAGTTGTTAATTGATATGTTCCATGAACAAAAAAAAACTATACAGAAAAATAATAAAGAAATGAAATTGAAGATTGATTGTTTGATAAATGAGAATAGAAAGCTGTTAAGTGAGAACAAAATGTTTCTTGAGTCACATATAAGTGCTATTACTGAAAAAGATGTGATCATGACTACTTTACAATATGTATCTCTAAAAAATAGAAGTTTGTATGATAGAATTCAAACTCTTGAAAGTATGGTTAGCACTGTTGATGACATGAAAAACAGAGTCAATAACCTTACCACGTGTATTGAAAAATTCACAAATGGAAAAAGTAACCTGAAAAAATTACTTGGGACCTAACATCAAGTTGGAAGTCAAAATGGTTTAGGATATAGACATGAGAATAGGGACAAAATTCATAAGCCTCGAATTGTTAAACCTGTCTCACATTACACGACACACAAAGTATGCACATATTGTGAAAAATTAGGACATATAGCATCGAGATGTCTTATTAAAAGAAAAGTGAAATCCAGTGGAACAACTTTCTGGAAAATCAAAGGAAATGCTACTAACCTCCATGGACCTAAGAAAGTATGGGTACCAAAAATCACTCCTCATTCTCATGTAAAAGCACATTCTTCGAGCTTCACCAAGTGGTTCTTAGATAGCGGTTGCTCAAGACACATTATTGGAGACACAACCTTGTTAGAAGATATACAAACCACAAATGAAGGATTCGTTACTTTTGGATACAAGAAGAAAGGAAAGATTCTTGGCATTGGTAACATTAGTAAATGTTCCTCAACCATTATAAAATAAGTATTACTAATTGATGATTTGAAATATAATTTGATTAGCATTAGCCAATTATGTGATAATGACTGCAAGGTCATTTTTGAAAAGGATTCTTATTCTATCATGGATAGCTCAAATCTTGAAACAATCTTTTATTGCCAACCATGTTGGAAATATGTATGTATTCTATCTAAATGACCTTATAGCTCATGATATTAGATGCCTCTCCGTACATGACAATGATGGTTATCTTTGGCATAGAAGATTAGGTCATGTATCTTTTGATTTGGTAAATAAATTGTCCTTAAAAGAGCTTGTTAGGGGACTACCGAAAAAGAAGTTTGATAAAAGCAAAATTTGTGATGCATGCCAATTTGGAAAACAAATCAAAACTTCCTTTAAACCTAAGAAAATGATCTCAATCTCAAAATCACTTGAATTAATTCATATGGATTTGTTTGGACTAATGAGAACTATTAGTCATGGAGGTAAAAAGTATGCATATGTGCTAATTGATTATTTCTCTATATTTACTTGAACATTATTTCTTGGACAAAAGGATGAAGCCATTTTTGAATTTTCGAAACTAATCAAACACGTCCAAAACTTTATTGGATGCAAATTGATTTCTATTAGAAGTGATAATGGTAAAGAATTTTGCAACAATGAATTTACATATTTTTGTGATGAAAATGGAGTCTTTCACAATTTTTCAGCAGCCAAAACACCTCCACAAAATGGTGTAGTTGAGAGGAAAAAGCAAACTTTGCAAGAAATGGCTAGATCTATTCTTTGTAAAAACGCCCTTCCAAAATACTTTTGGACTGAAACTATTAATACAACTTGCTATATAGTAAACCGAGTTATGCTAAGACTGTTTTTGAGAAAAACACCTTTTGAACTTATGTTTGACAAAACTCCATCAATCTCTTATTTTAAACTGTTTGGTTGCAAATGTTTTGTCCTTAATACCCGAGATAATCTTGGAAAATTTAATAGCAAATCTGATGACACCATATTTCTTGGATACTTTTTCATTAAAAAGGCCTATAGAGTGTACAATAAAAGAACTCTTTCTGTGGAAGAATTTGTACATGTTGTGTTTGATGAATCTAACATTTATGCTCCAATGAATGATGATGATGATGTAAGAGGTTCAAAGGAAGTAAGAATAAACCAACTTAAAGCTCTATCGCTACTCATTAAAAAGAAGAAGAAATTGAAGAATAACAAGCTAAACAAGGAAAGGAATAAACTGAAGATTTTACAAATCAACAATTACCAAAGGATTAGAAATACAAAACAGGTCATCCAAAAGAATAAATCATTGGTGATCCAAACTATGGAGTTAAAACTAGACAGTATTTCATAGATAACGTTGCTCTTCTCTCAAATATAGAACCAAACTGTATTAATATAGCACTGCATGATGAATTTTAGATTATTTCTATATAAGAAGAATTAAACTAATCTGAAAGAAATTATATTTGGAAACTTGTTCCTAGACCATTTGATTGTTCGGTTATGGGTACCAAGTAGGTATTTAGAAATAAACTTGATGAAAACGGAGCTGTGATTAGAAATAAAGATAGATTGGTCACCTAAGGATTTTATCAAGAAGAGGGTATTGATTATGATGAAATATTTGCTCTTGTTGTTTGACTAAAGTTTATAAGAATGATTCTTGTTTTTATATCCTTAAAAAATTTCATGCTCTATCAAATGGATGTTAAGAGTGCATTCCTAAATGGTTTTATTGAGGAGGAAGTATATGTTGAACAACCTCCTGGTTTTATTCATGAGCATTTTCCAAATAATGTTTTCAAACTTTCTAAAGTTCTTTAAGGGTTAAAACAAGCTCCACGAGCTTAGTATGAGAGACTTAGTAGTTTCTTGATTTCAAAAGGTTTTTCAAGAGGCATGATCGATACTACTTTGTTCATCAAATCTGACAATTCCGATGATCTACTAATTGTTCAAATATATGTTTATGATAGCATTTTTTGGTGCTACTAATGACTCTTTGAGCAAGATGTTTGCTAAAACAATACATCAAGTATTCGAAATGAGCATGATTGGAGAACTAAACTTCTTCGTCGGGCTACAAATTAAGCAAACCAATGATGGAATCTTCATAAATTAAGCTAAGTATGCCAAGGAGTTTCTCAAAAGGTTTGGTATGAACGAAGTAAACGAAATCTACACACCTATGAGTACTTCTATAAAACTTGACCAGGAAGAAATGGGTAAGAAGGTAGATGAATATAAGTATAGAGGTATGATTGGAAGCTTACTCTATTTTACTGCTAGCCGACTTGACATTACGTTTTCAGTATGTCTTGGAGCCCGTTTTCAATCATGTCCAAAGGAATCACACCTACATACAGTAAAATGCATACTTCGATATCTAATTAGCACATATGATTATGGCCTATGGCATCCTCACACTAACATATTTGATCTTTAGGATACACTAATGGAGATTATACGGGCTACAAAGTGGAAAGAAAAAGCACAAATGACCATTGTCAATTTCTTGGACACTTTTTAGTGTCATGGCACAGCAAAAAGTAAGCTTGTGTATCCTTATCCACAACTGTGGCCGAATATATAGTAGTCAGCAGTTGTTGTGCACAAATTCTGTGGATGAAGAATACATTACTTGATTTTGGTCTTAACTTTAAATGCATACCTATATTATGTGATAATACAAGTACTATCAATCTAATAAAAAATCTTGCTCAATATTCTAGGATAAAGCATATAGAAGTTAAACATCATTTTATCTATGATCATGTGCTCAAAGACGATGTATGTGTTGAATATATTTCACTTGATGAACAACTTGCCGATATCTTTACAAAACTTCTGACTGAAAAAAGATTTAACAATCTGAGAAGAGGATTGGGAATTACAAAGATCACATAACTAACCCGGTGGCACAAGTTTTCTTTATTTTTCAAAATTAGTGAAGATGAAGTTTTTGGACACAGTGTTTGTATCCAAAACACACCAACAAAGTTTTTGGATGCAGTATTTGAGTCCAAAACCTACATCTAAAATTCATTTCTAAAAATGTTCCGTTTTGATGATTATTTCGGTTTGGGTTAAAATCCAAAACAGAACTAACTTTTTTATACTTTTTATCTTTTTAAAAATAATAATTGCTTCCATATTCCAATTTTTAAATTTCAAAAAAAGGGTTTGTGCTTTTCTCTAAATCTTTGTGTTAATTTGTATTTTCAATGTGCTTTATATCACAACTCTCTAGACATTCAAAGGACTTCGTTTCTTCTCTTCTCAAAATCTCTGTAATCGACATCTTGCAAAAACTTTATGAGTTCTTCCTCTCCAAAATAGCCGATAGTCCAAAAGCCCTAATCTTTTTAATTGCAAAAACAAAATCATTTACACGAAAACCCAAGAAGGGACAACAAGTGTTTCCAAAAATGAAGAAGAAGGGTTCAACCTTGAACAAAGCAAACGGAAAAGAAGTTTCACCAAAACCAGACTTCTCGACATCACATTATGATTCTTCAAAGCCTTCACCGGAGCAAGTGAGTTCCGAAAATTAGGTACTCCAATTTATTGACTCTAAGAGTGAATCTGATTACAATGACTGGGTTTCTAGAAACAAAATCATTATTTCTGGTTATCATGTTAATCCTTCGTCCTTTCTGAATCTCTCAAATGTGTTGGATATGTTTGAACATATTGGTTTGGATAGTTTAATTTCTGTTGATGAAAAATTATATACTCCACTTGTTTGGGAATTTTATGCCAATCTAAGGAAAGGATGTCTTGAGGAGACAGGGGGAAGTTTTATGAGTCATTGGTATGTCTCAAGAGTTAGAGGAAAGGACATTGAGTTTGATCATCATTTGTTTAATAGAATCTCTAAAGTAAGGGATGGAGGGGTTTAATATTTTGAGCTAAATAAATTTCCAGAGGGAAATGACCTATTTGAGTTAAAGAAATTTGAGGAATTTTTTGCTAGAGGAAGGAGTTTTGGGAACTCAAGTAACAAAAAAATAAAATGGCAGAATGGAGTAGGGAGGATCTTGCACCATATGGTTTCTACCATGGTTGTGTTGAGTTTTGGTCATAAGAACTCCATAAATATTTTGCAGATGGTAATTATGTTAGCTTTGGTAGAGGGAAGGCAAATTAGCTTTGGGTTTTTAGTTGCTAAGTTGATGCTACAATCGAGAAATACCTCTAGCAATGCATTGCCATTTGGAAATCTGTTAACTAAGGTGTTCAGATTTTTTAATGTTGATTTAAATTCAGTTCCCTGTGATCCATCAAAAATGAAAGTTTATAGTTTTAATTTTTTTAAGAGAATGGGATATGTAAAAGTGGGTAATGAATGGAAGTTGCTTCGAGATACTAAAGGAAAGGAAAAAGAAAGATTGTTGAAAATAAAAGCAGAAGGAAAGATTGTCCCTTTTATTGGGACAAAAAGAAAGCTTAAGGAAGATCCTCATGAAAAATACTCTACTAAAGGAAAAGAAAAGAATATGGGACTATCTGAGAGTATTTTGAATGCTATTAACTCATTAGGTGTGAAAATGGATAGCCTCAGTTCCGACCTTCAAAATCTTGGTAATAGACTGGTAGTAGTGGAAAAGACAGCAAAAATAGATGACCCGTTGTCTACACCTACAGTATCTGCTCAAGTAAAGGCAACAGAAAAAGAACTAGTCATTGAGGAAGAGACTGAACAAGAACTGCCTGCAGCGGAAGAAGTGCCTGCAACTGTGCAAACTAAGGAAAAATCTCCGATTCAGGAAGCTATAGCACCTTCTGCCTCCTCCAAACCACATGTCTCATCTAGAAAGAGACAAAAGCATGTTGTGGTTAAAAGAAAATCCAGTAGGATTGCTGGTCAACACTCTCGAAAGGGTGTAGGATCAAAAGCTGAAACAATTCACATTTCCTAAGAAGACTAGCTTGGTAGAATGCTCTTTAGTTGACCTCTAACCCAACTGCCCTCAATTCTCTCTGATCTCGTGAACAGTTTACTTTTTGTAGTTGAACAATTTACTTTTCTCTCCTTACTTATGCATTAGGCTATCTGCTTAAATTCTGAATACTTTCTATCTATCTATATTCTATTTCTTCTACTTCTTTTCTGTTATTACTCTTTTTGATTGATGAAAATGGGGGAGAACATATGAAACTAAGGGAAGTGTTTTCTTCGAAAATGTTGGGATAGTTACTGATATGATTAGCTATGACTGGAAACATGAAGTTGCTTTGACAAACTAGAAATATGAAACTGACTGGAAAGTTTTTGCTTGAACAAACTGGATATGATTACTAAATATAAAACTGATTGGGAAGTTTTTGCTTGGAATATTGGGATAATTTTCTGGATATGATTTTGGATATTACTGAATATGAAATTGACTAGGAAGTTTTTGGTTGGAATGTTGGGATAATTTTCTACATACAATTCTTTGAGCATTATAATTGACTCCGTTGATTGGGCTGTAATTATTCTATAGATTTATTTGATTATTTATCTATGTGATAGTATGCTATGATCTTTGTTCCATTGATTAAGTAGTAAATTTACTTGAGGAAAATTTTGTGCCTTAAATTGATATTTTTGAATGAACTGCTTGATATAAATATTGATCATCTCTGATCTCAGTATGTTGATATCCAAATTGGACGCCAGTTTGGTATCCTGATTTTTTCATCCAAAATATTATTTTCATAATTAAGGTATCTTTGAGACTAGATTGATAAGATGTTTTTAAGTTACTGATATGATTTTGTGACAATTTCATTGATAAAAATTTCAGTCAGATGGATTGCTTCCTTTATGATCAAAACTCTTTGAGATTATGAAAAATTCATTATCTCATGCAGTATGTCAGTGGGAACTTTGGACTGATATTTTCTTGATCCAAAAATCTTTTTCTTTAAAGATTCATACTATTTTAGACACACACATTTTTTGACAACCAAAACTTGCATTCATAATGGTTTTATATATACTTTCACCAATGTTTTGGACATACATTTTGGACATACAAAATTGACTTCAGTTTCTCTCTCATTTTCAAATATTCATATATGCAAATATTAAGGTGGAGCATCTCATCATATAACTTGCCTGCTATATCTCCTTTATAAAATTTGTTATATTATTATTTCTTTTTGGAATAGTCATTTAATAAAAGGATGAAGGATATGGAGGTAGGTTGGGCTATAGGCTCATTGAGCCATGCTTGTGAAGCTTATATATATATATATATATATATATATATATATATATATATATATACATATATATATATATATATATTATATCTTAATCTCATGAGCACTCTTTGAGTTATTTAATGAGAGATTGTATTTCAATGAAAAATATTCTTATTTCTCTCGGTCTAATATGTTCATACAGTTATTTATTTCTCAATCCCATCAAGTTTTGTCATCACTCAAAAAGAGGGAGATTGTTAGCCCTAAGGACTTTCTCCTCTGTTTTTACTTATGACGAACATAAATGTGGATTAACTTGTGTAATCTATATGTGATAGGACATGTTTGACCTCCGTTCTTCTAAGGTAATCAAATGAGGTTGTTAAGAAACTTTTGAGCAATGGAATTTGAGTATAAGTGATCAAGATAAAGTTCAAGCTTGTAAGATTAAATACCAAGAAGTCCTTATAGAAGAACTTTAGACTAGGAATTGTTATTGAGGTACTTCTTGTTAATTCCTATATCTCTTTACCTTATGATTCCATTGATTTCTACGTAGAAGCTCACAAAGAAAAAGATTTCAAAGTTTTATAAAATCTCAGAATTTTGGATTGAGTAGTTTGGATGATTTTACATCCAAAAGATTCATCCAAAATCCTGTAAACAATGTTGAATCATTTCTGTCTGAAAAAGTGCCATTTTGGACTTACCTCTTAAATACATCGTCATCTGAAACATGAGTCCAAAACACAGGTAAATTTAATAGAAAAATTATAGCCATTTCATAGCCATGGGTACTTTACTTTATGGCTCTATATAAAGCCTCTAAACATGATTTGACAAAAGATTTTTGTGGAATCCTTCTAAGAAACACACTTTCTCTATAGAAAACAAAAATCTCCTTTATCAAAGTGCTTCAAAGTGAATTGAAATTGTGTCTAAAAGATGAAAGTGTTTGTGCCTTTTCCTGGGTGCACATCTACTCAAACAAGTGAGCTTTTACCGTTCAATTGATATTCAATCTCTTTTATATTACAAGGTTATGGTGTAAAACGCATTTGGGATGAACCTTAATTTGATTGTTTGGTTGAGAGGTTTCAGAAAACCAAGTGCAGTGATCCTCCCTTGTATTTGGTACAGTTTGATTCATTAAGTTGAGTAAATGAAATTTGGTTGAAAATCCTTAAGTGTGAGCTTAAGCCAGTGGATGTAGATCTTGGTAGATCGAACCACTATACATTATGTGTCTCATTTCTCGACATACAACATTAACCGTATTATATTTCTTACTTTAGTCTGAATCTGGATAGTTCTCAAAGTTTTCTTGGATAGCTTTCTTTGTTGGCATGAAGTTGGTCCAAGAAACTTGAAGATCATCAATATTCTATATATCAGACGACTTGAAAATTTTTAGTTTGCCAAAAACCTTCTTCACCCCCCCCCTCATTCTCTAAGGTTTTTCAATAACAAATCTCTAAGTCTTCTCACTGCTCTAGTCGTCACTCGAGTAGTTGGAAATAGGTTCTTCAAGCCATCCTCCTCTACTTTTTTAGAAGTCTAATCCCATTCCAGACCTAAGAGTACTACCATCATTTCCACTCCTCCTAGGACTCTCTTCCACCTTCCATTTTCCCTTGTCTTTCACCATTATAACTAACTCCCTAAGTGCCATCACACTCGGGGTGAGTCTATCCCTCTGATTGGGTCGCTCATCACTAGACTTCTCAAAGTTAAAGCCAAAAGGGGTAATGTCAAACTCTCATATTGATGGAGTCTGAGGAGGCATAACTGCCTCCTCCTTCTCCTCATCAGACTCTTCCATCACTCATTCTCTTTTACTATTAGCATTATTCAACTCTTCTCATTCTTCATCTTCAACATCACTCAGTTCCTCACCCCTCTCACCATCAGCATCACCCATCTCCTCTCCTCCCTCACCACTTTAGTAAAGATCAGGAGCTTTCTTTGTAGCCGTGCTATCTGAGACTAAATTAATCACTGGTATGGGAAGGTCCACTGCCTGCACATCCTCAACAGCTCCCTCCTACTCATGTAATTCTAGCTCAGCAACCTCAACCTCTATCGTTTCTTCCTTACCATCTTTAGGCACAAGAGGGTTGAAAACCTCAATCTCCATCTCACAGCCATTACTCTCTAACTCAAACCAATCTAATCTAGGTTCAAGTTCAATGTTAGAAGAGGATAAGTCTACTATAGAAACTGGAACAGGTGCTCTACCACATATAAAAGGCCAATCTCGAGTAACAGACGCGAATCATCTAACCATCCCACAAGCAGAACGCATAGGTTAGCACTAGAGATTATAAAACTTAATGTAATAAGTCTAAATATTATCAATAGCGGCCTAAACCTAGGCTCTGTAGCACTTGTAACACCATACTACCTAAGTACCCTAAAAGGAATGGGGACGTCATCCCATCCTTAGGATAAGGGATCTTTATAACTAAGTAAATAAAAAGATAGAAGAAATAATCAAAGTTTAGAACTTATTACAACCTAAAATAATACTTGCACAAATCTCTAAACATTGAAATAATAACTAAAATCTCTCAAGAAACAAATACAATCAAAATGAATGTTCAAAACTCAAAGCAACATAAAGCAAATCAACCTTCAAAGTTTGATCAACTTGAAAATATGACATAAAAGGGTGATCAGAAATACTTCCTAGTAAGCTCTGTGTGTGCTCATGATAATTTAAGAAAACCTTTCATGTATGTAAATTTCAAACAAGTTACAATAAAAAGTCTTCAAGTCCAGAAACTAATCTTCAAACTTTGAGTGGTATTTTTATCAGCATTTGCAAAATAAAATGTACATCTTGTAAAGAAATAAACCACTCAAATAAAGTTGACTATGAAACCCTGCATCATAGTCATGGCCATGAAACCTGCACCATGATAGTGTATTGTGAAACCTTACTTCACAATACAAGTAGGTGATTAGCCCATTGTGTGAGAGACTCCTCCATTTTTACACCCTAACTTACTGGTTGTCCGTTTAAAAAAAGAACCAGTCCACATGGATTGAGCTACTAGCATAGATCGGCCTAACTAACTAGCATTGTCACCTTTTCCAGAAAGAGTTTATTTCTCGATGGAGGCCTCCACCGAGAAACTTACCCTAGCCTTCCAAGATTAGCTCCAATCAGCCTACCCATATTGAATACTCAACGTTATGTTTACCCCAATTGGAAGCAATTCAGCAAAGTGCATTACATTTAAATTACAATTATGGTTCTGAAAAGTCTGAGTTTAAAATCTGATTTAAGAAAATTTAACATTTTTTTTTTTTTGGAAAACCTTTTCTTGCATAAAGCTATTTTATTTTAATAGAAGATGAAAAATATCCATAATTGCAACTTAAAGAATAACTTTACAGTAAACATCGCATTTGACTTAGATGAGCACTTTAGTTCAGAAAATAGTTTATGCAAGGACTTACTTGATTCTTTTATCTCACGAATAAAATCTCCCAACCTTTAGAGCAAAGATACCTCGCCCCGTTTGAAGTAAATACAAAGCACATGTTACTATTGGCCAACAACTCTTATTTTATAAGTGCATAAACATTTTTATAACTCTATCCCCCTACGTGCCACCTAGCTTGGCAAATTTTCTTTCAATACTTGCATTATAATAGTATCAAAAGAGTTCAACTTGCTAAAGCAAGTCAACAACCAGTTTGGTCCAACTATTATCTTTATGCTTAACACAACCTGCTAAAGATGAAAGCACATCGCAAAACACTGAGCATTCATAACTATATATCCAAGACCCTAAATTTCCCACTAGCAATAGTAACTACTATTGACAGCAACATGAAATAACAATTAAATAACATGCTGCAACAATGTTTGACATAGATAAACAATGTGCTCTTGATTAATCTTACAAATATAAACAATCATTAGTACTTCACAACATAAATACTAATTTTATAAATAATAAACTTTAGGTCACATAAAATTTTTGGTGAACAATACGTATATTTTCTTTTAGAAAATAGAGGCTTGTAAATAAATATTGGATATTAGTGAATGGTAGTTTATTATCGCTAAATAATAGATCAAATAAGATTAATTAATATTTAAACTAGAGTTTTGATAACATTATTAAGTTACCAATGACTGTAATGATAATAACAACAACAATATTTTTATTAACAATGATAATAATACTACCAATAAGATTAAGAATAATAACAATAATATTAATAACACTAATAATAATATTAAAATTAATAATGTTATTAATAATAATCATGCTAATAATATTTATTAAAAATAATAATATTAGTAATGATAATATTAATATTAACAATAACAACAATTTTATTATTAAAAATAATAATGTTAATAGTAACAATAATAATAATAATAATATAATAATAATAGTACTAGTAATAATAAGAATAATGACATTAATTTTAGTATCGACAACAATAATAACATTGTTATTATCAATTTAAAGGAGTAATAACTTTGTTGTTAATAAATAAAGTAATAGACAAACGAGTAAAGGTAATGAAAACATTTATTCATCAAAAGTAGTATTTTTAATACCACATCAATTTCTACCAAGAAAATAATAATTATTGATAGCCATATCAACAATATTAAAGCAACAACAAAATTCATCTCATGCTTTAATGTCATAAACTCTATTCTCACATCTCCTAACTAGCATGTCATTGCCTCACTGGCAATCAACAATTTCATCATACCATCTTTACATTAAAAAAAAAAAAAAATCAAGATCCAAAAGTAATTCTTCAAGCAGTCATAAAGACATCTCATAATATCATTCACATGATAAGTATTTTCCGCAACATTTCTAGCTTCTTCAACCACATTAACTCATCTATATTGATATCATCCTACATATCTTGAGTTCAAAAAGAGTAGAGGAGTTAGAACAAAAAAATTGTCATGATGATCATTTTGAAGTTAAAGACGACGTTTGATAATCAAAAGCCTTGATTACCTTGGTGAACACCTTTCAAAGATTAGAGTGAAAATGTTTTCCTATAACTACCAACTATTTCAATCAAGAGAAGATTGAGAGAATAGTAAGAATAAAAGAAAATAAAAGAGAAGAAGAGAAAACATGAATTGATGTTTTGGACTTGGTTTACCTTTTGTTCTTCTTGATCGAAAGAAGAAAAAAAATGCTTGTTTGATTCAAGTGAAGAAAGAACTTGGATTGATTTGGTGTTATAAAGTGTGCTAAAAGAGAAAGAGGTTGCTGTCTAGTGGATTTTTAGAGTGGTTTGGTGTGATTAAGAGTGGCTAAAGGGTTGAAGAAAAGTATTGTGTATTCTTGGTGTTCTTGAGAGAACCAGAGAGAAAATTATAAGAAGGTGGAAGTGTTCTTAGACTAGTAGTGTCCGAATGGCCTTGTTTGAGGAGATGATTCGGTCTAGCTAGGAAAGATGAGGTCTTAGAGATATTAAAGTTTTGAATTTGAAAAACGGTTGAGCAATTAATAGAGATTCTTAAGGTAGATGATTGCTAATGGTGTTTTATGCTTGCAGGTTTCTAGCTCTACGATGGAGCTTCATTTGGTTCGTCTATATTATCGAAGAAATATAGATGTTGCTCAGCTTTGGTGCTGGGTGAAAATGGCTTGTGAATGTGAACATAATTTTTGGTTAATTTGGTGCAGTTGATTGCTAGAATGGTGAGTGTTTGAAGGAGCAATGCATGGGATTCAATTTCCAAACTCAAAATATGTTGAATGGAGAGAAGTTAGGAGAAGTTTGAGGTGCTTTAATAGAGTTTGATGTCTATGGTTGAATAAAGAAGAAATAATGTTCAGCTATGTGTAATGGTGCCGCCAAAATTGTGAAGAATAATGGGAAGAAAAACTATCTAAATAAAAACTAAGATAGCTGGAAAAATTCTGGTTGTTTCAATGAAAACTTGGAAGGGTTGTTGAGAAAAATTTAAAGTATTTTGAAAGAATTTTGTAGCTACAAATTAGGAGCATTTGAAGGTCCTTCATTAGTGATTTTCTAGCCGTCATCTATGTAAAGAACAAGAACTAATGAAGAACTACTTCATAATGTTAAATACTTAAAGGTTCCTTGGCTAAATGACTTATATGCTTACTGGATTTTTTTCCTGGTTTAAGGGGCCTAAGGTTGTTTCGAAATTCACCAAGAATTTCTTGCTTTTGCTCACAACAATGGTTGTTTACTTTGCAAAGAAAGAAGTGATAGCCTAGCTGCCTGAATTCGAAAGTTAGCTAAGAAGAAGAGCTTAAAATAATTTTCAGCTTTTTACCATCACAAGAATAACCAAGAATGAAGTTCTTTAGGTGAGTAATTTGGTGATTTGATCTTGGAAAATAAAACTCCTCTAGATTTTCTTTAGGACAAGATCACATGGTTACAAAATTACCATTGTGAATGCTCAAAACAACATTCCTAAATTCATGAAATGCAATAAATAAAATTCAAATATTCATTAGGATAATTAAAAATAATTCTTAGTTGATGGGATTTGAACTCAAGACCATAGGAATTAACTACTAAACTCTAACCACATAACCACATTAATTGTTATTTTCTATTTTCCCAACTTAATTCTTTCCCTTTTAAATCCTGATCTTCTCTTTCTCTCTTCCCTAGGCAAAATTCTCTAATTGCCCCGAATACTCATCAAATATAAACAAATCATATAGACCACATATAATAAATAAAAAAAATACATACACAAATCCATCCAAAAAAATATTTTGTCATGCAATATATCATAAAATGCAACCCATCCCTCTAATTCTAGGGTATGCTTAGGCAAGGTTTTGTAAAAAATTATTTTTCATGAGTCTATCTCGTGTCTTCTTCTTTCTTTCTAAACTCTAACCACCAGTGAACATACTAGCATCTTGTTCACGATGAAACTGAGTAACCCTTTGTATGGGTTTCTATTAGAGACAATCCTGTACTTGGATTGTAGGGGTTTACTAGGTTGCTGGATCACACCGATCAATGTGGATGAGAAATTTTGAAACCTCACAGAGAAAGGTAAACCCCATGACCATTGCTACTTACCAATTTTAATTCACAAGCATATGATCTTATTGTTGGAATTTAGTTTTTCTACTGTGTTTACATTAATGCTTGACTAAAATTCCATAACAGTGGTATTAGAGCTATGAAAATAATTTTTGAGCATGCTTCTGTGAAATTGTTGCATGAACTTGGGGCTTCATTGTGTATTTTGAATATACAAGTTATTGGCCGTTGTATACTGATGCAATTTTGTTTGGGCATGTGAAAATCATTTTCACAATGGTATTTGAAATTGTTTCAAGTAGTTTTTGGGCTATAGATTGTTGGATAATATATCTATAATGTTTATAGTAATATGTTGGTCCCAAAAAAATTGTTTTCTAAAAGATTTTCATGTTAATTTTCTGTGAAGAAGAAAATGTTTTTGTGAATTGGTTTCTACAAAGAAATTGTTCTTCATTTGGTTAGTTTTGTTGTTCAATGAAGAGAATGTCTATTCTATAGAGAACAAATCAAAGTTGAAAGATTGTTTTTCTTTGGCATTTAATAGAGGAGTTGTCTTATGTATTCACTGGAGAAGACAATTGGAAAATTGTATAAAAAGATTGAAAAAAAAAAGAAAATTTGCCTAAGCCACGAGCGGCTTACTAGAAGCTAGTCCCAGTTTAGGCACAATTTCTACCCAAGCTATGGCTGCCTTCTTGTAAGCCACGGAAGGCTTGGGTAGAAATAAAGCATGAAGTGTGGCTGGCATTTTAAAAGCTAGTTGTGGTTATATACTTTTTTAAAAAATATTTTTGTTTCTTTTTAAATTTTCAATTTAGCAAAAAAGCCTATAAGATTAATTTTCAAAAACACCCCAAGTTTTTTTTCAAAATTTGGTTTTGGGACTAACAAAATTAATTTCCAAATTTTGATTTTGGAAATTAATATATTTTCTAAAATATTGATTTTAGATTATATATTATTTAATTCCTAAAATATGATTTTAGAAATTAATATATTTTCTAAAATATTGATTTTAGCATTTATTCTATTGTTCCGAATGTTAGTGTTATGCCCTATAGGCAATCACTTGTACATTGTATATGACACATTTTATTTTAATAAAAGACATTATTTATTTTACAATTTATTTTGTTTACTCTATGTAATATAACTGTTTGATAAAGTCCCTAGTACAACACTGTGTTAAGGAGATCATGATATGAGATTCCTACTACACTGGATGGTGCTAGTACTTAAATAGTCCCTAGTCATAGTATTAATGGGACAGGACATCATTAATGCGTTAAGACTAGCATGTGTTAGACTTCCTGATTTGATCAGGCCGTGGTTCTCATAACCGTAAGTATTGAGATATTCAAAGTTAACACATGGATGCTTGTTAATAGAACAAGTTCATTGGATGACCTAGGTTTGAGATAATCATATGGATAACTATTTAGTACCAGTGATATAATCTCAATATAGCAAACATGTAAGTATCCTTAGACTTGAGATCTCCAAGGTACTTTGTTTATTGAGCTTTGTACTTTGATTTCAATCTCCAGAACTCGATCGAGGGCTGCCTATGGGATGGATATTGGGTAAATTATGAGGTAAACGAAAGTAGTTGAGAGGGTCAATAAAAGATTCACCACTCCTAATAGTAGGTGCGAATATCTCACGGCCACTTGTAGGAATTAATACTCAGAAAGTCATTGGCCAAGGCGATTGTGTATTGGAAATAGCCCCAATTGATACACGTTTAGAGTAGTGGGTTCCTGGTACAAGTAATATTGTATTCGGGCCAGAATTAATTCTGGAGGGAGTTTGCACTAATTCCGTACTCCAAGCCGAATGAGATATTATATGGTGAAAGGAATTAATTGCACTAAAGTTTGTTATTGAAGGGTTCATGTCCAGCCACATGACTTCCTGGACTCTTGGGTGGTCATGATGTGTTGCTAGATACCACTCATGATTTGGGAATATGGGTTTATTAATTGATGAATTAATAAACCAATCCTGATTAGAATTAATAGGATTAATTCTAATTATTTATGGATTATTTATCTCAAAGACGTTTGGATTAATTCATGTTCGCTACCAAGTGACTGGGAAACCTAATAGGTCATACACAATAGAGGATATATACTGAAGATGTTATTTGATAACATAGTGGGGTTAATTGCGAGAAAGAGAAGTTGTTGTGGACAAATTATAATTAGTTATAATTTGTGGTTCAAGTTGTAATTGTGAAAATTTGATGTTTCTAATTACAAATAGGAAATTCTAATTGTTTTAGAATTTCAGATTTTCAGTGGATTTTGGAACATATATTGGATATGCTCGAAACCCTAATCCAAGTGTGATTCACACAAAAACAGGAGCCACAAAACACACGATCTTCTCTCTCGCTCCGTCTCGTTTTGCTAAAAACGTGGAGAAGCCCTAACTGCCTTCTTTTTCTGCTAGCATATGAAACTTTGGTGCTTGAGTATTCCTCTGTGTGGATTACTGTTAGAGATAATCACACATTATGATTATAGTGGTTAGACATCCAACTCTCGTGGAGTTTGCACAAGAGGATTGCTGGATCGCGCTTTGACTTGAAAAAGAAATTTTATTTTTCGGACGATCAAACAAAGGGAAAAAGTTGTTATCTTTATTATCTTTATGTCTTGTTTTCCACAAATAGGCGGGTCTTGGGATGGTATCTCGTTTATTTTCTGCTGTGCCGTATTGGATATGAGCATGAGAAACCCAACACCAAAATAGAGATTTTAGGATTAATTGATATGTTTAATTTTATTTTGAGCATAAAATTAGCATGGTGGTTTAGTTATAGACTATGGACCCAATTAAATTATTCATGCATTTTATTCCTTTGGTTTTGAATTAAATAGGACCTGCGCATCTTGCCTTCTCTATTTTTTTTTTGGTGTAATTTCTCTTCTCGTCTAACTCCCCTTGAATAATACTCGAGGTTTCTTCATTTGAATTTTTTGTAATTAGATTACATAGGTTAGATAGGATTAGAATTTATTACAAGTCAAGGAGAAGGTGATCAAGACAAAAAGAAGAATGGTAAGACTTTCTTCCTATATCATGCATGAACACTTAGGATTGACCAAATTAATTTCCTTTGTGGCTCAAGGAAATTAATATAGTAAAATGCATAACTAAACCACATTATTATTTTTGAGATGTATGAATTTGCTAATATTCTGCATGCCCTGTATGAGACAACTAATAGTCACAAATTTCTCAAATTAATACTAAACCTAATGTCTTCTCTTAATATAGTAAGAACAAAAGTCCTCTTTCGAGACTAGGTTGTTGGTCTAACCCAAGCCCACTTGACATCGAGCATGTTCAAACTACGGAATTAAATTCCTAATTAATGGGTTGGGTTTAACTAATTTTTTTATCTCGGTTAGTCTAACCCAAGCACAAAGAATATTAGAGGCAAGGTTGGGTTAGCTTAAAGGCTTTAAGATTAAAAGATGTTAATCACCCATTGATTCGGTAATTACATTTGATGTAATTGGTATTGGATACCTACCATCGGAGTTAATGGTGGCTTGTTGAGAAAACCTAAGGTCATTCTTGAGGAATTTGGATATTAGTGCATTAGGAAAGCTTCCAACTGGCTTTCTCGAATCAATAGTGATGGCTATTTGTTTGACTAAAATAGTTGAATAATTATGCACTTAATTAAATACCTAATTATTTGCATTACAAGTGCCTATATAGTTAGCTAATTTCTCTATCTTTACATCTAGGTAATTTGCATCATGTTAACCAACATAAATTTACATAGCATCTTGGAAGCCAACAAACTTACCGACTTAAAATTTTTGGACTGCTATAGAAGTTTGAGAATTGTTCTCAAGTAGGAAAAGTATCCCTATGTGCTAGATGCTCCTATTTATCCACCACTAGCTCAAAATGCTTATGTTGATGAGCATGTTGTACACAAGAAGCACAAAGAGGACAATAACACAACATCCTGTGTGATGTTGGTGTCAATGACCATTAAACTACAAAAATAGTAAGAGTATATGGATGCTTACTTGATCATTTTACATCTTCGAGAGCTGCTTGATGCCTCAGCCAGAATAGAGAGATATGAGATCTCAAAACAACTGTTCCGTTCAAAAATCGATGAGGGTACTTCTGTGGCCACTAATGGGTTAAATATGTTGGGTTTAATTGAGAAGCTTAGGTCTCTTAGGTTCGTAACAGATAATGAATTAAGTATGACTTAATTCTACAATTTTTTCCAAGTAGTTTTCGACAATTTGTGATTAACTACGAGATGAACAAGATTGAGTTCGCAATACCCGAGCTTATCAATCTTCTCAAGACTTAAGAATCCTCTATGAAGAAGGAATCCAACGCAATCATGTGTTGGGTATCTCAGGCTCGTATCCTATACAGCGCAACGGAAAATAAACGAGATACCATCCCAGGACCCGCCTATGTGTGGAAAACAAAATATAAAGATAATAAAGGTAACAGTTTTTTACCTTTATTTGATTGTTCGAAGAACAAAATTTCTTCTTCAAGTCGAGGCGCGGTCTAGCAATCCTCTTGTGCAAACTCCACATGGATTGAACGTCTAACCAATATAATCATAGTGTATAATTATATCTAACAATAATCCACACAGAGGAATACTCAAGCACTAAAATTTCCTGTGCTAATAGAAAAAGATGGTGGCTAGGGCATCTCCACATTTTCAGCAAAACGAGAGAGAGAGAGAAGATCGTGTGTTTTGTGGCTCCTATTTTCGTGTGAATCACACTTGGATTAGGGTTTCGAGCATATCCAATATATGTTCCAAAATCCACTAAAATTATAAAATTCTAAAACAATTAGAATTTCTAAAACAAAGAAACAAAGATAACAACTTTTACCTTTCTTTGTTTGTGTGGAAAATAAAATTTTCCTTCTTCGAGTAAGATAGTTGTGGCGCGATCCAGCAATCCTCTTGAAGAATCACCACAAGAGTTGTATGTCCAACCAATATAATCACAGTGTGTGATTATCTCTAACAGAAATCTACACAGAGGATCTCACACAAGCACCAAGATTTTATGTGCTAGCAGAAAACAACAATGGTGGGTAGGGTTTAGCTTCCTTGTTCTTCTTGATTAGCAAAACCAGAGAAAGAAAAAGAAGAAGAGTCTTGGATTCCCTTTTGGAAGAAGCCACATGAGAGAGAGAGATGTATATGAGAACATGAAGATCGTATCTCTATTATTCTGTTGAGAGGATGGCCCCACACACATTATTTCATGTGTGTTGATAAAAATGAGCATTGGCACCCATTCCTTCATATGTGCCCTTTTGTTTGTTTTGTATGAATTCTTGCTCAACAATAAACTACTTTGATTATATCTCATATAACCAAAAGCCTCTACAAAAAAAAAAAAAAAAAAAAAAACACATCTGAGAATTCCAAACATTTCTCCAATTGCAATTGGAACCCATCAAGTTCTCAGAATTATAAATTGGCCCATCAATTATAACTAATTATAATTTGGACACTTCAACCTCTCTTTCTTGTCATAAACTCCACTATGTCATCAAAAAACATCTCAAGTATATATTCCTCTTTTGTGTGTGATCTATTAGGTTTCCCAGTCAATTGGTAGCGAACATGAATTAATTCAAATGTCTTTGAAATTAATATCCTTAATTAATTAGAATTAATCCTATTAATTCTAATCAGGATTGGTTTATTAATTCATCAATTAATAAACCCATATTCTCAGATCATGAGCGGTATCTAGCAACACATCATGACCGCCCAAGAGTCCAGGAAGTCAAGTAGCTTGAAATGAACCCTTCAATAACAAACTACGGTGCAATTAACTCCTTTCACCATACAATATCTCATTTGGTTTGGAGTACAGAATTAGTGCCAACTCCCTCCAGAATATATATTAATTCTTGCCCGAATATTATTATACTTGTATAAGGAACCCACTACTCTTAATGTGTCTCAATTGGAACCCTTTCCCATACACATACGCCTTGGCCAAGGACTTATGAGTAGTATTTCCTACTAGTGGCCATGAGATATTCGCCCCTACTATTAGGAGTGGTGAATTCTTTTTTGACTCTCTCAACTGCTTTTGTTTACCTCACAATGTACCCAATATCCATCTCATAGGCGGCCATCGATCGAGCTCCGGGGATTGGAATCAAGGCACAAGGCTCAGTAAATAATGTACCTTGGAGATCTCAAGTGTAAGGATACTTGCAGGTTTGCTATATTGACATTATATCACTAACAGTAAATAGTTATCCATGTGATTATCTCAAAGCTAGGTCATCCAATGAACTTGTTCTATTAACAAGCATCCATGTGTTGACTTTGAGTATCTCAACACTCACGGTTATGAGAACCACCGTTTGATCGAATCAGGAAGTCTAACACATGCTAGTCTTAACGTATTAATGATATCCTGTCTCATTAATACTACGACTAGGGACTATTTAAGTACTAGCACCATCCAGTGTAGTAGGAATCTCATATCATGATCTCTATCATGATTTCCTTGACACAGTGTTGTACTAGAGACTTTATCGAACAGTTATATTACATAAAGTAAACAAAAGAAACTGTAAGATAAATAATGCCTTTTATTAAAATAAAATGTGTCATATAAAATGTACAAGTAATTGCCTCTACGGCACAACACTAACAAATTAATCCAAACGACTTTGAGATTAATAATCTATAATTAATTAGAATTAATCCTATTAATGATAATCATGATTGGTTTATTAATTCATCAATTAATAAACCCATATTCTCAGATAATGAGTGGTATCTAGCAATATATCATGACCACCCAAGAGTCCAGGAAGTCAAGTGGCTTGACATGAACCTTCAATAACAAACTTCAGTACAATTAACTCCTTTCACCATATAATATCTCATTCGGTTTGCAGTACGAAATTAGTGCCAACTCACTCTAGAATTAATTCTGGCCTGAATACAATAGTACTTGTACCAGGAACCCACTACTCTAGGTGTGTATAAATTGGAACTGTTTCCAATACACAATCGCCTTGGCCAGGGACTTTCCGAGTAGTAATTCCTACTAGTGGCCGTGAGATTTTAGCACCAACTATTAGGAGTGGTGAATCCTTTATTGACCCTCTCAACTACTTTCGTTTACCTCACAATGTACCCAATATCCATCTCATAGGCGGCCCTCGATCGAGCCCCGGAGATTGGAATCAAGGCACAAGCTTCAGCCAATAAAGTACCTTGGAAATCTCAAGTGTAAGGATACTTGCAGGTTTGCTATATTGAGATTATATCACTGACGATAAATAGTTATCCATGTGATTATCTCAAAGCTAGGTCATCTAATGAACTTGTTCTATTAACAAGCATCCAGGTGTTGACTTTGAGTATCTCAACACTCACGGTTATGAGAACCACTGCGTAATTAAATCAGGAAGTCTAACACATGCTAATCTTAACGTATTAATAATGTCCTGTCATATTAATACTATGACTAGGGACTATTTAAGTACTAGCACCATCCAGTGTAGTAGGAATCTCATATCATGATCTCTATCATGATTTCCTTAACACAGTGTTGTACTAGGGACTTTATTGAATAGTTATATTACGTAAAGTAAACAAAAGAAACTGTAAGATAAATAATACCTTTTATTAAAATAAAATGTGTCATATACAATGTACAAGTGATTGTCTCTACAGCACAACACAAACAAATTATTCCAAACGTCTTTGAGATTAATAATCCATAATTAATTAGAATTAATCCTATTAATGATAATCAGGATTGGTTTATTAATTCATCAATTAATAAACCCATATTCCCAGATAATGAGTGGTATCTAGCAACACATCATGACCACCCAAGAGTCCAGGAAGTCAAGTGGCTTGACATGAACCTTCAATAACAAACTTCAGTACAATTAACTCCTTTCACCATATAATATCTCATTCGGTTTGGAGTACGAAATTAGTGCCAACTCACTCTAGAATTAATTCTGGCCTGAATACAATAGTACTTGTACCAGGAACCCACTACTCTAGGTGTGTATAAATTGGAACTGTTTCCAATACACAATCGCCTTGGCCAGGGACTTTCCGAGTAGTAATTCCTACTAGTGGCCGTGAGATTTTAGCACCTACTATTAGGAGTGGTGAATCCTTTATTGACCCTCTCAACTACTTTCGTTTACCTTACAATGTACCCAATATCCATCTCATAGGCGGCCCTCGATCGAGCTTCGG
This sequence comes from Voacanga thouarsii, assembly GCA_026120185.1. Lineage (NCBI taxonomy): Eukaryota > Viridiplantae > Streptophyta > Magnoliopsida > Gentianales > Apocynaceae > Voacanga > Voacanga thouarsii. The sequence goes on from JANUWF010002331.1 coordinate 1,193,555, forward strand.
AGATTGGAATCAAGGCACAAGCTTCAGCCAATAAAGTACCTTGGAAATCTCAAGTGTAAGGATACTTGCAGGTTTGCTATATTGAGATTATATCACTGACAGTAAATAGTTATCCATGTGATTATCTCAAAGCTAGGTCATCTAATGAACTTGTTCTATTAACAAGCATCCAGGTGTTGACTTTGAGTATCTCAACACTCACGGTTATGAGAACCACTGCGTAATTAAATCAGGAAGTCTAACACATGCTAATCTTAACGTATTAATAATGTCCTGTCATATTAATACTATGACTAGGGACTATTTAAGTACTAGCACCATCCAGTGTAGTAGGAATCTCATATCATGATCTCTATCATGATTTCCTTAACACAGTGTTGTACTAGGGACTTTATTGAATAGTTATATTACGTAAAGTAAACAAAAGAAACTGTAAGATAAATAATACCTTTTATTAAAATAAAATGTGTCATATACAATGTACAAGTGATTGTCTCTACAGCACAACACAAACAAATTATTCCAAACGTCTTTGAGATTAATAATCCATAATTAATTAGAATTAATCCTATTAATGATAATCAGGATTGGTTTATTAATTCATCAATTAATAAACCCATATTCCCAGATAATGAGTGGTATCTAGCAACACATCATGACCACCCAAGAGTCCAGGAAGTCAAGTGGCTTGACATGAACCTTCAATAACAAACTTCAGTACAATTAACTCCTTTCACCATATAATATCTCATTCGGTTTGGAGTACGAAATTAGTGCCAACTCACTCTAGAATTAATTCTGGCCTGAATACAATAGTACTTGTACCAGGAACCCACTACTCTAGGTGTGTATAAATTGGAACTGTTTCCAATACACAATCGCCTTGGCCAGGGACTTTCCGAGTAGTAATTCCTACTAGTGGCCGTGAGATTTTAGCACCTACTATTAGGAGTGGTGAATCCTTTATTGACCCTCTCAACTACTTTCGTTTACCTCACAATGTACCCAATATCCATCCCATATAGGCAGCCCTCGATCGAGCTTCAGAGATTGGAATCAAAGTACAAAGCTCAGCAAACAATGTACATTGGAGATCTCAAGTCTAAGGATACTTGCACGTTTGCTATATTGAGATTATATCACTGGCACTAAATAGTTATCCATGCGATTGTCTCAAAGCTTGCTCATCCAATGAACTTGTTCCATTAATAAGCATCCATGTGTTAATTTTGAGTATCTCAATACTCACAGTTATGAGAACAACGTCCTGATCAAATCAGGAAGTCTAACACGTACTAGTCTTAATGCATTAATGATGTCCTATCTTATTAATACTATAACTAGAGACTATTTATGGACTAACACCATTCAGTGTAGTGGAAATCTCATATCATGATCTCTATCATAATTTCCTTAGCACAGTGTTGTACTATGGACTTTATCGAACAGTTATATTACTTAGAGTAAACAAAAGAAACTGTAAGATAAATAATGACTTTTTAAAATAAAATGTGTCATATACAATTTACAAGTGATTGTCTCTACGGCACAACACTAACAAACTCCTACTTGCATTAGAGCCAATCTTTCATGTATCTAATACCGAATTACTCAACATGACAATCATGTTTCTTCTGGGATAGTGCTTTTGTAAACAGGTTAGCTTTGTTCTCATCCATGTGAAATCTCTCTATCTTTATTTCCTTAACTACTTCAGAATCGGCTATGTACTCAGCTTCTGTCTTAGAGTTAGCAATAGTCTCTTGTTTGGAACCTTTCCAACCTATTGCCCCTCCGCACAACGTAAATACATAGCCAGATTGTGGTTTGAAATCAGCTTTGTCAAATTGAAAACTAGCATCAGTATACCTGTTTATTTTCAAATCACCTTCTACATATACTAAGAACATATCCTTAGTTCTTCGTACGTACTTAAGGATGTTCTTGACAGCCGCTGAATGACCCTCACTAGGGTCAGATTGGTATCTGCTCGTCAAACTGAGAGCACAAGATATATCAGGCCTAGAACATATCATAGCGTACATGATAGATCCAACTATCGAGGCGTATGGAATCTTACTCATGTGATTCCTTTCAACTTGTGTCTTGGGAGACATCGTGTGAAACCCCAGTCAAAACCAACCTTAGAGTAAGGGGGGTTGGGATGCATATCATATTTTATTTCATGGTTAAATATATTTTCATATGATTTTTATGTGTTTTGGATTCGGGTTTTATTGTCTTAAGGTCTTGTTGGTGAGTATTGAGTGGGAAGGGCAAAATGGTAATTTTTACATAAGGTGGAAAAAGGGAGATAGCTTGAGGATTGAATAAGAAAATATTTTTAGAGAGGAAATAAGAACAAGAGTTGTTGTGGTGTAGTGGTTAGAGCCTTAGAATTGTTTCTTGAGGTCTTGAGTTCAAATTCCATTATTAGAGCTATAGCATGATTAAATTTTATTTTTGCTTGGGAAGTATCATTGTCGGCCTTAGTGGTGTTTGGAGTAGGGTAGAAATGTTGTCCTCTGAGAGACATGATAGGAGTCTTCAAATCCTACTCTTTTGCTCTACACAAAATTTCTAAGGGGAATTCATTTCCTATTGATCCTTAGTTTTTCCTAATTCTCAAATCATTAGTTTGTTCATTGTGTTCAAGCTAATTTTATTCTAGAAAAATTCCAGCAATGTGTTGTGGCTTTGAAGGTTCAAAATGTCTTAGTAAAAGACATCATATGGACCGAAACAATGGATGAGGGGGAAAGATTTCAAGTGAATTAAATTCCTTAGTGAACTTTCTAAAAATTCACTCTAGCTAGGTTCATTTCCCTTTGTACATAGAACTGAAATTTTTCCAGCTTTGTGTGCCTTCAAGGTGTCAAAATTCTTGACCATTATTCCCTCCCAAATGCTGCCAGAAAATGGCCCTTTTGATCAGCTTAGAATCTGGATTTTTATGGCTATTTTCGGACTGCACAAAGATGGTGCAAAACCAGAAAAAATCCTGTACAAATCGCAGCTTTGCAGGTCCAAAACCAAACTGTTTTCTTCCAGTTTTTGTACAGCACCCTAGCCATGTTTTTCCTCCATGAAGTAGGCTGGAAACCAGCCTTGAAAGCCCCAGAAATTCCCCTTCAAAGCCTCTGAAAATTTCCTGGAAAAGGGCAATCGAAAACTGCCCAGAAAATTCCAGCCTTGCAAAAATCTGTGCAGTGGTTTTTTTTCCAGCTTTGTTTCCTAATTCTCTCCTAGCCGAAACTCCATCCTTTTTCTGCAAAAACCACCCTTAAACCTCCATTAACAGAACTCCATTGTCCTCCCAAAGTTATGCACGAAAATCCAGCCATGGATGCCTAAAAGATTTCCAAAAAAATTCTGCAATCATTCCTTGATTTGGATACTAAAATTCCAGCTACCATGATTTAACAACTTTCTATAAAATATACCTCAAACAACCAGACCTTCTCTCCACCATTATACTCCATAATTTCGGCCACCCTAAGCCTTCTTCAACCAGCTTTCATTCAACCAAAACACTGCCCAGAAATTCATCCATGGCAGATCTCCAAAAGCTCTCCAATAATCAAAGATATTCTTGTGATATCTAGTTTCCAAATTTGCTTCCCAAAAATATTCTTCAAGGATTTTAACAACTAGCCTTTCCTTTTTCCTTCCAAACTATAAAAACCATCTTCCTAAACCCTACAAACAGTTTGGCAGCCCTAATCTCTTCAGAATTTCGGCAGCCTCCATCCAAGAACTCTCTATTCTCTTCAACCTCAAGAACATATAGTACACCAAGAACACCTACTCCTTCCTTTCACCTAATACCTCTCCAAATCACTTCAAACTACCTCTAAAAATTCCAGATTTCATATATTCATTGTTGTGAGTCCATCCATACCATTTTTAACATCAAACTCCAAAATCCAACTTGCACTTTTGGATCAAAAACCAGAAATTTCTGTTAAGGTCAAGAACACCTTCAAGGTAAATTTATTCTAACAACTTCTTTTTCTCCAATCTTGATCTCTAGTAAGAGCCTATGTGAATAAACATACTAATGATCTCTTTCTTTCTCTCTCTCTCTCTCTCTCTCTCATGGCCGAAAATTCCCCTCTCTTGGCCGGATGACTTTTTCTCCCATGAACATGCTTTCGCCATCTCCCATGGACAAAGTTAGACATCTAGGAGTTGAGATCTACTCTAAACTCCTTCAAGGCATTCATCAACCAAGTAAGTACCTTCAATCTTCCTTTTTAAACTCTAGATTCATGTCTCTAGGATGATGATGATAGTAGGTGGATGGTGATAGGATTTAAGTATATATATATATATATTGTTGAGATTGAAGCATGAATATATGTATGATTGTGAAGGAGATGGGATTTATGCATGGAAGGATTATCTTGGATGATTATATGATGATTTGAGGTTGATGCATGTCATAGGTAGTATTTGTGATGAAGTATGCTAGAGATTATGTCACCTTTGGTAAATAGGATTTATATTCATGTTGGATTATTGAAGCCATGATCATATTTATGCTAGTAAGGGTTAGATCATATTTTGATAAATTGAGATCTATGCTTGTATGCATAATTTGGATGATTTGATGAATTGAAGGGTTGTATATGTTCATGATTGTGGTTAGCTATGGGAATATGATCATGATCTAGTTGTCCCTAAGCTAAATTTTATTTCCTTAATAAAATATTTAATAATATGATTTTTCTAGTAAAATTTTGAAAACCATAGGAAAATGTGGATTTGGTCTTTTATATAAAATAGTGATATTTTAGTCAAATAAATAATAGTTTTTGCTAGAAAAATAAAAAATATATATATATTATTTGAAATAACAAAATCAATTAAAGCCTTTTATAGAAATAATTATAATTAATAAAATATTTATTACTAAAAATTTAATTATTATCTTTTAATCAAAACCCATTAAGGATTTGCTTATTATTTTTCAAGAAAGACTCACTAAATTTATTTTCAACAAATTTTAGCTATCAATTATTTTCTAGCAACTAAATTATTAATAAATCATTATTTTACCTAATACCACATTGGACCCTTTTTCAAATAAACCATAATTTATTTTTAACAAGATTTAAACCTTCAACTTTTTGTACCTATTTCCCAAACTTTAGTTATTTTAATATCAAACTAGATTTATTTTATAAACCCTTTTTATTTATTATTGAGCCTTAAAGCTTGGGACACTAGGGATATGATTGTAGTAAGTAGAGTTAGTTTTATTTGTGAAAGTGAATCTTTGGCTTGAGTTTGATTGTAGTTTGTATTTACCCTATGTGGGGTTAGGTCAACTGTTGGAGACCTTTGTTGTGAACAAGAATCAGGTAAGCTCTTGCATAAAACCAGTTTGATGCAAAAATGTTTATTATGGCAAGCCAAGTGTAGAGTGCGTGGACATTCATTTATGTAAAGGCGATTGAGGGTTAAATCCTTTCTTATTTCAAACATTTGAATTATTTAAAAGCCAATGAGCAGATTTACTCAAACTCAAATTCTTTCTAAAGCTGACTTTGTTAAAGACTTTGGAAAACCAATAAATTGCCATTTTCATGTGGAACAGTGTTTTGTTCATTTTCTTCCCAAGTGGGATATGTTACGCTGAGTACTCAATGGGGGTAGAGTGGTAGTACTAGTTTTGAAGAGCAAGAGTGAGTCTTCTGGCAGGAGGCCTCCTCTAGAAGATGAACTCAACTTAGAGAAACGTCAGTACTACTTAGTTATGCCAATCCGAGCTAGCAGTTTTTATTTCAGTCAAGTGACTGTGTTTTGCCAGAATAGACACCCGGTTGTTGTTTGGGTATAGAGAATGAGGAGTATCTTACCCGGTAGGCCGATTACCTACCTTTAGTCAGTCTGCACAAAGTGTCGGCATTCTGACCGGCAGTATGCACAAAGTGTCGGCATACTGACCATCCGGTTATGGGGCCTAACGTGTGGTAACCCATAATCCTTTCTTTCGAGTGGTTGATTTTATAAATTATGTATGGATGGAAAAGCCAAAACGCCACTCTTGCTTTTGACTAATGTTTATTGCTTGCCAATATTTCTCTTATAAAGTTTTTATACTCTGCATCCACGAACGATTTCCACTGAACACCCAAAGCACACACGGACTTACTAAGATTTCTGTCTCATCACCTTTTTACCATGATTTCAGGCCGATCCTGCTGTGGGGATGAGTAGCTAGTGTTATCTGCCTTGGAAGAGAATGTTGTCTTTTATTTTTTTATATTGCTTTGGGGAGTTGAGAGTGGATGATTTTATTTATGGATTTGTTTTTCTTTTGGGAATTCATGGTTTTATTCGTGGATTTATTCTTGGTTTGTAATAAATTTTAAGTTAAATTATTATTTTTATTTCGCTATTTTAATTGTGTGACCTAGTTATAAAGACTCCTTGTCCTT